>JAHHUM010001744.1:307459-907459 GCA_036173005.1 Crenichthys baileyi
TTAGCCTCTAGATGGCGTCTGAACGTGGAGGTGTCCGACCCTGATCATCTCCAGAGGAGGATTTAAGGAGGAGGCTGCCAGCAACTCATTGCCAGAGTGTTGCCCCTTAGTGGTACAACTCCAGCCACATTACTCTTGCCTAGTCTTCGTTTTGCCTTTGCTAATCCTGCATGCTCTGTCTTACAGGTGTACCTGAACCTGACCTCGCTGTCAGCTTTGAACCTCTTGGATTATTGTCTTCTGGGAAGAAGTCATTTCATCTCATGAACAAAGACTCAAACCTCCGTTTGCTCCTGTGGATCTCACCGGCTGGCAGCTTCCTCTATACCCGGGATCCTCCTCAACGAACCCTGTCCACCCTCCCACGCACACAAGCTTCTACCACAGTAAACTCTGGACATCCCAACTTCCTGGCAAACCTGAACTCACCATCTCCATTCCCACGGGTAAACAATCCTCTGGGTTTTCTCCACCTCCCCCTCGGGCGGATCATCCCTTTCTCCCCAGTAAGACTGAATCATTATTTATTATTTATCTTTCTCTACTTCATACTTCTTACAGTTCATACTCCAGTTCCCGTTCCCAGGTCTTGTCTTGTCTTGTAAATAAAACTTCTAACTATAAAACTCGTCTCCTGAATTGCTTTCTGCATGTGGGTCAAACTTGTTAAATCCAATATGACATACATATATATATATATATTTATTACTATATATATATCTCTAACTATATTGGACCAGCCTGGTAGCCAGTCTTCATTGATTGCACATTGCACCAGTAAGAGCAGAGTGTGAAGGTTCAATTATCAGGGTAAGAGCACAGTTTTGCTCAAAATATTGAAATGCACACAATATTATGGGTGACATACCAATAAATGGTAGTGCAAGTACTTTGTTATTAAAGCTAGTTTTGCATTTTACATATCTTACAATAAATTGTTTGGTCATTTATTTTTGCACAATTCACAGTTGTTTTGTCATCTAATACGATTTTAACTAGTTTCAATTAAATTAACATTTTAGTCAATGAATTACAATTTTACAACAGTTGTCAGACTACAGGCACAATCAACTCTGTTATAGATACAAATACTCAGTTCGCATGGCAGCAAGAAATAGAATAATTATGTCTTCTACAAAAATTAAGAATTCATCCCAGGTCTTCAGTCATATTTTCATACAGCTACATATTTCCCTCATTCATTTAAAAATTATTTAATTTTCAAATTCTGCTCATTTTCCATCTGTAATATTTGGGTATTTTTTTGAAATACAAAGGCAATAGATCTTTCCACGTATTATAGGACGTAGATCTGAAGGTAAGTTTGATCAGAGCTCTTAACTGCTGGCACAGAATACAGTTATAGCATGCTAGCATGGGGAGCAGATCAGAAAGAGCAATTACAATAGGTATTGTTACAAGTTTAACTTTAAGCAGGACAAAAAAAACAAAGAGAACTACAATAGAATGATTTAGATCAAAGCATATTCAGATAGTCCGAACCAAAATCTGATTGAGAATCTCAGTCTAGAAGATCGATGTTCACAGATGCTCTTCACTTGAAGTAGGCTGTTTGAAATGTTCTTTCTCTGGATGAGCAAAACTCAAACTGAAGTATGGACCCAGTGAGGGCTAAACACACAACTCATTCCAGATTTTAATAAAAAAAAAAAAATCTAAACTATATCATTTTCTTGCAACTTTCCAGTTTTACACTAATTTGAGTTAATCAACAACTTAACGTTCCATTAGAAGTTTGTCAGCTTTGTCAGATTAATCTTTCTATGTTTTGGTATCTTTTGTTAGAGATGTTAATACTGCCTAATAAAGTTTTACTCTTCCTCTAACCTTGTAAACCTTTTCAACCTGCCCATTTCATCGTTGTCCTTGTTGCACCAGACATCCTCATCATCCCGGCAGCTCTCCAACTATGATAAGTGGACCTGCTAAGCTTCAGGTTATTTGTAAAAGCCTACATTATGAGGTCAAGTGTCTCTCTCGTGTATTTTTAATGCAGTAGAAAAATCCATGGATCAGGAGTGTAATTATCAAGCTTTTGTTCATTTTCTAAGGAAAGGGTTGCCTGCATGTCACACTTTATTTTCCACTGTTTAAACACCTCTCACAACACTTCCCTAATAATTTCTCTGCAGCTCTTAGGCAGCAAATGGCTCTTATATTTTCAATACAGTGTTAAATGTGCACCAAGTGCAGACAGTGGGGATATATCATGTTAATAAATCTGAAAAAGGAGACAAATTCACGACCGTCTATCACTACTCAGATGGATGCAGAGAAGTAAGCCTAGAGCACTCAGAGTTTTATCTAAATCACTAATGTCAGCATCGTTGGCATAGTGACACTGCAGAAAGAAATAATACTCTCAAACCAAATAAACTGAGTGCAAACATGCAGACATGCACACACTAATCCACAGTGTAGAGCATATTTATGCACAGAAAAGGTTCATATTTTACATGATCACCATTTCGAGCATGTAACTAATGCACATCTCAAGTAATAGAGTCAGTTTGAAGAATGGCTTGGACTAGGCGGAGCCTTCCAGGTGATTAAAGAAGATGGTCTGTGGGCCATTTCTCACAGTTTAGGAAAGATATTTGAGAATAGGTAGGTATATTTTCTGGGAGCTGAGCCGGGCAAGAAATGTACTCATTTCATATCCCATTCCATCCATCCATCCATCCATCCATCCATCCATCCATCCAACCAACCAACCTAAGAGGTAATTTCAGCTGCCTGCATTTATGATTTCAACCTTTTGGCCACTGCCTACAGATCATTAGAGAAATTAGGTAATGGTTTTCTTCAGTTTTTTAAAAGTCATTTATATTATTAATGTCATGATTTGAGGGTGTTTGGGTCTTTGTTTGGGTTCAAGATATTCTTGTTTCCAGTTTGCGTTTCGGATCTTGTTTCTGTTTATTGTTTCTCTGGCTGTGCTTTGGTTTCTTGTTGTGTTCTGGTTCTTGTTCTGTACGTTATGTTTTCTCGATAGGTCTGTATCCTTGAATTTCTGTTTTGCTTTAGCCACACTTTGTTCTGCTCCTGTCTGTTTGACAATTAGCTTCTATTCGGGCCCCGTACCATGTTAATTAGTTTTGTTTTTTCACCTGTACCATGCTCCATTCATACACCTTCATTCTTCATTCCTTGCGGAAACATTTTGGATCATGTCATCTCTATTCTTGTCAGGTCCTTTGCTCATGCCAAGCCTGTCTTGCCAGCCTGTCCATGTCTGTGTTTTCCCACCACCTTCTGAAGTAAGTTTTATTTATTAAATCATTCACTCACCACCTATGCTTCCTGCGCGTCTGCATTCCGGGGTCCTCCACTACACCAAACCTGACAACTGATTTATATATTACTTCTTCTTTGTGACATTTTTAAATATTTTAAACTACAGATGCTTATGTGTCCAAATACATTAGAAACAAAACACCAGTGTTGGTATTTATTCACTTTCGAAAATGTGCTTTATAAATAAAATGGAAAAAATGATAAAATGGATTGGAATTAGTTCAGTATAATACTGTATAACTGCAATAAAGGAAGAATTTATTTTTAGGCTGTGTAACCACCGTATCAGTTGTGTTGATAAGTGTGAGACAGTTGGGCTGTATGATGTTTCCTTGCCCCTAAAACTCCAAACAAGCTGACCCACCAAACTGTTGAATGAAATGTGAGTATTTGTCTAGACCGTCTGTCCTTATTGAATTTCAAGTGATACATTTCTCACTGGTTTCTGCAACACATTGGGCAGTATTTATGGTAATGTTTCGCTCATGGTGTTATCTAAATCCTTTCATTTATATACAGTAGATCCTATTTAATGAGTGGTTAAGGTTGTAAAATTTTATTACATATTAGCGTGTATGTGTTTGATTTCTTGTAACCGACATCGTCAGCATCACAATATGTTTTTAACTAGTGCCAGGCATTGACTCCGACAATGACTCTCCAATAGGCTGCATGTTACGACCCAGCTTTAGAGGTGAAGGGATGCAGAGAAAATGAAACCAGCTCCCAGGAGCACCCTGGCCAGGCTAGTGATAAATGAAGGGAAATCAATCAGGGCTTTCTCATTAAAACGATAATCAAGTATGCCTGCTGAGGTGGCATTGATTTGAAAACAGTGACAGCTGTGCTAACTTCAGAAGCAGTTAGTGATGAGTCATGATGAGTGAAACGTTTGATGCAACCTCAGTGTCATTTGTTATATTCTGTTGCCTGGCTTGGATCCAGAGGGCCACAGCGGGTCAGAGAACGTTAAATTGAGGATTTTAAAGGAAATCATGAACTTTTAGTGTAATTTAAAAAAATACTTGGCTTACACGGATTCATTTGGGAGTAATGTTAGCTCCTTGGTTTCATTGAAAAATTGTGACCTCAGACTTTTTACCTTTCTGTCTCTGCACTAGTGTTGAAGCTCCAGGCCACCAGTCCACTGGTAGGTGCTATCACACAACAAAGGAAACTTCCTTTTTCCATTTCACTTAATTATTAAACACAGTTCCCTCTTCAGTCATGACAACATTGGCTTATCAAGTGCATGAGAGGTTTCATTTCACTTTTATCATAGTATACATCATTTTCAGTGTGGAGAAAAAATATATATTCACTTTTGAACTTTTGGAGAAGAAGGATGTGCATATTCGTGCATGTGTGGGTTCTTTAAGTTTCACTGTCTCCTGGCCTCCAATGTTTTGCTATTTAAAGGCAGTAAATTTTAAAAAAACGTGTGGTGATTTAACCAAACAAAACAGACAGAAAGTAAAGAAGTATCAGGCTTTAAAAAGCAGCTGTGAACTTTCATTCTTCTGTCAAGACTGGCTTTGAAAAGTCAAAAACGCAAGACAACCTCATATTTAAAGCTGGAAAACACTAACAAGCTGAATCAGCACCTGACCTACAGCAGAGAACAACAGCATTTCTCACAGCAAACTTAAATATTCCTTTCTCAGCCAAGAGAAACGAAACTGCTGTCTGTCATTGATTTCTCATCTTGGATGGTGACTAACTACCCTGAGGGCTGATGTTAATGCTGACGGAGGCTGTAAAATCTTCAATAAACTGTTGCAGTTTGAATTGAGCAGCTTACAATTTACAGACCTGACTGAGCGTCTGTTTCTTAAGTTCAGACTTGAAAATGGCCTCCACTTTCTATTAGAGATGCAGAGAAACCAATGAAAACCAAAACATTCAAGAGGTTACTGGAAACAGTAAGAAAGAACCTAACCAAGGTTTTTAAAGATGTAACTAAATCTTTGCATAGTTAATGTAAAGAGGGTGAAAGCTCATAGACAGAAATGAAAGAAGGAAAAGATGTGGTAGAAAAAAAGTGTACAAGCAATAGGGATAACTACAACCTGGAGAGGATTGTGAAACAAACCCCATTTAAAAATGTGGGGAAGATTCACAAAGAGTGGACTGCAGCTGGAGTCAGGGCTTCAAGAACCACCACGCACTCTTGAACAAGAGACAGTGTCAGAAGCATTTTTGCTGGGCTAAAGACAAAAAGGGCTGGGCTGCTGCTGAGTGGTCCAAAGTTATGTTCTCTGATGAAAGTAAATTTTGCATTTCCTTTGGAAATCAAGGTCCCAGAGTATGGAGGACGAGAGAATAGGGACAGAATCCACGTTGCTTGGGGTCCAGTGTAAAGTTTCCATAGTCAGTGATGGTTTGTCATCTGCTGGTGTTGGTCCACTGTGTTTTCTGAGGTCCAAGGTCAACGCAGCTGTCTACCAGGAAGTTTTAGAGCACTTAATGCTTCCTGCTGCTGATCAACTTTATGGAGATGCAGATTTCATTTTTCAACAGGACTTGGCACCTGCACACAGTGCCAAAGCTACCGGAACCTGGTTTAAGGACCATGGTGTCATTATTCTTAATTGGCCAGCTAACTCACCTGACTTTAACCCCATAGAAAATCTATCGGGTATTGTGAAGAGGAAAATGCAATACACCAGACCCAAAAATTCAGGAGAGCTGTCTATCTCTATCTCTCTGCACTATCAGAGCAAGCTGGGCTCTCATAACACCTGATCAGTGTCACAGACTGATCCACTCCATGCCATGCCGCATTGCTGCAGTAATTCAGGCAAAAGGAGCCATAACTAAGTATTGAGTACTGTACATGTTCATACTTTTTAGTTGGCCAACATTTCTAAAAATCCTTTTTTGTATTGTTCTTAAGTAATATTCAAACTTTCTGAGATACTGAATTTGGGGTTTTCATTAGTTGTCAGTTATAATCATCAAAATTCATCCAAAAAAGAAATACATTTGAACATTTGAAATATATCAGTCTGTGTGTAATGAATGAATATGATAGATAAGTTTCACTTTTTGAATGGTATTACTGAAATTAATACATTTTTTCATAACCCTAACCGGCTCACTTTCACCCCTGAGTACCAGTGATTGGAGTTGCTATCAGATTCTAAAAGTTTGTTTTGGTCTTGGCGTCTCTTAGACTAGCTGTTAGTGTCAGCCTCCGGGAACAACAAAACTAGATTTATACAAAGATGCTGAGAGAGTTAGTTACTCCAGGTAAGATATTATCTACCTAGAAGATGATAACAGAATGTCACTTAAAATCCTGAACTGTCTCTTTAACATTGGACATTAATCATGTTAACCTTTTTCTACTGGAGAGGTGGTCAAGACCCTAAAATCAGACCTGAATTTGTGCATATTATTCTGGGTTACTAAAACGACCCAATTTGGGTTGCTTTAAACCCAGTGGTTTCTAGAGTGCATTAATAGCAAACTGCCCATGGTCTGCTCTTGTGTTCTTTAGGTTAGGAAGCTCTGAACATAAATACATGGCACAGTATATGCATTGATCCGCAAAAACATCAAAATTACATAACTAAGGGTCTCATGGACCATCAAGAGAAATTCAGTTTTATACGAAATTAACTTCTGGTTTTGTTCAGCCACTCAAAAGATCTTTTAGGGTTCTAAGTATCAGTTGCACTACTCTGTGCAGGTCACATGGATGATTATTTCAATTTTGCTCTGGGAAATTCATAGGCTGGGCATCCTCCCAGCTCTATAGAACTCACCTTTATGGCAAATGCCGACATCAACATATTCATAGACAATAAAGTAGCTGGCAGGCAGGTGTTGTGTTACATCTCTGCTCTTATCATTTTATCTTCACTCAGCATTTTTTTTCACTAGCAAAGCATATAGTGTTAAACTTGAAAGTTTTCTACATTTTGAAAGTATTTGGACTACAATTAAGAGCGTACCAGTTTTGTTGATATGATGATTATCAGAGAGGTACTCCGAGGAATAGCTTGTTAAGGGTAGACTCAAATTATTCTTATAAGTTACACTTATACATTATTATAAGTGTTTCACTTTTTTCAGTTCTTTAGATTTAAACCTTGGCAGAAAACTGAAAACTTTTATTGGAATATGTGTGAGATGAAAAACAGATAAAAGGAATCTTTGCTTGATGATGCTGCTAATAAAGGTATGATCTTCAAACATATAAAACTAAAAGGAGAGATAGTTAGGTTTCTGTGCCAACAGGTATTTGGTCAGCCAAAGGTGGCCCTAAGGCTGCCAGGCATGCTTTGTCTTCTGGCACAGTCTGTTGGATGTCTGGAGGTTCTGCACTTTGGATCATTATGAACCAGTTGCACACATGAAGAAGAAAACACTGATGATTTACCCAGGCTTAGCACATGTACAAGTTGTGTAGGAAAAACTGGAACCTCGCACAACTTTGCACTTAAGAAGGCAAAGATAATAAAACACATGATGCAAACAAACAAAAATTTGATGCAACCAAATGTAAGAAGGAATATATGTCATATTTCTGACTTGGTTGAGAAAACCTATTTGATGGAAATGTATTGTTCCGTATAGTCTCTGAACACTGTCCTACAAAGAATGTCCTTCTGGGGGAGGAGTAGCCACAAGGAACTGAAGAACCAATCAAAATAAACTTGGGGTAGCATGAAAGCTACATCACATTAAACAGCAGAAAAATAATGAATTTCACTACTTATTTTTCTAAAACACCTCCTTTGAGTTGTGAGAGAGATCTTAAAAATGCTATTGATCTATGCGTCAGCCATCATAACCATCTAAAGATATGTTTCCATGCAGAAGGTGACACAACAACAATCAGTATCAAAATGTACTGTTAATAAGGCAGTATTTTGAAGCCTTCTGTATTTCTAAATTACACGATTTTAGACAATCAAACAAGACAATCAAAACTTAAAAACTAGCCATTTGAAATGATCTGGAAAGGGAGGTTTTGAGGTGAAAGATTAAAACGGGGATGTTTTGCATTACATACTAGCATCTATTTATTTATAAAACACTGATCGTAAAGAAGGCATGTTGGAGAAAAATGTTGTTTGATTGTTTTATGAAGTTGTCAAATTACGTATAAGCTTTTGGAGGTTACATTTTCTGAAAATAATTTAGTACTGTTGTCCAAAGACCAACAACAGAAAATACTTTTTGGTTTGTTAAACCCTTTTTTTTCCAAGTACAAACTAAAGTGAAACAGCAAACTCATAAGGAAGCCAAGCAGACACAAAGGTGTTCAAAGGGGAAACAACGATGTCTGTCTGGTGACCCGTTGAGTTGTCTGTCGGCTGTTTGCGTGTGTGTATGTAAGCGTGGGGTGTACACTGAGGTGGCAGCTGCACAACAACACGCGAAAGAAACCGTCAGAAGGGAGATGTGTGTCAGCACTGACCCCAGAGATGACCAGATGGATTAGCAGGGCCACATCACATTTTAACACTCTGTCGTGCATGTGGGTGCCGACATGTGGTTGACACTACTCTCTGTGTGTAGTATGTGTGGACTGTCTTTTTTTGTGCAGGAGAAAACAATTTCAGCCTGTTCCCAGACACACTGTGGAAAAGCTTAGCTTTATCAGTCACGCACATGTAGGGCTTCATGGCACGTCTAAAAGATAGATCTTTGTTTCTTCGCTATGCCGATAGTATTTTACAAAAACAAATGCAGACATATTTTGCACTGGGACCAAGAACAAGCTAGAAATGTTGGAGATGGCTAAGGAAAGGCGCAGCTGCAGACAATGTACACTTTCAAAGACACACACCTGTTAGTGGTACTTAAAAAATCTAGTGTATCCTGACCCGAATCAATCAGAGAAAGGGGACCTTTTTACTGCCACTTTATTAATTTTCTGCTTTTAGAAGAGCAGCATCAGCTTCAAAAGAAATACTCGAGGGTACTTTGCATGCGGCAAATAAACACTCTATTTACTATAACTGGTCATAATTGTTTCCTGTCCATCTAATCTATTATGCAGGCCGAGGTGGTTTTTGATCTAAAGCCTGTTTGCATCTCTTGTCAATAGGACTGGGCACCCATATTCGCTGTTATATTGTGGGCATATCAAGAAAATAACACGTGGGTGGCGTTTTAGATAATTTTATCATTAATTGTCAGCTCAATGTTTTTTATAGGTAATGTTTCTGATAAGTTACATAACGAAAAGGGCTTTTGAAGAAGGAGCTTCAGTGGGGGCATCGTCGTGTGGTTGTGTATTAAACTACAAAGGGAAGAGGATCTTTCAGCTTTTAATCTGGACCCAGATCTATAGTAAACCGATATATTTTGGCCAACTTAAACTATAAACAAAATAATAAAATAATAAAAAAGACTGTCAGAACTAATCAAAGTTTGTTTAAGTTTGCTTTAATAATTATGTGGGAGCTGCTCCCCAATACAGTCTATGTTAGACCGCAATTGCATCATGCAAAAGATATAACTAATAAAAACAAAACATGCCCTTGATCTATGTTAGGGATTTAATTCACTGATATATTCATGCACCACTGGCACCCAAAACAAAACAGCTGCTGGTGGCCTTTTGATGAACTCTTTCTGAAAGAGAAAGGTACATAGTGTAACTGATCCCCACGGATCACCATTGTGAAAATGTGCTCATGCAATGTCAGAAAATGCAATTGAATTGCTATTGTTATTGTTATGAATATTCTGCCAAGATGTTAAACTCTAAATTATCTACAGCTGCTACAGTAGTAAAGGAAATTTCATGCCAGATGTTATTTAAGAGAAGGTTTTTTAGGGTTTATTTAATAAAAAGAACAGTCGTGTGTGTGATTGAAAGGGAGAAAGAAAGCCACTGAATAATAAAATGGTGATGTTTGGTCAGCTTCACCGTTATGTTTTACCTCTTCTTAAAATTTGTACAGTAACAAATATACATACAGTCATACAAGTAATCAACTCATCATAGGCAAGCAAACAGTAGTGCAAAGGGTTGAAGGTATGATTATATAGACTAAACAAACTAATTAAAGGCTTGTGAGTACCATGTTAAGCCCAGGATAGTGCAGCATCTACTCTACTTGTTTGAAGACAGAACACTAGAAACCTAGCTAAGTGTTAGGTTAATCCCATCTTTTGTAAACCAAATAACCCAAAGCCTCTCATTGACAATGCTCTGTTTGGAGCTGTGGGTGAAATGATGATCTTAAATAGTTTTATGCTGTTGCTCAGCAAATGTTTTGTTTTCCTCTCTTTCTTTCATGGACTAAATTTTCACTGCTATGTTGATTACATCCAGATCTACTGTACTGTGCAAAAGTTTTAGGCAGGTGTGAAAAAAATGTAAACAGAATGCTTTCAGAAATATAAATGAGGATTGCTCATTTTTATCAATTTACAAAATGCTAAGTGAACAATCCCAAACATACAGCCAAAGTCATTAAGAACTATCTTCAACATAAAGAAGAACAAGACTTACTGAAAGTGATGGTCTGGCCCCCACAGCGCCCTGATCTCAGCATCATGTGTGTCTTGGATTACTTGAAGAGACAGAAGGATGTGAGAAAGCCTCCATCCACAGAAGATCTGTGGTTGGTTCTCCAAGATGTTTGAAACAACCTACCAGCCGAGTTCCTTCAAAAAGTGTACCTGTGTTCAAGACAAAGGGGGGTCACACCAAATATTGATTTGATTTAGATTTCTCTTTTGTTCATTCACTGCATTTTTTTGATTGATGAAAATACATGATTAACACTTCCATTTTTGAAAGCATTCTTTGTTTACAGCATTTTTTCACACCCGCCTAAAACTTTTGAACAGTACTGTACATTTCCGTCAGATCTAATTCCCCTACAACTCACTTCATTATTAGCAACTGCCTCACAGAAATAAAGTCATGGATACAAGTTTTCTCCAGATTACCAACAAATATGTTTATAATTGGACCAAAATCTCAATTTGCTCGTGACATCAGTCCATGCTAACCCCTCCTCAGTTATTGAAACCTTGGAGTCATCTTTGACAGCTTCCTCATATTGAGAACCACAACAACAGCATCATTAGAACTGCATTCCCTACATCTTAAAAATATTCTTCTCCTTCAGCTTTCACTTGCCTTCCTTGCAGCCTTTGACAACAACAACCACATCATTCTTCTCTAATGACTGGAATCCTTCCTCAACATCATATGGTCTGCTTTCTCTTGGTTCAGATCTTATCTCTCTCGCAGACAACTTTTCATTCTACTCAGAAACTCATGTCTCCTCTCTGGCTCATCTGTCTAATGGTGCTCCCCAAGTTGCTGTACGTGATCCTCTCCTTTTCGTTCTCCATATTATCTCTACATTCTCTCCGTTGGTCACATAATTTGCTGCTACCCAATTTCTGCTGCTATGCTGATGACATTCAGATCTTGATCTCCACTGAATTAATAACCTCCACAACCCACTCCATTCTCCAACAGAAATAAATGTATGGATGTAACCTAATTGTTATCAGCCCAACTACAATAAATCTGACATCTTAATGGTTGGACTTAAGAATTTCTTACTAAATCGTCTTACAATTTAAGTGTCCCTCTCAATTAGTCCATGGTAAATCCCTCCTTCCATATCCACAATCTTGGAGCCATCTTTTATATATACTTTATTTTTTGCAGAACTAGAGGCCTTTATTTTTCATTTTTCGACAGTAGGCAAACAGGAAAGAGGGGGAGAGAGAGGGGGAGACATTCGGCAAAAGTTGCCGAGTCTGGGACTCGAACCTGGGACGGCCGCATCAAGGACTATAGCCTCTATATATGGTCGCACGCTTAACCCGTTCACCACCAGCACCACGCCCAGGAGCCTTCTTTAACAGTCACCTTAAATTCGAGACCTGCGTCAGCATCTTATCATTAATAACAACAGCAGAACTTTGCCTTCACTCTCCTTTACCACTGAAACGTGGTCCATGTTGATGTTTCATCACTCAATTACTGCGACAAGCATCCTCTATAGGTTACTCTCTAAACTCCTTGGCAAACTGAAGTACATCCAGAACTCAGCCAAACATTTTCTAATTGCTCTTTCATCACATCACCTGTCCTTAAAACCTTCAGCTTCAATGTCCTACATCTGCACCACATAAGCAAGGTCAAAACATGGCTAGACAGATCCTTCATCAGTGGAGTCCCCCTTCCTCTGGAACTCTTTTCAACAATCAATCACAGCTCTGCACAGAGCTATCTACATTCAAATCATTCAAATCAAATCATTTCAACACACACTTTTCTAAAAGTAAAACAATGAAAGCAATTGAAAATGACAAACTGGTTTTAGCACTATTGCTGAGGTTTTAGTGGAACTACACTGGTCTTAAAAAGGGTATTAATGTCCTTGCAGTGCACTATGTCTGAATTAGAGGCTGATGGGAATCACGCGGGATGGGAGACAGTATTAGTAAAGATCACGTGATTGGGACGGTACAGGATAAAAAATGAACGGGAGCAGACGGGAGCGGGAGCTAACCAATAGGAGGGAAAATAAACTATGATCAATTGTCTTTGGAAATGTAAAACTGAGACTTTGTTACAAACTTTAAGAAAAAAAACGTGGCTCGACGCCGCCATTGTGTAGTTTTTTTCCAAGAAACATATACTATAATGCGAGTCAAACGAACTACACGACCCACAAGCCAACAGTGCTTCTGATCTATGTTTTCCACCTGCGTTCAGAATGGAGGGAGCAAACGCAGGTGGAGAACTGGACGTGGTCAAATTGGATTTGCAACGTAAAGTCAGAAGTAGCTGACAGGAAAGTCGCAAATATTACCGAAGTTCAGGAGAGTTGAATGCAGCAGTGTTAACACGTAGTATGCTGCTTCTAAAGCGTGTTTAGTCGTAATCAAGTACAGCAGTGATTAAGGCCAATTCTGGATTGAATCAGCCCTGCATCTCTTCATTCGTCAAACAAATAGTACCATCACGTGTCAAGTCTCATCTAACCAACAAAATTGCTCGCATATGCACAGTAGAGGGGAAAGGTACGTACGGAGCCTGCGAGGGGACATGGGGGATTTTTTTTTCTTTTGCGTCCCCACGCAATACTTTTGCGTTCGCCCGCAATACTTTTGCGTTCGCTCGCAAAAGTTGTTAATCAACTTGAGAAAGCTGTGCATTTTGGAACAGCAGCACAGATGACAAACTGCTCACAAAACATACAGCACTGATATGGCATTGATATGGTTTATTTGTCATATGCAGGTTAACACGCAGTCAACAATGCCATTAAATGCTTAGGATAAGAAGAACCGTTCAACTCACTATAAAAACAAAAGTGGCGTGCAAAAAAAGTACACATCATGCAGCAGTAATAAGCACATAACGTGTCACAGATGTGGTTTCGTGCAGTATTATTGTCCAGAGTTCAGTAGTTTGACAGCATGTGGATAATAGCTGTCTTTAAGTCTGATTGAAGATACTTTTATTTAAGGCAGATTTCAAAATAAAACTCAATAAATCTCAAAAACGGGTCTCCCACAAAGTATTGCGAGATAACGCAAAGACTATTGCGTGGGAACGCAAAAGTTTTGCGAGCGAACGCAAAAGTATTGCTTTGGGACGCAAAAGAAAAAATTCCCCCAGGTCCCTTTGCGGGCTCCGTATAGTTCAAGGGAAGATATTAAATAAATACGTTGTGAAATAGAAAGAAATTGAATGAACCTTTAAATGTACAATTTATTTAATACATCATTAAATATTAAGTGTACCACTAATTACGTCATGTCGTCTTTAAAATTATACTTAATTATTCAGTGGCACATTTAATTGCATAATAGTCCATTTCATGATATAATGGTACATTTATTGTTTCTAATGATGTATTAAATAAATAAATGGTACCTTTAATTTAATGGCAAATTTAATGTTACATTTCTTTCATGTTACATTTACTTCACTTATGGGACATTCACAACATTTATTTATTTGATGATGATTTTATTGTATTCATTTTGTCCAGTTTGACCCTCCATTCTCGAAGGGGTCCCTGAGGACTGTGAACCATTGAGGTACAGTTTCTAAATTGTGAAGGTAATGCCTTTTTGCACTTTTGTTCACCAAGTACAGTTCTCTTGCTAAGTGCATTTTTCTTTCGTTTCAGCAATTTGAAACATAATAGTAATGTCACTGTTCAAAGGAAACAATCACTTAATAAATGAGTAAAATACAACTGTGTACATTTTGTTTATTCAACTAAGATAGGCATGGTCTGTTTCCTTGTTTGATATTTTATTATTTCTTCATTATTATTCTTTTTACTTTAACTGGACTTTACTACAGCTAAAAACAGGGACCTAACTGGTCCTTCAAACAAAGAAATTGCTAAAAGACTAAATGAAGAAAACAAAAATGGGAGTGGGACAGGAGCGGGAGTCATTCTAAATGGGAGCGGGATGGGAGTGGGAGTCAATTTACCAGGAGTGGGATGGGACAGGATTTTTTTTTTATGCTGGCCTGGTATTGGGATGGGACAAGACATTTTTCTGTGGGAGCGGGATGGGACAGGAGAGAAAATCCACTCCCATGTCACCCTCTAGTCTGAATCTCCACAGAGACAGTATCAAATGGCCTCTGCAGTAGCTGCTATTCCAGCATCCACTGTCACAAGATACCTGCTGCAGTCTCTTATGTGCACACTGAGCAATGTCTGCACCTGTATCAAGTTTGTTTGCAGGTATCGTGGCTCCATTTTTCTATATCATTTCTTTAGGAGAGTTAACCTGTCTTTGATTTACTCTCCAACAGAGGTATGTTGGCTTTATGTATAACGAGCGAAAAAGTCTTCTTGAGTGCAACAAAAACATCTTTGCCTTTCTCTTGTCCTTATTGGGAAACACGTTTGGGTTTGTGCACTTTTCTCCCTCCTACTGAAATAGGCAATACATCACAGAAGTAAATCAGATGGGGAAGCAGACAATTGTGTGGGTACTTATGGCTCCTCTAGGGGAAAATACCCATAAAAGGTTAACAAAAGTCACCTTTTTGACTGCTCTCACACTCTATTAATCATGTTAAGACGATTACGTAAAGCAAATTATCTATCAATGTGGACTCAGGCAGGTCACAAGAGTAATTTGGTGGGTTTTTTTGTTGCGGTGCAGGGTGACTTGAAAGGCTTTTCATGAGAACATCAGAGCCCAGATTATACGCTCAAACAAAGACTGGACTGAACATCACAGCAACCAATGTATATTCAGTTTTAGATATACTTTACATATGAAATCCACCCAGAGAAAGAAATCTTTATTAAAGATGTTTCAAAGGACACACAAGTTCAACAAGGTTATTAATCGACTATACAGTTTAACAACTATATAACTGCAGATCTTGAGTTTTGGTTTACCTACAGTCAAACATTTAAGAAACATTATATATAACAGATTCTACTGGTTCTGTTGCGTAACTGGGTAACGCATCTGTCTAAATGGACCTGGTAAGCGATCAATCCTGACAACACATATGCTGATTAATTCTAAATAGTAACAAAAGCTATACTGAAACTAACCTTGCAAAACAGCATGGATCTGTCAGGAAGTGACATTTTGGACTTTGTTTGTGGTGTTTTATTCATGTTTATAGCTTTCTGTTTTCTGACTTTTCTGGTTTCCTTTTGCCTCCTATTGTGTTCTCCTCCCGCCCCTGGTTCCCTTGGTGTTTCTTTCCTATTTGTGTACTTAGTATGGTTTCATTATTATTATGATAGTCCTCTGGTTCCTTTGCTTATTTCTCAGTTGTTTCTATCAGTATTGGTTTAGGTTTGTTTACTTTTGTTGTCAGAGTTTCTTTATGGTTTCTTTTTGCTAAGTCCTTAGTTCTTAGTTTGTTGTGTTACCCCCAGTTTCTCAGTTCCCTTTAGTTCATGTTTATTCTTGATTCTATGTTTTATTTTATCTTGGTTTATAGTTTCTTTTTAGGCCTGCTCACTGTCTTGTCATTAGTCCCTTTCCTCATGCTTTAGTTTTATTAGGTTCACCTGCTCCCTCTGCCTCCCTGCCTCCTTGTCTCACCTGTTCCCTGTTCCTTTGATTACCTGCCCTTTGTATTCCCTTAGTATATTAGTTAGTCTGGTTTATGTGTTCTTTGCTGGTTCCTCGTTTCTCAACTCGGGTCTCTACCCCTGACTGCCATGTGGTCCATGTTCCTGCAGAGCTTGCAGATGTAGGTTTTTGGACTTTGACTCTGGTTAATTCCTGCAGTGACTTATGTTACGTTTTGGATACCTTTGAATAAAGCTGAAGATTATTCAATATGCTTCTGCCAAGCTCTTGTCTGCATTTTGGTCCGACCCTAATGATGTGCTCCACCATTGTTTTCTGAGCCACACTATTGGATATTTTTAATAACCAGATACAGCATTCCAGAAAAAAACCTCATCCCAACTGTGAAGCGTAAATGTGGAAATTTCATGGTTTGGGGATGCTTTGTTGCAGCAGGACCTGACCCACTGACCATCACATAATCCAACTTGAAGTCTACGTGTTCAGAGAGAGATTGAGAAAATTAGACCGTCTGTGTAAAAAAATTAAAGTTGAAGCAGAACTGAACATGACAACAACCTAGAAAATACCAGTAAAACCACCAAGGACCAGCTGTCAATTAAGAATTCGAAGGCAGTGAGTCGAGTCACAGCCCAAATCTAGAATCCATGAGATGCTGTGTTTTTAAACGGGCTGCACAAGAAACCAATTAAACATCTCATAGCTGGAAGTGAAAGGGGTTAACTTTCCTCAGACTACTGTTTGTGACTATTGATGGCTAAAAGAAGACTGTTATTTCAGTCAATGGTGGCAAGATCAACTGCTATCATGTAGGGTGTCCTAAAATCCCTCAACTAGAGCACTTCTAGCTTCAAGCTCATTTTCTAGCGAGAGATGTGGACAACTAACTTCTTCTATGTTTTCTTTCTCTTGCAGAGAAAAAAAGAATAGACATCAATATAATATAACATTTTTTGAAAGAACTGGATATTTAATCAGGTGTCCTAATGTTTTACACGATTCTAAGTTTATAGATAAGAAAATAAGTTCTAGATTGCTTTGTGAAGTTTTGTGGGATCCCCTTATCTTGAATAAAATATGTCCAACTAAACATTATTTTTATCCTTCAGAAAAGAGGTCAGATAGTCCCTTATAGGACTATATATTATTTTTTCTTGTTAACATAGGTTTTTTAGCACTGTCTTCTAACAACAAAAAGTTGTTTGGTTCTGGATACTTACTATGTGAAGTTTAGATGCTCTCGCTGTGCTCACATGGGTTTTTCCCGAACATCTCACGAAACCATGAAGAGCATAGAAAAAAGCCCAGATCAGTATTAAATCTGTTATCTTAAACAAGAAGATATGTTGTAGGAATTACTAAAAAACAATTTTGCATGATTTTCCACTCTAAAGATCACATGGAATATTCAAAATTTAAAAAGCAGTTTTTAAGATGCTTAATGTGATGCATCAACGACTGTATAACGTCTAATTAGGAGGTATTAGATTTATAACTTAGTGTATCTTCTGCACAAGAGAGTTACACTGTCCTCATCTTCATCACATCGCTGCAGGAGATGAGAATCAGTTCCTGCTGTTCCTCTGATGTCACCTCCATACCCCCACTGAGGAACTGTTGTTTTCTCCCTGTGTCATCTTCCTTCTCCTCCTCTCCCCCCACCTTTGCCTCCTCCATGCCATCCCTCCTTCATGTTTGATTCCATATAGTGACAGTTTGAGCTTCCATTCCCAGTGTGCCTGAAGGCTGTCAACAGCAGCACATTATGTCCCCACAGTTTCTGTCGAAAAAAGTGCTGATGAAAGGGAGACCACCTACACGTACAGCTGCAGTGCTGTTTCCTTTAACAGCAGAACATAATGTTAGCCAATGCTGTGTAATCTGAAGAAATCAGGTGAAAAGCAATGCATTAACTAAAACTAAACCAACGTTAAAGAGAATTAATGCTTTGTGTTTTAGGAACAAATGTGTTTTCAGGACTAATTGGTTTTCAGTTAAAATGGGAGATAAGTATAACACATTAAGAGATAATTAAACAAAGAATGGTCTAAAACAAGAAAATTAGATCCATAGTTCTCATCAGCTGGGACTAATCTTGTTTTCCTCCCTCACTGCTGAGTTTCAGAATGCCACCATCCTACCACTCTGCTCCCCTGGGTTGCCTGCCTGATTGATCTAAAATGCACTGCTTTTGAATCTTTAATTTTCATTAAACTGCAGAGTTGAAGGCTTGTACGACGTCCAGCAAATTCAAAACTGCCATCAATTATCTTCCTGACCTCTCATTAGGGATTCTGGCCACACTTCTAGGCCGCCACTGCTGGTGCTGGTGCTGCTGCTACTGCTACTGCTGTCCTAAACAGGACACTAGCGGGTCTGCCTGCTCTAATAAGGAGAAAAGTGCAAAGTCACAGAGAGAAAAAGAGAGGAGAAGAAGCAGCAAACAGTCCCTATCTTGTTTTCTCATTTGCTCATAGTTCTTTTCCTCAGTGGTGGCAGTAAAGCTGTTAGGATACACAACCAAAATGACCTAAAAAGATACAGTATTAGGATGTTTGAAATGTAATTAACAATATCCTAAAGGATGTCTTTGTGGCTTCTGTGTAAAACTTGGGAGCAGTATGCAACATTATTTAGAATGTCGATATTAAGTAGATCCTTGATGCTCACTGAAATCTCCCATAGACAGATTGGACCAATTTGTTCTTTCATAAAATAATTTAAGTTCTTTTCTCCAAATATCACTGTATCTTAAACATTATTTCATCTCTAAGTAAAATTTCTAATTAGATTAAATGTAATTTAATATACATTTCACACTAATCTTCATCAAAGAAGATAGCCCTTGGTTGTATTTGGCTATTCTAGTTAAAAATATTAAATATAGAGCTCTAATCACAGATTCTTGAATGCACAGTTTGTGATTTGTGAAACAGTTACTCTGTAAATACAAAGAAGCTATTAATCTATGCAGCTGGAATCAAAATCGTTCATACCTCTGGCAGATTTAGATGTTGAGTAATCTTTTAACTGTGACTGGAATGAATATTAATGTTTTGGAGAGTCCCAACTTGAATCTGATGGAGAATCTGTGGAGGGAGCTAAAGATTAGGGTGATGGCAAGAAGGCTTTCCAACCTCAGACTTGCAAATCATCACTAAAAATATACAATCACAATAGTGGAAACAAAAAGCTGCTCAGCAACTATAAGAAGGGTTTCATTGCTGTATTGTCAATACAGATATTTGGATCAATTATTAATAATGGTTTAAATAATTTTTGACATGAGATTTTTTTTCATAAAATGTAGCCTAAATAAAAACATTAAAAATGAGACACTTTCCAGATTGTCTTTTTATGTTTTGAGGTGGCCTGTCACATTTCCAAAGAGAAACAAACTTCTTTGTTAAATAAAAATAACTTTAAACCTAAATCTAAATAATTAAATTTGAGCCTAGCTTTATAAATATTTATATACAGTGCCTTAGAAAAGTATTAATTGAACCATCTCACACTTTATAAACACAAAGGTATTTTACTGGGATTTCATGTGTTAGACCAGTGTTTTTTCGACCCTGGTCCTCAAGGCACAATGTTCTGCATGTTTTAGATGTTTCTCTGCTTCAACACACCTGGTTCAGATGATTGCAGTTCAACAGAAGTCTGTTGATCAGCCATCAATTGAAATCAGTTGTGCTGAAGTAGGGAAACGTCTAAAACATGCAGGGCTGTGTGCCTTCAGAACCAGGGTTGAATAATACTGTTTTAGACCATCACAAAGTTTAAAATGAAACATGGTTTTCCATTTTCTTTTTGTACTAGCCTACCGTTCTCTTTTTCATCCTTCTTGAGTTCTAATTATTACAGGTTTAATACAAACTCTTGGATTCTTCCCTTTGTCGAATGTTTAACTCTGGAGAGGCAAGAAATCATAAAGTCTGACATATAATAGAATCAGAATCAGAATCAGCTTTATTGCCAAGTTTGCACATACAAACAAGGAATTTGACTCCGGTACACTTTGCTCTTTGGTTTTTGTTTTTGCACTACAGAATATACATATTTACAATGTACAAATATACACATATATGAATAAATAAAAAGGTGCATTTGCAACATCTGTATGCTGTTGTTTTGTACTCTATTGAATGTTCAACAGAGAAACAGCCTGAGGGAAGAAACTGTCTCTGTGGCGGCTGGTTTTAGTGAACAGCGCTCTGTAGCGTCGCCCTGAAGGCAGAACTCTAAACTCTATGTGCAGGGTGTGTGGGGTCTGCAGAGATTTTAGCAGCTCTTTTCCTGACCCTTGACCTGTATAAGTCCTGGATGGAGGGAAGGTGAGCCCTGATGATTCTCTCTGCAGTCCTGATTATTCGGTTTTACCTGATTATTAGGTTTTACAATGTGACACAGGTTACAGTCAAGATTGTAAAATATGAAGCTTATACACACTGGCATGTACAGGTCATTCACAATTTTTGAATTTGCACAGCTTGAGCGGCCCATTAGTAACAGTACCAGCGATTGGGTATGCATGACACATAATCAGTACAGTACAGTACAGTAGGGGAGGACTGATCGGGTCCAAGGTCACTGTGACGTCTGTACCTCACACATGTGTGACAATTAAAGATTGTGGATAAAAATGTTGTCTCGGAAAAAACATAACAAATATGCATCTCAAAATAGTTAACGTGTCATCAATAAACTGAAATACAATGTGATTGAACATTCATTATCCATAAATAATGATGTCTCCAACATTCCCCGGAATCTGGTCAAAGCTCTCCCGGAGGTGGGAGTTGAATACGTCCCTGGCCGAGGGCTCTGCCAGATGTTCCCAGTAGACCCTCACTATGCGTTTGGGCCTGCCAAGTCTGTCCGGCTTTCTCCTCTTCCAGCGGATCCAACTCACCACCAGTAGGTGATCATTGGACAGCTCAGCCCCTCTCTTCACCCGAGTGTCCAAAACATGCAGCCGAAGGTTGATACGACAACAAAGTCGATCATCGACCTCCTGCCTAGGGTGTCCTGGTGCCAAGTGCACTGATGGACACCCTTATGCTTGAACATGGTGTTCATTATGGGCAATCCGTGACTAGCACGGTGACTAGCAAGTCCAATAACGAAGTCAAATAACGAAACACCACTCAGATTCAGATCGGGGAGGCCATTCCTCCCGATCACGCCTCTCCAGGTGTAACTTTTGTTTCTCACATGGGCGTTGAAGTCCCCCAGCAGAATAATGGAGTCCCCGGGAGGGGCACTATCCAGCACCCCCGACAGGGACGGCAAGAAGGCCGGGTACTCCGCACCACCGCCCGGCCCGTAGGCCAAAACGACAGTCAGAGACCTGTCCCCAACCCGAAGGTGCAGGGATGCGACCCTCTCATCCACTGGGGTAAACCCCAACACGAGACAGCTGAGCTGGGGGCCAACAAGCAAACCCATCCGGTCCCCATTTATGAGAAGGGTGACCGGAGAGTGTGTTCCAACTACAGGGAGATCACACTCCTCAGCCTCCCTGGTAAGGCCTACGCCAGGGTATTGGAGAGGAGAGTCCGGCCGATAGTCGAACCTCGGCTTCAGGAGGAGCAGTGTGAGTTTCGTCCCGGCCGTGGAACATTGGACCTGCTCTGTACCCTCTACAGGGTACTCGACGGCTCATGGGAGTTTGCCCAACCGGTTCACATGTGTTTTGTGGACCTGGAGAAAGCATTCTACTGTGTCCCTTGTGGTGCCCTGTGGGGGGTGCTCCAGGAGTATGAAATCAGGGGCCCTTTATTAGGGGCCATCCGGTCCCTGTACGAGCGGAGCAGGAGTTTGGTCCGCATTGCCGGCACTAAGTCGGACCTGTTCCCGGTGCATGTTGGACTCCGGCAGGGCTGCCCTTTGTCACCGGTCCTGTTCATAACTTTTATGGACAGGATTTCTAGACGCAGCCAAGGGCCGGAGGGGGTCTGGTTTGCGGACCAGTGGATTTCGTCTCTTCTTTTTGCAGATGACGTGATCCTGCTGGCCCTCTCTAGCCAAGACCTACAGCATGCGCTGAGGCGGTCCGCAGCCGAGTGTGAAGCGGCTGGGATGAGGATCAGCTCCTCCAAGTCCGAGGCCATGGTTCTCGACCGGAAAAGGGTGGCTTGTCCTCTTCAGGTTGGAGGGGAGTTCCTGCCTCAAGTGGAGGAGTTCAAGTATCTTGGGGTCTTGTTCACGAGTGAGGGAAGAATGGAGTGGGAGATCGACAGACGGATCGGTGCGGCTGCCGCAGTAATGGGGGCACTGTGCCGGTCCGTTGTGGTGAAGAGAGAGCTGAGCCAAAACGCGAAGCTATCGACTTACCGGTCGGCCTACGTTCCTACCCTCACCTATGGCCATTAACTTTGGGTCATGACCGAAAGAACGAGATCCCGGATACAAGCGGCTGAAATGAGCTTCCTCCGTAGGGTTGCCGGACACTCCCTTAGAGATAAGGAGAGGAGCTCAGCCATTCGGGAGGAGCTCGGAGTAGAGCCGCTGCTCCTCCACATCGAGAGGAGCCAGTTGAGGTGGCTTGGGCATCTATATCGGATGCCTCCTGGACACCTTCCTCGGGAGGTGTTCCAGGCATGTCCCAATGAGATAAGGCCCAGGGGACGGCCAAGGATACGCTGGAGGGACTATGTCTCTCGGCTGGCCTGGGAACGTCTTGGGCTCCCTCCAGAGGAGCTGGAGGAGGTGTCTGGGGAGAGGGACGTCTGGGCATCTCTGCTGAGTCTGCTGCCCCGCGACCTGGTCCCGGATAAAGTGAAAGACGACGAGTACGAGTAAAATGTTAAATAGTCTTTGATATTATTATATTAGTTTTTCTTTGTATTCAGGCTTTTTTAAATTATGCTTAGTCTATCGGTCATTCGATTTAAATTAAAAATATATAAAATTTTAAAATGGCTGGAAAAAAGTACTATTTTGGGTTATTGATTTGTTTAAGAAAATGATAAAGCATTATGGGCGTGGCGTAATGATTAGAGTTTACATGCTCTCTTTATATGGGAAATTCATGCATTTTTTATGTACTCCAGTCTCCTCCCAAAATACAAAAGCATCCGCGTCAGCGATTCTAAATGAACCTTTGAAGAAAGAGCATGCTTGCATAATTTGTCTCATGTGTCGCTGTGCTGGTCTTGAGATGAACTGGAAACTTGCCCATTAAAAAATGTGCTTTCAATGTCCAGTAGATCCCTTGAGTATACTTCCCAAAACATTTAGATATGTATACAACGGTGAATTTTTTAATACAGATATGTATTTCTTTTAAAGATTTTTTTAAAAATCCGATCTATTTTTTTTTATTAAATCTGGTCATGCTTCAGGTCATATTTATGCAATAAAGAAGCAATTTTTTCAATGGGTTTGCAAACTTTAGATGCTATTCGTTAAAATGCTTCATTGCTTTACAGAAAGAGAAACACATTATGTAATTTTACAACACTCCTCCTGCATGATTTTTGTTCTCCGAATGTCCACCATCATCTCCATTGTCTTGAGCTCCAGGTGGTTCTGACAGCACCAGTTAACCAGCCAATCCACCTCCTGTCTCTGTTATGAGTCTTCATAAATCCCCTGGATCAGACCAGTAAATCAAATAAGGTTAATAATTCAAGGGTGTGTATAGACACTTTGGGGATGTGTGTAGCCTTACACTTAGCTCTAAGTCAACAGCATTTTTGTAATGTTGGTTGATCTGAAGAACTCCTATGTTGGATTCAATGCTCTGACATAGATCATCTGGCAAAATCTTCTAAAATACCTCAAGGATGAATTTTCAAAGTCAGTCCTACATATCAGATCGGGATCATAACTAGTGTCAAGTGTAAAAGAAGCAGATGCCAAATGTTAGGAGGAAGAGCTATAGCATTTCAATATGGAGCTTGGAAACTATAATACTCCTGGGAACACATCTTTTTGAACGCACTCAAAGACAGTAGTTTAAGATGTAGCATTAGTTTGGTTGTTTTTTTTTCTGTACTATTTTTCTGCACACTATGTTATGAGCTGATCAACAGGTCATAGCAACATGCAGAGAAAGATCCGAGCATTAGCTTAACAATTCAACTGGGTCCTGAAAACGCTGTTGGCAGCAGTAAGATGTAAACTTCCTCAAGACTGTAACTGAATGTGTCGAGTTGGATATATCTTTAGAATCACATGACAAAGGATTTTTAGGTGTCAAATCATAATAGATGCTATTTTTACCTAGCTAGAGCAACATATTTAGGCTGACCTGCAGAAACTCCAGTTGAAACAAAGTATTTGTTGTTCTAAAGAAAACCAGATTCTTAGCACCCATTTAACACAGTCACAGGTGACTGTGTTAAATGTTACACCACAACAATACTAAGAACATGTAATTCTGATGCTATGTGGTGTGTATTTCACTGCCATTTAAAACTACTGTATATGGTACCATCAGAGTGGGAACATATTTCCTCTATAGGGTGTTGTGTATACACATATGTAACTGTGTTTATAAACCAAATTATGTTTATATACCAAAAATCACCCTGTGAAGTTGTTGTTAATTTTTTTTATATTTTTGTCCATCGACCTTGAATGATATTGATTTTTTAAACTTTTGCATGGTATCGGACTGGGACTTGATACCAGCAAATGCCTATTTTCAGATGAATCAGATCAGTATTGGGTAAAAAACAAAATTCCAAATATGAAACTGCTGAATCACAAGTTAAATTCAAGTTTCCCCTTTTAAGCTCTAACTTTGCTGAATTTCAACAAAATCACAAAAAATGGCAGCAAGTGTTTTATTTACAAAAGTCCACCTTCTCTCATTGACCCCAGAAAGGATGCATGCAATGGTTTGCCTGAACCTGTTTTTTTTTCCGTTTAGGATGGCCTGTTTGCTGCAAATTCTTCGAAGCAAACCACATTTTACGTCAACTTGAATAATCATTCAAAATAAGGCCCTTTCATTTTTGGAAATTTAAAACTATCTTCAACTGGCAATACATGACTCTTCATCACGGTGGTTAGTGTCTTCTCTATACTGATGGATAAACAGAGTGATAAACTTGTACCTACATTACACCAATGACTTGGTGTAAAATAAATGGAGAAGTGACAGAAATTTGCCACAATGATTGTTTTGCCCCCTGGAATGACATACAGGTTTGTGCATGAAGGAAGGGACAGCAAATTATCTTTTTTTACTGGTGTGCAGGTGGTATGATAAATCTCCAACCACAGTAGACATTTTAAGAGCAGCTTGGCCTGGTTTTACAGAACATCCACATCTCGGTTCTTTAAGAAAAGACAAGCAGATCCTACTGTGTTAGGAAGTCACTTTTGCAGTGCAATGTCAGATGTGTTACATTTACTGAATCCAGTACCTCAATAACTGACACTTTTCTCTGCATTTTTCCCCCACATAAATATAGAAAAAACACAATTTGGTCTAACTATACAGTTTCACTATGCCAGAAAATGCGACTGTTGCCCAGTAGCACAATTGATTTGCATGATGGAGGGCAGGCTTCAGTTTCACCTGCAAAATCCACATTCTGTGAAGTAGAACAAATGTAAGGCAAATGAGGAAAAAATAAACTTTTTATATATTTACACACACATACCTGTATCATAGAAGATGGTTAGCAGTTTAGAAGTGAGGAGTTATTTGTTCCTCTCATGAGTTTGGAGAAACATTGTGTACAAGGCTGCAAGTTAAACAGCAGCAGTCAGATTTGTTTCCAACATTAATGCCAGTTTCATATCTGCACCTTATATTTGCATGGTAATAATGGGGTTTAGCTTGGATTCTCTGCTAAATATTAATCCGAAGCTTTTCCTATAAATAGAATAAAGAATGGGAACTGGAGGAACTGTTCAATCGGTTGAAAAATTGGTCTACCACAACCTCTGGAGCTCATTACTGAGATCGCTTGTCACTTTTTTCAAACGCTGATATTTTCTACTAACCTTAAACACTTAATGGTCTGTTAAATTTCACATTTCAGCTGTTATAGACTGTAGAGAATACAAAAAAAATTCAGCACCGGGGAGGAAATTTATACTTTAAAAAAACCTTCAATTAATCTTGCATTTGGACAAGGGTTAGGGTAGGATTAGGGTTAATATTACATGACCTGTGACCTGAGGAGAAAGTTTTTTCATCTAATCAGTGTTTAGCATACACAGAATCACTGTATCCTGTGCCATGAACTTAAACACATAAAGTATCTTTTTCCTCTGTAGTCTGCAAAAGATACAGTTGTATTTGCCTTCTAACAGACAAGTAAACATTGCCCAGCCAGTGCAGTGCCTTGAAAAACTATTTATACTCCTTAAACTTTTCCACATTTTGTCACTCTACAGCAACAAATCAGTATATTTTACTGGGATTTTAAATGACAAACCAACTCAAAGTAACTCACACGGGTGAAACGGAAGCAAAATGTTATAAGTGGGTTCCAGTTTTTTTAACAAATAAAAATCTAAAAAGGGAATTGTGCAGAAGACACGTAATTAAAAATTATTAAGTTTAGTCTCAGTGTAAATGTAACTGTTATGTGAAGGCATTTGTTAGAGAACACTGGTGAACAAACAGCATCATGAAGACCAAGGAACACAGCAGACAAGTCAAGGAGTAAGTTGTGCAAAAGTATAAAGCAGGGTAAGGTAATATTTCAAGTACTGAAAATTTCACAGTGACAAGAAGGAAGCTGTTGTTGAAAAAAACATGTAGCACGCAGCTAATATGTGGAAGAATGTGTTCTGGACAGATCAAACCAAAAATGTAACTTTTAGGCCCACATCCAAAGTGCTATGAGTGATGCGAAACCAACACTGCTCATCAGTCTGAACATGTCTTTTCCACAATGAAACATGACAGTTGAGGCATCATGCTTTGTGAAGTTAATGGGAAGATTGATGAGCTACATACAAGAAGATCCTGGAAGAAAACCAGCAAAAACTACTAAAGACATTAGACTGTGGTGGCTAAACATACAGTCAAAGCTACAGCTACATTGTTCAGATCAAAACATATTCATGTGTTTAAAAGGTCCAGTCAAAGTCCAAATCTAAATTCAACTGAGAATCTGGGACAAGACACCCTCCATCAGATCTCACTTGAGCTTGAGCTAGTTTTCAAAGACAAATTAGCAGAATCTTCAGTCTCTAGTTGTGCAAGGCTGGAAGAGATCCACCACAAAGACATGAAGCTTTTACTGCAATGAAAGTCTGGGAGTCTAATGCAAAGGAACACCAATTTTACTGTTTTTAATTTGCAAACATTTAGTAAACTATGTATAATTTTCCTATTCCTGCAAAGGAAGGACAAAATGTAGAAAAGTTCAAATGTGATGAATACTTTTCCAATTCACTGTACAAACTGGCACTGAGATTCTCTCTGAGCTTCTCTTCTTGTTGTATCTGTTTACCTCATCACCATGTTTACTTGTGTCTTCCCAGGCAATTCCCTCCATCACTTAGCTTCCTCGTTGACATATACTTCTCTTTCTGCTGCTGCTGCAATATCCCAGCATGGTGGGGGAGTTTTATTAATGGGGAGCTTGGTAATTTCCAGTAGAGGCCATTTACCCCACGTTGTTGACATTGCTGCTCAGACCAAATCATAAAGCTTCTTGTTGGATATAAGGTAAGGCAGGAGGACACCAAATACAAGAGTGAAACAGAAAACATTATGGGGTGTTTAGGGTGAGGTTCACACAGTTTGTTTCTGGATCCATTTACATTTGTGCCATCTGTCTTCCATGGAAGCCTGAGAAGAGTCGTTTCCACCTATTCAGAGGCTCAAACATGCCGTCAAACAGGAAACTTCATTTTTTTAGAGGATGAATCATTCTGATCAAGGTCAGAGAGTTTTGTTTGATAAACAAAAGCATCCTTAATAAAATTATTGTGTTCTAAAGGATGAGGCCATTTAAGATTAGAGGAGATAATTATATTTATGTTTATTTTGACTCTAAATTAGCCACTTCAGCTTTACCACAACTTTATTGAGTATTCCCTGTTAGGTTAATTTATCCCATTGTTTATATTGCTGTTGTGGGCTTCTCTTTTTTCAGATGATGAATTGAACAGTGTTCTGTAATATGATCTAAGTTTGGTATATTGTTTTCCAACCTCACCCTTCTTTAAATCATTACACAACTTTGTCCCTAACTTGTCTGCTGTGTTCCCTAGTCTTCGCAATGCTGGGGCCTTTACAAAACAACTGTATTTAAATTTTAAATATGCATCTGTTTTCTTTCTTCTTCCCTCAAGATTATTTCAATCTTGAAATTAAATATTGAGATTAAATAATTTCAGAATATGGTAAAAAAAAATCAAATCAACTACACATGAATGAACAAAGGCCAAAACCGGCCAACATGGTTGGACTGCCTAAACAAATTTACTGATATACATCATCTAAAGACTGACAGCTGAACTTTTAAAAATAGCAGCCTCTCTCTGTGTTAGCAGCATGACCCCACATGCTGATGTTGAGCCAATGGGGTCACTTTGACGTCAGCGACGCTCATGCTGGCAAAGGAAGATCACAGTTTGGCTCGGTTTGGGAGCATGGAGGTTTTAATATGGGTCAGTGGATAACCTTCTGCTGTTAGGATTCAAATTCCATGTAAATGGTATGACTTACTGTGGCATTTGTATGTGAAAAACAGAATTAATGGACCTACAAGCAATTATTTTACCAAATAAAGTGCAATTTAAATAAAGAGCATCTCTATTCAGCTTAACATAAAGAGGTCAGTGTTAATCTCAGTTTAATGTTGATCTGTATTTCAATCAGACATTTAGCTTCTCAGAGCTATAGAGAAAAGAAATATATATCCAAATGGTGTGAGAGGAGGTAATTTTTCTTGTTCACTTTCTTAATAGGCTGACATTATGGTTGCACACTCACACAGCTTATGTATTTATCAGAATGAAAAATCTGAAGGGGCAATTGGTATAGATAGAGCAAAAGAGGAGACGGGCAAAAGCCTGACTCAGAGAGCGATAACACACACTGCCGGAGGGAGAGGAAGGGTGTGGGGGGTTCAGCATGAGGATGGAGCATCTGCTCCTGCCCACTGGGCCTCCTTGCTAGTGCAGTGAAACACTCTCACACACGCATTCACTAAAAAAACATAACTGCTGCTGAATCTAATGAGGCCGAAGCCTGCTGGGCAGCAGGACGGCTGCTCCAGCTTGTCTCTGGCTCTCTGATGCTTGTCCCAAAGCTCCTTACACGTCATCTGCTGTTTTACACCATTCGCACTGCTTTAGACCAGACAGAGTTTCCTCCCAGCATCAACCAGATAAAAAAACGTTAATAACACAATGTGGAATGTAAAAAAAGTATTTTGCTTCCACTTCAGTGACTTGGCAGTTTTTCCATGTCAGAGCATTTTGTGCACTTATTTTTTCAACATCATCAAAATTCATTAATTTTGTGTTCTGTGCTTTCGTAAGTACCTGAAGTGTGTAAAAGCTTAGCATTCAGAGGAATTAGAGTCTAATGAAATGAACAAACTGCATGCATGAATTAAAGAAGTAATTTTAATACACGTGTTATGGTTAGCAGGTACACAGTGGTCTGGAGGCCATCCCAGCATTTAGTTGTGGCATTTTAAAACTCAGTCTTGCAGGAAATCTCAATGCAAATCAGTTGTTAACCACTTAGGCCTAATATGCATGAAAGAACAAAATAAATTGTAAATATGTTGTGCAGAAGAGTCAAAAGCTACAGTCACACTGTTCCTTATCTTGTCATGTATGTTGTCATTTATAATGGATCTTGTGTGGTTCTAAACTTAAACAGATAAAGCACAATTTGTGAAACGTTAATTCTGTCATGTCACTTCAATATTTGTGTAGCTTTGGATGCATCCATGTTTTGTATAGAGCGTGTCTATTGGAATAAAGGGTTTTAAATTCACACTGTTAGAGAATGTTACATCAGCTGTTGACTTCACCTTGTATGATCTGCAGAAGAAAGGTCAAACCCTTAAACACAGTGTGGGAGCACCCCTAAGTGGCCAAATAGTTAATAGCTGAATCACTTATGTCTCAGTTTAAGCCGCAAGACTGAGAAAAGTTAAACCTGACTCAGTGCTGTGACATTTCAATAGCATTCGTGTTGCTTCCTTAGCAGTGGCTTATATGTGAAGTAGATATGGCGTCTTGGTGGCAATGCACATCAGCGGCGACAGACATGTTTTAACACACACGCCTCTGTTATTTTCTAACAAACAACCCACACCGGCCGCCGACGCTCCAAAGTGCAGATTTTGGAACTTGCTTAAGACTCATTTTGATTAAACTATCCAAGGCTGGAGTCCATTTTCATGTCACAGTTTCCATACTCTCTTGTCAGGAAATGCCATGTTCAAAACTTTTGCACCAATCCAGCTTAGATAATGATGATAAAACTATGTATGCTACAGTGTTAAGGTGATGGGGATGCTGGAGCAGGGTTGTCTAAATGTATTACACAAGGATTTTGTACCCTATCCTTTTCCACTATAATAGCTAAATATAAATCCCTTCTTATATGGCATTTATTATATAACATAATTATAATGCTTTATAAAGAGAAGTGTGAGTTATGTGAAGTCTGACAAACAGCTGAAGTTGTCTCTCATGTTTACTTCAGGATTGTCTCCAGTTCACTGATATTTGGGTTCAGTAAATTCCACTTACAACTAATGTTACCAACCCTTAGAATTTGGAAATTTTAAAATACTTTATGACTAGACTGCCAGAGTCTTTTTTACCTTGATTTTTTTTTTTTTTTTGCATATCCAATATCTCTTTTTTCATTTAAATAGGTTTTACTCAATTATGTCAGAGCAAACCAGTCACAACCAGCAATTTTTCACATCAGAGCCACTAAGAGTACAGTGGTCATGTTGTACCACATAAAGGATAGGATTGCTCTGATTGGTTAAGCATCTTAGGCTGCACCCACTGATAGCACCATTTGGAAAATGAAATCTAACTGAGGGATGCTAACTGATTTGGCAAATGGTCTTGTGATCACAGGCTCAGTTATAATCCGCTCCTGTGCCTGCTAAATCTTTGGCTTTGTTACATTTTGTGTATTTTTTTAAATAGTGCTGTCATCCTCTTAATTGAATGACAAATGTGATTTCAGTGACATCGTTGGGATAAACAGTAAAAATTAAAAAGATTTTGTTCTTTGTTTCACAAAATGTTCAACTACAGAATCCAACAGAGAATTATAAAACATACAATATGTAGCATCTTGGTCAGGCAGACTGAGGAACAGGTGTGTTGACTGATGGATGTCCGTGGGCTTGTTCCAGCAAGGATTCGGTTTATTTACAGTTGCAATCTGTGGGTAATTAGCATGTGATTTACTAAAGGAAGTAAGTAATTATGCAATCAGTGGCCTTCCCTGCTTGCAATCTAAGTGCAAGGGAAGGAAAGATTAAAAACGTGCGGTTCAGCCTCAGGATTTTGTGAAAACGGCCATCTTTTAGGTCTTCAATGACTTTTTGTAATGTAATCTCAATAACTAGAACCGGCTATGGACAAAAGAAGTTAATTACATTTTATCTCTCAGCCTGTACCTGTATAATCTTCTGTACTTGACTTTCAGAGATTGATGAGGGTTTTTTTATATGTTAAAGCAGTAAAAGTGTGTAATGCTTTGGAACATTGTTTTACAACAATTCTGTCACGATGCGGACTCTTGGTTCTGTATTTGTTTACGTTTTAGTTAGGTTGTGTTTACTTTTTGTTTGTTTACATCCTAGTCCTCATGTTCTCTGCTTCCCTTCCTGTCAGTTCAGTCTGTGTGGTGTTAGGTTTGCTGTATGGGTTCCTTGTTCGTTCTTAGGTTATGGTGTTTCTTATGTGCCCTCTAGTTTCTCGGTTCATGTTTATTCTTTACTCTCATGCTTCATTTGGTTATTTGTTTATAGCTTTGTTTCAGTATTGTTTATTAGTTCCTTCGTCATGTTTTAATCTATGTATTGTTTTCACCTGTTCCCTCTGCTTCCCTGCCTCCTTGTCTCACCTGTTCCCTGTTCCTCTGATTACCTGCCCTATTGTTTCATGTCCACCTTTGTCTGTATTTAAGTTTGCCGTCGTCCTTTTTTCCACGCGGTGTTGTCATGTCTTTCCATGTCTCGTTTGATGTCTCCTTGGATACGTGTTCTGCTCGGGATCCTGTCAGGTTCTGTTTTTGATGATTAACTTTATTATCTGGATTTTCTGAAACCCTGCTCCTTGCCTGTATGTGAGTGATCTCTGTCATTAAAGAAGGAGTGTCCCACTGATCCCACGCTGCCTTCCCCGTACTTGTCTGCCTCTGGTCCACCACAAAACTCATTATGACAAATTCCTGTTCCTATATCTCATGTATCTTATGAGATACAGTGTTGTGCTGCAGTTTTGAATTGCTGACATTGTTTCTGCATTGTTCATCTTTTATCCTTGGCTGTGGAGTGAGGTAGTTGCATTAACTTAGAGCTGATCCACAGTGACAGTGGTTGAAGCTGGCAGAAGTAGAAGGATCTGAAGTCACAGAGAAACCCATCAGTGACTCGTTGAGACAGAAGTGAGAATACAAGACAGAACTGCAAACATTTTCATAATAGGCTGTTGCCCAGTTCAGGCTTTTCGTTTTATATAATGGGTTGTTTTTTTCATTTTATTTAGTTATATGGTCATGTGATCAACCCTTAGTCACATGAGAAAAATCCCCTTATAGACAGTTTTGCTATTCTAATATCTACAAAAATAAAAAATGCTCTTTGAGAGAGCCTTTGAGAGTGACTGACAATTATTGTTATGGTGATGGAGTTACGATCTGAAAAATGAAAGTGTATAAGACAATTACAAACTTTAAGTGAAAGCTGAAGTATTTTCTTAATTACAGTAATTCTTATATTTTGGATAGAAGTTGTTTCTGTTTATTATTTATATGTGTGCAGGGATTGCTTCTTTGAGAAGGCCAGTGTGCAAAATTCACACTTTCATCTATTGTTCTATAATACCACACCTCACCAGGCAGGTATTCAAAAAAAACAATAACTGACAGAGACTGGGAGCTGTTCGGCTATCAATTCCTGATAATCAGGTGGTGCCCCAACTTGATAATTCTGATCTAAAATACTAATTTTGTTAATAATAGCCTTTGGCACTTATTAATAGTTATTCTTAGCCAAACATATTGATGCACAACATGAGGGCAGCAAATTTATACTGTTTTACAAGATGTACACTGACTACATTGTATCAAAGTGTCATAGCTTCAGTGTTGTCCCGTGGAAAGATGTAATGCAATATTTACACAGATTTGAAGACCGTACTCACTTTTGTAAGATATTGTATATATGCATAAAGTGTTGACATGGGCTGTGTGCCACATTTACATTAAAGCATATTATTTTGTTAAAATGGCACAATCCAGACCTAACTCCGATTGAGAATCTGTGAAAAGAGCTTAAAAATTGTCAAAGGTCCTCTCCTTCTAGTTTGGCTGAACTTGACCTATTTTGCTAAAAAGAATAGGCAAAACATGAGTCTCTAGATGTGCAAAGCTGGAAGGGGCCTACTCAAAACGACATGCAGATGTAACTAAGTAACTGCAAAAGGTGGTTCCATAAAATATTGACTGAGATACAAGCCAGACTTTTCAGAATTTAATTAGTAACAAACATGAAAAACCATGTATGATTTTCCATTTCCTTTCAATTATGCACTACTCTGTGTTGGTCTGTGACACAAAATCCCGATAAAATACATTAAAGTTTGTGGTTGCAACAGAACAAAATGTGAAAAGGTTCAGGGGTATGAATAGTTTTGCAGTTCACTGTAAACCTTTGTAAGTTAGCTGTTTTGCTGATTAAAATGCTAAATACTTATGTATAGCATTTTGCACCAGTGTAAGGTCCATAAAGACAGAGGACCAAGGTTGGAGAGGAAGAATATTAAATTCTGTGGATTAGTAATGGGATGTGACTCAAGTTTGTGTGTGAAGGCAGACAAGCAAATACCTTCGGCAATATAGTGTAGATAGACTGCTGGCACAGCATGTAAGCAAATAATATTTACTTTCAATTGATTTTAAATGAATCAGACAAATTTAGACTAAGCAGACTTTTTTTGAGTAATGACGCTATTTGAATAACCTGATATGCGTTGAAGTTAATTAAATAAATCTAAAGGGAACATTAAACTCTCTAGTTCCAGCTTTAGATCACATATCCCTATTACAGTTAATTTTTGTCATGTCACTTTAATATCTCAACAGGCAACTGCTTAGTATAATAGTAGAGGTATAATGTATATTACTTTGTTCTATAGGGAGTTCAACATTGCAGTTTTCTGGAAGTAATACATGGAACAAAATGGGAATTAGAGAACAATCTATTTCAGGAAAAAATAGGTTTTTTTAAGTGTTTGTGTGCTATTTTATGTAGTTTAGTAGTACAGTTACCGGTCTGTTGAAACCACCTGGAGAAATAATAAGACTTTCCTATGAATCAGCAGATTTCACTGAATGCAGGATACAGTCTCGTGTGCTTCTTCGTGGGCCAATACAGAAACATTCACTGCACTTGTAACTATTTGATGTCCACTCCACCTGTCATCTGTGTCTATGAAAACAACTGAGGTAGAGCAGAAAACACACAATCATGCTCGCTGGAATACAATCTTTTCAAGAAGTTAACTAGAGTCGAGCTGGAGGAGCGAGCCTCAGCTGGACTTTGCTACTGAAGGAAGAGGATGTGAAATTGCTGCCTGGCTGGAGGGCATACCATGCATGCAATCCACAAACAGCACCTGATGCAGTGACAAATTTTCTGTTGAAGGAAGCTTGCATGGCTTTGGTTGATGGCTTGATGCTTTTTATCCATCAGATAATGTGCTGAAAACATATGAGCAATGCAAATGGGATTTTTTTTTAATGAACAGCATTATGTCGTTCAAACTCTATCGCTGTCAGAGAACAAATTAATACAACAAAGTCTCAACTGCAGTAATGACACCAGAAATAAAGCTTTCCTATTGACACATACACAAAGTAATTATCATTTGACCCAAAACAACAAGAACAATAACCTGCCAGCTGAAGCTTGATGTATTCCGCTGTTTACCAGCTTTTAAATTCTGCTTAATTTGCAGCTTCTTCTTGTTTTCAAAATTAGCGAAAAAAGACAGCAGAGACTTTTAATGATGCATATATCAGTAATGTTAGAGTAACACATTAGTAGTTTGGTGTAAAACAGATTCTCTTTTCTGTAACAATCAAGCACAAAAGTATTCTTATGGGTCTGGACCCACAGACAAACATACACCTAAAAGATAAAGTGAACATAAAAGGCCACCTTAGGCCGTTTCACTATATTAGTTTAGCTATGGGGCTTGAAATAAAGGATGAGATGACTCCTTGGGGACATTTATGATGACTCCCCCCCCTCCCCCCTGCTCTTTTGAAGACTCACATTTTTCTTTCTTCCAAAATAGCCAACCCGTTTCCAAAAAGAAGGCTACAGGCAGGCTGTCTGACAGCGACAAATATGTATGTTCGAAGGTTCTGGTAAATAAAACTAATGTGGGCACTTTTGATATGATGATAAAAACACAAGTCTTATATAAATGTTTCATCCACAGTAAACACTCTCAGTGCTATGATGGATTATAATTCATGGGTCTTAAATTGTAAAAATGCGTTAAAGTATAATTCACCTTTATTGACAATAGTAATGCATGTCAGTTTGGGATATGTGACAATATGAAAAGCTAAGAATCTTTCTGAAAAACCTAGAAAAAATTGTCCAAGACGAATAAATGACAATAAACCCTCTGTCATATAAGGTCTCTGAGCACCAAAATGCAGAAAGAAGAGTTTATGCAAAATAAAAATGTGCAATGATAAACATTTAAGGTTTCTAAAATAAATAAATCCAAATTCCAGATTCCAAAAGTCCAGATTCCAAAAGTCCAAGACACAGGACTTAAACTAAACAGGAGACAAAACCACTGAGAAACCGTATCAAACAGGAGGATAAAAGGAGGAAGTAGCTCTAAATGAATCAGGGAAGAATACATACTGAGGGAAGCTGGTGACCAGTATAGGGACCAGTTGAGACACAACAGTGTAAATCTAACAGGACTAAATGAATACACGGAAAGAAACAGAAACCAGAACACTAAAAAGTAACTAAGCTCAAGATAAACTTTTTTGTCCCCAAGGGGTTATTTGTCTTGCAGCTAGCAAAACAATGCAGGAAAAGGTACATGTACAATTGGCAGAAACACAAAAATAACCACGAGATTCCTGATACAAACAGGTTACAAACCTGGGCTCCTACTGTGTCTATATGGGCCTATCTGGTCAACTTATTAATGAGGCTGAAACTAACGAGGACAAAACATTTGTACCTTTTTGTATGGCACTTTATCATCTGGAAGTCGATAGCAGTACACTGTAATTATAGTGGGTGGCTTTGGTCAGTAAGGAAGTAAAATATAACATTGTACACAAAAGTTACTAAACCACCAAACTATAACAGGAACTATGATCTACAAAAGGGACACAGTAATTAAAGATCAGAACCTTGAGTACATAAAATATTAAAAGTACAGAACACAAATATACCAGATCAACACAAAGTCCTTCACACTATGAGAGATTCCCCCAAAAAACAAAACAACCCAGACCTGGATGGGAGGAGAGGGTCTTGCAAAAAGAGACCAGAACAAATCAACTTAAACTAGACTTAGAGTTCAGGCAGCCTGCAGATGGGGCCATGGGTTCGGTTCGGTTCGGTTCAGTTCAGAAACAAGCTCAGCATCCTCCTCACAGACATCCCACCCTCCTTTGACCCACAGCTTTCCTGTCAAACCTCAAATGTTTTATCTTCCACCTCAGCCATGGACCCTTCTGCTTCTACATGTTTGCCTTAAACCAAATCAGACAGTGCTGATGCTCCCCTTGCCTCCCCCTTCCACCTGTGTGTCTCAAGAAGTCAGGTGAAGAGACAACTGCAAAGACTGAACCGGAATAAGGCTGCAGGTCCAGATCATGTCAGCCCTAGAGTCCTGAAGGCCTGTGCAGAGCAGCTCTGTGGGATTCTGCAGCACCTCTTCAACCTTAGCCTGACCCAGAAGAAGGTTCCAGTGTTGTGGAAGACCTGTCTTGTTCCTGTACCAAAGAAAATGACTGTAGACCTGTTGCCCTAATCTAGAGTCCAGGCAAGTACTAGAGAGACTCCTGTTGGCCCACCTGAGTAAGCAAACAATAAACTATCAGGAACCCCTTCAGTTTGCTTATTGATGTGGAGTTGGAGATGAAGATGCCATCATACACCTGCTTCAACAAACCCACTGTCATCTGGACAAAGCCAGCAGCACTGTGGGGATCATGTTCTTTGATTTCTCCAGAACATTTAACACAATTCAACCTGGTTTGCTTTGTCAGAAACTCCAGAAGACTCAAGTGGAGCCCTCAACAATCTCCTGGATCAAAGACTACCTGACAAACAGACCACATTTGGTGATACTGAAGGGTTGTGTGTCTAACCAGGTAGTCAGCAGCACAGGAGCACCACAGGGGACTGTACTCTCACCATTCCTTTTCACTCTGTACACCTCAGACCTCCAGGACCAGACAGACTCCTGTCATCTGCAGAAATACTCAGATGATTCTGCAGTTGTTGGGTGGATCAGAGATGGACTGAGTACAGGGAGCTGGTGTACCGCTTTGTGGCATGGTGTGGAAACAATCATCTCATCTTAAATGGGAATAAAACAAGGAGATGATTGTAGATTTTAAGAGAAACAGGAACAGGTCAAACATTATTTCCATCATGGGAGAAGAGGTGGAGGTGGTGGAGGAGTATAAATACCTCGGAGTTCACCTGGACAACAGACTGGAGTGGAGATGCAACTGTGAAGCCATCTACAAGAGGGGACAGAGCAGACTGTACTTCTTAAGGAAGCTTAGGACCTTCGGTGGTTGCAGCAAGATGCTGCATATCTTCTATAAGTCTGTTGTGGAGAGTGTGATCTCTTCTGCCATCATCTGCTGGGGTAGCAGCATCAGAGCCAGGGACTTGAAAAAGCTCAACAAGCAAATAAAGAACACTGGCTCTGTTCTGGGGAATCCTCTGGAACCTCTGGAGATCATTGTGCAAAGAAGGATTCTTCATAAAATGAAGAACATTATGGAGAACCCTGAGTATCCTCTTCATTAAACTGTTATACAACAACAGTGTCTTCAGTCAGAAGCTTCAACAGATCTGCTGTAAGACAGGCCGCTACAGGAGATCCTTCCTGCCCACAGCCATCAGCATCTACAGCAGTTATTTGAATGAACCTGCATAATATGAACATTTAATTTCCCTTTGGGATTAATAAAGTATTTTGAATTTGAATTTGAATGAATTGAATCCTTAGAAGACACGTTTCAGGAGGTAACAGAGGCTAGTGATGAAGAGTTGGTGGTAGGCTGGGAAGTTGCAGGATCCAGAACATAACCACAGAACAACCAGACAAGACAAAGGGCAGAGTCCCTGTTGAAGTCAGTAACCTGAACTTAAAGCAGGTCATCCTTGACCTTTTGAGTAAAGACATGAACAAGAATTATTGTTTGAGGTGGCATCTTGTTGGAGGCAGATACCCGAAACAAAGGTGGAGCCTCTCATAGGAGACAGGAAGTTGAACCAGCAAATTTGGCCTAAAAAGAGGTAATGCTTGTGCCGGAGACTGACATGGTAGTAGTTTTGACTGACATGGGGAAGGCTGAGGCAGCTTTAAAGCAGGCTGAGGTGAAGGATCACCGATCTGATTCCCATGGACATGTGAGGCATAACCAATCAGACCATGCATGGCAGGACTGAAGGCGCTGCCAATTGGATCCCCTGATGTAGTAGGGGAGGTGTCGCCAATTACAACCCCTAAAGCTGAAGAAGGTGCATGGCCTGTAGCCCTGAGGGTACAGCTTGAGCTATAGGCTACTGTGACTCCCAGAAATATCTGGACAAGCTCAGCAAGGTGCTTAAGAGGAGGGTTCAACCAGAGAGATGGTGAGTGTACCTAATAGTTTCACCAATTCTACTTTCACCAAAGAGCTTTTTTGTCACTTGTAGCAACGATAACAGATTTGGTTTTAAAAGGTAATTTTTATTTACCAGTGAAATGACAAATAACTCTTGATGTATATAAAACAGGAAATGGCAGCCTGAAGTCTTGTATATAAACTGATTTTGGTGAAGCATTTTGGGTTTCACAAGCTTCTCACAACAGTTTGTAACTGTTGCCCCTTTTCTTTTGGCATAACTGGTTGACTGATTCAGGTTTGTAGGTTGCCTTGCTTTCACACAACTTTTGAACCCTGCAAACATATTTTCTGGGGAATGGGATCAAGATCTGGATTTTGTTGGTTGGATTCCTTTTTCCTCTAAATATAACAATATTATTTATCGCCAAACATTTCAGTTTCAGCTTCAGCGGACCGCATGACATATCTCCAAAAATGTCCTTGCCCGTGATGGCTTTTCCAGATTGTAATCTGGCTTTTTGTGAAGCTCTTGTAACAATTGCTTCATTTTCTCTGATTGCCTTTCAGCCCATATTGGTACAGCACGTGTTTCACTGTGAATATTGAATCTCTTACCAAATCCAGCCAGCATTTTCCCTATAGCTTTTGTTCTGGGGTTGAAAAATAAATTTTCTCCACATTGTCTCCTTCCTGAATAGTATGATCACTGGACATGCCAATAATGATCATAATTGTTTGAACAGATTAACATGGCACCTTCGGGCATCTGGGAATTGTGCCCTGAACATGAAGCAGATCTTTGCAGGTCCATAATTCTGTTCCTGATATTTTGGTGGATTTCTATTAATTTTTCCATCATGTCACACAAAGAAGCAGTGTGTTTGAGGTGTTGCTTAAAATACATCCACAGGAGTGTCTCCAATTAACTCGAATGTTGTAAATTAACCTACCACCAGCTTATAAAGCCATGACATCATCAGGACTTTCCCAAATGATTTAAAGGCAAAGAACTTTTAGTCTATGTAAACCTCTGACAGTAATAAGAACTTCTCTAAAAAAATCTCTCTCACATTATTCTAGTATTCAGCAAATGGAAATTATTTTTGGTAAACTTACCTTACCTAAAATAGCAGTAGGCAATAGGTTTTTTTGTAATTTAATGACAAACAGTGATAAAAAATTATTAGATTTTTTTTTATAGCTGATGTTTATAGCTGATTGTAGCTGATGATCTGGCTTCATTTGTATGCTTTGGCAAACCATTTAGTTTGTAAAAGCATCCATGTGTTGTATAATATTTATTGATAGTAAGTAGCTGCTGAGGTCCAAGTCGGTGAAATTGGCCAAATCTTTCACCCATAAAGAGTCCTGGGGCCTCATGTACAAAGCGTACGTACACACAAAAACCTTGCGGCGCAATGTTTTACGCTCAACTCAGCATGTAAAGAAATGAACGTTGCGTGAAATTTGTTTGAAATCCAAGCAATATGACTCCATTCAGTATATTTAATTCATGGAGCATCAAACCTGATGTTATTTCATGAGTCTGAGCTTTTATGGTTTAAACATGAGTGTGAAACTGAATCACATTTTGCCTACAATAAAGTAACTGTCCTAATGGTCAGAACCCTGTGGAGAGAGAGAGAACTGCTCTCTACACAATCCACAACCAACCTGTGCTCAGCTCTGTGGCCTGACAGTAACACACCTCAACAAATGATGGAAACAACCTCAGTTGGCTGTAAACTGTAAAACTTCCTCTGTTTCTGTCACCTGTAGATGGAAATGTTCATCGGTCTGTACGCTGAGGAGCAAAAAATGCATGTGAATCATCGAATGGGCACTTTCATTTTCACTGAAAAAGAAAACAGTGTTGGATCATCAGATTAATTCCAACAAGTCAGGTTTAAAGATTGCAAAGCTGGATTAGCTGTAGACAATCACACATGTCCATAAATAGCTGCATAAAGTTGCGCATAATTGTGGAACGATGGCAGCTTTGGCACATCTGGAGGACATCACCAATGGAAGAAGTTGGAGGGAGCGTTTTTTTCAGAGATTGTACTGACCTGTTAGCACATGATGATGCATGGCTTATCAGCTGGTTTAGATTGCCCAGGCCAATTATTTCGGAGCTCTGCACGGAGCTGGCATCAGTGGTACAGAAGGAAACCAGGAGGAACCGTGCATGACCGGTACCAGTTCCAATTCTCACTACGCTGCGGTCCTTTCAACCAGAGCTTTTCAGAGGAATGTTGCTCAGATATAGAAAAATCCCCTAAATTTTGGCTCTCATTTGCAGCGAGGAGCTAATTTCTAAATGTAATCAGAGCTACAGACTGCACTCATATTGCTATAAGAGCCCCATCTGTAAGTGAATATGATTTTGTGAATAGAAGGCATTTTCATTCAGTATATGTGCAACCTATTTGTGCTTTGCCATTGTGTCCCCAATGCAGTGGCACATTGCCCTCCTCAACTCATGATTTCTTTATACTATGAAAATAGTTATAATTAATTTATTAATAACAACTAATAAAAATGCCCTGTGATGGATTGGCGACCTGTCCAGGGTGTACCCTGCCTCTCGCCCGTAACTGCTGGAGATAGGCCCCAGCTTCCCCGTGACCCACTATGGAATGAGCAGTATAGAAGATGAATGAATGAATGAATAGTTGTGGTGGGAACAAACCTCCATGTGCGAGATGGCGGGTTTTAGGTAATATTCTAGGTAATTTAAAATTTTTTATGAGATTTAAAGTTCTTCACTTAGTGTGTGTGTTGACAGTCTTCCTAACAGAAATTTGAGGGGCATATTCACATCATTGTGATGATCGGCATTGAGCTATATATGAGCTCAATGCAGCAGCTAGATAGCGCTGTTTCGTTTAGATACACACATTGTAGAACTAAATGGGTACAAGCTGACAAACATTTTATTTTCACCCAGGTGTGAGTCACTGATGTCATTCAAGTAGCTGTTGGTTTGCTGAAATTCACTACAAATAGCTCCCATGGTATGTAGACACCACCTAATGGTACCAGTTCAGACTGTCACAGCACCGTTGCCATGGTTATCTGGACAGGTGGTCAGTGACTTTTGGTAATTTATACTATTTTGCATATGTATTTAGGACCAGGGACCAGTCGGTTCCAGTGCCACGTGCAGTTGCACCAAATTCAACGCAAATTAGGATGTATGAAGGCTACGTGTGCAGTGACACGTCTATGCACTGTTTCATACATCTGAATTTTTTGTGCACCGCAAGTTTCCGAATTTCTCCCTAAGTAAACATTTAATATGAAGGCTGCTCACTCTTTCATATATGAGGCCCTATGGCACTTGTTTCACTCTCCGAGGAATATTGATTAAGATTTTAAGTCTTTTTTTATCAAAAACCAAACATTTTTCTATGCATCGATGGCTAACATTCCCCTTTAACTGGTAAATATATTCCAGAGGTACCTGGTTGCTCCATTCTGATTTTTGTAATTAACAAATTATAAATATTAACACTACTGCATACTCTAAAGCACTAAAGCAGCCTTTCAGCTTGGTGGCATAAGCATGTGATTTCATGTTACTGCATCCAGTACTCTTAAATTCATTGCTTGTGTTTCTTGCAGGTATTCCTGTTTGTTCCAATCTTAAGGCATTTGCTATATGTACATTAAGTAGAAAAGATGATGAACAGTATTTCTGAATCAAGTCCTTAAGGTATTTGGCTAATAGTTTTACCCTTAAATGCATTGCTGTGCTTCTTGTATTAAAAAACTCCCATTGCCTCGCTAGGTATTGACTATTTCAGACGCTTTAAACACTCCAAGTCAGATTCATATGAATTAGTCATCCTCCGGTTTATCTGTGGCAAGTGTCCTCGCAATAAAATGGCTCCAGTTTAATATATCCTCTATTCCAGCTAAAAGATGTGTACAGTGGTAAAGACAGATCTGTTATCTCTTTTGGCCATTAGCTTTAGTGGGAACTCATCAGAGGGTATAATTAACTCCAATTGCTTTGGAGACAAATCGCCAGCAAATGAGTGTAAGATGTATGCATCGATTTCACTATGGTACTTATGTTGTTGACCTCCACCCAACAGGAAGTTAGAACTGCTTGTTGACATGAATAACAAATCAGCCAATCATATGGCAACAACTCAGTGCATCTAAAATGTCATGAAACGGGAGTCGGACCCAAATGCAGACAGGAGGGCGGGAGCAGGACGATGATTTGAAAAATTGTGCTAAAAATAAGTAGCAAACTTACAAAAAGACAAAAGCTCGCAGCACGGCACAAAAAGAACAAGGCATGTATAATGGACAAAAAAACAGGCATGGGAATGGATGTGCAAAACAGGAGTAAAAACAACGGACATGGAAAAGGAACTGAACGAAAAATCTGGCGAGGAACAACCAACAGAGCTTATAAGGGTCAAGGAACAGGTGCAGCTTATGGAGACAATGAGGTAAGTCAGGTGAGCAGAGTCTACTAATTGGATTGTGGCTGTGGCTGAGAGAGAAACTAATAAACATAAATGGAGCTGAACAAAGACACAAGGAAAGACAGAGATCTAAGAGAAATAAATCCAATAACACAAAAGGTCGTGACACAAGAACAAACTAGTAAGCTTAACACAAAAAGATTTACTAATATATAAAACACCAAACAAAAAGGAACACAAGAAAATAGAATGATCAAAATACACATACAAAAGAAAATCAAAACCCAAACCCTAGATCATGATGTGGAGGAGACAACTTGCTGAAATTAAAACAGAGCATCGGGATTTTGAAGAAAGGGGAATTAATACACTTTCACACACAGCCAACGCACAGATTTATGGAGAATGGCCGGAAAAATAAATAATATCCAGTGCGAGGCAGTTGTGAGGACAAAAATGCTGCGTTGATGTCAGAAGAAACCACACTGTCAACATCCACAGATGTTAGGGTTTTGGTTTTCTTTTGTTTTTGTGTTTTGATCATTTATTGTTGTTTAATTTGTTCTGAATGTCTTCTCTTATTCAGTTCTTATTTTTGACATTAGCGTTTCATTATACTGTATTCGCTCATACCTGTGAGTTTAGTTTTTTTAGTTTGTTCTGTTCTTTGCACATTCAGATTTTTTTCTCTTAGATCTGTCAGTCTTTTCCCCTTGGTTGAGTAGTTTCTTTGTGTCTTAGTTCATTTAACATTTAAATGATACAATTTGAAAAGAGTTTTGTGATTGCACATTTAAATTGAATTACATACAGCGCTCTCAAAAATTGCCAATATAAGTGGGATGCTGGAGGATTATTTTCAGACTATGTGTGGTCAGTATTTGTCAAAGGAAACAAATCAACCAACACTTCTCGGTCGGACAGCTGCCGAAACGAGCTGGCGCAGAGAAACGCTCTTTTTTTAAATTTAGTGGAATCTTAATAAACCGATTCAATATTTGAAGTTCAACAAACCTACATTCTTGCCTAAAAACATCTTAAAAGTTTATTTGTCACAGAAAGCGTATTATTTACATTTTTTATTCACAATTTTTGCCACCATTGTCTGCCATTGTTGTACGAGCTCGACCAATCCGCTTCGAACCGCAATGAATCATGGGAAATTATGGTTCACGGACTACAAAACACCACGGTCGCGCCAGGTTTGCTGCTGTATTCCGATCTACCGGTAGTAACAAAAATGACACTGTGAACGCATTGAATGAAAACTGGGACGCTAAAATCAAGGCAGTAAATGAAAACGGGCAACGTTAAATTTGATAACCTTAATATTTATAACATTAATATTTACCATGTTATCATTTTAATGACCTCCAAATTCAAGGATTCTAATTTTCACAGGGGCGATATTCATCACATGTTGGGTTTTACTGCACTCAATTTTACCATGTTCAGTATTTCACACCTTCATTTCAAGTCAAGTTAATTTTTGCTACTTTGACCCCTCATACTTTTCCTCCAAAACATGCTCTTGGAAATGTAAATACGAAAGGGGCGGGACTGAGACAGAGGGGGCGGTCTTTAGAACAGTGTCACCACCTCAGCGTCCCTCCTATTGGCTGAGGTCAAGCCTCTGGGAAGTAGCTGCTGAGCCTTTCGATTGGTCCTCCATACCTGTTACCATGCCTGTGCTCCATGTCCTGTTCTCCATGTGCATGTGCTGTAAGTTTTCTGTTTTCTTTATTACACCTCTAACATGATCTTTCCAAACTCTTGTCTGCAGTTCAGCCCTGCCTTAACCACACTTTTTTCCTTTTTGGTGAGTGGCAACAACAGAACGAGCTCTGCCATCATGCTTTTTGGTGCCAGAAGCCATGCGCAAGGTCAGAAATGGAAGGCATAAGTTATCCATGGGTGTCCATTTGTTTTGATATGTTTGAAAATGACAGTAATTCTTGCTTTTACAGTCAGCTAATTATTGTTATCATTTTTGTTTCCACTCGCATTGCATTGTCATGATGCTTTTGCTCAAAATGACTCCAGACAGCTCCCTTATAAGGCTTATAGTGTAAAGCTCAATAGTTAATCAGTAAAAATGTCACCATCAAAGACTTCAGTTCTAGGAAAAAGGCATATGTGAGGCATATTATTCAAATAATGAACAGAACAATAACAACAAGAGACAATCCACCATGGAAACAGGTGATTGCAGCAGATTCCAACTCTAACAAAGGAGAAAAGCAGGCATATCAGTACTGAAGAAAGTGATTACTTGGACAAAGAACAGGTGAGTGATTAAGTTATGAGAAGCTGCTGTAATAGAACATAAACTGGAACAACTGAGGGAAGCTGGCTGGAGATGAATAATAAGCTGACAGGAAATCTTGGGATCAAAGGAAAAACTAAGACAACAACAGAATACACAGAGAGCGAAAAACTAAAACGTGAATCCAATAACATCCAGAGCAAACAAAATAAAATATGAGACTTCTACTCAAAAAGGATTGTGACATTTCTATGCTGAAATTGCTGTTGTTGATTGTGTTGATTAACTGGTTTTCCCAGTTGATCAGCTGAATGTCATGTCTGCTGGCTGGTGGATTATTGTTATCATGCAGCTCCAGAATGGTTATGCTCCGCTGTGGCCCTTGCTGGTGTCTCTTTGCCTTACCAGCTGACAGATTTGGTATTTACAGATTTAGCCATGCAGCTTCTGGGTATGCAGATGGGGAGGATTGACCCACTGCGACCTTGGAAGTGTGCCCCAGCGGAGGACGGCAGCGACCTCGGGATGGGCAAAATGTGCTGCATTGCAGCAGAGCAGCTCAGGGTGCTGCATGCTTTCACCCACACACACATAAACAAACACATAAGGATGCAGCATCATATCATGAAGCAGCACAGCATGCTCAGATGTACACAAATCAATATAACCACTCACACTCTGTCTTCCTGGACAAACAGGCAGAGGCGTGTCCTGCATCTCCTGCTGCTGTATCACTGGGTGAAATGCACACACCACCTTAATGACTGCGCATGTTGTTTCGACTTATTTCCAAGCATTTCCATCCATCTTCCTTTCTTCATGCACAAATGATCACAGAAAAATAATACCACACAATTTAGCCCACAGATCAGATAAAGATGCATACCCTCATACTAGATGTGTGTTACAGGTCATCTATATATCACTCAGGCTGCATCTACAAAGTTATGATCAGACTCAGTTTTTAGTATTATTGTTTTACACATAAGGAGATAACCCTTCGTGGTGCCCTGTGGGGGGTGCTCCAGGAGTATGGAATTGGGGGCCCTTTATTAGGGGCCATCCGGTCTCTGTACAAGCGGAGCAGGAGTTTGGTCCGCATTGCCGGCACTAAGTCGGACCTGTTCCCGGTGCATGTTGGACTCCGGCAGGGCAGCCCTTTGTCACCAGTCCTGTTCATAACCTTTATGATTGGTTTATGTGTTATACATGTTGTATATCTTTATAAGAGAACATGTATAAACAATACAGTTTTTTTCAAACTGTGGGGCGTCTGGGAGTGCGAGAACCTTCAAATATTAATTCCTTTTTCCACGATAAACTATTTTTTCACAAGATGAACTAATGTATAGTCTTATAGTGTTATTTCTATATCACACATCAAAAACAATTACCATTGCCATAGTGACTGTACACAACATGACAAAGTGAAAAAGGTCTGAATCCTGCAAAACCACACATGGATTAGATCTGGAAAACGATAAAGCATAAGCTTGTCTAAGATTGCTTTATTGCATGCCGAAAACCAGCTATTTTTTTATCATAAAAAAAATCAACTGTTACAAATTCGTTAACACAAAAATATGCACATTTGATTTGTAAATCCATACTAATGCTGCAAATGGTGAAGGATATAATGATATGTTTGGATGTAGAGGAAGAAAGAACCTGTTGAAGCCTTTCTATCTGTAAATTCTTTGAAGTGTAATTTGAAGTGTAATATCTTTGTTTGACAGAATCATATATTCTTGTCTTACAGTATTTGTCATGATCCACAGATGTTTGTGTTTTTTCACTATCTTGTTTATTATGTTCTTAAGGTCTTGCCTTGTTTGGCTGCTATTTTTGCCTTTAGGATTTTGCCAAATAGGCTCATTCCTTTGTGTTTAGTTTCTAAAATTATTCTTGTGTTCTGTTTTTTGTACATTTGGATTTATTTTTCTCTTAGATCTCTTAGTGTTTTCCTATTGGTTGAGTAGTTTATTTTGGTGCGTTCACACTGCAGGCAAATCTGGCCCAAATCCGACTTCTCTGCCTATATGCAACCCTTATTCAACGTTTTCATGGCAGTCAGAACAGCCCAATTCCACTATTTTGACCTTCAAAAATGTCCGAATTGTGCCACTTCCATGTATGGTACTAAATCGTATATGTCTCCAATAGTTTTCAAAGTGTCGGCGTCAGCTTGTTTTTATTATCTTTCTTGTCTTGTTATAATCTGGTCATAATATTGTTGGCTCCCATTGCTTACCAACATAATAACATAGACGGCAACATCCACTATTACTTTCGCAAACAGTGCTGCTGTGTGATGTCTATATTCTTCATCTGCGCATGCGGGTCGCTTTGGGCTCTTATTTCAGCTTCCTTGGTGTTAATTAGACTCCCTAACTCTTCCCTGCCTTCATTCTGCCTCAGCTGTTCCACATTTCCTCTGATTTGCTCTTCCAGTTCCTTTGTCATTTTCCACTCTTGCCTCAGTATTTAACCCCATGCTTTTTGATTGTTTATTCCCGGAATCTTCTGTTAGACTGCCTGTCACCCTGCACATTGTTCTCTCCGTAACTCTGCGTGGTTCATCATTAAAGAAATCAGCTTTCCCGCATTCAGTCCACTTGGGACCTTAACAAACCTGAACATGACAGTTTTCTGTTTCTCAATTTCTCTGTCATTTGCCAGAAAATAGAGTATGCGTTTGAGGAGGTGTCCACTGGTTTTGATGTGGTCATTTAACCCTGAGAAGGTAACGGCTGTGAATCAGTTAGATTAAGTCATAGATCAGAAAACGATCAGATTTTTGAGTTCCCGACCGACAGTTTATCGGTCAGAGTCGATTTTAGTCACCAGCTTTTTTCTTGGTGAATCTCTAGTGTACAATATACATATGTAACAGTCTGACCTTGAGGCCCAAACATGCAGGAGACACCTGGATCCTACCCCAGAGAGGGGAGTTGGCATCTTTTTTTCACTAAGATTGTCAAGGTTTGTCCTAAAATTGTGTCAGATTACTGTCCACTTTAAAAGACAACAGTGTTTAATGTTGCCATAGTGAGCCAATATTAGTCCAATCCATCAGTTAAAAAACAGCCTTACCACAATATTAAAATACTAGAAACATTTTAGCACACTGAAATTAAACACAAACACACAATGCACTTTTAGATAAACGCTTCTGTTTATTATTTGATATACCATATGCATTTTCATATAATAGTTCTAATACCAGTAAGTCAAAAATAATAATCATAATATATTTGTATATAGAGATATATAGAAAACTAATCCAATAATCTACTTTTTACTTGGACGTCACTTCCTTGTAAAAAACAAACAAACCAAAAAAAACAATATAGACAACATATTACCTTCTACCCAGCTTCAATATAGGCGCTTTAAGGGAGCATAAGATAATACAAAAAAGAAAAATTACACCTGATCATTGCATTTTGTAGAACTAGAACATCTGTCAGCAGCTAGTAATGTTGACCATCTTGGTTTAAGACACAGGAAGAGTTGTTTTTTTTTTCTTTGCTAGATTATCTTTGAGAAAAAATGTGTTTTTACATTGAGTTCAAATGGCCAGAGTGGTGATGTTTTGACGAGGATTGATGACGGCCTAGTAATCGTCTGGATTTGGAGACTGAGATTTAGAACATTAGATTACAGCAGTCTCGTTACACATGTTGAAGGTAATAAATTGCTAAAGATTAGGTGGAGGACGGAGAGAGCGGGGGTAAGGGAGAGAGCAAACAGTGTGGCAAAAGAAGTGATTTAACAATGTATTGAAAGTTTCGTGTGCTTCTCCAATCATAATCTACATTTGTAAACAGAGGGTAGCAGCACAAACACTGCAAAGTCCCCGATCCCCATCCACCCTCCCTGTGTTCTCTCCAGGAGTTAGCAATAATGCAGCTGGCATTGAGAGATGTCCGATCTGATCCATTTAACCATGGCAGTCCTCATGGGTCTTCTAAATAATCATTAGCATTCTCATCAAAAACAGAAGAAACCCTCCCATTACACATCCACTCAAACTCTTGATATGTAGAAATGAAAACATGGAGGCAGGCTGTTTTAAGGGCTGTGCACATGGAAGAGGTCTGGGACTACAAACAGTCCGGAGCCATGGAGGGTGGCTTCCAGAGGCCCTGAAGTCTGTCAAGCCCAGAGTCACGGGAGGGCTGCCCCACTACAACCCCTCTCTCTTTGCAGAGGCATGGGTGCTCAAGTTGTCAAGAGGAGGCATCAAAGCTGTACAAGAAAAGAGAAGAAGAAAGAGTTTTTCACTAAGACTGTTTCTGAATTGATCTAAGAAACCCAATAGCAAGCAAAAACAACAAACTTTAATTTATTTTATAGGTATTTTATGTGATAGACCAATACAACAAAGCAAATCGTTGTGACAATGAGAGAAAATCTAAAAGTTTGTTATGCATTTTTGTATTCAGCCCCCTTAACTCTGTTACCTCGTAATAAAACCCAGTGGTGCCAATTCCCTTCGCATTAAAATCTACCTGTGTGTAATTTAATCTTATTTTTAATCCAGTGAAGGCTTTAGAGGTTTGTCTGAAAGCAACCAGCAACATGAAGACCAAGAAACACAGCAGACAGGTCAGTGATAAAGATGTGAAATAGTTTAAAAGAGGGTGGGGTTAGAAAACTTCCCTTAGTCACGGTTTCATTCATTATGTAAAAATGAAAAGATTGTGACAAAAATGCAATCCTTCCTCAACATGGCCATCCATCTCAGTTGACAGGGTAGGCAGGGAGAACATTGATCAAAAAACCAACAATTAGGTCTATGGTAACTCTGGAGGAGATGCAGAGATCCACAGCTCAGGTGGAAGAATCTATGGCAAGAAGAAAGCCACTGTTGGACACAGCAAACATTTGGAAGGTGTTCTGATTAGATGAGGCCGAATTTTGGACTAAAATGCAAAACATGTCAAGGTGGAAAAACTAACACTGCACATCACCCTGGTCACTCCCCACATCATTGTGTTTCATTCAAACAATGAAACATGGTGATGGCATCATCATGCTGAGAGAACCCATGTCTTCAGTAGAGACGGAGAGGTTGGTCAGAGTTAACGGGAAGATGAATGGTAAACAAAGGACAATTATTTTAAAAACTTGCTTGAAACTGGAAAAGACTTGAGACTGAGATTCACCTGCCAGGAGGAGAACAACCTTGAACATTTAGCCAGACCTACAATAGAATGGTTTGAATCAAATCATATGCATGCAAGCCTGATCTTTACAGAAGAAGGTCTTCATCCAGTCTGACACAGCTTGAGCTATTTTGCGCCATCACAGAAAATCTATACTTAGTTCCGCTTATGTTTCACTCTTCACACTCAGCTGCAAAGTAATAAGAGAAATAACAGTTATAATGCCTTGAATACAACATCTGAATTATGTATTTTACTAACAAGGCTGGGGAGGTTTTTGGGTGATGGACGATTCTCTGTTGGTCATAAATGGAACTGCTGAAGAATGCAATTAGTAATTTGACTGATGCTTGCAAGTCATTAGTTATGGGCTGCTTGTGTATTTGCTCACTAATGCTCAATGGGTGCATTAAAATGAAGTGTTAATCATATGTTATTCTACCCTAATTCACTAAGAGACCATAATCACCAGCGACATTTGACTTGTTATGGTATAAAAAGCCATCACAGCATAAAACTGAGCTAGTTATTTGTAATTAATATATAATTAATGCTGCCACAGACAAAAAAGGACAAAAGGACCATAACTACAGGCTTACTAGGCAACTTTCTTCCTGGGTAGTTTGACCATAAATGCTTGCTTCAAACGCTCATCATCAAAACCCGACTCAGATGGCTCAGAGTCCTCTAATTAACCTAATAATTCATCACAATCTTCTCCTTTAGTATTTATACCACCTCACCCCATCTGGAGCTTATTCAATAGAGTTGTGCACTATAGTTTTACTGAAAGTGTACTTACACATAAAGCTAAAACTACCTGAACACCAGATTTGTAAAATTGTGCACATGCAGTATACAGGCCAGTGCTCTTGTTAGAAATCAACAGATCACCTTGAAAGGTCAGCATAGGGATCAGCCCTCTACTTGTTCACCTCCAAAAGGTCCTTTTGGGAGGTCCTGATGGGACCTTTTGGTTTCTATTCAGGTGGATTGCGCCCACCTCTTGAAAGTTCAATAAAGTGCAATGCCTATGTGCGTGACATCACCCAAACAAAGCTATCTCACACAAGATAACTGTACAGTTCCAATGTTAGGGGACTTTTCCAACCATTTTAAAGCGCAGATAGAAGTAAGTGTCATTGAACTGGTGTATTTTTAACTGCAAGCCCAGAGATAGCAAAGTGATCAGTATGTGATGCTAAAATTTCTCGTTGTGTTGGGTTTTAGTCCCAGTGTGGATTCTTCAAGGATGGAGAACACACCATGATGTTTTTTCTTAAGACACAATTGAAATTCATTGTCCTTCCAAAAATTAAAACTGAAGCTATACATAAAAAAATAACTTTTAATCATCTCCATAATGTCAAACAAGTTGCTCTCCCAGAGAAACCATGCTAAATGTCCTTAATATTTATTATTTCATCATTATTTCACCAAACAATACTTCTAGCAATGTACTATTTTGAAAATAACTATTTTGATTGCTGAGCATGTTTTGGTGAGGGATTGGAAATAAATAATTTTTGTTTTCTTTATGGTCAATGGGGAAACATGTTTCTACATACAACCCCACTTCGAATGAAGTTGGGATGCTGAGTAAATGTAAGTACAAACAGAATGATTTGCAAATCTGGTTCAACCTTTATGCAGTTAAAAAACTACAAAGACAAGATATTTAATGTTCAAACTGACAAACCTTATTGTTTTTTTTAATATATACTCATTTTGAATTTGATGCTTGCAATACATTCTAAAAAAGCTGGGAAAGGGGCAACAAAAGACTCGGAAAGTTGAGGAATGCTAAAAAAAAAACACTTTTTGGAACATTTTACAGGTGAATAGGTTAATTGGAAACAGGTGAGTGTCATGATTGAGTATAAAAGGAAATCCCCGAAAGGCTCAGTCGCTCACAAACAAGGATAGGGCGAGAGACACCATTTTGTGAACAATTGCATGAGCAAATAGTCCAACAGTTAAAGAACAACATATCTCAACGTAAAATTGCAAGGAATGTATAGATTTCATCATCTACAGTCCATATTATCAACAAGATGGAGAAATCTCAGCACGTAAGCGGCAATGCCAAAAGCCAACATTAAATGACCGTGACCTTCGATGCCACAGGAGGCACTGCATCAAAAACTGACATGATTCTGTAACAAATATTACCACTTGGGCTCAGGAACGCTTCAGAAAACCACCGTCACTTAACACAGTTTGTCGCTACATCTACAAGTGGAAGTTAAAACTCTTCCATGCAAAGTGAAAACCATCTATCAACACCACCCAGAAACGTTTCGGAGCCATTAAAGCAACGTCTTCTTCAGGGACATCCCTGCTTATTTCAGCAAGACAATGCCAAGCCACATTTTGCATATGTTACAACAGCATGGCTTCATTGTAAAAGAGTGCGAGTACTAGACTGGCCTGGCTGCAGTCCAGACCTGTCAACCGTCGAATATGTGTGGTGCATTATGAAGCGCAACATTTGACAATGGAGACCCTGGACTGTTGAGCAACTGAAGATTGAACATTAAGCAAGAATAGGAACAAATTCCACCTACAAAGCTTCAACAGTTAGTGTCCTCAGTTCTCAAACGCTTATTGTGGGAAACACCCTATCCCAGCCTTTTTAGAATGTGTTGCAAGCATCAAATTCAATTGTATGTACATTTTGCATTTACTAGGTGTTTGAACATGTAAGAGGAAGAAAAAAGTAAGTGGATGAATGATTAGGGTTAGGGTTGGTTTCTATCTTTTCCAAAGAAGTGTAATCAGAACTATACAAATTGTAGAAGCAGAGGTTTAGCTGATAGGGCAGCAATCATCATTAATAAAACATATTTAGAGGCTAAACATAAATAAAATAAATACATTTGTTTTTAGAATCAATTTTACCAAGACCAAAGAAAATTCACTTAGATTTGATTACTTCACACCTTATACATAATATAACTGAAAAAATTAAGGACAAAGTAACTGAGGCCTGTGATATTTATATTTATGTTAATTAATATATTAACTAAATGGGTTAAGGCCCCAGTGTTTCAGGATCCTAACAACGCGTCTGGTTGCAGCACTACAAGTACAGATTTTCTAAATTTAAAAAATTGTATCAGAAGTAGTAATAGTGCTGGTATTAATATAAAAACTAAGATTCTCAGCTTTACAGCCTTTTTGTGATCCTGACAAATCATTTTGCGGCTTCTTGTATCTGTTCTCTAGTGCAGCAGAGAGCCAGGGTTGACCAGGGCCAGACTTCAGTCTGCAGTGTTAACACATTCTTCTTACTTTTTTTCTGAGCCTGGAAATCATCTGCAGACACAATATACCTTTTCTTCATCTGATATTTTTACAGGATGCAGGAAGAAAGGAAAGGTTATTCTTACACAGTGGTGGTATGTTGTTCTGTTTATGCATTTTGCAACAGGAGTAGAAAGGAATGCCCACTGCTCACTATAGACAGGCACGCCATGTCTCGCAGTCATTAAAAATTAACAGAGCCATATCGGCCTCCTACTGAGGCCTGATTGAAGATGTAGAATGGCACATGGAGGCAGGATAGAGTCACCTCTAGCTCTATAGCCCTAATCTAAACCCACTGATTCCATCTGAGCCAGCACAGGAACACATACAGTGGAGAGACACTTAGGATGACACTGCATTTAATCAGGACCAGACTGTAAGTTTGTTTATTTCTCAATTATTCTTATGAGAATTATGTGCAAATACTGGCATATTTCATGCCTCTCTCACCAAGAGTTTTTTTTTTTATTACTTCATGTAAAACCTGCTAATGTAAATCCTTCAAACCTAACAAAAATGTGAATAGGTTTCAAGACAGCAGGTTAGAGGGGCACACTGAATGCTAAAGCCGAATAATGGGAGCTAATTACCAGATTATGGACCCTAGTGGTAAAAACTGACAATGCCCTTCACTGGCTGTTTCTATTCAAAGTCTTTAATTAACACAAAGGAGGTTTATAGAGAAAAAGCATAACAAGGTGCAGAGGGGTTTACCTGTCCCATAGCTTGACGTTTCTGCAGTTGTTGGTGCAGCAGCCTGCTGATATCAAAGCTGTAGCAGAAAAAAAGAAAGAAGACACAGAGGAGGAGACAAGTCTTAAATGTGTTCTTCTGACAAGCAACGAGGGGGTCATTAATTAAATGCTGATGTCTGTTTAGACAGAAAAAGCATGGGACCATGAGTCATAAATAAAACACTTTGATTGACTAGTCGGTCCTACTGACATTTGAAATGTACGTAAAAATAGAACTGGGAATACTGTAGTTTTCTTTTATTAAATCTGTGCCACTCACTACACACACACACACACACACACACACACAGCAAACCAAACATAAAGATAAAGAACCTGAACAACAAAGTGGAATGTTTAGGAAACTGCCCAATCCCTTTTGATGACAGATTGACGGCTTGTGTAGTGATGCAGTGGTTTCTTGTTTTAAGGTTCAAGCCCTTAAACTTTTGTGACGTACAGTTCCTGTGCTTTAAACTCGTTTTCCTGACAAGTGAGAGAAAATGAGGAGTTTTCTCATTATACTGTATTGAAGGGCACTGTGATGTACTGCTGACATGTCCAGGGTATACCTCACCTCTGGACCTATGACCGCTGATGTAAGGCATCAGCCCCCCACAACTATGCATGGATAAGTGGGCATAGAATAGGGGGATGGATAGATGGATAGATGGATGGATGGATGGATGGATGGATGGATGGATGGATGGATGGATGGATGGATGGATGGATGGACGGATGAGTGGACGGACGGATAGAGGGATGGAAAATAATCTGCTGTATCCTCCATATTGTTTGTCTGGACTAAGATTTAGGGTTGTAAGAAGGAAATCTTTGGTTCTAAAGAAAACATCCGTGCAGGGCTACAATCTCATAAAACCTTATGGGAACATTTGTTACCTTTTAAAGGAACCAAACAAGAACTTTGAAGCAATGTTTGGTCCAAAACCAACAGTAAGCATAACCAAAAGAACACCTTGTCTGCACTGAAGCCTAGTGAAGAAAGCATCATAATCTGGGGTTTGTTTTTAGATAGAACTTGGGTTTGTGTCATGGTGGATAAAGTTATGAACATGCCAAATACCATTCAGTTTTGGCCCAAAACCTTAAGGTGTCTGAGTTAAAAAAGGAAAGTTTTGGTGTGACCTAGCCAAAGTCAAGAATTATACCTTATATTATACCTTATGCTTATACCTTATGCTTATAGATTCCTGGCAAAACAGACTAAATGCAAAAATTTAATCTGCATATGTTACATTGTGGAAGATTTGTTTGATTTATTTTACTCCTAACAGATTTGTTAGTTTTTCATTTCAATTAGTCATGAATTATGTCATGTAAAAAAATATTTTTGAAATTTTTACTATGGCCTTATTTCTATAAGCCTAAAAAAACCACAAAAGTCAGTAAACAATACAAACTTAGAATGGGGTGTTTGTTGTCGGCTAGGACAGACTTGTGTCAACTGTAAGAGACCAGTTTAAGGATATCCTGATAATAGTAATTTAGACTTTATTGATGTCACAATGGCTGCACAGTGGCACAGTTGGTAGCAGACCCATCCAGGGTGTACCCTACCTCCCGCCCATAGACTGCTGGAGATAGGCACCAGCTTCCCCACGACCCATTATGGAAGAAGCAGTAGAAAATGACTGACTGAGAAATTATCCTCTGCATTTAACCCATCCCTTAGGGAGCAGTGGGCTGCCATTCTGCAACATCCGGGGAACATTCAGGGGCTAAGGGTCAGTGGCAGGCTGTGGGATTTGAACCAGGCTACTTGTTGCCTCACCAGGAGGCAAATGCCCTGATCTCTAACCACTAGGCCACCACACAAAATTTATCACTGAAGACAGTAGGGAATGATAAGTGCAACATTTTTGTTTAAAAGACAAAATTATGTTTTTTAGGATTTTTTGTTTATATTTTAGGTTAATTTTGAAGAAAGCAAACCATTCTTCCCCACTTCCACATTCCATTGGCTTTAATTCTGCTAATTTCAGTCTCTGTGTAACAATGGTGCATGCGTAAATGGTGCACCTTGGCTAAATGGGAATCTCTTCAGGCACATACCCACACAGATTGATTTATATAAACCTTAATTCTGCCTGACAAAGGGGGCGACAGTGAGAAAAAGCAATCACGTTGCAGGATGAGCGACGCTCTGCAGCTTTGTGCAGTAAAAGTTAAGTCATGCTGTCATGCAGTGGTAGATGTAATGCTACCCCTTCAACTTTAGCTTCTCTAAACAGAAGGCAGGGCCTTGACTTTGTCTGACATGTTTCACCCAAGACTGCTGCCCTGCTTTATATCTGTCCCTCAGAAAAATTGTGTTGTCAAACCAAGTTCTGACTTTTACAGCACAGAATGCTGCATCCTTTGTATTTCCATAATTGTATAGCTTTGTATGCATAGTTGTGTGGTAGTCCACCTAATCTGTAGAACAAATGCCTTTGCCTCAAGCAGTTTAGCTTTAAAAAATGTTGCCCATATTTGCCTCCTTTGCCCTTCAAAATTATTTTATCCTCACCACCTTGCTTGATATCTTTTTCTCTCTCAGCCAACAATCTCTTCCTCCCCAGGAGTCCATAATCATGTTTTCAGCACATTTCCTCCCCTTGGCCAGGGCAACATCTCACATTAAAGATTCATAACACTCTTGTGACAGCCACATTGTTCCAAAGATCCAAAAACCATGTCTAATGTTTTCCCTGCCTCCTTTTGATTCACATTATTCATTTCCACGGAATAAAAAAGGGAGGGAGGAAAGATGGTACAAATATTGGAAAGAAAATGCTTACTTACAGTCAGCTGTAGGCTATTTGTTTGTATGGAGGTAAGAGTGATTGGAATGAGGCTAATTTCATCCTTTGAACTCAAAACATGAAGTGTTTAGCTCATGCTATTCTTTTTCATTTTTATAAAATAAACAGGAAGTTCGGTTCGTTGCTATTTGGATGATACAGTGGTTCTCAAATGGTGCACGTTTCCTTTAAAGGGCTGGTTTTTGTCATGTAATAAATTGAGATTGTTTTACACCTTTAACCTGGCATTTATTGAGCGATTTTACAGAATTTTCTGTTGGTGGGAAAAAGGTAAAAAACAACATTAAAAAGCAGGAGTCACCTGGTTGCACACCCTTAAACTAAAAACTGATTCAGTCTCAACATTTGGTTTGCTGGAGTTTACATCTGCCATCAGTTGAGCTAAAACTGAATAATTTGGCATAAAGTTAAGCTGCCATGGTAGGAATTTCCTGAAATTTGTTTTCACTAAAGCTAAATCTACAATTTAAAGGTTAGAAATAATCAAAATCATCTCATTGTACAAATGCATCAGTCAGGAAAAGTGAATAAACAGTGTCATTCCATTACAGACACACTACAGGGGTTGGACAATGAAACTGAAACACCTGGTTTTAGACCACAATAATTTATTAGTATAGTGTAGTGCCTCCTTTTGCGGCCAATACAGCGTCAGTTCGTCTTGGGAATGACATATACAAGTCCTGCACAGTGGTCAGAGGGATTTTAAGCCATTCTTCTTGCAGGATAGTGGCCAGGTCACTACGTGATACTGGTGGAGGAAAAACGTTTCCTGACTCGCCCCAAAACACCCCCAAAGTGGCTCAATAATTATTTAGATCTGGTGACTGTGCAGGCCATGGGAGATGTTCAACTTCCACTTTCATGTTCATCAAACCAATCTTTCACCAGTCTTGCTTGTGTGTATTGGTGCATTGTCATCCGGTTTACACTGCACCGCCTTCAGGATACAATGTTTGAACCACGGGATGCACATGGTCCTCAAGAATGGTTCGGTAGTCCTTGGTGTGACGCGCCCATCCTTAGCACAAGTATTAGGGCCAAGGGAATGCCATGATATGGCAGCCCCAAAACCATCACTGATCCCCCCCCATGCTTCACTCTGGGCATGCAACAGTCTGGGTGGTACGCTTCTTTGGGGCTTCTCCACCGTAACTCCCCCGGATGTGGGGGAAAACAGTAAAGGTGGGACTCATCAGAGAACAATACATGTTCCACATTGTCCACAGCCCAAGATTTGCGCTCCTTGCCCATTGAAGCCGATGTTTGGATTGGCCGTGAGTGACCAAGGTTTGGGCTATAGCTGCCCGGCCGTGTATATGACCCTGTGGAGCTTCCCGACGGACAGTTCTGGTGGAAACAGGAGAGTTGAGGTGCACATTTAATTCTGCCGTGATTTGGGCAGACGTGGTTTTATGTTTTTGGATACAATCCGGGTTAGCAACCCAAACATCCCTTTCAGGACAGCTTCCTCTTGCGTCCCAAGTTAATCCTGTTGGATGTGGTTCGTCCTTCTTGGTGGTATGCTGACATCACCCTGGATTACCGGTGGCTCTTGATACATCACAAAGACTTGCTGTCTTGGTCACAGATGCGCCAGCAGGCGTGCACAAACAAGTTGATCCTCTTGCAACTCTGGTATATGACCCCATAATGTTGTGTGCATTTCAATATTTTGAGCAAAACTGTGCTCTTACCCTGCTAATTGAACCTTCACACTCTGCTCCTTACTGTGCAATGTGCAATCAATGAAGACTGGCTACCAGGCTGGTCCAATTTAGCCATGAAAACCTCCCACACTAAAATGAAAGTTGTTTTCAGTTTCATTGTCCAACCCCTGTATGTCACTGTGAAGATACAGGGGTTGGACAATGAACGGGAAACACCTGTCATTTTTAGTGTGGGAGGTTTCATGGCTAAATTGGACCAGCCTGGTAGCCAGTCTTCATTGATTGCACATTTGACCAGTATAAGAGCAGAGTGTGAAGGTTCAATTAGCAGGGTAAGAGCACAGTTTTGCTCAAAAAATATTGAAATGCACACAAACATTATGGGGGGAACACATACCAGAGTTCAAAAGAGGACAAATTGGTGGTGCACGTCTTGCTGGCGCATCTGTGACCAAGACAGCAAGTCTTTGTGATGTATCAAGAGCCACGGTATCCAGGGTAATGTCAGCATACCACCAAGAAGGACGATAACACAATCCAACAGGATTACTACGTGGACGCAAGAGGGAAGCTGTCTGAAAGGATGTTCGGGTGCTAAACCAGGATTGTATCTAAAAAAAACATAAAACACGGCTGCCCAAATCACAGCAGAATTAAATGTGCCACCTCAACTCTCCTCTTTCCACCAGAACTGTCCGTCGGGAGCTCCACAGGGTCAATATACACAGCCGGGCTGCTATAGCCAAACCCTTTGGTCACTCATTGCCAATGCCAACGTCGGTTTCAATGGTGCAAGGAGGTGCAATCTTGGGCTGTAGACAATGTGAAACCATGTATTGTTCTCTGATGAGTCAACCTTTACTGTTTTCCCCACATCCAGGGAGGTTACGGTGTGGAGAAGCCCCAAAGAAGCGATGACCACCACAAGACTGTTGCATGCCCAGAGTGAAGCATTGGGGTGGGTATTCAGTGATGGTTTGGGCTGCCATATCATGGCATTCCTTGGCTCCAATACTTGTGCTAGATGGGCGCTGTCACTGCCAAGGACTACCGAAGCATTCTGGAGACCATGTGGCATCCAATGGTTCAAAACATTGTATCCTGACGGCGGTGCCGTTGTATTCAGGATGACAATGCACCAATTACACACAGCAAGACTGGTGAAAGATGGTTTGATGAACATGAAAGTGAAGTTGACAATCCCCATGGCGCTGCACAGTCCACCGATCTAAATATTATTGAGCCACTTTGGGTTCCCCATTCCGGCACCGGTCTAGTTTTGGAAGGGAGCGAGTGAGGAAACGTTTTCCTCCACCAGGAATCACGTATCTATGACCTGGCCACTCCTGCAAGAGAATGGACTAAAATCCATTCTGACCAATTGTGCAGGACTGTGTATATGTCATTCCACAGACGATATTGAGCCCTGTATTAGCCGCAAAAAAGGAGGCCATTACAACCAACTAATTAAATTATTGTGGTCTAAAACCAGGTGTTTCAGTTTCATTGTCCAACCCCTGTAGCTGTTAGTAATTGGAGAAAAATGACACAAAAGTGGTGTTCCAAAAGCTGCACCTTTCTCCAGAATGTATGAGTAAGAGTGAAACTGGTCAGGGAGGCTGCCAAACAGTCTCATGTATTCACCATATGTGTGTAATAAGGAGTGGAGAATCCTTTTGTTCCACAGAAATGGTCTGAGGGAAACTGAATGGAACCTTTGGGCCACAGAATCCACAAAATACATTTGGCACAAAAGACAACCCTGTCCATCACCAAAGGAACATCATACCCACTCTGAAACATGGTGGTGAAAGTATCATGCTGTGAGGTTCCTTTTTTTTTTAGATATAACAACATCTTTTGCTAAGGTGAATAAAACTGAACAGTTTCAAATACCAGTATATTTAGAGATATTTAATTGTTCAGCATTGCCATGAATTCAAGTATACATTAATTAAACAAAATAAGCTATGTCCTCACAATAGATTAGGGTGAGCAGATTTTAAAAAGCCACGATGTGGCACACTAATATACTCTTAATAAAGAAGACTGAATGCTGTAATTGAATCCTCTACTATTTTAATAAGGTAACCAATATTAGTTGAAGGGTGTGTACAAGCTGGAAATAGTTACAACCCTATTTATTATGGTCTCATTTTCTTTACTTCACTAAAACCTAGAAAACAGGGATGTGTATACTTTTTATACTGACTGTACATCTGAAAGAAATTGTTAATCTGTGTTTTGTTTTGGTGGATTAATTCAAATACTATGCAACACTGGCATCCCAACAAATTCACGGTTTCGCAGCAAAGCTAAAATGTAAATCAGCTGCACAGACCATATTTCTGAAATCAAAATGCCAAGAAATTACTCCTGGGAGATTTACATTTACAATTATTTTAATTTATCAAGTTTGTTTCTGATGGAAAATTAGACAAATATTTATTAAAATATGATAAAAAAAATGTAAGAGTATTAAATTTTAAAAAAGCAATTTATTTAATTTTTTACATTGTATTAAAAATTATATGTAAAAAATTATTTATACCCTTCTCAATAATCAACAGAAAAACCTTTACTGGCGTTGCAGCAATCAAACCTTTATTATCATTGCTGATTAGCTTTTTGCATGTTTCTTCATGTACTTTTTTTTATTTATCTTTGGTGATGAGCTCCAAAGCTTTGAGGCTGGAAGGCCTTCTTGCCATCACCCTAATCTTTAGCTTTCACTCTAGAATCAGATTCAAGTCTGGACTCTCGCTGGACCCATCCAAAATGTTAAAATTGCTTCCATTCAGAAGAAACATGGTGGTAAATAATACTAATATACTTATACCTAATAATAATAATAATGATAATAATAATAAAAATTATGATAATAATAATGATAATATTTATAAAAAATTATGATAATAATAATGATAATAAGACCCTTTGGTTAGCTCAGAAATGGTCTTAGTGACATCAGTCCAACATTTATCTACTGTATGCCCCTTTTCCATTATTACTTACTCAGCACGGTTTGTCTCGGGTCATTTCTACTCTACACAGTTTGGTTCACTTTCCATTACTATTGAGTACCATCTAAATGTGGAAGTAGAAGGCAACCCCACAGTCCGAAAAAGAAACGTGATGTGATTTGTAGTGACAAAAACACAACAACAATGGAGGACAGCAGGCAGGGAGACAAAAACACTCTGGATAAGTACGGGAGAGAGAGGGAAGCCATGGAGCAATACAAGCTAAAGGACATGTGAGGGTAGGTTTGCAACTGGTTTAAAATGCCGCAGCCCGATTTCTAACTGGTACAGGAAAAAGAGAGCAAATTCTCCAGTTTTGGCATCCCTTCTGGCTTCTGGTTCACTGCCGAATACATTTTTAAATTCTTTTATATGTATTTAAATGTCTTAAGAGTTTTGTGCCCTCTTATCTCTCTGATCTGCTGGAACCATATGTCCCACAGTGCTCTCTTAGGTCGGCAGATCAGATGCTTTTATTGATTCCATAAAACCATTATAAACTCAGAAGTGACAGAGCTTTCTATGTTGCAAGTCCAAAACTGTGGAATGGTTTACTTTTACATGTTAGGCAGGCTCCCCATCTCACTGTTTTTCTGCCTTTTTAAAAACATACTTCTAAGACCCAGTAATTCTTAACCTCATTGTGCTTTTATTATTTTAGTGATTGGGATTGTTTCTCTTTTTACCTCTGCTGATGTGAGTCTGTTCAAAGCGATGACTGTGCCTTTTTTGGCACTAGAGGCCTTTAACGAATACTAGTTTGACAGGAAAGAGGGTGGAGAGAGAAGGGGAAGACTTGCAGCAACTTTCTCAAGACGAGTAATTGAACCCAGGACAACCGTGTCTAGGGCTATAGCCTCTGCACATGGTGCACCTGCTCTACCAGCTGAGCCACCAACTGAGTATTAACAGACATTCTCAGCTCAAGCTCACTACAAATCACAGTTATCATTATTTTCATTCATGTGGTAGCACAGGTGGCAATAGCCTTCATTACACCATAGGGACCATAATAGCGATAGCACTGGTGTAAATTTACCCTAATTCAAACTTTATAGCCTTGATAGCTGCAATGTTTAAATGTGGTTGAGCTGTTGTAGTCCATAGCATTAATTTATATTTACTGCATGGTTTCCACAATTGTTCTTGTGAGCTTGTTTAAAAAATAAATATATTGATTTCAGTAGGTTACATGCTGCATAAATGCCACTGTTGCTATTTTCAGTTCTGCTCAGCTAAGCTGGGCTTTCATGGATCCAATGATCTGGTTTGAATAAACTTTGTCAAGTAAAAACAAACTGGGTTATATGACAATATGATCCGGATTCTACAGTATTTCAGGAGCAACCACACTCTATGGGTTTTGAGCAAAAACAAGAGGCAAGAAGCTTCATTTATTAAAAGCACAGAACTTCTACTGAGCTTTGTGGATACTGTATAGGTAGTTATATTTTATTATTAGGTATATTGCCCCTCTGCTTTCATAGCAACATGTGGAAAAAGCTTTGATAATTTTTAACCCTAACTGCATTAGCTTTCTCAGTGTGAGTCAACCTGTTAGCATGCATCCCGAGTTCACAGAGAAACACAGATAAAATGTAATGCAACAACAGTCAATAAATATCAAAGAAGACAGTAACACCATCGGCTATGTCAAAAATTCAAGTTTGTGCATGTGTTAATAAAGATTTTTATGACAGAGCATCAATGTATTTACTTTTATCAACATCTTTTCACAGGTGCACAACAGAAACGGCATCTAAAGCCTTACACTCAAAAAAAGACTCGTGTGTGAGACTCTGAAGTTACTATTGCAGATTATTTCAAACCTTTTCAGCCTCAAATTGATCAGATAATGACAACACTGATGATATTATTGAGTCATTAGATGAGACACAGCTCTGCTCTGTTTATGGATCTGTCAACAGACTTTGTTACTGTAGATCATTATGTCCTGTTAAATAATCTTTTAGAAATTGGCTTGTCTAGCTAGGCTGTTGATTGATTTAGAAAGTACTTGTCTGGTAGAACACAGTACGCTCAATCAGAAGAGACTTGCTCTTCAGTCGTCCCCATAACAAAGGGTGTGGCCCAAGGTTAAACCCTAGGACCACTGCTGTTCAGTTTTTCATGTTAATAACCTTTGTTAAAAATTGTCACATGCCTCAAATCACTTTTATGCATATGATGTTGTCATCTACCTCACCTCTAATTCTGTGGTGCAAACTATCAAAATCCTTCAGAGTCCAGTCATGTCTGGCACAACTTAAATTGGTGCTGAATCCTGAGAGGTCCAAACTCATGTTGTTCTATGGAGGTAAATTGTTACCAACAACCCTTCCTAGAACTACAACTGTACATGGGACAGAAATTGTAATTGTTAACTCATGTAAGTACCTTGGTTTCATTGTTGATAATAGACACACTGATAATAGACACAAGAAGCATGTAAAATGTCTAAATTAAAAGTCAAACTGATGATGTTCCTTAAGTGTGTGAGTTTTTGGATTCTTTTATGTCTTTGTTTTCATCATTTTACTGTTATCTATGTTCTTTAAGGTACTGCATAGTTTATTCCTTTGTTTATTAATTTCTTAGTTCATTCTTATGTTTTTTGTACATTTAGACTCTTAGTTAAATTTTCCTAGCGTTTTATTTATCTTTATTTAGCTCCTCTGTGTTAATTAGTCTTCCTCCTTCAGCTCCTCTTCCTCAGATTTTACTCATTTCCACCTGATTGCACTCACCTGTTTGCTTTGCCTTTCTCCACATTGCCCCAGTATTTAAGCTCTGTGGTTGTCGTTATTCATCGCTTGTTTCTTCCATTGAACTGTCTTATGGTCTGTTACACTGTTATGTTCTTTCTGTTTCTGCTACCTGTGTTCCACGACCTGCTCCTTCTGTGAGTTCTTTGTAAGTTCCTTTCTTCTTATTATTATTAAATACGCTGTTTTGCCACAGCATTGTTCTGCACTTGGGTCCTCTTTTCAACCACAAGCACAACAAAACTAGTTTTTTTCTTTATAAACAATTTGGGCTCCTTTCTGCAAGTCAATGATTAATTAATTGCTATGGTGACTTGTTGTGTATGAATTCATATACAACATATACAGCAGAATTTAAAGAAATTAGACTAGGTATACCACTCAGCATTACAGTTCGACATTCACACTGGCTGCTTTTTGGGTAAAATGTATTCTGAGACTTCCCTCCTACCTGGCTGCTTTTATGACAAGACCCCTTAAGCATCACAGGCTGTGCTCTCAGGCTTTTAATTACCCGACTATTCCCAGGGTCAGAACTGAACTGGGTGAGAAAGCTTTTAAATATGCTGTCCTCTCTGCCTGGAAAGAATTCCAGAAAGACTCAAACCTGATAGAGCTGGTGACTGTTAGTGTTTTCAAGGCAACCCTAAAAGACTGGAAAAGAGACATTTTAACTTAATAGGTAATTGTTTTTGAGGTGGTACTTGATCTTGTGCTCTCAGATTTGTTATGTGAATGTATTGTTGTTTTATTGTAACACTGCTCCCTGGGCTGCCACCTTACCGTGGTGGAGGAGTTTGAGTGTCCCAATGATCCTAGGAGCTATGTTGTCAGGGGCTTGTCAGTGTTCCCTCGCCTGGACGCGGTTTCCGGGGCCCCACTCTGGAGCCAGGCCTGGAGGTGGGGCACGCTGGCGAGTGCCTGGTGGCCGGGCTTTCACCCATGGAGCCCAGCCAGGCACAGCCCGAAGAGGAAACGTGGGTCCCCCTTCCGATGGTCTCACCACCCGTGGGAGGGGCCAAAGGGGTCGGGTGCAATGTGGGTGGCGGCCGAAGGCGGAGACCTTGGCATTCTGATCCTTGGCTGCAGAAGCTGGCTCTTGGGATGTGGAATGTCACCTCTCTGGTGGGGAAGGAGCCTGAGTTGGTGTGTGAGGTATAGAGGTTCCAGCTGGAAATAGTTGGGCTCACCTCGACGCACAGCTCTGGCTCTGGAACCAGTCTCCTTGAGAGGGGTTGGACACTTCCACTCTGGAGATGCCCTTGGTGAGAGCGCCGAGCTGGGGTTGGCATACTTATTGCCCCCCATCTTGGCGCCTGTATGTTGGGGTTCACCCCGGTGAACGAGAGGGTAGCCTCCCTCAGCCTACGGGTGGGGGGACAGGTTCTGAGTGTTGTTTGTGCTTATGCACCAAGCGGCAGTTCAGACAACCCACCCTTTTTGGAGTCCTTGGAGGGTGTGTTGGAGAGCGCCTCTCTGGGGGACTCCTTTGTTCTGCTGGGGGACTTCAACGCTCATGTTGGCAATGACAGTGAGACCTGGAGGGGTGTGGTTGGGAGGAATGGCCCTTCCGTTCTGAACCCGAGTGGTGTTTTGTTAATGGACTTCTGTGCTCGTCATGGATTATCCATAACTAACACCATGTTCAAGCATAAGGGTATCCATATGTGGTCTTTGCACCAGGACACCCTAGGCCGCAGTTCGATGATCGACTTTGTTCTCGTGCCAACTGATCTGCGGCTGCATGTCTTGGACACTCGGGTGAAGAGGGGAGCAGAGCTTTCCACTGACCACTACCTGGTGGTGAGCTAGCTCCGATGGTGGGGGAGGATGCCGGTCAGACCTGGCAGACCCAAACGAATCTTGAGGGTCTGCTGGGAACCGCCTGGTGGAGTCTCCCGTGAGGTGGAGCTTCAGCTTCCACCTTTGGAAGAGCTTCAAACACGTTCCGGGGGAGGTGGGGGACATTGAGCCCGAGTGGGCCATGTTCTGCACCTCCATTGCCGAGGCGGCTTCCCGGAGCTGTGGTCGCAAGGTTTTTGGTGCCTGTCGCGGCGGCAATCCTCGAACCCGCTGGTGGACACCGGCGGTGAGTGATGCTGTCAGGCTAAAGAAGGAGTCCTCTCGGGTCTTTTTGGCCTGTGGGACTCCGTAAGCAGCTGATAGGTACCGGCAGTCCAAGCGGCATGCAGCTCGGGTGGTTGCTGAGGCAAAAACTCGGGCATGGGAGGAGTTGGGAGAGGCCATGGAAAACAACTTCAGTTTCGGCTTCAAGGCGATTCTGGTCCACCATCCAGCGTCTCGGGGGGGTAAGAGGTATACCACCGACACTGTTTACAGTGGGAAGGTGTGCTGCAGACCTCAACTCGGGACGTTGTTGGTCGGTGGGCAGAGTACTTCGAAGACCGCCTCAATCCCACCGGTACGTATTCCCCTGAGGAAGCGGAGCCTGGGGACCTTGGGGCAGGCTCTCCAATCACTGGTGCTGAGGTCACCGAGGTCATTAAAAAGCTCCTCGTGGTAATGCCCCGGGGGTGGATGAGATTTGCCCCAGAGTTCCTTAAGGCTCTGGATGTTGTAGGGTTGTGTTGGTTAACGCGACTCTGCAGCATCGCGTGAACATCGGGGGCAGTTCCACTGGATTAGCAGACCGGGGTGGTAGTCCCCCTATTCAAAAAGGGGGACCGTAGAGTGTGTTCCAACTCAATCCCACCGGTACGTATTCCCCTGAGGAAGCAGAGCCTGGGGGACCTTGGGGCGGGCTCTCCAATCTCTGGTGCTGAGGTCACCGAGGTCATTAAAAAGCTCCTCGTGGTAATGCCCCGGGGGTGGATGAGATTTGCCCCAGAGTTCCTTAAGGCTCTGGATGTTGTAGGGTTGTGTTGGTTAACGCGACTCTGCAGCATCGCGTGAACATCGGGGGCAGTTCCACTGGATTAGCAGACCGGGGTGGTAGTCCCCCTATTCAAAAAGGGGGACCGTAGAGTGTGTTCCAACTATAAGGGAGTCACACTCTTAAGCCTCCCTGGTAAGGTCTATTCGGGGGTTCTGGAGAGGAGGGTCCATTGAATAGTCGAACCTCGGATTCAGGAAGAGCAGTGTGGTTTTTGCCCTAGCCGTGGAACACTGGACCAGCTCTGCACCCTCAGCAGGGTCCTGGAGGGTGCATGGGAGTTCGCCCAACCAGTCTACATGTGCTTTGTGGACTTGGAGAAGGTGTTCGACCGTGTCCCTCGGGGAATCCTGTGGGGGGTACTTAGGGAGTATGGGGTACCAGGTCCTTTGATATGGGCTGTTAGGTCCCTGTACGACTGGTGTCAGAGCTTGGCCCGCATTGCCGACAGTAAGTCGGACTTGTTTCGTGAGGGTTGGACTCCACCAAGGTTGCCCTTTGTCACCGATTCTGTTCATACCTTTTAAGGACAGAATTTCTAGGCACAGCCAAGGTGTTGAAGGGATCTGTTTTGGTGGCCGCAGGATTGCGTCTCTGCTTTTTGCGGATGATGTAGTCCTATTGGCTTCATCAGCTCATGATCTACAGCTCTCACTGGAGCAGTTTGCAGCCGAGAGTGAAGCGGCCGGGATGAGAATCAGTGCCTCTAAGTCCGAGGCCATGGTCTTGAGCCAGAAAAGGGTAGAGTGCCTTCTCCTGGTCAGGGGGGAGGCCCTGTCTCAAGTAGAGTTCAAGTATCTTGGGGTCTTGTTCACGAATGAGGGAAAAATGGAGCGGAAGATCGATAGATGGATTGGTGCTGCGTCAGCAGTAATGCAGGGGCTGTACCGGTCTGTCGTGGTGAAGAGGGAGCTGAGTCAAAAAGCGAGGCTCTTGATTTACCGGTTGATCTACGTTCCTACCCTCATCTATGGTCATGAGCTTTGGGTCATGACCAAAAGAACAAGAACACGGACACAAGCGGCCGAAATGAGTTTCCTCCGCAGGGGGTCTGGGCTCTCCCTTAGAGATAGGGTGAGAAGCTCGGTCATGCAGGAGTAACTCAGAGTAGAGCCGCTCCTTCTCCACATCGAGAGGAGCCTATTCAGGTGGCTCGGGCATCTGGTTAGGATGCCTCCTCGACGCCTCCCTGGTGAGGTGTTCCGGGCACCTCCCACCGGGAGGAGGCCCAGAGGAAGACCCAGAACACGCTGGAGGGACTATGTTTCCTGGCTGGCCTTGGAATTCCCCTGGACGAGCTGGCCCAAGTGGCTGGGGAGAAGGAAGTCTGAGTCTCTCTGCTTAGGCTGCTGCCTTCGCGACCCGACCCCAGATAAGCAGAAGACAATGGATGGATGGATGGATGGATGCTGCCATCTTGCCAAGTCCCTCTTAGAAAATAAATTTTTAATCCCCAACAAAGCTTTATTGATTAAATAAAAAGTGATAAAATCTCAATCACAATTTGATCTTTTCAATCAGTGGGCAGAGGGTTTTGTTATATTTAGGTGAGGTTGTAGCTGCAGACCTCACTCCCAAGGCCCACCAAATGACCTCATGGACATTAACTGTACTTTGAGACAACTAACGAATCATTTCAAAACTGCTGGATTAAACTTTACATTTATCTCCAAACCACTAAAAGGACATGTTAGGCAGGACATAGAACAATAAATTCATGCACTTCAGGTGACTTCCATGTTTGACGTAAAGGCTCTAACAGTAAATGCAAAGTCATGAAACTAAAGCACTGGAGAGGAAATGTGATGACATAGGCATCCATTTTCACAAAAAGGTGTCTGGTAAGTCACATTTCTAAATGTCATCATGGAACCCCCGTGGATATACCAAAGCACAAAGCCTTTACATGATATCCAGTCTCCATGATAGACAGCAACTTGCTTTTTATGTCATCAGACTTGAGTTCACCTTCATTTAGAATCGAAGGTTAAGCAACACAAAACCAGGAAACAACAAGTGTTTGTAGAGTGGCAAAGCTTCTCCCCAGAAATATGTGCATAGGTTATATCCTCAAGCTTAAAGGGATTTCACTTAATTAATTAAAAAACACAAAATATTGAAAACATTCAAATATTTATGAACGGCAGAAATGTCAGCATGGTAAATCTATAAGGTGTTTCCAATATCTTACTGTTAAGATGGAAGTATTGCAGCAGGTTTAAGGTTATTCAGTATTGAATCATTTGACATTTAAGTGATATTGCACAGCAGTGCACTCGCTTCTGATGCATGCTGGATTTTTACGCATAGGGTGACCCCATGGTCATGTTGGAGCAAAAGATAGGCCAGTGCCTACAACACGGTATGATTCGTTCCAGATATTCTTTGGAGACATGTCAGCAGGGCCTGTCATCACCTTATTTTACAAATGTCCAGACCAGTTTTAGACATTCTATGTATCTATGTCTCACTGCCTCAGTGTGTGAGCCAGCAGAGTTGAATCTAATTCTCTGATTTGACATTTAACAGTATACATCTGCAGTATACTAAAGCAAAAGTGAACAGTAAGACAGTAAAGCCACTAAATTAAGCATTTAGCTGCAGAATTAAAAATGGTTCATATCTTGGGGTCTATACCCCCATCACATTGAGTATTTGCCTTTAATTTTAACATGGTAGTAAGACACAGTGCCATGTAAAACTAATGCTCCAGCATTACCTTTCTACCTATTGACACTGCAGCATACAAAATTAGATTTCTAGCTTAGTAGTATTAGTATCAGTATCACTTTATTATGAGCCCCATAGGGAAATTTGCCTTGCAGCCAGGTAAAAAACATAAAAAGCACAATCACAGAAACAGAAACGCTGAAGTGTCACAGCTATCTGATACCTGTGCCTTAAATAGCACAGAACTGACCCAATAAAAACATTATTTAATTTCCTACAATGTGATGCTCTCTGCACTGATGAAGATCCAATCACCCCGACAAGGCAGATGTTTGAAGCTAAAACTGCAGCTGACAGCTTGACACACAGTGGGATTTGGCATTAAATTAATCTTTTTACTTGACCAACATGTTTCTTCTCACTGGAAGCAACATTAAAATTTTGGATGGGTCCAGCCTGAGTTCCAACTTGAATCTGATAGAAAAACCTGTGGAGGGAGCTAAAGATTAGGGTAATGGTAGGCTCTGCATCGTAGTTATTCCTTGACAATTATTCAGTGTGAAACTTTGTTTCTCGGGGTTCTAACCAACATCTGTGACCTCTTGAAGGAGAGTCATAAACTAGATAAACATGGAGCACCTGCGGATGGCGTTTCGTGATTAAGTTATGGGCAGTGTTAAAACCAAAATTGGATTTATTAGGATATGAGAGCTGTGTAGAGGAAAAAGGGGTTTGGTGCAGAGAAGAGTGAGAAGTCTACAGATAATGTGATTATTCCAGAATAATGTGGGTGCTAAGCTCCTTATATTCAACGTCTGTACACCAGAGCTCTGGTGAAAGGCTCTAAATTTTCCCACAAAGAGATCTGATAGATTGGCTTGGGACATGCTGCTCCCACACCGAATAAATTGCTGATAGGAATCTCTTTTTCTGTTTTTAGTGCAACACCAGTTATTAAGTCTTTGCAATTTATAAACTCAAAGTTTATAAAGCAACTTCAAGAGAATTTTAAAGCTACAAGCCAGACTGTTTTGCAGAATTAATCAAATTAACCGTTTTTCGCCCTAAAAACATGTCATGCAAGGTTTTCTCCTTGTTTTCCTATTTTATCATAAAAGGATATTTAACCAAGATAGAAATTTGTCATCCCTAACCAAGCTTTTACAAATGCATTCCTTTAGTGACATTATATAAGGCATAGGACACGTCTATAACTCTAGCAAAAATAATGTGACTGTAGGATAGTGTCTCCCGTCCCATGTATGAACCTGTTGCAGAACTGGAGAGCTCCTTCAGTAACAGATTGCTGCATCCTAGGTGCACAAAAGGAGCAAAGGAGCATTATCATAGATCCTTCCTCCCACAGCTTTAAGACTTTCGAACCATCACTTCTTCCTACAGACTCAATAACTGTTTATATCCATACTGCTATTTGCACAGTTTTTCCATTTCTTGTCTGTTGTTCTTTTATCCAAAAACATACATGCATTTTTTGTACATTTTTAAATCACCCTACCAAGTTGCACATTTCTTTTAATCTTAGTATGCTATTTTTATTAACTGTACAGTATTTTTTTCTTATGTTGTAAATTTTCCCCTACTGCTTTCATTTGCCTTTCACTTTGCTGCTGGTACACTGAATTTCCCCACTGTGGAACAATACGGGATATGGAGTTTAAACAAAAATTCAACATGGAAGACTCACCATCACCTCCAGCTTTGTCTAATTACTCCTCCATGCGGCTCTGCTCCACCAATCAGTGTCAAGTCCACATTTCTCCCCAGCCAATTATCCTTCAAGGCTCCGCTTTAAAAGATCTTCATCCATGAAACCCTCCGTTCTTCAGCTAAACTTTGACCCTCCTCCACCCCATCTCCACCATTTGGCTTCCAAACTCCTTCCAAATCTCCTCAGGCGTCCACTCCACCACCAGGAGCGGATCCCAGGAAGAAGACATCTCTAAATCTAACCCTAAGATGTTCATTCAAGCGCATGTCATTTTCAGCATTCACATTCTTCCACTGGGGTCCGAGCGCCAAAGAAATAAACATTCACTAATAAACCTTTCTGATTGCATCCCTGTCTTCTGTTTGTGAGTCTTTCCAGGTTGAAATTTCTATTCTATTCTATTCTATTCTATTCTATTCTATTCTATTCTATTCTATTCTATATGCACAAAAAACAGTTAAACATTGCTTAAGCTTCGCTATTTACAACAGTATCCATCATGGTTTGCATGACTAACTCTGGCTCAAACCATTAATGCTGAACCCTTTGAAACTCAAATACAACCTAAATGCTTCAAAAGCTACATAGAAACCTGATGAAAGTCGCTGGTCCGCCATAATGTTTACCAATACCAGCTGATCAGTTGATTCTTGTGATACATTTGAAATCTATACTTCAAAATCCAACTGGATATTATCTTTATACGTTTTGTTGACAAAATCCCCTTGATGATGGCAATTTCTTGAGCAAGAGTTAAAAAAGGATTTAAAAAGACAGATTCATTCGTCAGAACCAGTGATTAGGTTGAAATAATGTCTAAATCAAGTCTGAACACAAACCAGCTCACCCACAGTGCTCCTCATCTCCCAGTACTCTGTGATGTGCCACTTTCTCCCTGCCTCTCTCTTCTCTCAGTTTACAGAATCAATACAAGGTAATTTCACGTGGCCATTCTCTAAGATCATCTAGAAATCGGCTAAATAAATTATTCAGGGTGCCTGTGCAGGCACGCCTGTGGAGGTGCACGGTAGTTCAGTGACCATTAAGCTGGCATTCAGTCACACAATCAGAAAGTCAGTTTGTCAGGGAGACGCTGAATGTCGGTCTAGCTACTTTGTTTGATGTTATTCAGGTCGCAAAATCAGAGATATGATCAACACGGGATGCAAGCAAACAAGCAAGGAGATCTAAGATTAAGAATAATTGCATATCAGAGATATGCCTTAAAACTTTTTGACCTAAAAACAACAAAATAACACATACTATGAACAGGTGCAGTCTAGCAGCCAAAACCTCTGACAAGGCAAAATAAAAACTTGCTGGATCCAGATCCAAAACAACATCAAAAGTTAATTACTTCTAAGGGACCATGCCACTCTGCTGTTAAAATGTTAATGCATATTTCCACATTAATTTTTAAGGAATCCTTAAGATAAACAGACAAACAAATTATACCAGTGAAAGGCACATCGACTACCAAGTCAAACAAACGTGATCCAGATCCAAACTAAAAGATGACCATTCCTACTATGTCCATGTTGCAATTATTATAGGTTTAGTTGTTTGTGCAGTAATCCATAAAAAAGACAGAAAGAGAAACTATAACTACTAAACAAGACCCAAACCGATCAATCACATAATCTCCTTGGTGAAGAAAAAAAATATTGTAGTTATTACATGCTGGTGGTTATAAACTTTCCCATTTCATCTAAACAGAACTCAGGTTCCCTTCACACCAGACTAAGACCACACCACATATTGAAAATGTGCCAGAATGTGGATGGTCTTTGCTTGGTCTTAGAGATCCCCAGCTGTTCTGACACAGTGCACACAAACCGTCTCTGGTGAGATCATAGTAGTTCATTATTGTGCTAATTGTCAGGGTTTGGACATTTTTGGACTTTGTTGTGGTGTTGTGTTTTTTCGACTTCTCATTTAGTTTGGGTTTTGTCTAGTTTCTTTAGTGGTTGCTTTCCTATTACTTGTTATGGTTTTCTTAAGATTATGATTATTTTATTTGTTGTTATTCTAGTTCCCTTGTCTTCCTTGTATTCTCTAGTTTAGTTTCTATAGTTCTAGTTCTCCCTCCTGTTAGGTCAGCTTTAGTTATTGTTTACATCTTGGTTTGTATTTAAGTCCTCACATCCTCTGCTTCATTTCCCTGTTTGGTTCAGTCAGTGTTTGTTTAGGTTTGTTTACTTTTCTAGTCAGGGTTTCCTTACGGTTTCTATTTAGCTAAGTCCTTAGATCTTAGGTTGTTATGTTACCTCCAGTTTCTAAGTTTCCTTTAGTTCATGTTTATTCGTGATTCTATGTTTTATTTATCTTGGTCTATAGTTTTGCTTAGGTCTGTGTCTCTTTATTGTTTATTAGTCCCTTCACCCATGTTTTAGTCTATGCATTAGTTTCACTTGTTCCTTCAGCCTCCCTGCCTCCTTGTCACACCTGTTCATAGTTCCTTTGATTACCTGCCCTTTGTTACCCTCTGTATATTAGTTAGTCTTAGTTTCTTTGTTCTTTGCTGGTTTGTCATTTGTCTCTTTGTCTCCCTTGGTGTTACCTTCGCTACGTCTAGCTACTTTGTTTAGTACTTTGTTCTGACCTGGACGCCTAGATGTATTTGTCGCATCCTGCTTGCCTGCTTTGAGCCTGCTTGAGTCTGGATTGAAAGAAATCATCGTTCTCCTCGCCATGCCGTCTCCTCGCCTGCATCTGCACTTTGGTCCGCAACAAAAACCTCCACATATGACACTAATAGCATATCTGGGTCCTAGATGCACCATGGAGGAGCACCAGTGACAGTGTATCCATGATGTATGGCCGTAATCTATATGCTGAACCAATCAATCAGTGCTTCCAGTTAATGAAAACAAAAATCAGACTTAAAATAAATCCTTACCACTCTTAGCCCCCATGCAAACCATACATAATTAGTTATGTGAAGTGCTTGTGGTGGATTCGGGGTCCAAGCTCTGAAGAAGTGTACACACCTCCAAATTGTATGTATGGGCTGGTTGCTGATTGGTTGTTAGGATACTGAGGGAGTGTCTGAAATTAGTACACAGAGTGCTCTGTGGTTTGCAGCAATCTTTACAAAAAAACATCAAACACTCATCCATGCTCCTGACATGCTGATTAAAATTTTCAATATTGGTCTGCCTTCTGGTGGAGGTGCAAAAACCTTAAAATATTAACACCCTATTGCAGACCTGATACCAGTAGCAGTAGAGTTGTGATAGAAAGCAGTGGAGTACCAAAAGCACAGTAGAGTTGTTCTTGAACTTCAATTCAATTCAATTCAGTTTATTTATATAGCGCCAATTCACAACACGTCGTCTCAAGGCACTTCACAAAAGTCAGGTACATGCATTACAATTAATCCGAATCATTGAACAGTGCAGTCAGATTCTGTTATTTATTCAAATTGGATAAAAAGTTTGTCTATCTAAGGAAACCCAGCAGATTGCATCCAGTCAGTGACTTGCAGCATTCACTCCTCCCGGATGAGCATGTAGAGACAGTGGACAGTCACTGGCGTTGACTTTGCAGCAATCCCTCATACTGAGCATGCATGTAGCGACAGTGGAGAGGAAAAACTCCCTTTTAACAGGAAGAAACCTCCAGCAGAACCAGGCTCAGTGTGAGCGGCCATCTGCCACGACCGACTGGGGGTTAGAGAGAACAGAGCAGAGACACAAAGAGAACAAAGAAGCACTGATCCAGGAGTACTTTCTATGGGAAGGAAAAGGTAAATGTTAATGGGTGTAGCTCCTTTAGTCGTTTCACCTAGAAAGAAAGAACAGATAAACTCTGAGCCAGTTTTCAATGTTAGAGTCTGAAGAGAGCACATAGAGTTAGTTACAGTAAAAGCTCCGTCAGTAGCTATGTCTAGGAGAGAGAAAGGGTTAAACACTGAAAGACAGGGCCATGTGGATCATCGGTAGAGGGTGAGCATTAAGTTGTTCCCAGCAGAAGCTCGGACGATGCCCCTCTCCAGAAAGTTGTCACAGGTAGACACAGAGTCAGGCCAGGTGTAGCTTCTAGGAAGAGAAAAGAGAGAGAACAAAGTTAAAAACTGAAATAACAGCAAATAATACAAAATTGAAGAGTAGTGTGAGAAAGTAGCGAAGAGGGTGAAAGTGGTCATTATGTCCTCCAGCAGCCTAAGCCTATAGCAGCATAACTACAGAGATAGCTTCATACTGAAATGTAGTTTTGGAAATTTACTGCAATCAAGCCTAATACCAACAGTCTTGGACATCCTGGAGACAACGAGAAAACCTTAATCAAGTGTGGGGATGTCCTACAAATAGTAGGTAAGAAAATCAGTTCCACTCTCAAGGCTTCAGCTTAGAGGTGATTTAGATGGATAAGTTGGGGTTGTTGAAGCTGTGGCAGTTTGGCATGTAGGGAAAAAAAAGTTTAGTAAAAGCTTATATATAAAGCTTATAAACCATTTAGGATAAGCTACTTTAATTTATCACATGAAAAAGGACCTGACCATTACCATATTTTTTTTTCATATAAACCTTTTACTTTTCCTTGCCAATATATCTGATTTCATACATTAGGTTTCTGTTGTTGTCTTTGGTCACAATTAAATTCAAATCAAACAAATTATAATAAAGGGCAAAGATTACCTGAGTAAATAGTGCACAAAGTTTTTGATTATTATTATTAGTCAGCTGTTGGGACTTCAGCGAGCCTCAGAAGAGAAATTATCCAGAATTGGAGAAAACTTTAAACAATGTTGAACGTTTCTAGGTGTGGACCCAAATTACTCCAAGGGTGCATTGACATCTTACTCAGGGGGCCAGAAAAGATGCTGGCCCCACTTGTCTCAGGTAATGTCAAAGATTCAACAGTAAGAAACTGACTGGGAAAAAAAGGTATCCATTGGAGAGTTTCAAGGTGTAAACAACTGCCGATCAAAATGAACACAAATGATAATCCTAAACACTTTTGGAAAAAATAGTCTGAAGTGGAGAATCAAAAATTGACAATTTTGGAAGGTGTGTGTCCAGTTACATCTGGGTTAAAACTAAGACAGCATTTCAGAAAAGGCCTATTATACCCAAATTAAGACATGGTGATGGTAGTATGCTTGTGCTGCTTTGTTGCTTCAGGACCTGTATGACTTCCTTTAATTGACAGAACCATGAATTCTACAAATGCTAAAGGGGAATATGTAATCAGTTTGTAAGCACTTGGGTTACACAGCAGGACAATGATCCTTCACATTATTCTTCACACATGAATGGCCTTCCTTTCCTGTGTGAAAACCCTCCAATATGGATAAATTATAACAATTCTGCAAAGAGCGGGCAGCAATTATTCTACAGTGCTGTAAAAGACTTACTCCCAGTTATCACAAATAACTGCCACCAAGGATGGGTCAATCAGTTGTTACGTTTAAGGGGCAAATACATTTTCACATAGGGCTGGGTTGGTTGGGATAGCTTTTTTCCTTTAACATATGACATCATCATTTCAAAACTGCTTTTTGCATTTACTCCAGTATTATGTGTTTGAAATCTGCTTTTTTACATGTACTCAGATTATCTTTGTCTGAACATTAAATGTTGCTTCATTAAGTTTCTGTGTCTGCAGTGTGTCTCACAATACGACTGCAGCAGGCAGTAGACAGAGGAGAGCACTAAACTCAATGAAACAGAGAGGAATAATTGATATCCTGCAGCTTGATTGAGCCTGTGAGGATTGTGTTTGTTTTTGCCCTTGTGATTGCACAGTCATCAAAGATTGTGCTCAGGCAGCCACATCAAACACACATAGACAACTCAATTATTTGTTGAGAGATCCTCAGAGAAATTCATATTTATACATAAACTATAGAGTAAGAAAAAAATGTCTGAACTAATTACATACACATGTGATAACTATGTCCCTAAACTCTTCTTTTGCTGCTCATGTCTTGTGTTGCAGCTCCACATAACAGCAGCTTGTATTCTGCTATGCTTCTCAGAGGGAAAATTAAATATTTAGGCAGACACTTGCAAGATAAACTGCTGTTGTCCTATTTTAACATGTCACTACCCATCCATCCTCAAGGCTAATGAATAATATAACAGACTGGGCAGAAAACATTGAAGCATGCATGCGATCAGATCTCAGATGATGGAGGAAGATGAAAGGAGAGACTTCATTGATAAATGCATTGATAGATGCTTTAAGTTTAAGGATCCCACACCCATTGCTGCTCTGTCTGACACAAGCTTCCAAGATAATATCTTCTCTGAGAGGACGTTAGACTTTAATGTCCACGGTTCTGGAGCTGAAAGTTTTTTTTACATGTTTGTAAATGGTCTTGCTTTCCCTTCCTTCATAGCAAAATCGTTCAGCTATGCCGTGCTAAAAGGCCTTCTTCGATATAGAAATACTGCAACGTATTGCATTAGATATGAAAAATGTGTTTGCAGCCAACAGAACAATGCAAGACAATGCAGCAGTGAGAAAAGCTATCATACACTGTCAAGTGAGCAGATATGTTCTAACCTAATAACAACTTGTGAATAAGAATCTATCCCTGTGGTAAAATATCTCTCTTCATTCTCGTACATAAAATAAAGCAAAACAGGGTTTTTCAGATACTTCTTGAGATTTTCCACATTTTCTCAACTTATAGTCACAACCTTAAATCCAGCCTACTTATTGGCATTTTATGCAATACACCAAAACGAAGTAGTTTATAATTGTGAAATGGAATGTTAATAATACATAGTTTTAAATATGGTCTTACAAATTATAATCCAGTGAAACCAATTACTTCATTCAAATCAATAAATTAATTGAGTCCAACTCGGTGTAACTCAATCTCAGTATAAGCTTAGCTGTGAAGGACATAGAGGTTTGTTAGACAGCATTAGAGAATGAACAGCATCATGAAGACCAAGTAACACAGGAGACGGTTCAGGGAGAAAGTCGTGGAGACTTTTAAAGCAGAGCTAGGTTAAAAAAAATATTTCAGAGAATAAACATTTCAAAGACCATTGTTAAGTCAATCATTTGACAATGGAACGAGCATGGCACAACTGCAAACCCACAAAATCAACTGTCCACTTAAACTTATCAGGGAACCAGTCTATTGTAACTCTGAAGGAGCTGCAGGTATCTACCAATCAGGTGAGATAAACGTGCAACAGGCCAACCATTGGTTCACTCCACAAATGTGTCCTTTATAGAAGAGTGCCAAAAAGACAGCCAGAGTTGAAAGAAATCCACACAAAATCCCGCTTACAGTTTGCCACAAGCCAAGTAGGGGAAACAGCAAAGATGAAACTTAAGGTGGCAGCATCATATTGTGGGGAGGCTGTCCACAGACACTCTCTTTCCAGTCTGACTATGATTTCTGCAGAGAAAACCTGCAGCTGTATTTTACAAAGTATAGCATATGGGAAAGTGAATGCAAATGCACACCACACCTTTTATAATGTAACATTTGCCTTTTCCTTCTCAGTTATGCACTTTGTGGTGGTCTGTACACAAACTATTATTATTACTAAAATTATAATCACAAAGAAGTAAAGAAAAACACTTGGAGCTTAAAAAAATACAACAAACTGTTTTTCAAGGCAACTCCAGTATTCTCAGTTGTGTTTTAGCTGCAGCTAGAGCTTACCCTGTGCTACAGGACAGTGGTAATAAAAATTGACTTTTTTTTTAAACAGGAAAGGAAATGAGCCAGCCAGTCTGGAGCAGTAGGGGGTAATGAAATAGATTCCAATATCTCTGAGAGGAAATCTTTCAGCACAAAATCTGAAAGAGATTGGGCAAGAGATAATGACATAAATATAATACCAATCATCTCGTGTCGGCCGAATCAGACAATCCATCTTCAGTAATGGGGCTGTTGCACATATGCCTTGCTGTCATTCTCATCAGAACAACCATTACATCAAATGCACATCACGCAAAATAAGGACATGAGATAAACCAGCACCCCAGGAATGCGATAACTACATCCCTTTAAAAGAGAAAAAAATGTGCAGCAGGTTTTTTAAAAGAGGTAGTAGTTGTGAATCCAGCCAGAAATTAAGGAATTATGCTAGAGTTTCCTTGAACAGAAAACGTATCATGCAGCCCCTTGATTGATTTGAATGTGTTAGAAACACAATATAATAAGTCCCTAATAATAAAGGAGAAGAATATGTGTATAAATTGATCAATCTGGCTGGAGATGCATAATTGTCATGATGTGAAGCAGTTTTATCACATTTGTTTCTGTAGGTAATTTTTGTGTTAGATTTCTTAACTTTTAATCATCTTAGTGTTTAAGCAGTTGCTAAGTTGGACTAGAGGTTAGTTTTCATGGTTTATGTGTTCCCTTAGTTTTGGTTGTACAGTCATTCCCTTCCTTCTATTTTATTCCTTTTTATTACCTTAAAGCTTTGACATTTGTCTCTAAATCCTTAAAATGCAAATCTTTCTGACCAATCAGGAGCGTGCCAGCATTTATAATGCTTTTAGCTCACTTAAGTTACAGGGTTTCATTAAGGCAGATTTTACTGCAGCCTAATAGAAGCAATAATGTGTTGTTTGAACACTGTCGACAAAAAATAAATAAAAACATTTTAAAAAGTGATTTCTAAATAGGATACACATGTAAATCCCCTTTTTTGTTTCCTTGTTGTCCCTGAGAGAGGAATTGTCCATATGAAGAAAAGAGCCAATATTACTTTATTTCTTTAAAACAAGCATTCTTTTTATCTGCTTGTCATCTGACTCATACTTTTCTTTACCTTCATTGTATTTAGTGCCACCCTCTGACTGAGAGTATTTTTGCCATTGTTGGCAAATACAGTCAGCACGGTCACAAAAATCTAAGCTGTACCCAGACATCAACAGAGAGTACTGGAGCCAGTGCCTAGTGGTTGGATATAGTGGTTGGATATAGATGACAAAATGTACGTCACACAAGGTTGAAGGTTGAGCGGACAGCAGAGTGGACTGGGAGGTAATAATAAGGCCATAGACCACTGTGATTCCACTCAGTTAGCCTAACCGGGTTTTTATCCCAGTAATCACTTTCTCCAGTATACATTCCTCCCAGTTTCATTCATCCATTGTCAGATCCTTCTTTTTCTACACCTGTTATCATTTTCTTGTTGGGCAACTTGTTTTGTCAACAGTGTTTTCTCATTTCTATCACTGATGAAGCTTGGATTTTCAGTTCATTAAAGAGTCTTATTTCACTTCCCATTGACCTGCCTGCCTCCTCCCTGCTTTTGGGTCCTCTCCCCCAACTATACATGACATACACATTTTTTTGAACGATAAAGTGCATGAACATCATTTTTACCTAGCTATACAAGTCAACCCCACATTAGTCAAATGTCAGTAATACTCACTTTAAACAATGATCACAGGATCATTGGTCAGCACTCCTCCCTCACTCACAGCTAATCAACTGAAACTTTCAAACTGCCACCTGACAGCACGGCATCTTTTACAGCTGGAGTAAATTTGACATGGATGTATGTGGTTCCTGCTGGTGATGTTGGGACTGACGGAGATTCCCTCAGGCCCGGTCCTGCCCTCATACGTGGCAGCCATTCAGCTCCCAGTTAATTACCTGCATGGCAAACTACTTTCCTTTCGGCTCAGTGGGCTGTTCCCTATTGCTACTGCATAGAGGGACAAAGTCGATTCCCTAATCCACTTGGTTGGCACACCTATAGGATGATTGACGTTACTGTAGAAGATCTGTCACATGCCTCTGAGGTTTTAAACGGAGCAGACCTAGTAAACAACAGGAACAACCTTCCCAGCTCACAGACAGACTTATATTAAGGATGTTTAGGAAATCACAAAACTGATGAAATCACCTTTCTTGATGGTATTACAATAAAAAAAAATGGTAAAACCTTTTTCCTTTTGCTCAATATCGTTAGAATATGTGCTATTGAAATGTATATTCATCATGGTATGAATGGCTTGTTAATTATTATGTAACATACAACTTCAATGATTCGTTTAAACAGAAATTGGATACACAGTTTTAAATTTGTTGTGGATTTTCTTATCTTGTGGATTCCTACACAATGTAAAAAAATACACTCTTTAAAACTGTCAATGTGCTTATGAGACAACTGAACATGGATATTTGACCACTTTTTTGTCAGAAATAGTAGAGTTTTTTTAAATGGGTTGGCTATGACAAGAAGTACGCATACTTCTTGTCATTGTGGCCAAAAACCCAGTAACTCTCTGATTTGACCATAAAATGTTTCTTCAGAAAGGCTTTTTTCTTGGTCAACATCCTTTTAGTCGTTGTTGATGTCAAACTTGGTTTACTGCGGACACAGACCCTAGTGTTCCCGCACTTTAAATTCATGAAGTACATTCCCTGGGTTGTTCCTGAGCATTCTGACTACATTCCACCCTATAAAGGGTTACAACTTGGGTCAGATGGTTAAAAATGTGTATAAATTATTGTTCCACCAGGGCAGAAACTCTACACACATATTAAAACTAAAATTGATAAAGGAGTCTAACATTAATTTTAAACAGTCAATAAGTATAAATGAAGTCTAAACTATTTCAAATATTAAGAGTAGTCAATCATTTAGTCAGAATTGTGCCAGAAGCTTGTTCATGGCAACAAAATGTGTGTAGTTTCTCTGCCACTTTCTAAGGCAGTGCTTCCCAAACGTTTTTAGCTTTGGATCCACAAAATAACAGTGGAAGAGACTCTTGACCCTGACTACTGGACAATAATTTACACTAAGCCCTTAAAACAGGGTTACAATAAGACACAAACAGCATCTGCAGCCAATTCATTGCCTTTTAACTAATTGTAAGGGGTTTATCTTTTCTAAACATTTATAAATATGCTTAACCATTGTCATTTTTCTTATTTAGTTTCATTTTCCGAGGACCTCAACAACCAACACTGTCGATTGCAAACCCACAGGGTCCTGACCCTGACTTTGGAAACAACTGCTCTAACAGACATTTAAGCAAATATTAGAGGGATTGTATGTATATATTTATATACATTATAATGACTCCAGCATAAACGAAGAATGGTTAAGGTGCGTTCTTAATAGCCCAAAATTAATATGAAACTAACTTAATATGAAACCTCATGATGAGTTTTTGCAAACATTGCACTGGCACTTCATCTTTCTGATTTTGCATGGAAAAGATATATACATCATTCACAATCTATTTCTTGATGCAATAAATGCTGTAACACATAAAATGATAAAAGAATTTACAGCACTGCTTGAGTGAGGCACCAAAAATAGGCCCTGTCAGACTGATTGCTCCGTCCAGGTGGAGCCAGCATCAATAGAAGAACCTAGCAGTGCCTTGATTAAAAATGACAATGATACGCTCCAGGGGTAGATAAACAAAACGCCTAATCATGCACTCCTTACTTAATGACTCCTCAGACTGTCTACAGCTAATGATGTTTTTTTCCCAGCTTTGATTTGAAATTCAAATATTGATTTACGATTTCCCAATACAAAGTCACAATAAAGACATCTACTTTGATATTCAAACACCTTTGTTTGGTTTTAGCTCCAAGTATCCGTTTAAAGAACTCTCTTTCCTCTTTTTAAATATTATTTTATTGGTGGACATTCGATGTAATAAAAGCAAAATAAAGACTGAAAACCAAGTTTTAAACCAGTTATGTGATGTATAGAGAATAAAAGCTGGTAATAACACCCAGCACCAGCCTAATGCCTAACTAAATCCTTTTACACCAAGCAGCTGTGATACACATTTGAGTTTCCCCTATGATGCTTACGCTGTGCGGCTCCACCGTTTGTCAAGGGATGTTCTCTATCCATCGCCTTGGCAGACATGTATGAAAGAAGAAGATGCAGAGAAAGTCATAGGAAGAAAAGAAGATGTGTTACTGAGAGAAAGACAGAAGAGGCATAAGAAGAAGGGGAAGAAAACAACCAGTAATCCACTCAAATACTTCCTCAGCCTCCTTTTCCTCAGCTCATCCTGGCAAACAGCACATCCTCCAGAAAGAGGACTCTGTAATCAGATTCCTCTCCCTGTCCGACAGCTGGTTGCACAGAATGGCAGCCAAATAGAGAGAACGGAGAGAGGAAGGCACAGAGGAGAGGAGGAGGAGAAAGTGATAGCCTGGCTTTTTCAGTGACACTGCAGAGGCCGAAGCTTCGCTGATGATTTCCTGTTGCGCTGACAAGCCACAACACTTCTAAACAACAGCCAGAAGAGCTGCAGTGCCTGAAATGATGCTGCTATTATAAGAGTCAACAGATGCAGTAAGAGAGTGGGACGGTCTTCGCTAATTCAGTCAGATCATCTGTTTTCAAGCAATGACACTCATGTAGTTTCTTGGTCTATTTTTAGTCAAAGGGGACAGATTACGTCTGAATAAAACCTGTGTGTGCAATCTACTCTATAAATTGACTGTCTTTCTAACTCAGTGCCTAATGAGAGATTGCCTTAGAATTTGAACGAGCGAACCCTTTAGAGTTCACCCCTAAAGCATTACTGATGAGGATAAAGTCAGAGTTTTTCTGTTTTAAAACCTTTAAATTAAACTTAAAACAAAACTTTCTGATGGCATTGAAAAAGAAAGAAGTACCCTCCTTTGTTCTAGATTTTTAACAGGGTTTCTATTTATTTTTACAAGGGAAAATTCAAGACTATTTCCTCACGGACGGACAGACAAACCAATGGATGGACAGCAGAATTTTAGGCCACAGGATAGGGAATAAAGTCTGGCACAGGCTTATTGGCACAGGCTACACTTTAATGCCAGAGAATGTCCTGGTGTGAAAGACAGAAAAACAGCTCCTTTTAACGTTCTAAGGTGGAAACTAACCATTACTGTTATAAACTTGAGTTGACTTGAGTTAATCTGTTTTGTCTTTTTCTCCTAGAGGAACCCACTAAAAGACATATTACCATCAATGTTTTACGTTTCTCTCCCATAGAAAGTACTCCTGGATCAGTGCTCTGTGTTTCTTTTTTGTCTCTGTTCTGTTCTCTCAAAACCCCCAGTTGGTCGTGGGAGATGGCGGCTCACACTGAGCCTGGTTCTGGTTCTACTGGAGGTTTCTTCTTGTCAAAGGGGGATTTTCCTTTCGACTGTTGCTACATGCTCTTCCAGGAGGAGTGAATGCTGCAAGTCACTGACTCGTTGCAATCTGCTGGGTTTCCTTAGATAGAAAAACTTTTTAACCAATTTGAATAATAAACTGAATCTGACGGCACTGTTCAATAGTTAGGATTAATTGGAATGTATGTACCTGCCTTGAAATCCGTATGATTCAACTAAATTGACTTTGTAAAGTGTCTTGAGACGACATGTGTTGTGAATTGGCACTATATAAATAAAATGAATTTAAAGTGAAATAAACTTCTAGTAAATTCAGCAAGTGTATATTCCAAGATTGGCTTCATGCAAACACTTCTGCGTACATCTGTTAAAAACATTATTTTTTTATGACCTAATGCTTTACCTGACCCTAACTTTAAATGTATCTGACTACTTGTGATTGAAGTGGCATTTAAATTTGGATTTTCTAAACATCTTTAGTACATGAAATGGCCAACTGTCAACACTCTTAATATTTTGGTTTCTGCTGTTTGTTCTTAATACCATTTGTTGTACTAATTGTTTTTACATAATATAATCTATTTATGGCATACAGTATTCAATATTGTTGACTGTTTGTGAGGTTGTTTCAGCTAACGTCTGAAATTAAACATTTAGGATAAAAGGTTTCATTAGAAATATGTTTTTCTGAATCCTCCTTTTTTTATTTTTCTCAGTGATATAACCAACCCACAGTGTGTCAATCATCCTCATTGTATTTATTTTTTTGCGTCTGAATGGTTTGTTTTTTCATAGTAAAGTCTGAAGTTTGGATGTAAATTGTAGAAACTCTTCAGTAAGGATCCCAATAACTGTTTTGGAATGAGATACTTTGCGCATTCATCCTCGCAGTCATGTTTTTATCTAGGCATATTTATGCTCAATATAAGAAAATAACACACAATGTGTCCAGTAAAATAAAACAAACATACATGTTTTGAGACTACAGCATATCCTTTTCATCAAAAAAAAAGCATCGCAGACCATGACAGTATTATAGGAACACATAGCTAACAGAAGGTGTTATAATTGGTTTATTTATTGGTTAAAAGCCTTTTAGATTCTGCAGAAGATTAGATTTGGTATTTGAACTAGTTTTGTTAATTAGCAGAGCACAAAAACAGTTGATGGCAAACTGTTTGTGAGCTTTAACATTAATACACAGAGCATCCTTTGAGTCCAAACAGCAAGCTGTGATGTGGAAGGATCTAGTGGTACCGCTTCAGGTTCAGAAGTTCACTTCAGCAATTAAGCTTCTTTTCATCGTGTACCTTGGATCTAATTTCTAAAAGTATGTTCCACTGTCTCCTATATTTCCCATCTGCATCTCTCTTGTTTCCATTAAATTCAACCATTTAGACAAGTTTATTCCTAAAACTCAACTAAAATAAAGCAACAACAGAGATGGACATAGGCAACAGTAGAGTATTTCTGATGTCCTAACATAGAAATCAGGTAAAAACATTAATAAAAGCTAGAAACACAATATTTTTTCCAAAATCTGTCAAATTACCAGCATATATTCCTGCTCCCTTCATTTGTGTAAACTGAATCTTCAGCTTAGAATATAAACTGACTGTTTGTGTGTGTGTTTGGCTTTTTTACTGGCACCAGAAGGGCAAACATTCCCCAAACACACTGTTATGTCTGTCTTTTCCCATGCGGCCTATTTTCTCCTCTTTGATTAGCTGAGCTGCTTAAGCTAATATGCAGAACTTGTGATTGTTAAACCAGAAAACACGATTAAGGCTCTGCTCTTTTTTGAAAACGGATCTTCTGCCGTGAATAGATCTTAGAGGCTTAGCGAACATTCACCCTTACTGTCTGGGTCAGGAGACTCACATTGCAGACGGTTCATTATTTTCTTTGGGAGGATATTCATTACACAGAAAGACAGATATATATTTATTATTAATAATTACAGTACTAAAATATCAAACACAAACTGGCAACAGGCCTTCTTTTCAATTTAGAACTACAAAGACATTACTGTTGTTATAATCTTTGGGTGTTTGTGTTTTGGTTTTCATTTATGTTTTGATCGCCTTTAAGTTCTTTATTTTTGTTTTGAAATGTCTTGCCATATTCAGTTCATTTCTCTAAGTTCATTAATTTTAGAAAGGTGTTGCCATACAGGTTTATTCCTTTAGTTTCTTACTTATTTCTTGTGTTCCATTCTTATTTGCTGTTTTCTATTCTGGTGACATCACTTCCTTTTAGCATTTTCTGTTAGAGAGCAAAATGTATGGTTTGATTAATCTGTGTTTGACTGTAAGTCAGTAAATTTTTATGTGTATAGCACCTTTCACAGATAAAATCACAAAGTGCTCCAAAAAACACAAAAGAAAAACATATCAAACAGAAACATCCTATTAATTAAAAGCCAGTCTGCACAAATATGTTTTTAGCTGCATTTTAAAATAATCAACGCAATTGACACAACGTAAAAACAATGGGAGAGAATTCCATCATTGGGGTGCAACAACCTAAAACGACCGATCCGGGTTTTAAACCGGGGCTAAAAATAGACTCTGATGTGCATCCCTCAGAGCTCTGGCAGAAGACTGGGGCCTGAAACATGTCAGAGATATATTGGGGGGGGCTGACCATGCAAGGCCCTAAAAGTTAGAACAAGTGTCAGAAAATGAACTGTTAGCCAGTGAAGCGCAGCTAAGACAGGAGTGATATGTGCTCTCCTGTTTATACCTGTTAAGAGTCTTGCCACCTCATTCTGCACAGTCTGAATCTGATGCATAGCAGATTTGTTAAAACGAGTCTATTACAATAATCCAAGACTAAATAAAAGCATGTAAAATAATTTCCAGTTCACACCTAGACACCAGGGCTGCACAGTGGCACAGTTGGTAGCACTGTTGCCTTGCAGCAAGAATACTATTTCTTTATCGTTTTGTTTTTCCAAGCAAACACTGCTAAATAGAGTAAAGAAATATGTTCAATAATTCATTATTTAATTTTATTAAATAAATTTTATTGGGCTGCACGGTGGCGCAGTTGGTAGCACTGTTGCCTTGCAGCAAGAAGGTCCTGGGTTCGACTCCCGGCCGGGGGTCTTTCTGCATGGAGTTTGCATGTTCTCCCCGTGCATGCGTGGGTTCTCACTGGGTACTCCGGCTTCCTCCCACAGTCCAAAGACATGCCTGTTAGGTTAATTGGTCTCTCTAAATTGTCCTTAGGTATATGAATGGTTGTTTGTGTGTTGCCCTGCGATGGACTGGTGACCTGTCCAGGGTGTACCCTGCCTCTCACCCACAGACTGCTGGAGATAGGCACCAGCTTCCCCGTGACCCACTATGGAAGAAGCAAGAAAAATGACTGACCTAGACACCACAGATCTGAGCTTAACAATATTTCTCATATGAAAAAAAAATGGAACCATAAAAAAATCACATCAAGATTTCTGAGACAATTGAACAGAGAATCCTAGGAAACTGATGTGTTTCCTGATTTCAGGGTTTTTTTCATAATTAATGGTTCAGTTTTGTTGGTATTCAACTATAAGCAGTTTACATTTCATAATTTCTTAATCTCAACCAATCAATCAGGATTAGACTTGTCAGTTTAAAGAAATCAGAGAGTTTAAAAGAACAATATAACTGTATGTCATCAGCATAAAGATGATAAGAAAAATGATTAAAACAGTGTATGATCTGCTCGGAAAAGGTAGGAAATAAACTATTGTAAAACAATACCAGTAAATCCAAAGTCTTTGAGTTTGTTTATCAGGATGAAGTCATCAACTGTGTCAAAAGCAAAAGTAAAGTCCAGCAGAACTAAAACTGAGTACTCTCCCGAATCAGCTGCCATCAGAATGTCATTTGATACTTTAAGTAAAGCGATGTCACTATGTTGTTTTTCGATTGGTTTTGGCCTTGGGCCTCTCTCATTTTGTTTAGTCTCTTTCTTATAGTTGATCATGAACAATGAACTTTACTGGTCAGCAGTTTAGGCCAATGTTTGTTGTTTTAAATGTGCTTTATAAATAAAGTTTGAGTAATATTTTGTATCTCTGGATCCCCTTCTGGAGCTTTTTAAACTATTTTTGCCACTGTTGATCCCTTAGGATTATCAGTAAATCCTTTTCTTATATTTTAAAACATGACAGAAAGCAATTATTGTGTAATGTGAAACAGTACAGTTGCACTACTGAATGTAACAGTTATAGTGAAATAGCCTTTTTGATAAAGGGGAGGTTTTATTTTTAGAGCAGAACTGAGATTGCGTGCAGTGATAGATTAATAACAAAAAATCCTGAGATTAATTTTTAATTATTTTTTTTAATTCTCTAATCTAGACTCATGATAACATTTAAACCCATATCCCACATACTTCCCAAGCAGATGTGCAAAGAATAAAGCTAATGAATTTTTTCAATAGAACTCTTATTATTACCTTACAATAGATGTCTTGTATTTTTAAATAAATAAAAACCTGAATGGTGTCTGTATTTTTAGAGCCATTCCTTTCTCCACTTAAAAGATGTGTGATAAGTTTGCCAGAAAAAGCAGCAGCAGATTGTATTAAAAGGTGGCAAAAGGTCAAAGTGTTGTTTTGCGTTCTTTCTTTTCATTTTTGTCACAAACGTAAATGGCATGAGAGCTGTTGAATGTCAGCCCAACATGAAACCTTAATTTGTAAAAAAAAAAAAATAAAGCCTCTTTTCTGCAGTGGAACACTTCAACACTCCATGCCCAGTTCCTACTCATATCCACACACGCAACTACATAAAAAATGAAATAATACTGTCCAAAGGGCTTAGAGGATAATCCAAGCAAGAGCAGTGTACTACATCCTGACAGGCATTTAATTCTCTCTTCTTTCAAAAAAGAACAAGGCTGTAAGGTTTGGCCAGATGGACGGTGAAAACGGCTAGAAATCTGCATTTCATGTGCTGCCCTCTCTCTAAATTCATTATCCTTTATGTTTTTGTTATAATTTTTAAAAAAAACAACAGATTAGTTTAAATTATATTTAATAGGTTAAAAATTTGTTTCTCCACAAACTAAGAAAAATCTCCAACAGCTATGGTTCATTCTGATTGGTTCTTTGGATTTAGCTGTGAATCCTATTACGTTAGAGCGCTTCTAAGGTTAGTGTAGCCCTCGAGACCCCTGAGGGGACATGCTCATGATCAGGGAATGTAGCCATTCTGACAGATAACGAGCTGTAATATCACAGTATGACTGTGGCAACACACACACAGGCCTAATGAAGTTTTTATGGGTCTGGTTCGAGGCTATTTGGTGCTTGCATTTCACTCTGAGCTAAGTTCAAAACAGTTATGCATACAGTTGGCAAACAGCAAGCCCAGGGGCCAGTGAGTGGCCTATGCTCTCACAACATCCTCCTGCGTAAGGATTTGTGAGGAATTAATGTATTGTGGCTTTTGCAGACTTTACATGGGTTTCAGTTTACATCAAGATTGAGCTCCCTGAGAGCTAAAATAGAGACAACCTGACGAGCTAAATCAAAGTTGTAGTTGTCTTTATAATAATCTGCTGCAATCCAGCAAGATTATGGAATGCCCAAGAGAGCATGTTTACCACTATGCTGCAATGCAGTTTGGTACTTAAAATATTGCCTCAACCATTCAACATTTAAAAGATTCAGGGGGATTTTTTTCTTACAGTCATGACTGTACGCAGGAGCACTGTGGCAAAGGCCCGAGTCACAAAATTAACAGGAATAACAACTAGACGACTGGTCTTTTTTCCTCCACGTCTCAGAGTCTGTTTTTGCTTTTGAAATTATTTGAGTTTAAAAATGTTTGATTTATCATCTCATGCATTGGCAAAAATGCTGTAGTTGCAGATTTTTTTTTAAATATGTCATTCATTTTTATAAGGTATGAATCCTCACCAGCTGTTTTAGAATCTGCACCCTTTTGTATACTTGATACCCATTGCTCATTTAAAAGAACAGCTTCTGATGTACTGATTTTTTTTTTTTACTTTATGTCTCTAAATCCAATCTGATATCCTATGATTACATCACAAAAATCACACATTGGTTTACAGCACCAGAGAGCTTAGATTTCAGCACCTAGCAAAAATATGTTAACTTCGTCATCTTTTTTTCACCTTTTGTTCCACAACCACAAACTTTTTTATTAGCAAACAATTCATCATTTTCAAAAGTTTATACGAATAAAAATCCCAGGAGGAACTGCAGGAATTCACAGCTAAGATGAGAGAATCTGTTGACAGGACAATTATTGGTCGGGCACACCAACAATCTGGCCTTTCTGCAACAGTGGCAATAAATAAGCCGTTGTTAAAAGAAAACTAGAAGAAGTGCTGTTTAACGTTTGCTACGAGCCATGTAGGGTCCACAGCAAGCATCTGGAAGAAGATTCTCTGGTCAGATGAGACCAAAACCAAACTTTTTGTCCTACATGCAAAATTCTATGTGCGGCAAAAAACTAATACTTTACAACACCCTGTAACAATCATGGGGGTGGCAGCATCATGCTTTGGGGATGCTGGTTATAGTGATGTGAAGCTGAATTGACCTGAAGACAGGGCAAAAAAAAACAGTTAAAGCCTGCAAAAGACCAGCGAACAGGGTGGGAAAAATATCCTAAACACAAAGTCAGAGCTACAATTAAATTGTTTTGATTTAAGCGCATACATAGAACAGCCCAGCCCGTTAGAACAGTCCAGTCAAAGGCCTAAATTTAACTCAGACTTAGCGTCAAGACTTGCAAATGGAATTGCTGTCCTCCTAATCTGTCTTAGATTGAGATATTCAGCCTTAAGATCTGCAAACCCGGTAGAGAAATACCCCAGAATACCTGCAGCTGAAACTATACAGGTAGCCAACAACACTTTTCTATTAATAACGTATTTATATAGTAAAACGACCTGTCATTCCCTAATAACTACGTCTAAAATCCCTCTGTTTGACTGCTCTGTGAAGATTATTTATATTTCTCTGATATTTCACCTTGAGGAATTTGTCCTTTAGCATCTGAGAGCTCTGTGCCACTCAGCACTTTTTTATCTCCTGGACTCCTGAAATCATTATCAGCCACTGTTGGGTATTTAGAAAGCAGCCAAGTTGGTTCTTTAATTCTTCCAGGCCCCCTCTGACATCCATAACTCCCACTAATCTAAGACAGACAACACTAAGGTGAAGCTTTGTGGTAAATCGTCATCTGATAAGGGCAGACACTCTTGCCTTGAATAGGCTGCAGTGTTGAACACTGATCATTTTAATATAATGTTTCAACCTATAAATGTTGTATAACTTGATCATTTTACTGTTATTTTTGTAACAGCCTACTTTACTCTTAAGACACTAGAAAAATCAATAACGCTGTAAATTTTGCAGCAGTCAGAAAAGCAGTATTCTCAATGAAATAAACGATCCCCAGGAACATTAGGGACAAAAAAACCTCTTCAGAAAGTTGTTTAGAGAAGATAAAATGTTTTGTGTACTTTCATGTTCATATTTTTCATAAAGCAATTTTCCCTGGGAATTTATGTATAAAAATATTTGGATTACTTAAGTCTGTACAGGTTAATCTAAATAAACTGGAAATTGTATGAAAAGTTTCGCTTATTTTAGTAATTAAATCTAAGAAGTGAAATTGAGATTATATAGATTTGTTACACACAGAGTGATATATTTTAAGCCTTTATTTCTGTTTATTTTGAGTATGGCTTACAGCTAATGAAAACCCAAAATTCAGGTTCTCAAAAAATAAAATATAACATAAAGAAAAATAATTAAAAAAACATTTAAATCTAGAAAAGTTATGTCATGGGAAGGATTGCTTACTTAACAGTTCTACGGCAGACACTCAGTGTTACCCTCCACAAGCAGGGTAGGTCATAAATGATCATAACTAAAGACACTGGCTTTTTTCCCCAAAGTTTTATATTGAAACATTTTAGTGGAAAATTTAGTGGAAGGAAAAAATGTGGCAGAAAAAGATGCACAAGCAAACAGGGTTAATTGGAGCACAGAGAGGATTTTCAGCCAAACCAGATATGCTTTACGGAAACGTGATTTTATTTTCAACCAGGAGGTTAATTTTCTAGCAGAACTAGACCCTTGCCCACACTGCCAAATGTATCAATACCAGTTTAATAACAATAGCTTTACTGTGCTTGATGGAACAACAAATTGGCCAGACCTAATACCATTAAGAGTATTGTCAAGATATTTAGAGGCACCAATGTTGATGAGTTGAAGGCCCCTATTAACCTGGGCTTCCTTAACTCCTCAGCAGAACCACAGGCTGATCGCCTCCTAGCCACACTGCACTGATGCTGCAATTACTGTAAAAGAAGTACTGAGTGCAGATACTGTACACCATCTGGACATACATTTTTTTATTGATCAGATTGTTTGAGAAACTGATTGAGAACAAAATCTTTGGTTTTCATTAGCTGTAAGCCAAAATAATCAAAAATAACAAAAACAAATGTCTTAAACAAAGAACTCTGTGTCCTCATGAACTTCATCTTTTCAATAGAATTACTCAAATATTTGAGTATAATTTGACTTTCCTATGATATTGAAATTTACAGAGATGCACCTGTATATATTTTGCAGCTTAAAACACCAACAGAGAACTGGAGCTGTGAATGAAGACACACACCTACCGTTCATGCCATTGTAGATGCTCCGATGGTGTGGTGACAGCTCATCACCTGCTGGCCTCCTCTGCCCCTCCCTCACAGGGCTGCCAAACTTTGAGTGGTCCGGGCTCACACTGTACTGGTGCCTGTGAGTTTCAGGGCTGCCACTGTGGACCATGCAGCCCTTTTCGTGATGCTCGCCGACCCCCAAATGTGCATGCCGGGGCTCAGGACTCCCACAGCCCGTGGTGCTAATACTGCTCCTCTTGTACTTCTGATAGAGCTCCCCGCTGCCTCCTTGACCCAGGAAGTGCTGCCTTTGGCCCAGAATTAGATCCGAAGTGTGGTGCTTGGGGTGCTGCTCCGGGCTGCGATGGCCTATGTTCCGCCCGTATTTTTCCGGGCTCAGGCCCCGCATGACCCGGCTGTGGTCTGGGACGGATATGGAGCCACAGCGGGGTCGGCAGAACTGGGGCAGCGTGTAAGGATACTCAAGGCTCGTGCTCCGGTGGCGCCCAGCCGGGAGCTCAGGACTGGACACGTCTCTTTCTGCTCCGCCTGTTCCACTGATGCTGCTACACCTGGGTTTGTGCAAAAGTTCAGGGCTGCCTTTTTCCCCGCTGCTTCCAACACTGCCCACTCCTGCAGAGAGGGGAGTCTGCTTCTGGTGAGGATGGTCCGAGCTGTCAGCGCTCCCTGCACTCGAGGTGCTGCTCCCGTCCCCCACGTCTCTCATGAGAAGCCCCTGCCCTGGCACCAGCAGCAAGCTGTTCTGGCTGTCTATTGAGTTGCGGCATCCTCCCATCCCCACACCTCCTCCACTTCCACCTCCCCCTAGAACACCCCCTCCTCCACCCAAAACCCCCTTCTCGTCATCCAGCAACAGGCAGAGCTCCTTGAGTTCCAGATTCTCCCGGATCACCTCCTCTTGTCTGAGCTCCAACTCCTTGAGTTTCTGCAGATAAAGAGTCACCTCCTTGCGCATGATGCTGGCGCTGTACCGTCCCAGACGCTGCCACTCCCTTGACACACGCTTTCCTTTCTGACGGTCATCATCTAAGAAACAGCATAAGTCCCGCAGCTCACGATTGTCCTCTTGCAGCTTCTGGTTGATGTCCTGGGAAAAAAGAGAGGAAAAACGTAGAGGAAGGGAAAACAATGGTTATAAATGTGTCCCATTATTTTATCAATAGTGATGCACCAATTAGGTTTTTCCTAGTTTATATCAATTTCTGGTTGACTTTGATTTTATGAAATATAATAAAATATGTGTGTTGCAGGTCCTTTGATAGGGGTATAGTTTTGAATCCAACAGATAATGAACAACTAAGCATGTATCTCTAACCTTTATCAGATTTTTATTAAAAACAAAACAATCAAAGTACTGTTTGTTGATGTGCTTATAGGACAACAATAGTGTGAGCTCTTATTTTTTAAGAATTGAATTTAAATGGAAATTCCAGTTTTTCAGTTTTTAATCTGCTGATTACTGATTAGATGAGTTTTCCTTTCCACTGTCGCTACATGCATGCTCAGTATGAGGGTTTGCTGCAAAGTCAAAGCAACCGACTGTCAACTGTCACCAAATGCCCAGGAGTGAATGTTGCAAGTTACTGACTCTATGCAATCTGATGGTTTCCAATTTGAATAATAAACTGAATTTAGCTGCACTGTTTGATAATTATGATCAATTGGCATGTATGTACTTGACTTGAAATCTGTATGATTCGATGGAATTGACTTTGTAAAGTGGCTTGAGACGACATGTGTTGTGAATTTGTCGCAATATAAATAAACTGAACTGATCTAATCTGATTTAAAGAAAATCTTCCGATTCCGATCTCTGGCTGATTAATTGGTGCATCTTTACTGATCAGAACTGAAAATTATTTAAGTTTCCTGCATGCAGCTCAGTCAGTGAAACCTTTCAGACTTTGGAGAAGACATTGCAGAAAAGCATAGGAAGCATATCAATAAATCCTTTTCCTCTGAATAAGTCACAGGGTTTCAGCAAGTTTCAGTTAAGACTTTTTAAGAATTTTATGACCAAACATTATTCAAACTTTAGACCTGCATGAATTATAACATAAACAAGATAACTTACCTAATAGGTCAAACAAAACTTTAATTACGAAAATTGCATAGCTAAGCTTGTCCTGAACAATTTCTGGTTTTCTTTGACGTCTCAGTTGCCAATGTTGTTTATTAAGTAATTCTATGGATGATAATGTATAGAAAAAAAAAGTGCTGTATATAATTTTATAGAGGTGGTAGTTTTGAATCCAATAGAAATGTGTCCTTAACTTTTTTCTCGTTTTTATTCCTCAACAGTATTTCCCCAGGCAAAAGACAGCAGGGTATTTGTTGATGCATTTGCAGGAAAAAAAATGGTGGGTGTCTTGATGCATTTCATGAAAAGAGTGAAATCAATCAAAATTTTCATTTATTGATCTGCTGATCACTGATCAGTGCAGATCAAGAGAACATTCTTGATTGATTAAAGCATCTCTGTCAGTAGTTAATATGCATTGCATGTCCTGCATGCAGCTCAGTAAGTAAAAACATTAATATTTCTGACGTTTCTTACAGACAATTTGCAAATCATCAGTAAGAAAAGCATCTCAATAAATTGTATGCTTCTGAGTAACTCTGTTCACGAAGTTACTTTTAAAACCTACAAGGTCTCAGGTGTGAATGGGGAGCAGGTGGGGTAAATTTGGTGTAATCGCTCTCACACTCTCTGTTACTGGTCACTGGAAGTTCAACCTGGCATTTCATGGCAAAAAACACTGAGGATCTGAAAAAAATAATTATTGCTCTACATAAAGATGGCCTAAGCAATGAGAAGATTACCAACACCCTGAAACTGAGCTGCTGCATTGTGGCCAAGACCATACAGCAGCTTAACAGGGCAGGTTCTGCATGGCTGTTCTCTCAGAAAGAAGCCTCTTCTAAAGATGATGCACAAGAAAGCCCGCAAACAGTTTGCTGAAGACAAGCAGAATAAGGATATGGATTACTGGAACCATTGCCTGTGGTCTGATTGGACCAAGATAAACTTATGTGGTTCAGATGATGTCAAGCATGTGTGGCGGCAACCAGGTGAGAAGTACAGAGACAAGCATGGTGGTGGGGTTTCATGGTTTAGGGCTGCATGACATACTGAAGCAGAGCATGATTTCCTCCCTTTGGAAACTGGGTGGCAGGGCAGTATTCCAACATGATAATGACCCAAAACGCATCTCCAGGATGACCACTGCCTTGCTGAAGAAACTAAGGGTAAAGCTGCTGGACTGGACAAATGTGTCTCCAGACCTAAACCCTCCACCTGTGGGGCATCCTCAAACAGAAGGTGGAAGAGCGGAAGGTCTCTAACATCCACCAACTCCATGATGTTGTCATGGAGGAGTGGAAGAGGATCCCAGTGGCAACCTGTGACGCTCTAGTGAACTCCATGCCCAAGAGAGTTAAGGCAGTGCTAGAAAATATTGGTAGCCACACAAAATATTGACACTTTGGGAACAATTTGGACATTTTAACATAGGGGTGTACTCACTTTTGTTGCCAGCGGTTTAGACATTAATGGCTGTGTGCTGAGTTATTCTAAGGGGACAGCAAATATACACACTGTACACCGACTACTTTACATTGTATCAAATGTCATATCTTCAGTGTTGTCCCATAAAAAGATATAATAAAAAAATTAGCAAAATAGTGAGAGATATACTCACTTTTGTGAGATACTTAATTTTATTTAACTTAGTATTTACCAAACTTGCTTAACTAAAAATCGCTTTGTAATAGAGATATACCAATCAGGCCTTTCCTGGCCAATATACATTTCGACTGATTCCAGTTTTTTATTCTAAGGGCCATAAAACATAAAATAGAAAAGAATGTGCAGCAGGTCCTTTGATTGTTGTGGTGGTTTTGAATCCAGCAGAAAATGAAGGAGTCAGATTATGCCCATCCTCATGCCCGTACTTTCATTCACTGCTTATGGGCAAAGTACATGCTGTCGGAGGATGTCTTCAGAGAAACAAAATTGTGAAGGTTCTTAGTTTAGATATCAATCAGAAAGAATCAGAAATGTTAGTTTCTGATTGTTTTTACTGTGTGCCCTGCCGATCAGCAATCAGAAACGATCAAGAGAAAAACTGTCCAGTTTCTATTATTTGGATCTCTTTTTATCACACTAAAAAGCTGCATCTATTGCATAATTTGATTTGTTTTCCCTTCTCTCTTAGATATCACTAAGTCGCTGTATGCAATCATAATGAAATGAAACATTAATCCTCTCTGACTCTGAAAGAACAGTCACGGCATTTAATGTGAGATACATAATTTAGCTTAAAATCCCCTGTCGATTATGGAGAAGCCACACAGAAAAAAGGCCAGATTCAGTAGCAAACAAAACACGCATACAACATTTTGCAATAAAAAAAATATAAAACACTCGCTTTTCACCTCCAAAAGACCTCCCCCCCTCCGTCTGTGACAATTTAACTCTCAACGAGATCCTCCCTCTCCTACTCCCTGTCAGAGCCTCCAGCTCTCTCCAGTGTAATTAGGCTGCTTGGATGGGCAGAGGTGACAAGGTCCCTGGGAGAGGCAAATGATCCCTGTGTGCTGCTGAGTCTACCTCAGGCAAGTCTCAACTTTAATTGTAAACAATGTGGACATAGTACCACATTACCCTTATGAGAGGAGGTAGTGAATAAGATTAGTCATAGTAAGAAAGGCTTTTTGAGTATTGAGGTTTATGGCATCTTGAGTAAACTTGCAGTATCTTGCAAAGGTATTCATACCTCCAAATGTTTTTAGAATTCAATCAGGTTTAAACCACAAATAACAATAGATTTGGTGGGACTTTATGGTTGAAATTTCTACCTATGAGCAAAATGCTATACATGTTGGAAAACTAACATTGTATATCCCCCTGAGTACACCATTCCCCGCAGGTCAGCTTGTCAGAGTTGATGGGATGATGGAGGGAGCTAAATAGAGTGCAGTCCTGGCGGAAAACTTGTTTGAGGCTGCCATCGTTTCGAGTGTGGGGCAAATTTCCAACAGGGCAATCACCCTAAATATACACCCAAAGCAATGATGGAGTAGTTCAGATCAGAGCATATTCAAGTGTTAGAACGTCTCAGTGAAAGTCCAGAGCCAAATCCATATCTGAATCTGTGACAAAACATTTTTCATCTAATCTGACTGAGTTTTGGCTAGTTTGCAAAAACACATTGAAAAACATATTAGTATTTATTTGGGCAAATCTTGTCAAAAGATTTGCTCATCTAAATATGTCAAAAGACAGACAGCTTTGCTTCTACAAAGTGTTACTCAGGGAGCTGAATTCAAATGCACACCACACTTTTCATATCTTGAAGGATTGTACCATGTCATTTGTAACCTTAAAATAGGACATGCTTTGTGGTTGGTATGTCATATGAAATTCAAATAAATACATTCAAGTTTTAAAGTTTACCATTCAGACCGTTAGACAATATGGAAACGTCCAGTTCCTGTGAGTACTTTTGCAAGGCACTGTATGCGGAGGAATGCTGAATCTGAGGCCTGTGCAAACAGAGGCAGATCTGGGTACCAGGCCCATGCTGTCATCGATTATGCTTAAAAGCACTGCTACTCAACCTATCGGCTATTAAACCAAGTCTGACTGGATTTCCTAAGCCTGCAAGTTTAGCAAGGGCACACCCACAGCCCCGAAGAACGATCCAGCGAACTCCAGTATTATCTTACCTAACATCATGGTTGCTAATTGCATTAAAAAAGCTGAATATTCTTCACGTTATGCGCGCTCTCAGGAGCGCCTCAAACCTATGACCTCATCCTTTACAAATGCGCGCTCCTGCACCCTCCTCTTCCTCCTCCTCCTCACCTTCAGCCCCCTGATCTCGTTTAGGTGCAGCTGGAGGCTGCGGTTGACCTCTCGGATGAGATTCCCGTGGTCTAGAATCACGCTCATCTTATCGGCCTCAGACCGCCTCAGCCGGCGCACCAGCTCCTCTTTGGTCCACCTGAGCAGATCCTCGTCCGTCAGACCTGAGATGTCCTCGGCCGGACTTTCACTCTTCGCTATGGACAGCTGGAGCTGGGGCTGCGGCTGGGGCTGTGGCTGGGTCTGAGGCGGCGGAGTTGCCTTCTCCATTGGCACAGCTCCTCCGGCACCGACAAAAGGCAGAAAACACTCGAGGATTCGTCAAGCAGCTCCGCTCGCATCCAATCGACCTGCAGGGGTGATGAAGCACGTTACCGTTTGGCAATCAGCTGCATAGTCCGGCCTCTGTGTTCCCCTTCACTATCCCACTCTCTCATTGAGCAACAGCTGACGATGCCGGGCGGAGTGCAGCACAGAGGATGCTGTGGTCCTTGTAGCTGATCCACGGCGGGATCCGGTCCGGAAGGAGATGAAAGTGGGAGAAGCTTTACCTGGATGTTAAACCAGTGAGAGACAGAGAGGAGGGAGTCTCTGTGCAAAGCAGAAACAGAGAGAGAGAACAGCTCTCCCCTTCTCTCCTCTTCTCTGCTTTTCTCCTCTGAAGCTCTCTCCCTTCAGAGGTTTCAGCCTCAATGAAAATACAGCGCTCTTACAGCGCCACCTAATGGTTGGTTTTATAACACAGGCTTGATGAGACAGTCCTATTCAGTTTTGCACAATATAACTTATAGATGTTAAAATTATAAGAACAAAAAAACATCAGTTTTCTTAAGAAGCATGAACAAATGAATTACTTTATTTCAGTAGCTACTTTACAAAACATACAAATATAATAAAGGTCATTCATGTCTATCCTGGGCCACTTTGGGAAGTCTGCCAGGTTGAAAAAGAACACAGAGAAACGCTGGGCAAAGAACCATGTACTCACAGTGTCATAGGTAAGGGGTATCTAGAGTAACCAATTAACCCAACAGCCATGTTTCTGGACTGTGGGAGTAAACCCAGTGAAAACCCACGCATGCACAGGGGAAAACATTCAAACTCCAAGCAGAGAGACCCCTGGCTGGGATTTAAACCGAGCACCTTCTTGTTGCCAGACAGCAGTGCCTACTGTGCCACTGTGCAAGCTTCTGTCCTTCAATCCTTCTCCCCAGTCATGACATTTATAGGATACAGCAGATTAGTATAACATGTTGAAGAAAATCAATAATATTTGGAAATTTCCTGCAACTGCTTCAGCGTTGGCTTCCCTCATTGCAGATGTAACTTGGAGGTTAAGGCCATCCATGTGGATAGGGTTACAAGATAGCAAAATACAGAAAGATCCCTAGAAATCTGTGTTCCAAGTGGGCAAGTCAGAGGTTTTCACTAATCCTCAAGTTTAAATCCAATATGGATGCCTCACACATAAACGTTTGTAATAGTGGTAGTTTAAAACTGCTTACACACACGCACATGGACACACACGAATACACACACACATAAACACACAGTACTCTGTGACCTCCTTCAATGAAAATGATGCCACAAAAGAACAAATATTTTATTAGCTTATTTTGCTAATAGCTAAAAACTATGAGCTCAGACTCATAATCGTTAGGTTAGACCCGGGGCCTTTACAATCTTAGGAGCCATTTTTGCCCTTAGTCAGTTGAATAAACCTAGAACCCCAAATGTTACACGACCTTTTGAAAAAAGAAAACTTAAGAAAAAAGGCCAGATTCAGGAGCAAACAAAACACGCATACAACATTTGTATTTAAAATATTTGGTATTCTATCTATATTTAAAAACACTATTAAACATTGGTTCTTTAGGTTTTTTAGGCAAAGTTATTAAGAGCCATTGTGAAAGGTCCAAAAACTCACTTAAGGTTCCGGAGCCGCAGGTTGCAGACCCCTTGCTTAAACCCAAAAATGTGAATAAACTGAACACCACCTTAAAGCAACCTCGGCTATACCCAGCAGTACCACAGATTAACAGTCACTATAAAACACAGCACTGATGCAATGATTTTTGCAAAAGAACCCCAGCCAAGCATTGAGTGCATGTAGTTCTGTGAAGTACGTGGATATGCTTTTCAATAGGTCAAAATTTCATTACTAAAAATCTATTTTTTTATTGGTTTTTATAGAGCAGAATTTGTCTTTGCTACCTGGTTAATGTTCAAAAATACAACAGACTTCATTTCCCAAAGTTCCCCACTTCCGCCTGCTTGGTACGCTCGCGGCGCTTCGTGCTCACTACGCTCAGAGCCGTTTAAACGACTATGGCCACTATGCAGCGACGTCACAGAAAAAAGAGCCAATAGAAGAAAGGCGAATTCGGAGTAACACGTCATTCTAGTAAAGTGCAGAAGCCGGGCTGACAGGGAGTGATCCCACCGCTGACAATTTTCTGTCCTCTTCATCCGTCTGTTTCCACCTCCTAATGCTCTAGTTTATCTCCAACACAACAATCTGTATCGTCGCTCTCTCGTCCTGAAGTTAATTTGATATAAAAGGTAAGAGCTCTGCTTAATTTTGGTCGTTAGTAGGTCGTCCATTTTTTTTAGCTTCCATTTAAGATGTGACAGGAAGTGGGGAAATGCTACATTCAGTTAGCATGTCCGACCTGCTCTGTAAGATGTTTGACTTGTAGAGCAGCGAGGACAAGGTTTGAATGTAAACGGTGATTTAAGAAACTCTGTTTGGGTGTTAGAGGACAGAGCATCCACAATGTATGTAGTTTTATTCAGTGTCTTCCGTGTTAGTAGATATCTGATAGTTTTAGTAAATCTGATCAGTATGGACTCTATAACTATTTTCTTCATTAATGATGATACGTGGCTGTTAGTTTGTATTATTGATGTTTGCTCACAAAATTTACACCATACACGAGTAGCTGCGTCAGTGACCTCTCTGTTTTGCCTTTGGCAAAAATAACAATGCAAACAACTCTCCAATCCAAGACCTCATTGTTGCTTTCGCCTTTGATTGTTACTTTGAGATAAATTCATATGTTTGCTGACAATGCTGCCAAAGCAGGAATAATTGCTTAGTACATGGAAAAAAATAAGCTCCTGAAAAAAAACCAACCTGTGTTTTTGTAGTTTATTAAATAATTATGTCAAATATATTAAACGTTTCTGAGTGTCAGTTAAAAGAATGAGCTTTTCTGTTTTGTTTTGTACTGTAATGATCATATTTGGACCGTGAACTATTGATCAGATTTCACAAATTGCATAAAGATGCCATCCTGGGCTTTGAACCTGCTTACGTGTAATCTAGGATTTCACAGAACAAAGTTTCTGACGTTATCATGGCACCATAATCATGTATCTATTTTGGAGGGGGGAAAAAGAAAGTCTTTGGAGTATTATTACTAGTTTTATTGTCTAGATTGCTTTAAAATATTCATTATAAATGAATTAATCAAAGCAATATTAAATGGTCTAAGTATACTTTGCATCTTTCAAAACAATGTATATCTCATTTAGCCTCAGATAAAGTGCTTGTTTTGTACCGGTCAGGCGGTAAAAAAAAACAAAACAATACCCCACAGAAATATAATCATACACATAAAAACACACATCCTCATAAAAACAAGTACTCACTCACAGCTTGTTATCAAAAATCAGAGGATGAGTTGGTGAGGAAGAAACACTATTTTTAGTACATGGGGGAAACACTAAGAATGAAAAATGCTTATGTAAAACAAGAAGCGTTCTAAGGTATAGTTTGCTGAATTCACATTCTGAATTAAAATGAGAGAAAATATGTAGATGAATATATGCAAAGATAAAATAATACTGTTGTATTACTTTTGCACATTAGTCAAAGTCACAATGGAAAATGTGCATTAAATAAATAAAACCCAGCAGAAAGCCAAATTATTGTCTGATTCGATAGTTTAAAAGTTCTTTGCTTTATTTTTAGTTTATCAAGGCAAATATTTTTTGCCTTGATAAACTAAATCTGTAATTATCTGTAATTATTCCTTTCTGCTTCCGTTTCTAATATTTCTCTCCAAAGGAAGAATTTGCCCTCTAATGACACTGAGGGGAGGATCTCTAGCTGTGACGAAGAGCTGTTTAATGATGCTTTGCTAAGGGCGTCACCCATGTTTCTCTGCCATACACCAGCAGAAGCAAAGCACATAGAAATTATACTAATCAAACGTTTGGACACACCCGTTTATTCACGTTAGGATTCCTCCACACTCTTCTCTCCCCGTCATCAAAACTTGTCGAGCAGGCTTTCCTAACGCATATTGTGCGTCATGCTTTCGAAGTTGTCTTATTTTAGTCCCGACAGGAAAGGCTCACCTGTATTTAAAGCAGATGTTCGCTGCGGTTAAGTCAGACAGAGCAAATCATCTGATGAGACAGAACCAAGTGTGGAGCAAGAGATTTTTGGACTACCAGAGATAGTTTGGGCCTATTTAGCTGTTTTGCTGGACTGACCACATCAGTTCGGTGTATTTAATTTATTTTTCTGCTGTAGCTCGGTGATGTCGACCTACCAGGAGTTCATTCAACAGAACGAGGATAGAGATGGGGTGAGATTCAGCTGGAATCTCTGGCCCTCCAGTCGTCTGGAGGCCACCAGGCTGGTGGTCCCCGTCTCTTGCCTCTTCACGCCTCTGAAAGAGAGGCCCAGCCTGCCACCTGTCCAGTACGAGCCAGTTCTGTGCAGCCGGGCCAACTGCAAAGCAGTCCTCAACCCGCTATGGTAAGTTTCACACAAATCAGTTTCCATGTCTACATGTGTGCAGTCTGGTAAAAATGTGTAGAAATGTGCTGGTAACAGAGATGACCTAATAGGGACCGAGGAAACCCAGTTTTAGAAGATGTTTCTAAAACTCTGTTCAGAATCACAAATGATAAATGAGTAGATGTGTAAATAAATAGAATTAAGCCAAACATTTTTTTATGTTCCCAATTCAGATATCTGGAACAAAAGTTAACGAATCACTGCAATGAAAAATGGAATAAATAAATGTATTTCAAAACATTGCCCTCTACTTTCGCAGATTGGTTTGCCATCATTTAAGTCCAGTGGCACATCTGACCTTTATCCTTTTCTGAGTTCGTTTTGTAAATTTGACGGAAAAAATTGTAAGACTTTAGTTAGCAAATCCTGAGCTCATATAAATAACGGTTGGGATGCATGAAAACCTCAACACACACCTTGTTTGTTTCAGTGTCGGCCACTTTTTTAACTCAAGACTACAAAAAGTAATTTTTTAACCAACTTTTTTTTTTCTTTTGTAGTCAAGTTGACTTCAGAGCCAAAATATGGGCATGCAACTTCTGTTTCCAGAGGAACCCTGTAAGTACCAACAATCCAACATGTCTCAGTCCTGATGCTATTATTGATATCCTGACGTCTGTCAAGGCATGCATGACTTTCATAACTTAATATTGCTTGTCCACATTCCTTTATTAGGCTGGTATGGCTGACCATTTGTGTGTGTTTGTGTTTGTGCAGTTCCCTCCCTCCTATGCTGGCATATCAGAGGTGAACCAGCCAGCTGAGCTCATGCCACAGTTCTCCACCATCGAGTACATAGTACAGGTAAATTCTTAATGCGTATATGCATTCTGACCCCGCCCATGTACGACGTGTACTGCAGACAAGAGCACAAATGGTTTCAGTTTGTGTTGCAGTAAAGTGCACTGGGTTAACTCTTTTACTCTGGAACATTAATGTTCTGTTGCGTTTTTTTAACGTGGGCTCAGGAAACGTAGCTAAAGCCGCACCTCACTGGTGTTTAACCTTCCTTTCTTTCCTCTTCGCAGCGCGGACCCTCAGCCCCGCTCATCTTTCTGTACGTCGTGGACACATGTTTGGAAGAAGAGGACCTTCAGGCCCTGAAGGAGTCCCTTCAGATGTCCCTGAGTCTGCTGCCACCAAATGCTCTGGTGGGCCTCATCACTTTTGGACGCATGGTTCAGGTCCATGAGCTGACATGCGAGGGGATTGCGAAAAGCTACGTCTTCAGAGGAACCAAAGACCTCTCCGCCAAACAGATCCAGGTAGGTTCAGATTACTTTAAATGACTAAGAAAACATGTGGGAACCTGAGGAGAACATCTTTAAATCCTATAAACGCTGCAGTTACTGTGATATGTAGCATAACTGATTTGACTAGATCCATATTGATGAATTTCATTGCTTGGGAATGTTTTGTTTTTTTTCTTTGAGAAGTAAAATAACTGCCATGAACTCTCAGATCAGTTTGGTAATGTGTGTATTTCAATTCAGGAGATGCTTGGGTTGACAAAGCCTGCAGCACCAGGACAGCAAGGTCGTCCTGTGGCTCCTCAGGAAGCTGCTGCCTCGTGCAGGTATGAAGGAGGAGGACCAGTTCTCATCTTATTAGGCAGTAGTAGCACATTGACTGTCTCCTGTTTTGATTTTTGTTCTTTTTCACCTCCAGGTTCCTTCAGCCAGTGCATCGAGTCGACATGAACCTGACCGACTTGCTTGGAGAGCTTCAGAGAGACCCCTGGCCTGTCTCTCAGGGCAAACGGCCGCTGCGCTCCACCGGTGTCGCGCTGTCTGTTGCTGTCGGCCTTCTTGAGGTAAAAAACAAACTCATTGATACATAACCGGTTCCACATCTGTCTATTAGACGTGGTGGTTTCTAATGTGACTTGAGCCTCTCTGAGAAAGCCTCGTCACATGTTCACCTGTTCAGCTACTGGCTGCCCGACAATTACTTCCTGTAGCAATTGTTGGTTGCTCCCTCTTTTCTTTTTGTCTTTTCCCTCCATCATTTTTATCCTCTCTCTTGTCCCTCTGATAGTCTGTGCCGTTCTATAACTGCTAGTACAATATATCACTCCCCCCACCGGACCTTTCCACACCCAGTGGGAGAGCTGTGGTGCTTTAAGTCACTTTAGATTCACTAATCAGCCTGGAGAAAAAAGCCGTCCATACAAAGCAGAGCTCCAGAATGCTGTGTATTGTTCTCGTTCTTTGTTTGGTTAGAACATTTTATCAAAGGTTCTTATTGTTGCTGTTTTTGGTGTTAGATGGCTCATTTCCAAATGTTTTATCATGCTGTGGACGTTCCCAGACTTTGCACTTTAGATTTATCTGCTGGCAGTGTTGGCTGTCAAGTTTGGTCTTTGCTAATACAGATTCGCCTTGTTTACACTCTTTAATAATGTTAAATTCACACTTTTTATATGGAGTATTTGCTGTATTTTTGCTAAATATGAATCATGAGTTAAAGTCAGAAATGCCTCCTAGTTAAATTTTGCTGCAGATGTTCATTCTATGTTCTAACCATGAATCAAAGTGGAAAAAATGTGTCCTCATGTTTAATGCTGTGTATGAAATGCAACCCAAGTGAAATTCATTTGCTTCTTTCTCCTTCTCAGGGGGCTTTTCCAAACACAGGCGCTCGTGTGATGCTATTTATTGGCGGGCCGCCCACCCAGGGACCAGGCATGGTGGTGGGAGATGAACTAAAAATCCCCATCCGCTCCTGGCACGACATCCAGAAGGACAACGCACGGCATCTGAAGAAAGCGACCAAGGTGATACATTTGTGAAGGATCTGCTGATATGTTCAATAGCAATTGAGTTAAAGAAAAGTGATTATTATTTTTTTTTGTATATTAAATTTCTAAATGTCTGTTTCCACAGTACTATGAAGCTTTGGCCAACCGGTCAGCTGTGAACGGACACAGTATCGACATCTACGCCTGCGCTCTGGACCAGACGGGCCTGCTGGAGATGAAGTGCTTATCTAATCTCACAGGGTATGTCAGAACTGACTGTTTCATTTCAGAGTACAGGATTATCTGTCAGTCCTTCAGGTTTACGTAAATTATTAAAGTAACTTTGTTTTGCAGTCAGAATATCAAACATTTGTGCAACCTGACATAAGAAACAAAGATTGGACAATTTTCACATAGATATAGTAAGAGAAAAAAGAGGCATGCTCCTGGCCTCACAAAATAACCAAATATGACTAAAAAGCTTAAAAACACTACAATAAACAAAACGTTTCCCATTAATAATTAAATAGATGTAATAAATAGGTGATTTTTATATTTTTTTGTAACAAATTTTGTTGTATTTCAGGGGACACATTGTGATGGGGGACTCCTTTAACACCTCCCTGTTCAAGCAAACCTTCCAAAGAGTCTTTAGCAAAGACTACAATGGAGACTTCCGGATGGCGTTTGGAGGAGTCATGGAGGTCAAGGTAAAGTAAACACTTACGTCTAATTAGTTCAGTTGAGATACAAAAAGTGTTATTTGTATAATTTCATTTTGTCCTGTTTTGGTCTTTATAGACATCAAGAGAGGTGAAGGTGTGCGGGGCCATTGGACCATGTGTTTCCCTGCATTCAAAGGGTTCCTCTGTCTCGGAGAATGTGAGTCACCGCCCCAGATTGAACTGGGGGACTCAGGTTCCTTATCCTCCGTTTAGGTAATCTGAGAGTCGTCATCTGCTGGAATTCACCACAACGTGTTTTCTTTTCTGCAGGAGATGGGCATTGGGGGCACAAACCAGTGGAAACTGTGCAGCCTAGACCCTTCCACTACTTTGGGCGTTTACTTTGAAGTCGTGAATCAGGTAAAAAGATATTTTCTTTGTTTTTAGCTTTCAAGCTCTCAAGGATTGGAGCAGATCAATCGCTTCAAAGAAGTATTTGTGAACCACAATAATTGTTTTTTCTTTAAGCTAGCAGACAACGGCTTCTTGTTTTTTCTTGCAAGGACTAATTGTTTGCTTTGTTTTTGTAGCACAATGCGCCAGTCCCACAGGGTGGCCGAGGGGCGATCCAGTTTGTAACCACGTACCAGCACTCCAACACTCAGAAGAGGATACGGGTCACCACCATCGCCAGGAAGTAAGACTTATTTTCTTGGTAATGTTTTCTGCTAAAAGGGGTCTTTATTTTGAGTTTGGTATGTTCCTGACAAACCAGCTTTTCTTGCTGGAAAGTATTTTAAGGAGGAAATATTAAAAGAATGTGAACTAGATTGGAGGTTGTACTCACTAGACACGTTTGCATACCTGCTGTTTGTTTTGATGCTTTTAAGAAAACATGAAAACTGTGCGTCATCACACCGCACCCATGCTCACCTCTACCTTTTCTTTCTTTCCTCTGCTCTACGTTCTTCACTCACACCCAAACCTCCCCTTTTTCTTTCTTTTTGAACTATTCAAGTTGGGCAGACGCCCAGTCTCAGATTCAGCACATTGAGTCCTCGTTCGACCAAGAAGCGGCCGCCGTGCTCATGGCACGCCTGGGCGTCTTCAGGGCAGAGTCAGAGGAGGGCCCAGACGTGCTGCGGTGGCTCGACAGGCAGCTTATCCGCCTGGTGAGTTGGAAACAAATCTAGGATCCTAATCAATCTATTATTAAACTTATTTGTTTCTTTTTTTTTAAGGTTTGTTTTTGGATTACCATGTTGCTCCCCATATAGTTTTTTTAAATAAAAAGTTGGCTGTTAAATAGGGTTTAGTTTTGTGGTATGATTCATAATTGATGAAACACTTTTTCCTTTCGTGTTTTCAGTGTCAGAAGTTTGGCCAGTTCAATAAAGAGGATCCTGCGTCCTTCAGACTGTCCGAGTCCCTGTCCCTCTACCCACAGGTAAACCTGCCACCAAGTGGAAATGTAACAGAAAACTGCAGTTGGACTTAAAATGAATTTCAGAAAAGGTCATATGCTGTTATTATCCTACCTCCAGATAATAACTTTATTGGTGTCTGTATTTAGTGCAAATTCAGGTAAGTTGGTCTCAGATGTGCAAGCTAACAGCTAGTCTGAGAGACAACTAAACTCCCCAAAGCGTCATGGAGGTTTATACAAACACTATTTTATGAACCTTTAAACCGGCGTCACGTTAAAGTTAATAAAAAGCATTTCCATAAACGGCTACAGAAGTTTGCTTTGGTCTCTGCCCATCTCAGACTTCGACCTGTGAACAAAACCTCACTAAGTCCGTTAACTATCCCTTTAATAAAAAACAAGCAAAAAAAAAACAACCTTCGATTAATATTTAGGAATTTTATTAAATAAGTCTTTTTTCTTTTTTATTAAAAGTTTTTGTTTACAAGAATATTTTATTCACATTTTCCCTTTTTACGCTTCTAGTTTATGTTCCACCTCCGGCGGTCACCGTTCCTCCAGGTGTTCAACAACAGTCCAGATGAGTCGTCCTACTACAGGCACCACTTTGTTAGGCAGGACCTGACCCAGTCCCTGATCATGATCCAGCCCATCCTCTACTCATACTCCTTCCACGGTCCACCAGAGGTCAGCCTCAGTCCCTTCAAACTGTCATCCATTATATGTTGTCTATTCAGCTGCCATCAAAGTGTCTTCATGACACAGTGTTGTAACACTTTCTTTATTTTTGGCTCAGCCTGTACTTCTGGACAGCAGCAGCATTCTGCCAGATCGAATCTTGCTGATGGACACCTTCTTCCAGCTGGTTATCTGCCACGGAGAGGTGAGACAGGATACCACAAAAATGCTTAAAAGGACATTTCTTCTGCATTGAGAGGTTTCATTCTGAATATTTAGTTTTATCTGGATGAATAAAGAATATATAGAATTCATTTTGTGTCTGTTTGTTTTTTTAGACTATTGCTCAGTGGAGAAAGGCAGGCTACCAGGAAATGCCAGAGTATGAGAACTTTAAGCAGTTGCTTCAGGCTCCTCTGGACGACGCTCAGGAGATCTTGCAGACACGCTTCCCCATGCCTCGCTACATTGACACTGAACATGGAGGCTCACAGGCTCGATTCCTGCTGTCTAAAGTCAACCCATCACAAACCCACAACAACCTCTATGCATGGGGACAGGTATATGCTTCTTCCTTCTTCCATGTTTGCAGTATTGCCCACATGGCTTGTTTCAAACTGCAGATTTATGGCTTCCTTCCTGCCACTTTCCCATAGAGGCCAGATTTCTGGTGGCCCCAACTGATAGTTGTCCTGTTGACAGTTTCTCCACCTAATCTGTGGGTCTCCTCAGCTCCTCTGGGATTACCATGGGACTATTGGCTGTAATGCCCTTCTGGCCTGCACTGGATTTAATTTTGGGTTATCAGATTAAAAGCAAATAATAATGTACTCCGCACTTGTCAGATTTTTATTTCTATGAAACTTTGAAAACCATGTATTCATGTGTATGTTTGTCACATAAAATCCCAATGAAATGCATTTAAATTATGAATACTTTAGCACAGTGCTGTAGTCTGGATTGAGATTATTCCAACGTCCTGCCAGGGCCTCTGTAGCCACAGATAAAATGTTCTGCAAGACTGCACTTCCTTTTTTCATTTAAACAAAGCATTTAAAAAAAAATCCCCCAGATTTCCGGTCTAAAAATCTGAACTACTACTTCAGAAGTCTCCAACTGTTGATAAACACAGGTCTTGGATTAGTTAACCTTCTATTTTGAACAGGGAAGATTGAAATGCTAAAATCGGCATTAAACTCTTTATTCCCTTCATCAAGGAAGGGATGAACCCTTAACCTGTTGTTTAAGCTGCAGAAACACACAGTATCTGTGGGATTAACACCAGATTGAGGTTTCACTGTTTCATGCTATAAACTGATCATTGGATCAGTTGTGCTATAAAAGTCTGTTTATAAACAGAAGGTGAATGTTAACCATTTTGCTTTTTTATTTTCTGTAACTGTAGGAGACAGGAGCACCAATCCTGACTGATGACGTCAGCCTGCAGGTCTTCATGGACCACTTGAAGAAACTGGCTGTTTCCAGCTCATCATAGACGTCTGTCTAGGCACAAAACAAAAAAACAGAGAAATGTGACCGTCAGCTTCCAGGATCCATAAACATTTCCTATATATATATATATATATATACATATATAATTTTTTTTTTTTTTTGTCCAAGGAGCCAACCATCAACGTCTGCTGTTTATGTCTCTGTTTTGACTTACCTTTAATGATGAAAGGAGAAGCAACAGTAGGGGTCGCCAACAGTACGTTCCTGAAAATAAAACTTGTCGAGTCATTTTCAGCTTATTTATGAGAAATGGTTCTTCTCAAAGGAAATGTGACTCTATCAAACATTTTTCAGTTCCATATCTGTTCTTACCTTTCCCATGCAGAGTAATTTGACTAATTTGTTCTTTGTGTATGTAAGTATGTAGTGCATCAGACTGGGTTGAAGCTGCTGTTAAAACAATGTCTGTATGTATGCGTGTCTGCATTGTCCATAGCTTAAGATTAAATATGTGGAATTTTTCAGAAAAATAAATTATAGCAGAATATCCAATGCTTGCCTGAGACCTGCTTGTTTGGCTAATGAGAGTTAACACTCCAGGTTTTGTTTTTAAATCTGTCTGCCAGACTTGGGAGGCTCTTCAGGGATTATACCTCAGACTGTTTCTAAGGAATTTCCAGGACCCCTTTTTCAAGGAATGGAAGCCAATCCCAGGAGCTCAGCTGACTGTTTCCAACAAGGAATGGTCATTTATTTTAAACTGACTATATGACGTTTATGTAGTTTCATCCCGTCTTGGTGACCATCTGGTACTTTGCCCAAGCGTCTTTGTAATCAAACTGTAAAGACTCAGAGTAGGCTGATTTAAATCCCTTCAGGATTCTTCAGTCCTCCCAGTATTTGTGTTTCCTGTCCTACTGCACTGATTAGATGTTCACATGCACTAAGCATGGGCAATAATAAATTTTGAGCCTTTAATGATGGATTTTAACCGTCATTTTTTTAAAGCTCGAATATAATTGCAACAACTCAAATGAGTTAAAACAAAAACAAAGTTATGATAAAAGTTTTGATTTACTGGGGATTTTCTCATATCCAAGCAGGGTCAAAATTATACAGGATCGAATGTATAGAAACACTGCAGCTAATAATTGGTAAAGTTTGCGTTATCAAGTTGCCAAGAAACCGTAGTTTCATTATAGTTGAATGTTTGACCACTTTTCCCATCAGAGGTGTTTAGGTTAATTTAAACTGGTTGAATTCCTGCTATGGAATCAGCTTTTATACATAGTTCTTCAGGTTTCAATAGGGTCAAGGATGAGGTAAACTGCAGAGCTTAATGTTTGTCTGCTGTATCCATTTCAAACCCCTTTCTGACCTCGGTTTGCAATCACTGTTGTGCTGGAACACATAATGTCCAAGTTTAACTATCTTGTTGGTGAAGCTGAAGAACTTGGATGAAGGCCTACATTATTACATATAACCTTGTACCATTACGCTGCCACCACCATGTTTGACAGTTACTGCAGGTTTCATAGGTTTGAAAGCCTTTACCTTGAGTCTTTCAAACATTCTTCCTGCCATTGATCTCAAACGGTCTAATGTTTGTGTCTTTTGGGGATAAAGCTCATCTCTAGAAGGCGTTTTTCTTGTCCATGTGGCCAGCTGCAAATGTCTTGCCTAAAGTACGCTGGGTTTGTAGCCGCGGCTTCTCTGCCTCTCAGTCCATGTTGCTGATGAACTGTTTACTGTGGACAGTGAAACTAGTGTTCATGATTTCCAACTTTATAAACAAAATGGTTCCTGGTTTGTTCGCAAGCATCCTGACAGGTTTCCTTTCATCTGAGGTCACAGTTTGTGCCAGATGATGAAACTTAGATGCTATGATCCCAAACAGTTTCTCCGGTGTTGATGTATAAGTGCCAGAGGAGACAGAGATTGAGATATCTGATCAAAATGTATGTTCGGAGGAGGCAAGGTGAGGCTTTTAAACCTGACAGAACTCTACTAACTGTCGAACGGCGGTGGCAGCATCATGCTGGTCTTTTATGTCACTTACAGGTGGATTCCATGAAGTAAGAATCTGTCTCTCCATCTTTCTTATTTATCCATCTTTCTGTCTCCCTTTATGTCATATTTTATGTGTTTCTGTCTCTTACAATCTTTATCTATCTATCTATCAATCGATCGATCGATCGCTCGCTGTCGGGAGCGTGTGTTCACCTGCGTGCGACTCAGCGTGTCAGCATCGATGACACCGAGGATGTTTTCTTCCAGCTTTTGTCAAGTTTGGCCATAGAAAGTAGAGTAGCGACGATGCAGGCAAAGAAATCTCTCACGACACGATCTAATAAAATGAATGACACCAACTGTGAAAACGTACTATGACTACCTTGTTGGCGGGGCGGGGCGCCCCCCTTGGATAATGTGCAATGTGCTCCTGTACCAGTAGGGGTACGAGTACCCCATGTTGGGAGCCACTGAGCTAGATAGTAGAAGCTTAAACAGTTGGGTCTTCAAACTGGAGAATGGTCCATGAACACAGATCTGGTTTCTGAATGAATAAATCAGACATTGTTCATCTGAATTGCCCCCAACCTCAAAATTGTTGGAATTTTGTTTAAATCCTGGTCTGTGCCAGCAAAAAACAAAAGCAATCTTAATGTTCCCACCAACATCAGTGCTCTAATATATAACCAGAAGTATGCAAGGACCTTGTTCTGAAGTGTTCGGTCAAGGTGCACCTATGTGGATGAGGGAACACCTATGATAATATTTAACCTGTGCTGCCAGTTCTTGATTTAAAACTTCACTGAAGTTGACACATAATACCTCCATCCTGAAAAAGAACAAGTCAAATGTCAGTCAGTCAGTCAGTCATTTTCTACCGCTTATTCCATAGTGGGTCGCGGGGAAGCTGGTGCCTATCTCCAGCAGTCTATGGGCGAGAGGCGGGATACACCCTGGATAGGTCGCCAGTCCATCGCAGGGCAACACACAAACAACCATGCACACACTCATTCATACACCTAAGGGCAATTTAGAGAGACCAATTAACCTAACAGGCATGTCTTTGGACTGTGGGAGGAAGCCGGAGTACCCGGTGAGAACCCACGCATGCACGGGGAGAACATGCAAACTCCATGCAGAAAGACCCCCCATCGGGAGTCGAACCCAGGACCTTCTTGCTGCAAGGCAACAGTGCTACAAGTCAAATGTATCATTAAAATCCCGACATTTACATAACATCCATGCTGATGTAGAAAATGTAGAGAAACCTATAAATGTAACATAGTACACATTTACAGTTAACTCCACCTATTGACATACACTGTTTGAATATTTTTTTTCTCTATGTCTGACATTAAATCAGACAAAGCTTGTCCTGCTTTAGGTCCATTAGGATTAGCAACATTATTTTGTTTGCTAAATGTCAAAACAAACAAGGGGGAAATGGTTTTCCTTGTGTACAGTGCCTTGAGTGCCTTGTTGCTGAAGGGCGCTATACAAATAAACTTGACTTGACTTGACTTGGTATTATTGGAAATGTAAGGGATTGCGTGAGCTAAACAGCATATTGTCACAACAGTAGGTGACGTGTCCTCTGTGCAGATTGAAGGCAACAGCTATCCCCAAACAATCGTCCTTCCTCCCCCCAGTAATTCATCACCGCAGACGTAAAAACAGACAACCACAATCATAAAACCACTCAATCAACATCTAATGTCACTGTAAGCTGATTTTAGAGCAGACATGATTTCGAGGATCAGTGAATGGCAGATTATTAAGACTAATCCTTAGGGGCAACGTGTTAAGAGGCAAATTCCACTCTTATCAGCTTTGAACAGAGGTTGTCACTAAAAATACAAATGACGTCTGTGTCTTTCACAAGTCTAGACTTCAATGTACTGCACTCTGAAGCTGCATACCCTTTTGAGGTATCGAATGGTAAATCAAAAGACGCACTGCAACAGCTATTAATCTCTTCTGACATTGATACTGGTGCACAATAAAGAAAACCCAGGATAAATTTATGCACTTTTCAATTTACAGTCAAGCTGTTGCAAGGGATTTGAGGCCCCACTGTGAATGGATATGATGCGATCTCATAAAGAGGAAATAATTGCATCTTTAAATTATCTCTGCATTGACATGCTTGGTCTTCTTCATGCATGTGAAAGCTGCAGCTTTGGGTGCTTTGAGATTTAGATTGAGGAAACATTAACATCTCTGTCTTTTTTTCCTCCCTCTCAGTTCCAGACTTAGGCGAAGCTGCGAGGAAATGTGTCATAACTTTATATACAAAAAAAAGAAATAATAATCCAAGGGATCAGTTGAAATCCAGCAGCCACAGAAATCTATTTTGGGTTCTGGCTCCTGTAACTTATGTAAGATTTCAGTGTGAAATATGTCACTCTGATTATATAAATGATCAGTTGATGCTATTAATAGTGTGGTCCTGTTGCTGTTTTAGAGGTAAAATAGTTGAAATTCAAGTAACTTTACAACAATATGAATTTGTGTTCACATTCAACTATAAATGAAAATAACTGGAAATATTAATATTATTCATAAGAACATTTATACTTATCTCTCTATTTAATTAATAATTTTATTGGTGAGCTTTGAGGTACTGTAATCATGAATTAACATGACGTACTGTATGAATAAATTGAATGGATTTAAGTAAAACTGAATTGAATTGATATTTTTAGCTGATAGAGTAAACATACATTCAGGTTAATTCAGTACCAGTAATTTTCAGGAAAAAATACACAGTAAACTAAACTATAATGGCCTCTACAGCAGAAAAATAATCTAGGAGATGGATGGGAGGTATCTGGTTAAATCAAGCAAAAGAAAGGTTTTGTCAGATAAACTTGTAATTTAAAAATATGTAGAGAAGCTTCCAAAGAGAAATCTACGCCACACGGCCTCAAGACTAGACTATCTGAGGACAAATTGCACAAAAAGTTTAAAAAAAACTTTTTTAAACTCATACTTTAATGGCCTTTGTGAAATTCAACTTTGTGAATTTAAAAGATTAATCCTGCATGAAATATATTTGGTTTAGTCTTAATCTGTATTTTTGTTGCTTTAGCCAACAAAACACTTGATGTATAATCCCCCCCGCTACCCTTTTTTATGTTTTTAAAGATCATTACTAAATGAAATTCCTCTCTTTTGGGGGGGTTGAGTGTGGGGTGACGCACTTCATTGGTTTTTTTTTTCCCGGGGGTTTCAGTGGTGCATAAAAACATTTTTTCCCACCACACTGCGGGGGGAAACGCCCCCTTAAACCCCCCTTTTTGTCAATGGAGACCCGGGGATTATTTCCCCCCCTGTTATTGCCAAAATCAGGAGGGACAAACCTTTGACCATCCACATGGATGTCATAAGCGGTGTTTATGAGACTGCAGCCAAGTCTCTGGTCTTCCAGTGTACTGCTGATATGCCATAAGGCGCTTGTCAGCTGGTGGCAGTGTGTACTGGGTCATTTGAAGAGACAAAGCACTTCTTGAGTCCAAATCTACCCTACAGTGCTTCAGTAGGTCTGTGGTATACTGGTTCATAGGGGCGCCCTTCCCCCTTTTAAATGACTCCCCTGGTAAAGAGGGGTTTAAAATTTTCCCCCAAAAAAAAAAAAAAAAAATTTAATTTTTTAAATTTTGGGCGGAAAAATTTATAAATTTACTAAAAGTCCAGCCTTTAATTTAAGGGATGCTTATTCAGTGGAGAAAAAATATCTTTATTTACACATCCAGGTTTTGTCAATGGGAGAGCCTTAAATAACCAGTAAAAAGATGTCCATAGAAGTCCGTATTTGGAGGGCTTAGTCTTCCCCTGTGACATTTCACAACTCTGAGGCATACAGAGAGGCAGATCTTTGACTAATCTTCTTAAGTAGTCTTGTGTTTTCTCTCATGCTTGCTTTTCTTCAGTAGCCCTATTGAGAGAGACCCATGGCAACACAGACCCCTTTTCCCCACCTAAAAGGGGAGCCTAAGGGTATTTTTCCCCCATACGTTTTTCCCCTGCTTTGTTTCACAACCCGACCCACCTTTGGGTGGGTTTTTGGGAAAAATTTAATCAATTTTAAATGAAATCCTACAAAAAAAAAGAAGGCAATTGGTGTCTGTTTTCTATTCTTTGTGCTGCTGACTCTCAATTAAAAAGCGTTTTTGGAATATGTTACCCTTTTTAATTTTAAAGACAGTTTTTTTTTGGTTTTTCCCAAAAAACCCGATATTTTTTTCATGTAAGAAATCCAATTTGCCAAAAAATGGAGTAGGGATCGAAATTTTGCAAATTTTTTTTTTTGTTTTTTGTTTTTAAAAAAATTTTGGGTGATTGGCCCCAAAGGGGGCCCTTTTTCAACCCAAAAAATAAATAATCAAAATACCAGAAGAAACATGCAAAAAGCTGATGTGCAACTATCCAAAGGGGGTAAGTAATGCAAATTTTTTTTTCCCCCAAAATAAAAAATCCCCCCCTTTGGGATGTTTTCCCCACCATCCTTTGGGGAAAAATTGTGTCCCCCCTTTCCAATCAAAAACAAACTTCATGCTTAAATAAAAGCAATACATTTAAATCCCCAAAAGGGAAAGAATAATTTTAGGCTTAAAACCCTTTTTTTTTGACCTTTCCCTTTCCCCAAAAAATGTATAAAACATGGAAAAGCATTAGTTTAAAAATTTTAAATACTGTCAGTATCACCAGCTGCTTGTTCTTCAGTGTCTGCAGCACCTTACCTGAAGGGTTTTGGGCCCCCTTATTTTACACTCTGACCCATAAAACCAGACTTTGAAATTTTAAACTTTGTTTTCCCCTGCTTGTTTTTCTTCGGCCCTATTGAAGTGGGGCCTTTTACCGATACAGAAAAGGGTTTTTTTTATTTTTTTTTTTTTAAAACCCCAAAACCCACCAAAAAACAAAAAAAACCCAAAAAAAAAAAAAAAAAAAAAAACCCCCCCCACCCAAAAAAAAAAAAAAACCCCCCTTTTTAAAACCCCAAAAAAAAAATTTTTTTTTTATTTTTTAACAAAAAAAAAAAACAAATTTTTTTTTTTTTTTTTTAAAAAAAAATTTTTAAAGGGGGTTTATAAAAAAAAAAAAAAAAAAAAAAAAAAAAAAAATATTTTCCCCTTTTTAAAAAAAAATTTTTTTTTTTTCAAAAAAAACCAAAAAAAACCACCAAAAAAAAAAATTATTTAAATAAACAAAAAAAACCCTCAAAAAAAAAAAATTAAAATTTTTTTTTCTTTATTTTACACAAAAATTTAAAAATTTTTTTTTTTTTTTTTTGTTTTTTTTTTTTGGGGGAAAAGATTTTTGGGTTTAAAAATTGGGGGTTAAAAGGGCACACCGCTGAGATGATAATTTGGGGCGACGGGTGTTTTACTGGGGTTTGAAAATATAATCAAATTTTGTAGCTTCACCTTGTGGTGCAGCAGAGTTGAGACTGAAAATCAGCATTTCTCCTTCAGTTTCAACAGGAGGAAACAGACAGCTCTTTCAGCCTCTGCACAGAGCTACCCTCTGAACAACAGAGCACAGGTCAGCTTCTCTAAAAATGCTCAGAAAAATGAAGCCGAGGGCTAACAGGAAAAGCTTAAATGCTTCCTGCAGGGGATTTAAAAGTAATTAGTGGCAAGGATTTTAATAGGTTTAGTTAATGTTACTGAGACATGAATGTGGGCTGGTTATGGACGCTGTTGGACATTGCATAACCAGGAATCACTGAAGAGTCAAAGTGTTGCATTTTAATTTGGCCCTGCTGAGTGTTATATTTTAATTCACAGTGAAAACCTGCTTCAGATTCATTTCTTGTAAGCCTTTCTCCTCCGTCATCCTCCTCCTTATCTCCTCTCTGTCCTGCGTCTTCTCTGGTCTAAATCAAATTTTCTTCGTTGTTGTCAGTGTGGGATTATGACGATGTTATCTATAGGCAAACACATCTGCCCTGGGATTAATTACGAAACACTATTGTACCCATGATTACATTCAGTTGAAGAGGACTGGATGGGCATCTCTAACAGTAAGACGTTGCAAGCTTTGACTCTTTTCATTAAAAAATGTCAAGATAAAAATGGCACAGGCTGTGGTATTTTTCCCATTTCAGATTTGTTTCTGTTTTTGCTTTTTTTATGTTTCAGATCATCAAACAAATGTTGATATAATACAAAGATTAATGAGATTAATACGAGTAAAAACAAAAATGCCAACATTTTCAAGGCCTTTACCAAATCATGAATTAACTGCGATTATTCATGTTTTTGGTTCAATTTTGTTACCCACTGCTAAACCTGTAGAATAAAAAAAAAATCACTTAAATAGAACCTATCTGACAACATAAAGTAGGCAAGACTGCAAAAAGCAACACAATACATAATCCACATGTACAGGAAGAACATTTCAACAATAAAAGATCAATAGCACGTGTACCTAATACAGTGTGAAAATGCCCCCCAAATCTTGTTTTATATAGTTATAGCTTCAAAGCAACAGGTTTTGAAATCTATTATACATTTTATTTCAGCAGGCAACTAGATTACATCATTCCCAAAGTGAAACATAGTAGTGGCACCATCATGCCGTGGAGATGCTTTTTTTAAAAGGGACAGTGGGGCTGGTCAAAGTTGATAAGAAGATGAATTGATCTAAATGCATTGTAACCTCCAAATTAAACCTGAGGCTTTCAAATTGCTGCTGAATCGAGCTCTCCATCCAGTATGACAAAGAGGAATATGGGGAAAAAATCAGTCTCTAGTTATAGGGACACACGTATAGACAAATCCCGGTGGAACTAAATAATGAGTTAGATTAAATTGTAAAAGCAATAGGTTGGTGCATTATGTTCTTTTTATTACTCTTTACAGGAACGACTTTCATGACAAAAATCTTGATTCTGTCTTGTGAAGTGAGCTACAGGCTGTATCTGTTCGCGTTGTGATAATCGCCTGCATTTGGCAAGTAATTTGCGATGGATGGAGGGAGAGGGAGGTCCTAATGACAGTCAGCCAGAGAACGAGAACACGGGGAGAAAATCCCACACTGATGCAAACGAGCATCAAATCCTCTGACAACGTGACGTCCGAGCAGGCTCGTGGTGAAGCGCATGTGAATTGGGTGGAAATTAGTCACTTTGCCTTCCGTCTGAGCTCCGGGTTGAAGATGTAGTCTGTCTGTGGACCGCTGTTGGCAACATCTTTGTGTGTTCAATGGGACCTCATCCTCACCTGGTGCGCTCGTGCGTCTCTTCCACCTCGCACCCATGAACTTCTGGGTCCCGCGCGCGCCGCTGATGCTGCTGAGGCTCGTGCATCCTTCACGCGGACGATGAAGACGAGGAGCCTCCTGTCGGTCAGCCTGAACTTCTTCGCCCTGTTCTGCGCCATCACTGCCTTCATCACCACTTACTGGTGCGTGGGGACGCAGCGTGTGCCCAAGCCCAAATGCAGCAAGCTGCGGACCCACCAGTGCATAGACTACGGAGTGAACGAAACGGACCCCAACAAGGTGGTGTACAGTTGGGAGACCGGGGATGACAGGTTCCTGTTCAGACAGTTTCACACCGGAATCTGGTTCTCATGCGAGGAAAACATCCACGATGAAAGTAAGAGCAGGTCTGTGTGCGGGTGTGTGCATGTGGACGGTGTATACATCACACCTGCATTATAGGAAAACTTATTTAAAATCTGGAAAGGGGTAGGGGAATGGAGGTATGTGTAAAAAGCTCTTTGCATTGAGCTTCTGGCAACGAAAAAGTACTTTAGTGGAGGTTTGCATCTTCAGACATGTCATAATTCTACATATTTATTTCCATATTTGTAGCTCTTTTTTACTTTTATAAAATCCCTTTTTTTATTTATTCTCTGTTGTTAATGACATTCATTTATTTGGACATTTTAAAAAAACTAATTATTTTTCTATTTTATTTTCATTTATAATTTAGCTTTCATAATTTCCCATATGTGTACATTTGATTTATTTTGTTAGTTATTTGTGTTTTTATAGAAATGTAAGTAAATATATTTGATAGCTAAAAAACAATTCTGAAAGAGCGAGGCTTTTTAATTTATGGCCAGAGTGGAGCTGTTTCGTGTCTTTACAGTCATGTTTCCGCCTGAACAGCTCAAGTTAATGAGGATTATGTAACTCGGGGCCTTGATGAGTTTTTCCTCAAAACAGCTGTCGCCTACCTGATTAAACAGTTCCACTTAAAACAAATCCAGCGACACGCAAGGCCTGATTGATGACAGAAGAAATCTGCTTATATATACGTGCAGAAATCCACAGTGTCAAAGGTCATTTATCTGTCCTGTTTGTTGAACTGACACAGGGATGTCACAGTTTCTGACATCTGCGATTAGTTTTATTCCGCCTGCATTTTTTCCTAACCAGATTGAGCAGCTATGCCAGAACACCATCTGGTGAAACTGAATGGAAAATCAGAAAAGGGCCATGTCTGGCATATGTCTCATCATCAACATGGAGTTTAGTCGTTCTTGAACTTGTGAACTTTGATTTTGTTTGCTCCTTAAGGATTTACCAGGTCACACTCTCAGCTGATTATGTTGGACCAACCTGAAACTAGAAGTTAGAATGATTAAAGACTTGTCAAAAGCTGTGATGCTTTGTTTGGTGATCCTGGGGTGGTTTTCTTTTAATTTTGCCATTTAACAAAGATCAATAATGTCTGCATGCTGAATATGCTCACATAACACACAATGTCGTCGTGACAGCATTTTTTTTTTTTTTTGCCCTGAAGGTGAAAGATGCCGAAGTTTCATCGATTTAGCTCCTGCATCAGAGAAAGGTGACTATATCATCCCATGCTATGAAAACGCATTTTTACCCTTGCAGATTATTTTCTGTTTTAGCTTTTTTTTGGTCACATCTAAATGTTTCAGATCATCAAAATGCAACTGTGTGCAGAATGGAAAAAAAAAATCGTAAATAGAGCCTGTCCAACAACATGTAGTAGGCTAAAAGAAGCAACACATTTTGCCTGAATTAAAAAAAAAAAATCAAGAGTAGATGTCATTGACATCTATCAGTCTGGAAAAATTTGAAAAGCTAATTCTTGGGTTGGGACTCCAGGAAGAGTGAGACCCAATATCAACAAATGGAGAAAACATTGAACAATAGTGAACTTTTGCAGTCGTGGTCGTCTTACCAAAATTACTCCAAGAGCACATTGACAAGAGCACAAGTTCACAAAATAACCCAGAACAACATTTAAAGCTCTGGAGACCTCACTTGCCTAAGGTAAGGGTAGAATTATATTATAGCAATATTTTTTTTATGACTTGAAAAATCAAATCTGGAATGGAGCTTTTTTGCACATCACCACACTGAGAGTTTGTCCAACTACTATTAGTAAGTTGTGTGATAAAGAAATGTTACATTCTTGAAAAATGAGATATTAAAGTTAATCAGTCATAAAGTGCAACTGGAGTTGGACCCAAATTGAGAAAATAAAAATTAATAAATTAAAGGCAAGAACTCACTGGTAGGCATGAGGAACATGAGGCATGGAGCATGGGCAAGAGCAAAAACGGTCAAGGACTGTTCAAATAGACACCCAAAAAGACAATCAAAAACTCAAAACCCTCCAATTCAGGCATAATTTTGAGCATTTTATATAGATGCAAGAAGGTGCTGAAAACTTTAAAAGGTTCATGTCAGCGACATTTGAGTCTGAAGGTTACTGGTGATTTCTAAACCCTTTAGTAAAACATGCTTGGTCCTGTCTCATGGTACGAGCTCAAAGTAGAAGGTTGGTCTCTGCCTAAAATGTTCATTTTCCCAATATCATTGTTTTCCCTACTCACGTTTTTATTCAGGTGACCATATTTTCTGGTGAAAACACGTGGGTTAATAGTAATCAATACCATCATCGCAATATTTAATACGTGTTTACTTGATATTGTGCAGTTCTACCTTACAGAAATAAAAAAAGAGAAACAAAGTACAAAATATTTGTTGCTAGTTGTTATTCGGTAAGTTATGCAACGTTTTCCCAAATCCATTGCATCTTGTTTACTACATACATTTATTCTTCTTCTTCCAAACTGGTGTATCTTTGCCGGGCTGGCCCAAGGTTGTACGAAGTCATAAAGAGTGTTTAATTTTAACCTGGGCCCCTCTTCCTGTTAAAAACATCACCACCACTAGCAGCGCTTTAATAGATTTGGTGGAATCTGGGGGAGAGAGCCAGGTTAATTGGCTAAAAGCAATCATGAATAATTGGTTATTATTTGCTGAGATTTGTGAATAAACCAAGCTCAAACATAAAGAAAAGATTAAACGCACAGCATCAGATTATAACTATATTAACGCAACAGTCAAACGGTGAAGATTATTCTTTGCACTTTTACAAGTACATTTGGTCATTCCTTTATATCTTAGATAAAACATTTTGACAATTCAAATTATTTAAATGTATCTTTGCTGAAATCCTGATCTTTTAAAACAATCTTTTAATTTTTCATTTCACACAGATATATGATCTGTGTTAAAAACCATGCATTTATGGGAGGCTACTGGTGGTTTGGGGCTTGTTGGACTTGAAGGGCAAGCAGTTTACTAACAGATGAAGTATATTAAGGTTGGATTTTCTGATTTCTGATCAATAATAAGCATTTTACCGAATTTTACTTTTGTCATTTTTTTATTTTTTGCAGGAATGCTATGGCTGTCTCTGGTTTCTGAGATGTTGTATATTTTGCTGCTGATGGTGGGCTTCAGTCTCATGTGTATGGAGTTGATCCACACCAGCAACGTAATCGATGGGCTCAAGCTCAATGCCTTCGCTGCTGTCTTCACAGTGCTCTCAGGTAGTTTCAGCTTGTTGTTAAACACCGCATTTAAGCATTTGAGTGTGTTTTCTGCTTTCTGGAAACAAACCATCCTATCTCCGAGGAGTTCTGTACCTTTTTTCATTGACACAAACCGGAAGGTGCAACACTGACTCTGCTGTATATTTGATCTCAGGTCTTCTTGGCATGGTGGCTCATGTGATGTACACGCAGGTCTTCCAGGTCACCGTCAGCCATGGTCCACCTGACTGGAGGCCCTACAACTGGGATTATGGGTGGTCTTTCTGGTAGGACTTTACAGCTCCATGTCAGAGACCAAGTGTTTTATTTCAAAAATATAAATTCTGCAACCTTTAGCTTGGGCTTTACCTTTCTCTAGCTTTACTGTCCACATTAAAGGAGGCCAAGATGTCTCGTGTTATGGTGGGATTAAGCTTTCCGCACTGCAGACGTGATTGGAATTACATAACGGGATAATATATCTTGTACTATACATAATAAACAGTATCTCAAAATTCATCTGAAAGTGTTATTTAAATTCATTTGACGTGTGTGTAATACAGTAGAAAACAGAAATTTAAATATACTGTATAAAAGGACAACATTTTTTGTCCTTACTGTCTGACTTCAGAACAGACTAAACTTTTCCTGTTTTGCATCATTTAGGATTTTTCATGATCCGTGGGTCGTGTTTTTGGGAATCACTCATGTTTATATTTGGATTATTTGTTTTTTTTATTATTGTTATTAAGGTATTTCCATAATAGTTTGTTTCTTTGTGTTGAGTTTCTAGTTCTGTCTTGTACTCTGTTCTCTGTGTAGTGTGTTTTAGACTCTTATGTTAGTATTAGTCTTTAACCTGTGGTTGGTCAGGTCCTATTTGTGTCCTGGTTTGGTCCCTCTGTGGTTATTTCTGTGTTTACTTTTCACCTTCCCCCAGGTTTCTGCTTAGATTCTCCCCCATCTGTTCTGTATTCCTGTGATTAGTCTTACAGGGTTTCCATTTCACTAATCACACATCCACGGTATTTAAGCTCCCTGATTTTTTGTTTACTGCTGGTTTCTTCTTTTACTCTCATGATAGCTCCATGTCTTGTTTTCCTTGTTCCCCTTTATTAAGTTCCTTTATTTGGTTATTCAAGTTCTTTTGTTTTTTGGATCATTCTGCTTCCTGTTGGCCTGCTTCTGGGTCCTCTACAAACATGACAGGATTACCAAAAAATATTTTTATTTAAATGCATCAATAATGAGAGTAAAGATTTATTGTTACTTTAAATTCAGAAGTTCACATAAATTTCCTCAGTTTTTAGTAAGATTGACTTTTTCATGTATTGTTTATCCTTTCTCAAGCCTTTCACTGTAATTTGAAGGAATCTTTGGGCTCTTCCTTCTGACAGAACTGGTCTTACCGAATCGGGGTTGTAACAATGTTCATTATGGCCAAACACCTGAGTTTTAGCTTTTGAATCTGAGTGGCCTTTCAGCCAATGTTCATACAATCACACTGTCATTATAGCTTCAGCCGTAATCTTCACAAGGTCTTTTGCTTTAGTTTGGGGGCTTAATACACACTGAATTAACTTAAATTGGAAAGGCTGTGGGCTGACATCCTATGAAACTCTATGGATTAAGAATGGGATGTCACTCCAGTTTAGGTCTACAGGCAATATAGTGTGTTTTCCTGTCTAACTCTAAAACTGTCATTTCAGAGAATAAAAGAGAATAAAAGCAATATTACAGAATTCGGCATCACATTTACTGAATTTTAGTTTAAAAAAGTGGTTAACCTTCCTGGCATTCCACACTGTTGGCATGTCAACTCCAAAGAGTTCATGCATCGGACATGTTGTAATTTAACCTATCGGAAGCTTACAAAGCCAGGATGTCATTGTAATCTTAGTATATTTAAACTTCTGAATTAGAAAATAGTATTAAAACATTTTAAGAAATATCTCTCATAACTGTGGCATTTAGCTACAAAAAAATAAATATTTTGGTAATCCTAACAGACCAGAAATCCAAAAAGTTTAGTCTAATCTTATTTAAGAAAAAAGGGGGGTTAACAAGGTTATGTCTTACAGTGTATAAATATCTGGCTTCAGTTGTGTACTTTCAACTTTATACCTACTGCTCCACTTCTTATTGGCACCCCTGGGATGTCTCTCGTGTCAATAACATAACCTCACACTGAAAGCTGTGGTGATTTCTCTTGCACCATGTGACAAGGCTGGAACATGCAGAGAGCAGGCTCTTTCAACCTCAGCTTTCCCAGAAGAGCTGAAGTATTTGCATGAAGCTGAGGAAGCTAAAGCACTATTCAGATATTATTGGTGTTGAGTTTATTGGTGTTGCTTCAACAAACTCGCTCTCTTCTGGACAAAGCAGGCAACACTGTAAAGATTGATAAAATTTTTGGATTTCTCCAGAGCATTTAACACAATTCAGCCTAATTTACTAGGTCAGACACTCCTGAAGACACAGATGGATGCCTCAACAATCACCTGGAAAAATTAGTACTTGATCAGTTATGACAAATGAGACCAAGGTTGTAGACCTGACCAGGTCATCAGCAGCACAGGAGCTGCACAGGGGATTGTTCTCTCACTAGTCCTTTTCAGTCTGTATACCTCAGACGTCCAAAACAAGTTCTGTCATCTGGAGTAATATTTGGATGACTCTGCAGTCATCAGGTGTATGAGAGATGGACAAGAAGCTCTGAGGCATGGTGTTTGAACCAATCCTCTTCAGTATGAACAAAACAAAGAAAATGAATGTCGAACACCTTTTCCATCATGGGAGAAGAAATGAAAGTGATGTAGGGGTATAAACCTCTTGGTGTTCACCTAGACAACAGAATAGACTGGAGATACAACAGTGAAGCTACCTACGAAAAGGGATGGAGAAGACTGTACTTCTGGAAGAAGCTTAGCTCCTTCAGTATTTGCAGTAAGATGCTTCAGATGTTCTTTAAGTCTGTTGAGGAGAATGCAATCTCCTCTGCCATCATCTGCTGGGGTAGCAGTGTCCGAGCCAGTGATTTTAAAGAAGTTCAACAAGCTGGATCTGTTCTAGAGATGCTTGTAAAAAGAAGGATGCTTTATAATATTAAGAACATAATGAATGTTCTCTTACAAGACTTTAATATAACAACAGAGTTGCTTCTTCAGATCCACTGTAATCCCGACCACTGCAGGAGATCCTTTCTGACCACAGCCATCCACAGTGACTCTGAAGAAACTTGGATATTTTAAGTTGAACTAACATTCAATTTCATTTTGTGATTAAATTAGTATTTCTGAATAAACTTAAATTGGAAAGGCTGTGGGCTGACATCCTATGAAACTCTATGGATTAAGAATGGGATGTCACTCCAGTTTAGGTCTACAGGCAATATAGTGTGTTTTCCTGTCTAACTCTAAAGCTGTCTGTGCACTGAAGGTGTCTCAACGCATGTCAACATTTCAGAGAATAAAAGCAATATTACAGAATTCGGCATCACATTTACTGAATTTTAGTTTAAAAAAGTGGTTAACCTTCCTGGCATTCCAAACTGTTGGCATGTCAAGAAAACATATTTGCTATGCGCCAAATGTTTTATAAAATCAATGCTTTTCTATCATAAGAATGGGTTTAATTTTTGTAAATCAGCCAATCAACTAAATAAGCAGAAAAGCAGTCTCTCTCAGATCTTCTACCTTACTTGCTGGTGGACACGAGGTGCTTTAATGTGTCCTCATCCTTGTTTTTTGTTGTTGAAAAGCTGAGTTTTCATCTGATTAAAATACACACATTTACTAAGGTTTAAGACACTTTACAACTTTTTGAATTTGAGATAGATGGCCACCAGTGATTTGTTTGAAAACATTCTTCCTCTAGGTGGGATTTTTTCCCCTATCAACTAAATATGCTCAAACTAATGATGTCATTTTCTAAACGTTTCAACGTGAGATTAGCCTTTCTCTGCACCTATTGGGTTTTCCAGTAGATACAGCGAGCATGGTATATCTTCTGCTTCTCTTTATTTAATGTAGTCTTCACCTCTTTCACTGCAGAATAATAACATCTCATGTTTTACAAAACAAACTCTCTTTCTTTAATCAGCTTGGCATGGGCATCTTTCACCTGCTGTATGGGCGCATCAGTCACCACCCTCAACTCCTACACCAAGACCGTTATTGAGTTCAGGCACAAGCGCAAGACCTTTGAGCAGACCATCCGAGAGGAGAATGCACGGGAGGCGTACGGATACTTCCGGGATAACTCCTTGCACTCAATCTCTAAATCTGTGGACATTTATTCCAGTCAGTCCCTAAACAGCGGCAGGAGGACTCCCATACCTGCTGCCTCCTTGGACTTTGTTGACTTTGCAGCGTCTCTTGGGGAAGAACAGTGTTGAGATGTTTTTTTCTGTGTTCACCTGTGAGGTTACTAGACTTGCTCCATCTTATGCTCTTTAACACTGCCTTAACTGAAGTAGGTCAGGGAGCTTCAAGTCACAATTAAATCAGGTTGGGGAGGCCAGAAATGACTTGGGGGGGGGGGGGGGGGGGGGGGGGGGGTGACTGCCCATGAGATCCATGGATGAATTTGTATCTCTTTTTTCATGTAACGGAGTACAATGTAAAATTAAAGGAAATGTTGAGTTCACCCTTATAAACAGAGTGCCTCACAGTTTCTCATAGCCTTATACCTGGTCCATTTAAAGGACCAGTACAAATATTAAGCTTTACTGGGATTTCCGAGAGGTGATTAAAGCCATACATTTACTGAAAACTGCCTATTCACCATTTATCACCTGGAGTTTCAAGACGTGTTGTTAATTACTAATAGGCTGTCCTGTCTACCATTATCGTGGTACCAAGATTTTAAAAACATAGAGTTCCAAAATAGTTTTGCATCATGCTGGTCCTACGGCTTTTCAGATTATTAGAAGCATGTATGTTGATTCCGAATGTTCTCTCTTCTCTCCATGCGTGCTCTCTCTGGGCACCCTGCTCTCCTCCCACAGTCCTAAACCATTCCTGTTAATTGGTCTCTCTGAATTGCCTTCAGGTTTAAGTGCGTGTGTGTGTGTGTCAGGATGTCTGTCCTGTTTGTGTCAGTGTTGGACTGGTGACCTCTCACCCATTGACCACTGGAGGCAACTCTGCAACAGTTAAGCAGGTAAAAAAACAGGTGCATGAATATTTAATATTCAGTTAAAAAAAACTTAAAATCTAAGAAACTCTAAATCACGAGAGCTTATCTACAATGTCAAAAGCAAAGTTATAACAAACATGAAAACTCAATCACATCTCTGCAAAAAGTAGTTTATGTACCAAACCACTTAACTTTACATTTCATATTGTTTACTTTTTACAGAATAATTAAATTTTTCTTTTCGCTACATAAGCATTCTTGTATGCTGCATTTCAATTACTTTCTCTTCTTTTTCAGACCTTTCTAAACTTTTGAAAACTAAAACAGGATAAGCTGCTTTATCTCCAGAGTCTTTGTATGTATTTTTTTCCATCAGTTTATTTTTTTTTTAATATATAACAAATGAAAAAAATAAGAGGTCTTGCAATTAAATATTTGACATTTGCTCAACTGTTCAAAGTTGATAATCAAGTTAAATACAATAAAATAGTGTTCATCTGTTCATGCAAGACACGACTGTTTAATTTTCTGTGAGGTAACAGTTATAGATAGCCAACATCAGTGTAAGCTGTTATAATACATTGTTTTAAAATATTGCACTTAAAATGGCACATGATAAACCCCACTGTTCATTTCTATATGTTAATTTCTACAAACATGGGAAATACATTATAACTCACAAATACAATACTTCTATAAACCTGCAGCTCTTATTGCCTTGTTGCAGTAACTCTTGTGTTTTGAATGAGTTTTAGTCTAGAGAAATATCTGACTTCATGTAAATTAATCATAACACAATATGTGATTGTTACCCTACAAATGTATTCAAACATTGTTTATGTGGAAAGATAAAGTCTGACACTTTTGATCAGTAACCATCATCATATTCATTTTGTGCCTGCTGCCGTGCTAACATGGCCTGGATGAGAGCACTGGAGCCAGAAGGAGCTGGGTTTTGCCCAGGAGCACGGGTCGACTGACCCCTTTCCTCTTCCTCCGCTCTCTGCCTGGCTTGCATGACTTGAGTCATTACACTTGATACTGGGGATAAGGCATCGTTTGGTTCATCTTCTCTGTTGCCTTCAGCTCTTTGTCTGGCTTGCATGCCAAATCTGTTAACTGGGTTACTTTGATTAAAGTCAGTGATGCTCCAGTATTCATCCTCCTCCTCAGCCCTCTGTCTGGCTGCCATGCTCAGTGCGACCGCATCGAGGGATGGAGGGTGTTCATTGGGGATCTCGTAGAATTTTTCATCCTGTCTCTCAGCTTTCTGACGGGCCAGCATGGCCTGCATCATGGCGTCAGAGGTGGAAATGTCCGACGGAACTGGCACCCCACTGGCACTGCGTCTCTCCTCTTCTTCCACCTGTTGGCGAGCGAGTAGAACCTGAACCACTGCGTTTGAATGGGACTGCCTTCCATTGGAATGCTCAGCTGAACGTTGTTTTGTGTGCTGATGAAAGACAAGATATCAAGTAAAGTATAGAAAAAAATTGTGTAAACAATTGAATGTAGAATAGCAACATTAGTAAAACATACAGTTGTCTGTTTTTTCTGTTTATTATGTTTAGGATCAGATTTCTGCAGGTTCTGCAGCCTGTCTAACAGGAAGGACTTGTCTTCACCCGCCTGATGAGAGAGAACATGAAAAAAATCAGAAATCATTCAAAAATCTGTAGAAAATGTACATACGTGAATCTGAAAAAAAATGAACTAAATGAAATCAGCATGAGCCACACACACATTCTGGTGGACAGTTTAAACCTACATTAACAATCTGCTGGCTCAGAAGAATGATAAGCTCCTTGCGGCCCTGAGTGAGCTGCCAGAAGATGTATATGATGACACTGTGGAGCAGAAACATGATTGTTCACACAACTATACAAAGATCATGCAAAGATCCAAAATCAAAATCAATGTACAGCACACTCCACATTTAGACAATATTCATTCTTAAGTTTCCTAATTTCATCACATTTGAGCCTCAAACTTCTATACATTATATTCAGATTTTATGTTACAGACCAATTCAAAGGAGTGCATAATTGTGATGTAGAACAACATTGATTGTTGGAGAACCTGGATAGAACCCATGCATGCCAAAGGAGAACATCCGAGCATGCATTTGAACCCAGGACCTTCTTACTACCAGGCAGCAGTGCTACCAACTGCTCCACTGTGTAGCCCACAAGCAGACATGGTTTTCAAAACATACTTCGGTCTGGAAATAGGAGCATGCAGTTTTATGCAGATTCCACGTGTGTTTAATGTAAACTCAAACTAATTACAGCTGTTCCATGTAGGCCTCATAGGTTGGATAGAGAACATTAATGCATCAATAAACTTAATAAACTTTTGGATTTATTAACCATGGCAGCCAAAAGGCCTGTATTAACAGCAGAGGAGCTGCAGAGATCCACAGCTCATGCTAAAAAATTAGTTGAGAAGACAACTATTAGTCCACAAATTTGAAATCTATGGAAGAGTCATGAGAAAACAGGCGGTTAGACAAAAGCCTTAAGAAGTCTTTTGTCATAAGCAGTGTAGTGAAACAGCCAACATGGAATACGGTGCTTTGGCCACATGATGCCAGAACTGTTAATCTTGCGATACATAGCAAACACTAGACATCCGACATCTTACACTGTACATCACCTGAACACACCATGAAACCTGGTGGTTGCAGCATCATGCTGTACGGATGCTGTAAAATACACGTAACACTTTCAGATTATTTGTAAAAGAAAAACCTTTTTATTCCACTTAAACTATTTATAATTATGCACGTTTTTGTGTTGGTCTGTTACACAAAATCTGGCAAAATAAAAACAAAAATATGGCAAAAAGGTAACGTTATTCAACTTGCAGCACACAAACTGCATAAAATCTGTGATGGATGCTTACAGGATGATGAGTGTGACAAGAAAGTAGAAGATTTCACTCCTGATGACGTTTTGATAGATCCACACAACCCACTCAGAACCAGGAATTTTGTCCACCTCATCTATCCATTCTCCAATCACACTGAAGGTGCTGTTGAGTCCCCGGAAAGGGCCACACTGCTCAGAGGGGGTCAGACTGAGGAATGGTGTGTTGAGAAATAGTATAATATCATATATGACACAGAATCATGTTATGAAATAATTTAGCTGCCTTCGAGCTGTGAAGTTATGCTCATTTACCTCCAGGCAGTGTATGCAACTATTGATAGTGCTCCGACAAAGAAAGGGAAGAAGAGGAGAAAGATGAAGATGGTTTTCATCTGAGCTGCCCTGCCTGATCGTTGTGAAGGCTGGCAGTTCCGAGTCAAACTCACCTGAAGGGGGAGTGGAAAAAATCATATCAACAATAGCAAGAAAAACAACAAGCTGATGTAATACTACTTATAAAACGTAAAATATTATTAAACTTCTAACATTCAGCTAATGTAAATACAGTCATGTTGACAATTTTAGCTTTTGAGTAGCCATATTTTAAGATGTTTTCTAAAAGTGGTGAGGAGTGGGACTTTGTGAGCCTGTAATGATTCCTAGGTGTTTAAATTGTGCAGCTTGTTTCTTATCCTTTGCATGAGTATACAAGACTGCCTCTGCTGTGTACACCCGACAAGTTATATTTGATAGACAATAATCTGGTAGGTATTTCATAAATAAACAGTAATCATCACTAATTTCATGTTCTGCCCCATAATACAATGTGTCCTAGATGAAATATATGATTTGATCCAGTTTTTTGCACTGAAAGAAAAAAATTAGGTCGAGAAATACATATTTTCTATATATTATTCTGTATGAGAACATGCAGTCCAGATTCCTTATAAACTAGTAACTAATATCCCTTTCACTTAGTTCCAAATCGGAAGTTGCGAGTAGGATTCCAACTTTAGCATCATAATCCACCAGCAGTCTGTTGCACTATTTATCTGGACATGCAAATTAGTAATAGAAAACTTGCTTGGAGTGGATACGGCAATCCCTTAGTCATCCCACCATGAGGGGTGAGCCATATCTCCACTAATTAAATCTGCAAATTCAGTCTATACATTGCATATATTTTACAGAATAGAGAAGTCCTAAGTTTAAATAGCGTGACATTAGAGGTCATTGAGTTTGTTCATCAAGCAGTTAACAATAGATCCACCCTGAATCGTTTTACAAATCAAACAAAGACTATCCAATGTGACAGATTACCCTCATAATTGAGAAACCAGAGCTCCCAAATGCATAAAAACAACAATTGAATCTTTTGATATGGGTAATGAAAGGATTGAAATTAATTATTGACATAAATGAACAAAGAGTAACATGAGACTCTAAAGGGTGAATAGAGCAGCTCTGTTAGCAGTGGGATTGTGTCCGCCTGTTCCATTGAGGTGTGTCATTAGGATAGCAGGCCTCCAAACCCCCTAAACCTACATTTACCTTCTTTATGTAAAACAAGATGAAGAATTTGAGAATCTGGATGACAGGTAGCAGAGGAGAGAAGTAGATTCCAATCCTAACAAGAGAAATAGTGTAAACTTTTACTGAACCACCTCCTATGATCATCCAAAATAAACTGTTTAATGTGTTATTTTTACCAGGCTAGAGTCTGGGCGTAGATGATTTCCAGGACATTTCTGGCTACATCGAACTCAGGTACACCTAGACGTGGTTGTAACGTGGTCCCAATCACACTGTTACAAAAAATGCGAGCAGAGAGAGAGAGAGCAGTTTTGATCCAGGTATAATTCTCCATGCTTTAGTGACTGCAATATAAGTAGAAAAATCTGGTACTGACTTTCTAAGAAACTCTCCAAAGAAGGATCCCAACATCAGAAAAATGAAATCAACGATGACCAAACGGTACAAAGCCTGCCCAACCATGGGCTCCCAGCACTGAGAGAAAACACGTTTGAATAAACGTACAATATTTTACATTTTAAAAATGCAGTACGGGATGTCGACAAGTACGTACTGTGAATTTCTGAGGGACCATATACATCCAGTAGTAGCACAAAACACCCAAAATGGACATCCTGAGTATGACATTTCTATGAAAGGAAAACACAGTATAAACAATATAACATTTGAACTAATGATCTTCATCTCTCTTCAGAAAACTGTAACCATGACAGCACTGCCCCTAACTTTTTTGTTGCCATTTTTATTTGAATGCAAACCCATAAACTAGACTGGATTTCTCCGTGATGCTGCCCTCATGTTAGTGTCAAGGTAGCTGTTTCTTTTTTAACACATATTACAATATTTATGCACAGATCAGTTTCAACTTTTGATCCGAGCATCTGTGGATAAGTCATTTGTGTTGTATATTTTACCTAAGGTAGCTCTCTGAATACCTTCAGTTTGACAAAATGTACATTTGTTCTGATCAGAGCAGAACAGAACCAGTTCCAAAGTGGATTTCTGACATCTTATGTCTTTGGTTCTTTACATTAAAGATCATGTTGGTCTACTACCTGTAACATTCATAAGAACTTATGCGGCATTGTCCTTCTCTCTGTTGTCATTGTGTTGACTGCACCACCTTATGGACAATGCCAGAAACTGAAAAAATGTCATGAAAGATCATTGTGCCTCTGCAATCGGCATAGAACAGAAAAAAGTTTTCTGCTCTGGATTCAACAGGTCCTGTATGGAGAATTATTTATAAAGACAGGTGTGTGTTAAGGAGATGTGGTCTCCATATTTCTTTTCTATGTTGTTATTGACACCATTTCCAATGTATTCAAATGCAAAGGGGTTTAACATTTGACACAAATCACTTTCTGACTGATTAAATGTTTGCAGGCGCAGAAGACGAGCTATATTCACTGATGATGATGCTAAAGCAATACATTTGTTGTGTGATATCCTCCAAATCACCCAGCTTTATTACCCAAAGATCGGTGTGGAGAAGATGAAAACTTCAAAGGCAGGGATCCAATGATGAATCTAGTTCAGAGCTTCAGCATTTGCACCCCCCTCCCCCAATGCCACATTTGGAAGAGGGCTAATATCTCCCGAAGGGCAAAGATGCACATCTTCTGCGCTTTGATATCACATATTGTTCTCCGTAGATCCCAGATCTGGACCATTCTCAAGCAAGACTTAAACAAAGTCAAGGTTAATAAGAACACAGAGCGAAGTGGTTTGGCCACATCTGCAGAATGAACACTGATAGACTGCCACACAAACTCTTGTAGTCCCAAGGACCTACACACTTCATGACCACAAGGCTAGATGTTTGACTACAACTGAGCAAAGGCTAATGTCATGGACAGCCAAGTGTGGGAAAGCATTGTAGATAATGTCTGATTTTCACAGGCACCTAAAGCAGATATTTGTTTCAATGATGACCTCCTGATCCGGTCACTAGTTTGGTAGCAAAGAAGAGGAATACCTGCTTCACATGGAATATTTTTGGTAAGGGATCATAGACAAACAGCCTTCATTGTAAATATCCAAAGACTTCAATACAAATAGCCATCTATGTAAAGGAAAGGGAAAAATAGATATTCAATAACCACTATTTACATGACTAACCATGGAATTCCTGAGTTTGGGATTGTTTTAAAACAGCATATTTGCTTCAACCAACTGAGATTGTTCAGAGAGCCATTGAGTGCTTTGTGAATTCACTACTAAGATAAGTAACAGAGCTGCTTGCTACAGTCAGATGTGAGAGTGTTGGCATAACAATAAACAAAGGTATTTCTCAAACTAAAAATTCAAATGTATTCTAAAAAAAGAAATAGACATTAAAACATTCAGTACATTTGCATATGGTTCATTAAATCTTTACATGTGCACCATTAATACCTCACCTGAACAACATGGCATAAATCTGTTTGCGCTGGTTGGAGAAGTGTTCGAACTTGTTGAAGAGGGAGAAGAATAGGGGAATGACCATATTCATCAAAGACACTACGAAAGGAACTAGGAGTGTCTCGGCTTCCTGAAGTAGGGACCAAGTTTCAGTGTCTACAGCCTGCTGTAGAGATAACAGAGAAACAAGGTTGTCCTCAATGACTAACACTGTCTATAAAATTAAGTCAACCCTGATATCTCTCCTGATAAAAGACATGAAATATTACTTTTGGTAAGGTTTGTCAAACAGACTGATCAAGACCAGATGCTACAACATGCCTTAAACTATTAGCATTTGCAGACATAGCTTTTTGGTAGTGTAATTACCATTTACGAAAACACCAAACATTGTCTTTCAACATTGTTGCACTCTTGTATACCTTATCTTCATATTGGCAGAGATAAAAGATGCTCACTCCACAGCCAACAGCTAAACTGGTGGAGAGAAGCCAGGAACCAATATAAATCCCATAGTGCTTCAGTTTTTCAGAAACTGTTTGTCGCTCTCTGTGTGCCTTTTCTGATAAAGACTCCTGGAGAAGGAGATAGATAATAAATGATACACTGATTACACAGTTTGTACTTAAGCAACAAGTTATACATTAGACTATATATACTATAGAGCCAAAATATTAGCTTTTCTGCCTTCACACACGGATGAACTTGAGTGACACAAACCTTTTTCTGCATGTTCTTGTGCTAATCTGAAGGCCACATGACATTAGGAGGTCTGTAGCTTTGACTCTGCAGAACCTTGACGACATCTCTGAACTCCATCCATTACCATCTGTTAACCCCACTCTGAGATTATTTAAGGGCTCCCACTCTGGGGTTTAGCTGTTGTTTTTACCGAGCACTTCCACTTTGTTATAAAACCAATACCAATTGACTGTGTCATGTTTGAGAAATATTTACAACTGGATCTATTGCACATGTGGCGTACTATCATTGTGCCACGTTGAAATTTACTGAGTTCCTGGCAGCCTCCCATTCTTTCACACGTAAAAGGAGTCCGCATCCCTCTGTGCTGACTTTTATACACTTGTTACTGTGACATCTGAATTCAATTATTTGAATGAGTGAGTGACTATTTTTGGCATTACAGAGTCATTTCATATAGCAATTAAGACCACTTATTTTAAAGATTAAATCTTATCTGGATAGTCAAATATATTAAGAAGAGAAGGACTCACCTTCAGCTGGACTCGAAGGTTGTTCTTGCGCTGGTTTACTGCTCTCTCATTGGTTATACTGAAATCCCAGCTGCATAAAAGCTGCCATGCATTATTTGAAGCTGGGTTTGCCAAGGCAAAGTTTTTCTTAAATGAGCTTGCCATGCTGCATTGGGATGAAGCCGGATTGTAAAAAAAAATGCACTTAACATAAAGAAATGCTGAAAAATTCAGGTGAAAGAATTGATTGAAGCCAAAATAACATACCTGAAAATGAGCACGATTCCACACAGCACCATATAAACAGCGATTGTGAAGAAATAGGCCAGCTGCATGTTGTAATCCACCAGCCCATAAAGTGTTTCATTGCTGTAGCTCCCGTAATACATGATAGTATAGTTGAAATATCCCTGAAGAAATCAAAATTTATGAACACCACTTAGTTAGAAGGTTTAGTGTGTAAATGTTTACTTGATAACCTAAAGCTGTATCTAAACACAGCTCCTACAACTATTTTAACGTAGTATGGTAGTATAGTATAGTACTTGTGCTAGTAAAAAAAAGATTTTGTTCATTCGTATATCAAAAAAAGATCTACGAATGAACAATCTTTATCTTTGAATCATTCCAAATAAAGATCTATTGTTTTTTCAATTAAAATCACAATTAGTTCTTAATAGATTTTTTTGCCATTTGAAAATGTTACAATAAAAATTTTAAAATCTAAATGCTGAGTTTAAGCATTTAGGTCACCAGAATAAGTAGCATGCATAGAAAATTATTCAGTTATTCGCTTATAGGTGACTTTTTTCCAACCAGGGAATTGACCTGATTGGACCCCTCTGAGCATTTGCTTCATTAAGCAATACCAAATGGTAAGCCATCAAAACTAAGCTGTAATGGGATACTGAAGTTGGTTGCCTGTGTTAATAACTTACGTCTGTACCAGACGATACATTTGGTTACATAGAATAACATCTATTGTAGGTGTTAGCTTTTATAGTTTCAGCTTGCTTAAAGGCAAATTATTTTTCAGATATACATGTCTTGGGCAGATTAGATTTCTTCCATAAGGTATCTGAATAAGTTCCAGCGCTATAATTTACTTACAGCTCCAGTCAGCAACTCCAGTCCTCTAAAGCCCACTTTTGAGGTTATGTTGGGTGTGTGGCCATAAACAAGAAGTGGGATGGTAATAAAGCCAAAGTTGATCAGGCAGGAGAAAATGTTGAACATGAGAAGCCACTTCAGAAGCACAAAATAGTTGAGAACACTGGAGCCAAATTTGCCCCCGATCTCTTTCATGATGCCATGCCAAAGCTCCAGGGTCTGCCTTGCTGATTTTATACTGTAACCAAACCTTCGTATAGACTAAAAGAGAGGCAAGCAATACAAGCACTTGAAGATATACGTACGTCTTCATTAATTGCTGCATAAAGTTTAAGTACGAAGGAATACTCACCAGTGACATATTTCTGGAGCAATCCGATAAACGTGTGAACTGGTGAGATTGTTTTGAAGACTTGAATTCCATTACTTGAGTCCTGTGATGATACATTGATATGATAACCACACAATTCTTTTTAAATTCCACATTTCAGATAAAATACATAACAGTAACATAATGTTTTAATCTGTATGAAAATATTTGGCTCTTATGTTATCCTTTTTGTATAAGATATCTTAGACACAAATTAGTCAAATGTGAAGGGATTAACTGATCATATTAGACTGTAATGTTCTACTCAGGAGATACGGTCCCATGCATGTTACCATCTGCAGTGCACACAAACATCTCAGGTTTGACGATGTTGGGACCACAGCCATGGTTACAACATGAAATGCGGTACGGACCTTTCTGGAACTCTCAAAATAAAGTGCATTAACCTTCTTCCGGCACAGCCAGGAAAAGAGGTAACAGCGGGCTTCCGATGATACCACTGCTCATATAAAACCCCCAACTTTCCAATGGTTCGATCTCTTCTACGCGGGTTCCTCCAAGGGGTCCGGACTGAGAGACACACCGTGCTAATGTCTCTTTGCTGGCAAACAGACATAACTCTTCAACTGGATCCGAGAGTGTCATACAATCATCGATCATATGCACTAAGTTAAGTACAAATGAATCACTGTTCGTGTATCCGGTACATTCATTCATGAACGGGATAATTAAGGTACAAGCGTGGCTTGACTTTTCTCTCTGAGATTTACAGAGATTAACCGTTTCTAGAGAGTCCAGCACGACGTCGAGTGGAGCAGTTTCCCAAAGCAAGGACAACGGAACGACAAACTTCGTCGTTGCCCGGACAACTCCTCAGCACGGTTCCGAGGTTAGGGGTTTGGGCAGAGAGAAGTGATTTAGAATGAAATGATCTAAACGTTTTTCATTTTATGAAGTTTGGTTTTGTTTGTGTGAAACTCAGCTATCTTGGTGCTAGCAGGCTATCTGCTCTGCACGTGCTCAGTTTTGTGTTCTGTGTTTGTGTCTTTTTAAAGGTAAAACAAACTTTATTTAAAGGGTGATTTTAAACACAGAAGATTTACAATAACGCGCCGTCCACGCTTATGCATTTTAACCCTTTTTATTATCGTATTTTAAAGGTGTGGGTGTTTGATTCTGGTGGTAAGCTATCAGTTTCTTTTGTTAGCTTTAGCTGCTAACAGCTAAGAACACGTGCTTGCCTGCTAAAGCTCATTTACCCAGAAAGGTTGTTAGTTTTCAATCCAGTAAATAATATTTCCCTAAACATTATTTTACCAAACTTGATAACTAAGTAAACACCATTAAGCCCCATTTCTCCAGAAAGATTTGGCTCTTTTCCAAAATATTTCCTTAAATATTTTACCATTTCCTTAATAATATTTCTTTAAATATTATTTTAATAAACAAAGGCAGCTAATGAGACACTGTTGAGAATTAGTTATCCAGAAGGTTGGTTTTATTCAGCAGATCATTCTTTAAAACATTATTTTATTAAAATAATATTTTATCTGATCTTTCATTGTGAATGGTTGTCTAAACGTTTGCTGATTATTGCCTAAGTTGGTTCCAAGACTAACTTAACTTCACTTCCAGATTCTTCACGATAATCCTTGGTTCTCAAACATAAACATTGCATGGTAATGTTGCATCACTCTTTTGGTCATGGTTTCAACCATCTTTAATCAGCTTGTTTATATTGTACATAGCCCATTAGTCTTCCCTACTCTTTAATTCTGCTTGGTAGTTAGATGGATTGTTTTAGCATAGTAAAGAGTTTGCTGATTGAAACATGTTTGACTTTGAGTTGACTTATTTTTTGTTAATAAATTCTTGTATTTTAAGAAATTGTGTGAATTCATTCCATGTGTGTGCAGAGTTTTGCTGTTCAATAATGTCAGAGCTTGGTTCACACCTTTCAACTTTGTCCTAATACCATCGCCTTACTGGGCTGGTATTCAGAGGACAACCCTTAACAGACTGAAATATTATTTGATAAAATATTAATATTAAATCATATATTCAGATTCATAATCACAACAACCATTAACCTACTTTAACTTCTTTTTTCTTGGTGACTTCAAAATTTTTTTTGCCAGACTATTAGGTCTAGCCATTACGACCACTTATTCCACAGAGGAAGCATCACAAGATCTCCTGAATATGAGAAGCACATGACTTTTTCAATCTATGTAAAAGTTTATCACATATCATAATTCGAGAACCTTTGAAATAATTATGTTACACCTTAAACGTTTGTCTGTGTTAACGGAGTAGAAACATGTTTTATCTACTTTGGGGATGTGAAAGCACCCCAGTGATGAGATAATATGTCAAAAGGGAAACTTTATTAACAATATGGGTCTGTCTAAATCCTTAAGAATGAATTGATTTAATAGAATCAATATTTTTTTTGGCTGTTCAATGTGATATAGCGCTTACATCACCCCAACTCAACCTCTGATTGGTTTATCATTGACAACTATTTTCCAGCAAGCTTGAGTTTCCTGAAGGAGGGTTGAATTGAATTAGGTTTAAAAGACAAAACTAGAGAACTATGAAAGAACTAGGCCTGATCAACGTGGATGGATGGATGGAGTCCTCTCCAAACAAGACAAAGCATCAATGAGCACAACAACAGAATCAAGGTGTTGACTTGACTTTCAGATGTTCTTGATCTCAATCTAATCAAGCAACTGTAGATCTGCAGGAACAAGTGGGAAGAATGGAGGCCGACAAATAGAAGACTAAACAGTCTATGGCAGCTGCAGAGGTTCAGTGGACACATACAGGGGTTGGACAATGAAACTGAAACACCTGTCATTTTAGTGTGGGAGGTTTTATGGCTAAATTGGACCAGCCTGGTGGCCAGTCTTCATTAATTGCACATTGCAACAGTAAGAGCAGAGTGTGAAGGTTCAATTAGCAGGGTAAGAGCACAGTTTTGCTCAAAATATTGAAATGCACACAACAATATGGGTGACATACCAGAGTTCAAAAGAGGACAAATTGTTGGTGCACGTCTTGCTGGCACATCTGTGACCAAGACAGCAAGTCTTTGTGATGTATCAAGAGCCACGGTATCCAGGGTAATGTCAGCATACCACCAAGAAGGACGAACCACATCCAACAGGATTAACTGTGGACGCAAGAGGAAGCTGTCTGAAAGGGATGTTCGGGTGCTAACCCGGATTGTATCCAAAAACAAAAAAACCACGGCTGCCCAAATCACGGCAGAATTAAATGTGCACCTCAACTCTCCTGTTTCCACCAGAACTGTCCGTTGGGAGCTCCACAGGGTCAATTTACACGGCCGGGCTGCTATAGCCAAACCTTTTGGTCACTCATGCCAATGGTAAATGTCGGTTTCAATGTGCAAGGGGAGCGCAAATCTTGGGCTGTGGACAATGTAAAACATGTATTGTTCTCTGATGAGTCCACTTTACTGTTTCCCCATCCGGGAGAGTTACGGTGTGGAGAAGCCCCAAAGAAGCGTACCACCCAGACTGTTGCATGCCCAGAGTGAAGCATGGGGGGGGATCAGTGAGGGTTTGGGCTGCCATATCATGGCATTCCCCTTTGGCCCAATACTTGTGCTAGATGGGCGCGTCACTGCCAAGGATTTACCGAACCATTCTTGAGGACCATGTGCATCCAGTGGTTCAAACATTGTATCCTGAAGGCGGTGCCGTGTATCAGGATGACAATGCACCAATACACACAGCAAGACTGTTGAAAGATTTGTTTGATGAACATGAAAGTGAAGTTGAACATCTCCCATGGCCTGCACAGTCCACTTTGGGGTGTTTTGGAGGAGCAAGTCAGGAAACGTTTTCCTCCACCAGTATCACGTAGTGACCTGGCCACTATCCTGCAAGAAGAATGGCTTAAAATCCCTCTGACCACTGTTCAGGACTTGTATATGTCATTCCCAAGACGAATTGATGCTGTATTGGCCGCAAAAGGAGGCCCTACACCATACTAATAAATTATTGTGGTCTAAAACCAGGTGTTTCAGTTTCATTGTCCAACCCCTGTAGGTCAGGGGTGTTTCAGCAGGATATCTAGAAAATGCCATGTGGGCTCTTTTAATGTCATGACTAACTATTCTATACCTGCCTTGACTTATTCTCTAGAGCTCTAAGTGCAACGTCACAATGGAAATAATTCTAATGAAACACATGATGTATTTCCATTTTGCTTAGTTTTATGGTTCCCTAAAGAGGTTTAATGATTAACGAAATGCACTGAAATGACTCCAGCAAGATTGCTTATCACCTTACTTATGGCTCTAAACCCACCTGACATGTTTCTTCTCTTTAAAGCTCATCGGTAGCTCCCGAATCTTCCTGATTTGATCTGTGGTTGACAGAGCAACAAGCTCCTTGACAAGGTTTTGCTCCTCTGTCAGATAAGAAATGGGAAGACAAGCACAATCCATTACCTTTCAAAGCACCACCACCCAATATGTAGATCAGGTGTCACACTTTCCACTCAAGTTGTAAACAAACACCAGTGATGGGCCCTTACCATTTTCCATCTCGCTCTTGATGGCATCTTCTGTGAAAGCTGCATGGGCAGGATCAGCATCAGGAAACATACTCATTCGTCTCATTGCTATTCCTCTCCATCTCATTGTCATGTTGCCTACTTCAATGTGAGAAAAAAAAAATGTTTTCATGGCTAGTTTTCCGTTACTTAAAATGCACCTATGTAAAAAACCCAAGTTTTGACAGTGCTAAAACCTACACGACTTCATAAATTCATGAATTCCTGCTGTAGTAGTATACAATGCCTGTCTTTTTTTTGAGATTTTCTACATAACCTATGCACAATTTTGAGATTTGCATGTTGGCGAAAGGGCACTGATCAAGATGATTACTGCTGCCAATAGCTGTGCAGGAATTCACAATAAGCACATTTGATTAGGAACTTATATGGCAGCTTTTATGGCGCATTATCTTTGTTTCTCAATAAAACCTACGATAGTAAAGCTGTTAGCGCCCCTCTACATACAAACACAACTGTACCAAATGTGTCACTATGGAAATAATGTCCCTAAGTGGGTCAGCCACTACAGTATATTTTTAAATACTTTTTTAAAATGGTTTTATCTCCTGGATTCTGTAAAATCTAGTTATTTCAGATATTATATATATTTTTCTAAATTAACCACATACTGCGTCATATCATTTCGTTTCAGTTTTCCTTATTACAATTAGCCAGAGAAAATATTCGCTTTATTCATATTTGTTACTTTGTTAGTGCCAAATAATGAATCAATAAACAAATTTTCTCTCTCTCTCTGTCTGCCCTATGGGCTGGGTTTATCTCAAGCTTTCATCTGTATTTTAAAAAAATATTTCAATAAGAACATTCAATATGGAAAATATGAAAAACTGTCAGAATCGAACAGAAAAAGCTAAAATTAAAAATAAGTTCATCATATGTCAAAATACTGTTTGACAAAAATTTTAAAATGTCATATATTGCTGTTTAGGCAAATTTAGGCCTGCAAGGGTATTGTAAAGGTATTTACAGTACAACAAAAATCACAAAGCCCAAGCAAATGCCTGCTTACAATATACCCCTTTGATAACATTATACCTTTGTCAGATTAATGCATCTCTGCCTTGTGTTTCTACATTGTGGGATATAATTCTTTAAGTAAATAATACTCCAGTATTAGCTTTCTCGGCCTTGTGTGGTATACCTAATTTGATCTGCTTTTAGTTTCAACTATCCAGCATACCGGGGTGAGTGAATCCTCGTTACGGCAGACAGCATACTGTAACTGTCACATACTCCTAACTCTGTACATTTCAGACTTCCAGTACAACTCAAAGTCCTGTCACTTGCAAAAATTCTCAATGACTTTGCAAAAGCTGAATACAGAAAACTGTAGGACTTTGGGTTTAAAAAAAAAAAGTCCTTTATTTCTCTACATGCAAACTAACATAAAACATGTTTTTAGATATACAAAATGCACGGCACGATAAGAAACAGTGTCAGGGCGGCTTTTAATGCTTAAGTCAAAATAAAGTTCCCTCTGCTTTATTCTTCCAGCTTCCTTATCCTTAATGTCCTTGATTGATAGTTTGTGTCTGGATTCTCCATTAATGATTATCCAGTGGGGTTTTTCCAGTAGGTTAATAATCTAAGACAAGTTTCTTGTACACAGAACTTAATGTGTATTTAGCAATAACGTTACAAAAAAACAAAACCAATAGATTTTAATATTGCTACCAAAGACAAAGAAATTGTTGGGGTAAAATTGGTTAAACGCATTACCTGAACTTGAAGAATGAAGTCCAACAGGTGATGGTCGATCATACTGAGACTCTGGGTGAATCTGAAATGTGCTGTGATCTGAATGTTTAAAAAGTGCAGAGAAGATGGAGAATTTATATAAAAAAGTCACAAAGCAACACAGAGGTAAGAAGGCAAAAAGCCACTAACTAAACACAACAATAAGTTTAAAAGGATTTAAAGATCCACTTAAAAGAGTGGATTAAAATAACAATGTGTGTTATGAACAAACAAGAATGCAGAAGGGAAAAAATATTTTGCATATCAACATTGTCAGTCAGTCAATCATTTTCTACCGCTTATTCCATAGTGACCCTGTTATGTTGCTCAACATTCAATAATAACAGAGGCCCCTAAAGCAAATAGATATGAATGAGTAAAGTTTAGCTGTTTGTCTCTTTTTCCATTTCCATTGATAATGCTGGGTTAGGTGAATGCTATCAGTAGCTTACATTACCGAAAATACATTTTAGAATCAAATTTGAAACGTATTCTTTAGTTTCATCGACAACTTATAATAAACAAAAGTTGTTGTATGTAGAAGTAAATTTACTCGTACTCGTACTCGTATTCCCGGTGGGACGTGCCTGGAACACCTCCCGAGGAAGGTGTCTTGGAGGCATCCGGTATAGATGCCCGAGCCACCTCAACTGGCTCCTCTCGATGTGGAGGAGCAGCGGCTCTACTCCGAGCTCCTCCCGGATTGCCGAGCTCCTCACCCTATCTCTAAGGGAGTGCCCGGCCACCCTATGGAGGAAGCTCATTTCAGCCGCTTGCATCCGGGATCTCGTTCTTTCTGTCATGACCCAAAGTTCATGGCCATAGGTCAGGGTAGGAACGTAGACCGACCAATAAATCGAGAGCTTCGCTTTTTGGCTCAGCTCTCTCTTCACCACAACGGACCGGCACAGCGCCTCCATTACTGCGGCCCAGTGCATGCTGTAGGTCTTGGCTAGAGGGGGCCAGCAGGACCACGTCATCTGCAAAAAGAAGAGACGAAATCCACTGGCCCCCAAACCAGACCCCCTCCGGCCCTTGGCTGCGCCTAGAAATCCTGTCCATAAAAGTTATGAACAGGACCGGTGACAAAGGGCAGCCCTGCTGTAGTCCAACATGCACTGGGAGCAGGTCCGGGGCAGGGCTTCGGGTGTTGATGAGATCCGCCCTGAGTACCTCAAGTCTCTGTATGTTGTGGGGCTGTCATGGTTGACACGCCTCTTCAACGTTGCGCGGCGGTCTGGGACAGTGCCTCTGGACTGGCAGACTGGGGTGGTGGTCCCCCGTCATAAGAAGGATGACCGGAACGGTGTGTTCCAACTACAGGGGGCTCACACTCCTCAGCCTCCCTGGTAAGGCCTACGCCAGGGTATTGGAGAGGAGAGTCTGGCCGATAGTCGAACCTCGGCTTCAGGAGGAGCAGTGTGGTTTTCGTCCCGGCCGTGGAACACTGGACCAGCTCTATACCCTCTACAGGGTACTCTGTACAAGAGCAGCAGGAGTTTGGTCCGCATTGCCAGCACTAAGTCGGACCTGCTCCCGATGCTCCTGGGAAATAAATTTATTCTATACAAATTCCGCTTTTTTATTCAGTGTGTCTGGATGTGGGCTTACACTTAAAAATCAGTCCAATAAACATTATTGGACTTGGACATATTTTTAAGTTTTACTCTTTTAAAGTAATTCATTTGCACTTTATTAGAAGGAGTGTATTCAGTTCTTTTAACTTTTTATTGGTGAAATTAAGTTTGTGAAGGTGGCAAAAAACAAGATCTAAATTTATTGTCGCTGCTCAGTCGGGATTCGCTTACTGAGGTTATGCTGCCAGTGAGAACTTCCCTCGCGTGGCAAAATGAGCCCCATGGAGAAGTTTTCCGTCCCACTCCATTCATCCGTGGGTGCTCCCCATTCAGTATCATCTCTGGGCTCAGCATTCTCCCCCCACCAGGGTGGATTTTCTCTTGCATAAGGATTGGCGTGCTGGTATTTCCTGGACCTAAAAACCACAAGGACATTATGCGTTAAAAAATAATTACCTGCTCCTATTCAGCTTGCTATGTTTATGTTTATGATATGCATGAGCAATGATGAAGTGTTTTAAAGGAGATATGCAACTTAAAACTTTCCAGATGATGCAAAGAAAATGTATGTATGTATTTTTAATTCAAGATTCTGGGCATGTTTAAACACCCGATTTCATAAAACTAAGAAAAAGATGTATTCATATGAAATTTTTTTCAAATACTTATCAGGCATGGGTTTTACAGTACAACATATTTGTAAAATTTGGTTGCCTTGTAGAGGTTTTGCTTTTTCTGTGTAAAAAGAGTTGTGCCAATGTTTATTCCAATTGAGATTTTTAGGAAACAGCTCCTTGGCAAGCCAAGCCTTCATGTAAATATGACTTTAAGTTCATATCATAGAAATTAGCATTAAATTATAAACTGTTGGTTCAAAAAATACATTGTCATCAATGCCAGCTTTTTAGGATATTTCATTAATCTCCCTGGTTTCAGAAATATAAAATATCATTGGATATTGAGATTATCAAACGTTTTACAGAATCACACAGTATGCCAAAACAAAAACAAAGAGAAAAACATTACTTAAACAGAATAGTTGTTCATACAAACCTCCTGTCAATTTCCAGTGTCTCACTGTCATGGTAGGCTGGGTTAAAAACTCCACCGTTACTGTAACTCGTCATGAGATCCTTAAAAGAAGACCCTTTCAATCTTTAAAAGGTGGGTATTTCAGTCAAGACCTGATAATGTCCAGCGAAAAAGAAAAAAACATTAAAATGAACTGAACAAAAACATTATATGCCTAATATTTTCCTTTGAACTATTCAGTCCTGCTAATTAAGTTGCACTCATTCAGCTTTAATATAACCAGAACAAACATTGTCACATCTTTAAGCCAGGAGGGGTTAAGTACGTGACAGCTATATTGTTGGAGGGAAGGACGTGTAATTTAATCTTCTGCTCTGATCCGCATCTGTTCATCATTAATTCAATGAGGAGGATTGGTTTCTGCCACACATAGGGGCAAAAACAACTTTGGTTGTAATGGAAATTCAGTTGAGTTTAAGAGTAAAAAGTGAAAATAATCTATTTTTCATAAAACTCTTCCTACCTTTTAGGGATCCAGTAGTGACTCTATATGAAAATATAGTTGGCAAGATGTTGGGACACCTGCAGTCCATATAGAACAAACCTGTGAGCCACCCTGGGACATACTGTGTTAGAGCGATTACACACTCTCTGTCTACCAGGAAGTTTAAACTAGCCTCGTAAAGTTAAAAGTCCACTGTTTCTAAAGACAACAAGTGACCAGGACACTTCCTCATGCGAAAGATAATTAAACCATGTTGGCTAACATTTAGTTTCCTTATTGAGACTTAAGATGGGCTTTCTTAGACTTTTGGGGTAACCGCTAGAGACTTTAACTGATAAATGCAATGCATAATTAAGAAGCAAATAATTTCCCACAAATAAAACAACTATTAGCTGATCTGCTGCATCTGTCAAGGCCCAGCAGTCCTCTTTTTTCTTGTCATTTGTTAACTATCCGAAACATAAACATTAGACAGTTATTTGACTAAAAGGAAATAACTACAGCCCTACAGAGAACTGATACCAAATTAGCTTACAGTCCTGAGAAATTAAGAGCATTAAAATACATCGGGATGCAAACCATGCCTACCTGGTTCACTAATAAGTCAATATACTGTAATCATAATTAAGCCCAAAATTACCAGCTCCAAGTCTTGGAAGTTGGAAAGCCAACATGCCATCACCCTGATTCTATCTCCCTCCGCAGACTATTTATCAGATTCAAGCCAGGATAGCTGGAACACGCCAAAAGTTAATTTCACTTCCAATCAAAAGAAAAAGATTGGTAAAACTAAAAGATTACTTTAAACTTTAAAATGCAAGGGGTATGAATAATTATGGCCTATCAGTGGCTATTTTTGTTCCAGTTGCTGGATTTGCATCAAACATTTGATCCAGCGAAACCATGTTTGATTTATCTGAAGATGAGTATATTTTTTTAATTGACCCTTTAGTTAATGTTTTAAAGTACTGGTAATACTTTTTTTAGATTAATACATTTTAATGTAAATGGAGGAACATAAGTTACTTAAGAATTTTCAAAATGCTGTTATCGTAATCGTAATATAGATGAAATCACAAAACAAATACTAACAAACCGACTGTTGTGGTTTCTCAATGTTTGTGACTTCATAAAACAGCTACAAATTTTGAGATAGCAAACCTAAATGCCTTTACACCGCTTTAAAACATAAACCAAAGCAGCAAAAATAAACACTTTTTCCAGTCATTGTGTCTTTAACGGACCTCCATAGTTTCGCCTCGGAGCCTAGACCGCATTCAGGAAGTGGGGAAAAGCTGTCTTCCTAACTACAGCTGGAGTTGTCACCTCCCATGTTTACCGTCTATTTGACGAAGCATTTTAGCTCAGTATTTAGCTAGAAGCTTCTTAAATCTACAGTTTTTCTTTTGGACAAGGGAATCATGGAGGAAGACTCAGGTAATTCTGGACTTTATTGCGAACTTCAGCTAGCTTTACGAACTTGTCCAACAGATCAACATTACTCGGTTTTAGCTTGTCAGCTAACACTGCAAACTCCGAGCTAAGATCAAATAATTGCTAACATCTAACTTGATTGTTAACGATTTCATTAAAATTAGATTTTTGAGAGGACACAACGAAAAACAGGGTTCTTACCTAGTGGGAAAAAGTATGGGATTTATGACTTTATTAAGTATGAAAGAATAAAAAAAAGTATGGAAAAATATTTGTATTACATCTGTTTTTCCAGTACCCCTAGATCCCTTAGTCTGTCCTTCCAACTATATATTTATTCCTATCTCTTTGTCCACAATGGATCATCCATCCATCCATCCATCCAGTCATCTTTTTCTAACCTCTGTTTTTTCTGTTTAGTTTTTAATTACTTTCTTTCCACTGTAGGAACACTTCTGTACTTACTCTTTAAATATAAGTTGAAAGGACTGAAAAAGTAGGACATTTGTGTCTGGACAATTGGGGAATATTGCCATGTAAAATGTGCTGAAATACGGCTTTTGTCATTCAGTTACCAGGCATTGTGTTCACTTTATGTTTTTTTTGTCTAAAAGTCCATGATAAAACTGATAATAAGTGAAGAAGTTTGACAAAAATGCTTTCAGTTGTTGCAATCCCAATAGACTGTGTAGTGTAGGAATATGGACACTAGATTGTTATTATTTTATTATAATCTTAAAATCTTGTGTAGTTGTAAGAATATTGTTAGATCTCTCTGTGCACTGACTTGCTATTTTGCCTCAGTTTGATTAAACCAAGTGAAATAAATAGAAACATTAAAGGTTTCTGAAATTTTCTTTTGTTTTATGACAAAGGAAAATAATCAGTATATTGCTCAGTGTGATGAAGGTAGGCCAAAATTAAACGGCTTGAATGAATGAATGATGATTGAATGAAATTTAGACGTGTCTGAGCGCAAAATATAAACACAAAAAACATCATCACGAAGCGTTGTGTTGGTTTGGGCAGTTTTACAGTTTTTGTGCAGAATGAACATCTTTTAGTGCCTTGCAAAAGTATAAGTACCCCTTTAAATTATTTCATCTTTTATCATGTAAAACTACAAACATCAAAGCACTTTTTGAGAATTTCTGTCATAGAGCAGCACAAAGTAAATATACTTGTAAAGTGGAAGGAAAATAATAAATGGTTTTAATTATTTTATTACAAATAAAATCTGAAAGGTCTGGTGTACAATTGCCTTTAGAACCGTATGTAGTAAATAGGGTCCAGCTGGGTGTATTTTAATGTCTGTATAAATCCAGGTGGTCTATGAAGGCCCCTGAGGTTTGTTAGAGAACATTAGTTAGCAAACCGCATCATGAAGACCAAGGAGCACAGCGGACAGGTCACGGATATGGATGTGGAGAAGTTTAAAGCAGAGTTATGTTATAAAATAATATTCAGAGCTTAGGACATCTCAGTAAAGAGGCCTATGGTACCTTTGGAGGAGCTGCAGAGATCCACAGCTCAGATGGGGGAATCTGTTGACCTGACACCTATTAGTCGTGCACTCCATAAATCTGGCCTTTGTAGAAGGGTCGGCCTGAATACAACATCTCCACCATGAAACATGGTGGTGGCAGCATCATGCTGGGGTGGAGTTTACCGTGCAGCAGGACAACAACCTTAATCATACAACCAGACCTACAATCGAATGGGTTAGATCAAACAATATTGATGTTATAAAAAGGGCCTAGACGTAATTGAGAATCTGTGGCAAGTCCAAAAAGGTTATCTTCCTTAAAACTCTCCGTCCGATCGGACCGAGAAAACGTTGACTCATGAAGGTTGAATACCAATGCACGGCACACTTTTCAGTTTTTTTAATTAATAAAAAAAAGGGGTATCCTTTTTTTGAGAGGCAATGCACTTTGTATTTTCCATCTCTACTGCAGTGAGCAAAAGAAACATATATTCGCAGTTTTGCTGCGAGGTAAAGTAAACTGTTACGGTCAATGAGAAAAGCTCTTCTATTAAGATGCGGTGTTATTGGAGTTGTTTCCACTAAATGTCTTGAAGCCATATCCATCATTACAGGGACCCATTAATTTTTAATAATTGAATTTTTTTTGTCATTCGTTTTTTTTTCTCTTTCTCTCCTTTTAATTTGCTAGTATCATGGATATCCTAGTTTGGTTTATTTTATTATGTACGATAGGATTAGCTGTATTTATGTTGTTTTCATTCCCTCCTTAAAATGCTATTCATTTGTCTTGCTGTTATAAACAAAACAACCTTTTCCTTTACTTGAAGTGTTCTTCACGGACCGTAGCGGACGGATCACCAGTAACCCGCTGCTGGACCAACTGCCCAGCTACCAATCCCTGCTGTACCGCAGAAAATCATCACTCACTAGCACCAAACGAAAAGGGAGGCTGAGCTCTTCTGGCAGCTTGAAATACAGCGTGAACACCGTCAACCGACAGGAGGAGAGGCAGAAGAGTCAGATGGAGCAGCGGCCCATCAGAGAATTTGCCTTACCCATGGCTGAGAAACGCAGAAGCAAGTAGGAAACTCTTCGATATCCTTCAAATGTAATCAGAAAATGTCTCTGTTGCTTCTTATTTTCCCTGCTGGGTGCAGAACTAGGCATGGACCACAATAGGACTCTCACTGTATGATACCCCGAAGAAAACTACTGCAGTACTATGGTATTAACACAACAATTTAAAACAAAATTGGAAGAATGATTTATTTACTTTTAAATCAAAGCAAAGGCAATGTAGAAGCACCCTCTCTGCCAGGGGACCAGCAGTGGGCAGCATCAGGCGGGGGAGGGGCAACCTTGCGTTGCTCTGTGCTCCATTCAGGGGGAGAGAACTCTAATCACTCTGGTGATCAATAAAAGGAAATTAAACCACGTGAACTCTATGATGGAAACTTTGAGGTGTTTTCAAATCATTGGTTTTTAAAACTCCTGCATACTTTGACATCAGTGACTTGCTCATGCCTTATGATATCATGTTATATGTTTGACTGTGTCACCTACCAGAGATCAGCGCTTGGAGAAGAATCAAGATTTAAGCAGCTGGACACAGTGGAGGCAAAGCACTCGCAGGTACCTGAAGAGGCTGAGGGAAGATGCTCAAGCATTTCTAAGCTCCATGAAGCTCTGGAGGGGGGACATCCACCAGATAGAGGGTAAGACGAACAAGCTTTGTCCTTTACAACAAGACGTTTGTTGTGTTTTTGGTCATACCCTTTTACTTATATTTCTCTTTCATTTGTTTATAGGGATGTTCGGAACAGGCATCCTGTCCTACTTCTCCTTTCTGCGCTTCCTGGTGGCGCTCAACATGATAATTTTCCTGCTGATGTTCGGCTTTGTCATGTTGCCCATCATCATTGTTCCCTACACTTCAGGAAATATCACCTACAACCAGTATGACGGTGCGGAAAGTTTTAGTTTCGAACATAAAGCTTGAACTAAGGCTTGAAGTGCTGAAAAACCTGTGTCCCGCTGTGTGTTACTGCAGGAAGTGTTTGCAGCATCTATCCAAACACCGCTCGAAGGGGTCTCGTCATCTTTCACGAACATATTACAGATCTGCTTTCTGGTGGAGTAGGTTTCTGTACACTGCATCTAGTGCTTGCATCTTGCTGAATTACAGTCTCTGTTTACAGCTTTCCCTAATATGATCCTATTTTGATTGAATGATTTTGGCTTGATTTAACTACCACTGGATGGAACCCGTCCGTTAACACATTGAAATGCCAGCTTTAAAAAAGACGAGTGTTTAAAGCCAAGTTCAGGGTCAGGACTTCATCATTGTCCTTTATCTCCAGGGCTTTCTGGAACAGACTTACCTTTTCTACGGCTTCTACAAAGTGGATAAAATCCACTTTCCAAAAGGCACATACAATTTGGCGCTGGCATATCTCCTGGCAACTATAGGATACCTCTTCCTAAGTCTGATCTGGATTGTTAAAAGGTATCTTAGACCAACTCCTCCAACTGAAAGTAAGTTCATGTGCAGCACAGTGGGGTTAAGATGTGTGTTTTCTTTAGGTCTGCGACAGGATTCAAGCGCAACTTGGTCCAGGATGAGGATCGCTTTCAAAGCTTTTGCAACAAGATCTTTACAGGCTGGGATTTCTGTATCACCAATGAGAACGCAGCAATGCTGAAGAGAAGCAGTTTGCTCTACGAGCTCAAGGTCAGCTCAGGATTCTGTTTTAAGCTTTTCAGTAAGGTTTGAACAGAGCTGAGAGCTGGAGCGTTTGCATCATTTAAAGTTTATTCTCCAGATAGGGATGCAGTACACTCATCATTAGCAAGATTTTCATATTCATCTTGGGCTTTTAATGATGCATTTGAGTCATTGTTTTTCCGTGGTGAAATTGAAGTGCACACAATTTTATTGAATTTCATAAACAAGAATCTGGTGTACACGTTGGAATTTAATGTAAACTTTCTCTTTACACTCAGAATTATACATGCGTGCAAAGGCTCAAATACATAAATAGAGCCTTATTAATATTTGGATTTATCACCCTGAGCAAGTTGTGGAGAAACCAAGCAGTTTTTGTAGCCATCAACAAGGTATTGGCATATTTCTCGCTTGATAACATTGCTCCTTTTGGCAGAAATGCTGAAGTTCATTTAAACTGGTTGTGCGGTTGAGAACCAAAACCAACTTTGCAGTTGCTCCCATGGCCAGGCCAAATGTTACGTGAGGAAAGTTTTTATGGTCGAGACGAGTCTAGGATTAGAGACTAGAAAACAAGGCTTTCAAATTCCAGACCTCGTGCCGACAACTATGGAGGTGGAGGCATCATGTTGAGGCCCTGATTCGCCAGTAGTGGTGTATCACGCAGAGTGGACAGAATAATGATGGGGAATTACCTCCAAATCCCTTCAACTTTATAGAAAGCACACAAACAAACAGTTGAAACCTGAACGGCGTGTGTTCCAACAGAACAATGATCCTGAACACGCATCACAACTGGGTTTGAAACAAACAGAACAAGTCAACACTTGGCTCCTGAAATGGCCCTGATATTAATCCTATTTATGAGTCTGTGTCCAGAATTACCAACAAAAATATGTGGTGTGTGTGCAACTTGCAAAAGGGGCTTTCAACCAAATATTTTGTGGGTGTATCTATATATTTGTCCCTTTTTTTTGCACCATTTTGACTCTGTTTAGAGTAAAATAAATCCACCATAAATGAAAACCTGTGGTGCCAGCTCTTGCTGTTGAAAATAACAAAAATCCCAGAAAAACCACGTCATCTGATCCTTCAGGTCCTGTTCGTGTCTTTGCTGGTTTCTTTTTACTGTTATGACATCAGGTCCTGTTTAATGTATCCTCAGACTGATCTGGAGGAGGAGAGGATCAAACAGAAAATAGCGGGTCGCACCACTAAGGAGAAGTGTCGGATTTATCTCCTCCGCGTCATCCTCAACGTTTTTGTCGTTGGTGTGTTGGCCGCTTGCTTCTACAGCATTTATGTTGCCACCATCTTCTCCCAGGAAGCACAAATGAAAAGTATAAAGGTAATAACATAGTACTGACATGATTTTTGTTTCAAGCATACCATCTAACTTTTAATTTTGTTTTTCTTAATGTGACACCCCATTCCTCTTCAGCATCCTCCGTGTTTATTATGTTCGGGTTCCTGACATGGTCTAAGTTTCCTTTCAGGATTTTCCTGGTCTTGGTAGTTCTGGAATAAGAAAATAGAGCATAGATAAATAAATATATTTCCATACTTATCTCTCTTTTAATGAATAATCAGAATTTCCAAAAAAATGACTTCAGCAAGATCTTTTTATGCCAGTTGCCTCAGAAGTTTGTCTCCACCCTCGACATTGTTACCATAATGATGTCTCGAGCACACAAAGTCATGAGTTCAGTATTCTAGACATAACAATTTTGGAAATCTTATGTACATACATTTAACTGGAAATGACAAAGATGGTCCCTGCAACTTTTAAACCATCAAATTGTTAGAAACCAGCAGAGAATTGTCTCTTCATGCTCTCTTTATTTCCTTAGTTAAACGCTCCAGAGATCTTCTGCTACTTTTCCCACATTCAGCTCTGAAAATAATGAAAATGTTGAACTCTGAGAAATCTGAATTTTTATTCTACTTCCACCTTTTTGTTCTATAAACATCAACCAGCATTATGTACTCTGATGCAGAAATCAGTATAGACCAGGAAAAGCCTGATTGGTGCATCTCTGCCCACTTACTGTCTCTGGTTTTTCATGAAGTTTGCAGTTTACCGATTCAAACCTATGAATTTGCTCATTTCTATTCATCTTTTGTATATATGCATAAAAAGTAGCTGGAAGTTGAACAGAAAATCTATAAATCCGTGTCTGGAAAAGCATCAAATTTGAATTAAAACCCATGGAAAGATCCTGTGTTTCCCGTTAGAACAATCAACAACACTTTTGCAACTATTTCCTCCCTCCAGGTGAATTTCATTGTGGATCTCATCTACGAGTATCTGCCCTCCGTTGTCATCACCTTGGCCAACTTCATCACTCCACTCCTCTTCTCTGTTATCATCAACTATGAAGATTACTCACCTGCCTTTGAAATCCGCTTCACTCTCATGAGGTGCAGTTGGACCTTCATGTATTAATCTCTTGTACTCATCCAACATTAGTTGGAAAACAAATTGCTACCATTCTCTAACCTTCTCTCCACAGGTGCGTCTTCATGCGGCTGACCAGTATTGGTGTTTTGCTCTTCTCTCTCTGGGCTCAGATCATGAAATGTGAAGAGGACCCCTGTGTCTGTGGCTACAACCACAAACTTTACTCTGTATGTTGTTTTCTTCTGCTTTCATAATTAGCAATTTTTTATTTTTTTTACCACAAATCTCAAAAAATAATTGTGGTTTAAATTTAAACTTAGCCCCTTTGCTGATATGATTAAATAATACCAGGTGCAAGCAGGTCTCCATAAATATGGAGGTAAATTCAGGATATTTGATTGTTAAATGTTTTAGAAGCTGAAAAGGGACTTTTCAGATCATTGTTTCACAATAAACATGCAACCACAGCACTGGAGGATCGTCTGGTGTCTCTGCACCTACGAACTGTGCATTGCTGTCTGTTTATTTTATTTAATACATTTTATTTAATACCTTATTACACCTTATTACACTGGATCGGTAATGGTACTGGTGTGATCTGTTAAGGTGTGTTTGTTCTGTTATTCTCTGTTTAACCATCTCTGTGGGTTTGTTTTTGCCTGCAGTGCTGGGAGACCCGTGTGGGCCAGGAGATGTACAAACTCTCCATATTTGACTTCATCATTATAGTTTCAGTCACCATCTTAGTGGAGTTTCCCCGAAAGTAAGAAGATCTCACTTTTCCAAAATAATAATAAAAACTTCTTTATCCAGCTTGTAATTTAGTTTGGGCTGAATGAGAGTACAAAATACTTTGACTATAAGGTTTTTAAGGAGGTTTGATCATGTTAACTTTAACTATTAGTCATATTTTGACCACTGATAGGTAATGTGAAAAAAGGTTATTTTGTTACGAGGCAACTTGCCCCCCTACCGTGTATTGTTATGCATGAATGTTACACGTGTGTGTGTTACACTTGCCACTCATCCAAGTATGTTTTTAGGTCACCTCCCATCTATTAACAGTACTCCCCTATCGAAGTGCACCTTGCCCTCTCAGCTGAATATATGCATACCCGGTAAAACATGTCTATGAATGGTTCAGGGAACACAACAACAAGGACCTCATGGTGTTCATTTTGGATCTGAACCCAGTCTAATAGACTTGACTGCTCAGAGCTGCTTTGGCGGCATAAAGAGATGCATTACATAAATGATTATAATGTTACACCAAATCAGTATGTTGTGTTTTGCATCATACTAATGATGCTAAATTAGAGAATAGCTGCAGTTCACGGCCTTCGCTATCGGATTGTGATGTTTTGTAGGAGAGATTAGATCAGCTTTGAGGAAGAGTTGCATGGTCAGCAGGCCACCATCTCACCAAATTTCACAGAATACAGCAAGTTTGGTAACAGCGCTGGGGTTAAAGCTGTACTGCATTGAACAGTTAAACCAGCACCTTCTCCTGCTAAAGCTGCTGTCACACTATCCTACCAGGTGGGCTGGTTTATTATAAACCACCTGTTGTGGGTCTAAACAGGAGGAAATGGAGGAGATTTTGTGGAACATCAAGTGCTGCGCCGTCTATAAAGTATGTGTGTCACTTTTAATATGCTCCTGTTCTGATTCGCACAGTATGTGCAGCAAATATGTGTCTGTGTGTGTATTACAATCAGTTGTTCTGAGTTCAGTGTTCAACCGGGTCAGGACAGATTCCAGTACAGCAAAGCCTGTTAATCAGCCATCAATGGAATCCAGGACACCCCTGCATTACAGGATCAAGGGAGCACCATGGATGGAAATTTCAGTGCTCTTGAGCACCCCCAACTGATCAGATATTTATTAGCCAAATTAATCAGAAAGAATTACGCCATATGTTTTACTTCAAGGCATCCAGGATGCCAAGGTGAGGGAGGTGTCTGGATAGCGTAGCTTCAGATTAATGGAGAGTAATGAGATTATTTAGCCATGGCTGCGATATATGAGTTGCAGTTGCGTTGATCCTATATTAGTCGTGTATAGGTGGGGCATACATGACGTGAGAGAGCTATACTGCTCTACTGTTGCCTGTTCAGCCATAGAAAACTCACTCAAGCAGTTTGTGTCGTCTCATTCTATGGACTTTAACTGCAGTGCCGGCAGTTTATAAAACCACGACCTTGAAACCAGTGACCAACCCATGCCTCTTTATAACCTGGCTGCCTAAATCTTCTGTAGGTCTGCGAAATAAAACCAGCCTTTTGTGTTTGTGCTTTGTTTGTGGTCCTTTTGTGACTGTTTTATCTTTAGAGCGAGAGTTTACATTTACCAACAGAAATCATGTTTTGATTTTAATTTCCATGTTTATTGTTTTAACTAAAACCACCTGAATATTCCTGGGTTTTTAGGTAGTTCAACAAAGTTGTTTTATTTATTTATTTATTTTTATTTGCTCCAGTTAAATGTTTCTCTGTGCTTTCTAACAGCGACATTTCTCTTCCTGCTCAGGCTGATTGTAGAGCACTGTCAGTGTGGCCTTGCTAAGTGGTGGGGCCGGCAGGAGTTTGCTATTCCTCAAAATGTGCTGGAAATTGTCTACGGTCAGACAATCTGCTGGATCGGCACTTTCTACTGTCCCATGCTTCCTGCCATCTGCATCATCAAATACTTCTTTATCTTCTACATCAAAAAGGTTGGCGCTTTTTTTTTGTTTTGTTTTTATTAAACTTGCAAGTCTGGAAACCGCAAAAAGCCTTTGAATAGTTTTAAAATCTTTCTGAGCTCTTCTTTTTCTTTTTTTTTTTTTTGGGTTAATCTGTCATAGGTGTCGTTAATCAAAAACTGCCGTCCAGCCACCCGGCCATTTCGACCGTCCAGCTCCAACTTCTTCTTCCTTGGTGTGTTGCTGATCGGCCTTGCTCTCGCCTGCCTGCCCATCGCTGTTAGCCTAGCTCAGTGAGTGTCGTACAAAGTGATATTTTTACTTGAGTCTGCCGGCTGCGTTTCATGACAGAAAATATTTACTCAAACCCTGTTTGGCAAAATGCACAGAGTAGCCCTCAGATCTAATTTTTCAGACTTGCCTTTGCAATGCAAGGACAGTTGCATCTTAATAAATCAGAACATCATTGAAAAATGTAATTTTTTCAGTAATTCAACTCTAAAAGTCAAACACATTATATTGATTCATTACAAACACTGTATTATATTCCATGCCTTTATTTGTGGAGATGATGATAAATATGGCTTACTGCTAATAAAAATTATTTTTTTCAGAGAATAAGAGTATGACATGATAAAAAAAAGGATGTTAAAGATGGTAACCGTTGGCTGCTGAATTTTTGCAGAAGTTTTGCAGATTTATTATGAAAGTTGATGGAATCACACAGCATATGTGCATAAACATTTTTTAAATGTACATTACAATTGAACATTTCTGACCATGATTCTGGTTCTGTATTGATATTTGTTTTTACCTCACAATGTCTGTATACAGAATAAACTGCTCACAGGCATGCGGACCATTTGTTAACTACAACACCTCCTGGCAGGTGCTTCCAGCTACCGTTTCACAAATGCCAGAAGGAGCCCAAAAACTCCTCTTCGCTCTCTCATCAGAGGCCTTTGCTGTCTCTTTCTTTGTTGTTACTTGGTGAGTTGTCAGCCTGGTATTTTACACTTTAATAGACATATTAAAGTTTCTTTGTGGCTGAAGTTATAATTTTTATTTTTTTTAACAGTATGGCCATGTTTTATGTGATTGCACTTGCTGGTGCTCACAAGAGAGTCATCAGTCAACTAAGAGAGCAGCTAGTCATAGTAAGTATTCTGGATAATTGTTGCCAGTTAAAATCGTTTGTACTGCAGTCTGTCATCTTTGGGCCTTTTTGTTTTGCAGGAGGGCCGGGACAAGCGCTTCCTGATCCAGAAGCTGTGCCAGGCTCAGACGTTCCGAGCAGTCAAATCCCCAATGTCCAAATCCCAGCCCCGCAGTCCCGGTGGACGTGGCCCGAGCTACCACACCAGCTTCTCCAGCAACTTCAGTGAGGTGGTGTTCCTGGCACATTCTCCACCAAACTCCTTCACACATGTGTGAGGCATGGGGAAGATTTTCCACAGGACAAACATATGGGAGCTGAACCAAAAAATTGAATCAATACATTGTTTTTACATTTGTTCCTTTTTTTCAGTTTACTGTAAAAACACTAAAGCTTCTGTGTTTCTGTGGATCTGCTAACATATCCTGTCACTTTTGTGTTTTTCAAATGAAATGTTTTTACACGTAGTCCAAAAAATAATTTTAGGTCAGCTGTTGTGTTTGCTTTTAAATTTTCCTTCTGAGAAGGACTTCATTTCACTTTAATATACTGGACTTGTTTAAAAGACAGTGCCTTTAGATTTTATGCACTTTTAAGAGTGTTTCCGTTGTCTTTTTTCCAGCACAATCTCTGTTTACATCTGTGCAAATTTCTGTTGCATGGTTTTATATCCAACATTATATAGTAACAACTGTGCATTAAACTAATAAAGTTACTTTGTCTGAACTGTAGCAATGTTCTTTAAACACTACTTTGTCTGCAACTATAAAATGACTTCTAGGTTATTTTAGAGTTTGAACAGAATGACTACTTTATTGTCATTCAAAAACCTATCCCAGTTGGTGCATGTGAGAGTAAAGCTGACAAAAGCTTACAAGTTTAGAGATATTAAAGAAAATATGTACATAAAAAAGATTTTTACAATGCAGTGCCGTGCAAAGGTATCCACACCCCTTAAATGTTTCCACATTTTGTCCTGTTAAAACCATAAATCTAAGTATATTTTATTATAAAGTGTTGCAAAATTGTTAAGTGAATGAGAAAAATGACAGTTGACAAACTTTGTTTCAAATCAAAATCTGAAATGTGCGACGTGCGTTTGTTTTCAGCCCTCCTGAGTCGATACTCTATGGAACCACCACTTTTTTTTGAGGAATATTCTTATCGGCTTTGCTCACTCAGATTGAATTTCTTTGCATTTTTTTCTAAATAACTTAAGCTCTTAATAATGTCAGTTTTCCGAAATTTGCAACATACTGTCAATTGGATTGAGGTCTGGCTTTGATTAGGCCATTCTAACACATATATGCTTTTATCTAAAGCATTCCATTGTATCTCTGGCTTTATGGGTTTTGGGGTTATTGTCCTATTGGAAGGTGAACCTCCACCCCAGTCTTGTTTTTTTGTTCCACCCAGGTTTTCTTCCAGGACTGAACTGTATTTAGCTTCATCCATCTTCCAATCAACTGACCAGCTTCCCCTTTCCTGTTCAAGAAAAGCATGTTTATAGCAAGATGATGCCATTGGTGTGTTTCATCATGGACATCATAGAGATAGTGTTTTCAGGATGCATTTTGCATGCCAAAAAGTTTAATCTTGGTCTCATCTAACCAGGCAACCTTTTTTTTCAAGACATTTGCTGTCTCCCCTACATGGCTTGTAGCAACCTGCAAAAAAAACTTGTGACTTTGTTTTAACAGTGGAACTCTTCCCTAAAGGCTAGATTTGTGGAGTGCGTGAATAATAGTTGTCCTCTCATCAGATTATCCCACCTCAGCTGTTGCTCTCCTGCAGCCCCTCCCTGAGATACCACCTCCACTACCTAAATAATGCTCTCCTTTGCTGGTGGCTGGCCATGTCTTGGTATGTTTACCAAACTCATTCCATTTTAATTTATAGATTCAACTGTATCCCATGAGATATTCAAAGCTTCCGATATTGTTTTTAACACAACCCTGCTTCTTTACAACTTTTCCGCTCACTTTTCTGCTCTTCCTTGGTCTTCATGATTCAGTTTTTTCCATTAATTTTCTCTGAGAAAACCTCTGAAGCTACACAGAATGGCTGTATTTAAATTCATTTTAAATTACACACAGATGGAATTTGTTAATTAATTTGGAGACTTTTAAAAGAATTTTTATTCAGGGTTAACAGAGCTAAATAAAAATGCTTTTTATTGGTAAGAATTTTTAAAAACATGGCATTTCCCTTTCATTTTACAATTATCCACCTTTGTTTAGTTTGTGTTGCTATTACACACCATCTCAATGAGACATATGGAAGTCTACGGCTGCTGTGTGTCAAAATGTAAAAAGTTTAAGAGGTATGAATACATTTGTTAAAAAAAATGGTTTTGCATTCATAAAAATTAGTTGTTTTTAAATGAAATCATTCTTTTGGAAAATACCTATTTTTACGTTTTTCCAATTGGTGTGATTTATTACGTTTGCTCCGTCGCGCCAGGGGGCGCTGCTGAGGAAATGTCTGTCCTCTGACTGACAGCGTCAGCTCAGCTGGTGCGGAACCGGAGGCAGCGTGCTGGGAGGCTCTGATCGGTCTGTCAAAATGTTGAGAATTACGATCCGAGCAGATGTAGGATCTTTTTGGTTCTTCTTCTGCGTCATCTATACTCAGGTCCTGGCCGGCTCATCAGACGACATCGTGGTGGCTTGTGGTGGTTTTGTGAAATCCGACGTTGAAATCAACTACTCCCTGATCGAGGTGAGATAAGCTACCCGCTAGCTGTTAGCTGGTTTATCGTAGTAAACCAAATGTTAGGAGGAGCTTTCTGCTTGAATGACTGAATAAAAACACATTAACAACACTCTCTCCATGAAAACAGTGCCTCTTTATTTTTCGGACATATATTATTATACATTAAATGTAGTTTGATGATGATTTAGCTACATACGGGATCTGTTTTTCTTTGTTTTCTGTCCTTGAGTTTTGTTTTAAATGTTTCATGTAAAATAAATAGTACATTCTTGTGCACCTTCTCCACGTGGCAGCCACTTCTAATCCTAATATCTGTCAGAGTAGATGAGGAAGACTTTAAATGCTCCTCCTAATCCTGCCTCATTCAAGCCTCCAGAGGATTTAAACACACGGTCATTCAAACCTGAAAAATCAACCTTGAGTATATAAACACCCAACTAAGTTTTTAAAAATCTCAATGCCATTAGAACCCCAAAATAAAGTCTAACACATATTAAATTCTGTTTCTGTGTCCTGTTTGGTTCCCAGATTAAACTGTACACAAAACAAGGCTCCTTAAAGTATCAGACTGACTGCGCTCCAATCAATGGGTACTTCATGATCCCCCTCTATGACAAGGTAACAGACCTCCTCAGGACACAGCTTCTGATTGAACATTTCTGTAACAGACATTGTAAAGCTGACACTTGTCTCTCTGAAACGTAGGGAGACTTTGTTTTGAAGATTGAGCCTCCTCTCGGCTGGAGCTTTGGTAAGAAGTGCAGTGATTTATAACTACAGGTGGTCTGCAGGCTCTATGCATGTATATGACAGTTAGTCTTGCTGTTGGTTATTGGTGTTTACTGTCAACAGAGCCAACCAGTGTGGACCTGCATGTGGATGGAGTCAGTGACGTCTGCACCAAAGAAGAAGACATCAATTTTGTTTTTACAGGATTCTCAGTCTCAGGGACGGTAAGACCTTTTGTATTTTAAACAGTGTATTAAAAGGAATGATACGTCATGATAACTGAAAGAGAAAATTTGAACGTAACTGTATGAATAAACCATTAATTCCCATAAGATTACCATTATTTCACTGAACAGGTAAATATCTGTCAACAGAAGCTAAATTCCCGATCTACCTTCATTTTCTCCGCATGTACAGACTGAAAGCCAGATGGTCTCTGAAATGCTTGTGCAGCCAGAATGTTGAAATCAATGGTGATAATAATAATAATAATAATAATGTATTCTCTGCATGTGCCAGTATGAGATCCTGACATTATAACTTTGTGTCAACATGGTACTTTCATGATATTAAAACACATGTTGTAAGTAGAGAAGTACAAATTGATCTGATTTCATTTAAAACAGAAAAGTAATGATTATGTTTACCACTGCAGACATGTTGATTATTACAATTCTAATAAGATGTGACCCCTGAGGTGTACTTGGGGCCAAAACAGACAAAACACTCTAAAAAGTCTTTGGACTGTAGGAGATCTTGATTCTGGTGGCTGGTTCCTGCCTGCTATATTCCCTGTTCTAAATCCTCAACCCTTTCTTTCCTATGGCGACTGTTAATGGTTTGATATTCTGGCCCTTTCACATACCTGGGATGTCACCATTTCAGCTCGTTGAGATTTTCTTTCTTATGCTGCATTGTATTTGGCGCGGAAGTCAGAACACACCTGACTTAAGAGTTTATACCTGTAACTTTCACAATTTTTTATAATAGCAGGAGCAGTGTTAGGTATATTGAGAAGGTTTTCTTCTTGTCTAATAGAGATTTGCAGTTTTTCTTTCAGCTCTGACCTTCCAGTTCCTATGCTGGCTACTTCCATAGTTTTCCCTTACTCCCTTATAACCCTCAAACCCTAACTTTTCCTATAGAACAATGTGCTGCAGGTAGAGGTGACGACAACTGAACAGAGTTACAACATCATGTCCGTTTATGCATCATAGCATAGGTCCCTAGTTCCTAACCTCCTTGATTTATACAGAACTAAAATGTATCAAACAATAACATTTTTGGTGAACTCAACAGTTCTGAAACGGAAACATTACGATCAGGCTTGATGCATATCGTTGGGCTTCTTCGTAGTTCTAACAGTTTCTCAGTCTGTCGTGTGTCTTGTCAGTCAGTGTATGGCAGCTCCAAGAATCTGGACCCATTGTGATGTCCTCAGATCCAGATCACCAAAATGTATGTTTGTGGCCTGTTAGACAATCGCGTCTAAAATGGAATTGGGTATTTTTTAAGGTCCATTTTTTTAGTTTTCAGAGGAATAGTTTTGTAACACTAGATAATATTTTTCCATCTGCAAGCAAAGTTTTTAAGACATGAAGCTTTAAGCAGAAAAACCCATCAAGAATAAGAATAAGACCACTCCCATTAAAGTGAACCATTTAACAATGATTGACACGCATCCAAATATTTTTTTTTTGTCATAGCAGCTTTAAGGTCATGAACACTGGAGGGTTTTAACAACTTCAAATCACCGTTTGTGGGATAAAACTATTTTAGTTCAAAGCCATGATGGAGGCCTTCTTCTGGAGACTTGGTGAGGGAGTAGAATGTGTACAGAAAGTGTGATTTCCGAATGTTTGTGCCACTGCATTTAGGAAATAAGACAAGCAGCAGGACACACCTAAGCAATACATCTGTATTTACAGGCTGTTTTTGGTTTTTGTGAAGCTAATGCTCCCCCCCCCCCCCCCCCCCGTGTAATACGACTGCCTAGGTTCTGAGTAAGGGCCACCTACTGGGCCCCGCTGGAGTTGAAGTCAAACTGAGCCAAGCGGGATCAGAAGAGAAACTCCAGAGTGTTCTCACACAGCCTGGAGGAAAGTAAGTGCCCCCAACTCTCTCTGTTTAATAAGGTGTTACACAAATACCTCTGCAGAAATCCTGCAGGCTAAATGAACTGAAAGACTTCATCCTTTTCTTTCTTGTTAATGCAGGTACACCTTCTTCAAAGTGCTGCCTGGAAGTTATGATGTCACAGCCTCCCATCCCTCTTGGTCTCTGGAGAAGGTTGGTATATTTAATGCAGGGACTCACATCTTCATTGGAAATGAATGATCTTCTGTTTGTTGGTTCTGTCATTTAATCAAGCAGAAGGTTATGGTTTTTATTAATGGCTGCATCTCATGAGGACAGCTTTTTGGATGCAAATGTGTTAGAAAATCGGTGTCAGATTTGCACTGTGCGTAGGCTTTGATGGTATTTTTTGTGTCAATATTAAGAATAAGCACCAGGACACTTTGACTTTGCAAAGTTTGCCACCTTAGATTCGTCACAGTAAATCAAAGATTTCTACTCCTGCTTTTTTTTTTTTCTTTCCATTGAACATGAGCCCTGACATTGAAAACTACGTAGCTGTAGAAACCAGATATCTGGACAGCTGAATTAAAGCTGATGTGGTGTTCCAACTGCATAATTAAGCAAACATGTGGAAATCTGGACCAGAACATGATGTGGTTTAAGCCAAAAAGTGGGCCAAAAACTGAGCTTTGTGTTAATTCTTTTCATAGCAGAAATTCTCGAAAACGTGCAACAACACATTGTTTACAGTTTACACTCTAAATGTTATCTTCATAAAACTAAATTTGAACATTTCTGAATAAGAATATAATAGTTTTATACATTTTGTTTAAATCCAGGTGGAGCGGTAATTTGTTCGTTAAAGAAACAATTAGTGGATCTGATCTAAATCGGTGCATACTACCAAAGAAGCAGGTAATTCGACCAGACCAGAAGCCTGTTTCGTTATTGTGTTTCTTGACTGGTGAAACGTTCAGATATAATGCTGCGTTCCATTTAGCTCAGAACAGCTGGAAAGTCAGAGTAACGTCATCTCTGAGACGATAGTATTCCAGTTTGTCTGAAAGTCGGAACAAACATGGACGCTCGTATTCTTCATTGCTCTATATAGTTTCAGTTCAGTTTTATTTATTTATATAGCACCAATTCACAACACACGTCGTCTCAAGGCACTTCACAAAAGTCAGGTACATACATTCCAATTAATCTTAATCAATGAACAGTGCAGTCAGATTCTGTTATTTGTTCAAATTGGATAAAAAGTTTTTCTATCTAAGGAAACCCAGCAGATTGCATCCAGTCAGTGACTTGCAGCATTCCCTCCTCCCGGATGAGCATGTAGAGACAGTGGACAGTCACTGGTGTTGACTTTGCAGCAATCCCTCATACTGAGCATGCATGTAGCAACAGTGGAGAGGAAAAACTCCCTTTTAACAGGAAGAAACCTCCAGCAGAACCAGGCTCAGTGTGAGCAGCCATCTGCCACGACCGACTGGGGGTTAGAGAGAACAGAGCAGAGACACAAAGAGAATAAAGAAGCACTGATCCAGGAGTAATTTCTATGGGAAGGAAAAGTAAATGTTAATGGGTGTAGCTCCTTTAGTCATTTCACCTAGAAAGAAAGAACAGATAAACTCTGAGCCAGTTTTCAAGGTTAGAGTCTGAAAGAGAGCACATATAATTAGTTACAGTAAAAGCTCAGTCAGTAGCCATGTGTAGGAGAGAGAAAGGATTAAACACTGAAAGACAGGGCCATGTGGATCATCGGTAGAGGGTGAGCATTAAGTTGTTGCCAGCAGAAGCTTGGACGATGCCCCTCTCCAGAAAGGTGTTACAGGTAGACACAGAGTCAGGCCAGGTGTAGCTTCTAGGAAGAGAAAAGAGAGAGAACAAAGTTAAAAGCTGAAATAACAGCAAATAATGTAAAATTGGAGAGTAGTGTGAGAATGTAGCGAAGAGGGTGGAAGTGGTCATTATGTCCTCCAGCAGCCTAAGCCTATAGCAGCATAACTACACAGATAGTTTCAGTTCAGATTCTTTAGTTAAACGACGCTTATTTACAACAATGTCGTTTCAAGGCACCCCACAAAGGGTCCCACTGATGGTCATTGTTATACTAAAAACCACAAGGATTGGGATACCTCTCTCTGTCAGACTGATTATAACCATTGGAAAAGAGAAAGGGTCATACAGGTAGCAGAAATGGAGGATGTGTTTGCACCTCAACCATAACTGAGCCGGTTTAGGCTAAACCTGACTCCCCCTTACTCCATCCAACAGGGAGGGAGGAAGGCTCCCTCCCTGTTGGATGGAGTAAGGGGGAGTCAGATAAACTAAGAGTCAGATAAACTAAGCCACTCTAACTATAAGCTTTTTCAAAAAGGAAAGTTTTAAGCCTAGCCTTAAAAGTAGACAGGATGTCCGCCTCACGGACTAAAACTGGGAGCTGGTTCCACAGGAGAGGAGCCTGATAACTAAAGGATCTGCCTCCCATTCTACTTCTAGAGACTCTAGGAACCACCAGTAAACCTGCAGTCTGAGAACGAAGTGCTCTGTTAGGAACATATGGAACAATCAGATCTCTGATGTATGATGGAGCTAAATCATTAAGGGCTTTATATGTTAGGAGGAGAATTTTAAATTCTATTCTGGATTTAACAGGGAGCCAATGAAGGGAAGCTAAAGTAGGGGAAATATGATCTCTCTTTTTAATTTTCATCAGAACTCTTGCTGCAGCATTTTGAATCAGCTGAAGGCTTTTAACTGCATTTTGTGGACATCCTGATAGTAAAGAATTACAATAGTCCAGCCTTGAAGTAACAAATGCATGGACTAGTTTTTCAGCGTCACTCCTGGATAGGATATTTCTAATTTTGGCAATGTTCCGGAGATGAAAGAAGGAAATCCTAGAAACCTGTTTAATATGGGATTAAAATGACATGTCCTGGTCAAAAATAACACCAAAGTTTTTTACTTTATTATCGGAGGTCAATTTAATGCCACTATATAGCATTTCTTTCAAATAAACTGCGTTGAAACATCTCATCATATAAACACTAATAAGTAGTACGTGTCCTGAACTGACTAAATCTTACATAAATAATAAAGAACTGCTAAAAACAGTCAAAAGTAAGAAAGTTTTACTCACTGTCGATGCGAGAGGCAGCCATCTTGAATCCGGAAGTCCGGTGTGGTTGTGTTTCTCTGACTTTCCGACAGTAAGTCTGACTTTCGTGGGCGTTCCAGTTGAAATTTCCCATTCAGAGGACTTCCAAGTACAACTGGATCACAGGATTAAGTCAACTAGGTAAATGGTTTCTTCCTAAATTGTCCAGATATTTTAAAAAGTGCTGGAAATATCTTGAAATTTTGAGTAAATCGGTGTAATTTTGAACTGAAAAACACTGTGATCCAACATTAGATCAGCTATATACATTATCATTATGCATATTACATTAGAATATATCCCTACTTAGTTAATGCTGCTTCAGTGTCTAAAGGGTCTTTTTAATTCTGCATCACTTGAGGGGAAAATGCTTCATTATTCACGTACTTGCTGAGCTGATAAGGTTCCTTCTCAGGTCAGCATGGTTTTTACTAATTATCTCCAGGACTAATCACGCTTTCCCTTATAGGGCAGTTGTTCTACCCCTTTATGCAGCCTAACGCAGCAACCTTTCCTGTTCACATGCAGAGTAAGACCGCTGTGCACGTCTCCAATGCCAACGCTCTGGCCACCGAGCATCTGGTGGTTGGAGGCTACGATGTCTCTGGGGAGGTTCGCAGTGATGGAGAGCCCATGAAGGAGGTCACCTTCCTGCTGTACTCGGCCACGGTCACGAGAGAGGTAAACCCAAACTATTTTGCATGTTTCCAACAAACAGAGGAGCGATACTGGATCATAAAGTTCTTGTCTTACAAACTAATCTAAAATGTGTAGCTTCTTTGCTTTAACGTTTTAAAAATTCCTTTTCATCCAGTCATCCATTTGTCCACCAATCCACTTGTTTGTCTGTCAGTTAACGCATCCATCCAACAGTGGATCGGTATGTCTGTCCATTTGTTTGTCCTTTCATCCTTCTAACAGTTGTTGATTTAGCAATTTATTTTTCCATCCATCCGTCCATCGGTCCTTCACTTTGTCCATCTGTTCCACCTTCCATTGATTTATCCGTCTCCTGTCTGTGGTATTCCTGGCTCCATATTTAAAGCCTAAACTCTGTTGAAACATCTGGCCATAAATTCATAGTGAACATTTGGTTTTATAATCGTAACCTTTAAGATTATGGTTATTATAAAGTGGCACTTGGTGGATGAAACTGCTAATTTAATGAAATTTCCAGGACATCAGTGGCTGTAACACGTCCCCGGTGGACGGAGCGGATCATGAGGACAGCTCCCTCATCTACCTGTGCAGCACCCAGTCGAGGAATGATGGCACCTTTACTTTTCTTTCGCTGGCCAGCGGCGAGTACACTGTTGTAAGTTCTTCTGTTTTTTCTCTTTGCAAACAATAGTCACAGAGCCTTATTACTGAAGCGGGTCAAAGCTGATAAACTCATCAATCAAGGAGGACTAAAACAAAACGGTCTGTTCAGCAGTGTAAAGAAGTCGATATTAATTGTGTATTTTGCTTAAAGCAGTACCTCTAGGTGGTGTTTTGGGCACACATCTGGCAGATATAAAGATGGGAGCCCAAACGAGTGCAGGGCCTCAACAAAGAAATCATGTTTTTAGGCTTATTTTTGCTGAAAAAGACAGTTAGCAACAGCTAATGCACTGTTTTCCCCCTTTTTCTCTTCTAAAGAGCCTTGCTTTTTATCAGCTGAATGCTTTTATTGTGAATCAAAACTGTGCATTTAAAAGTTACTTTCCAGTGAGCTTTTTTATGGAAGATGAAATGTCAGCATAGTGAATCAAATAAAGCCGTCTTTAAGGTTCAGTTTATCCTTTTAACATTTTTTCCTGAGTGAGACTTTTATTGTGGATCTTATACAATTTCAGCCCCAAGTCTAAACTTTCGGCACCTTTGGACCAGGAAGTTTTGTTTGGTCTAAACTGAAAGGTAATAAAAAGGTTTAAATCAGGGCTTCGTATGGACTTGACTTGTGTCTAGATGAGGTTTATGTATACCTTCACGGTTAAAATCTGGACTGTTTCTCATCAAGTTCACACTACGAGAACAGAATGTAATGTTTAATCAGGATCATGTAGTGTGATCTTTTGACAGAAACATCATTTCTTTTCAGCGTCATTTTCCATAAGGAAGGCCATGTATTTTCAGATGTTTGCAGTTTGCAATTGAAAACACTAGATGGCGCCACATCCCACATGCTCAATTTTTATAATAAAGAATGAGGCTGGCTTAAGACTGTTATGTTGTATAACCACCAAGCCCTTCTCACACTAAGCTAGCAGCTCGGTTCTGCAGCAAGATTTTATAATAAAACACAGCATGAAGAATAATGCAAACGATAATAATAAAAGATTTTTTACCAAAGAACAAAAAAATTCTAAAATGACTCATGTCTGTATTTGTTTCCCTCCATCTTTCCCCCTCCTTCCTCTGCAGGTGCCTTTCTACAGAGGAGAAAGGATTACTTTCGATGTTGCTCCCTCTAGAATGAATTTCAAGGTGGAACACAACAGCTTAAAACTCGAGGTAAAAGGCAACTGCAAACTCTTCTTTTTGGTGTTGTTTTGCTTTGTGATTGATTAGGAAAGAGTTAGGCAGCGAAAGGAAACATCCATATTGGTTAATTTGTGCTTTAGCATCAAGTTGTAGATTAATAACATGAGTCATTACCCTACGACTTGACTTGTGACAGTTGAATGCTGAAAACAATCTCAAATCCCTCTTTGGTATTTAGTAGAGGCAAAATCACCAGAGCTTATTCAGCGCTAACATTTACGAATGTTAATATTGTGCTAAAGCAAGCAATGTAATGCTGTTTTTGCTGCTCTGTGTTCAGCCCATCTTCCGTGTGATGGGCTTTTCTGTGACGGGTCGAGTCCTCAACAGCGCAGACGGGGAGGGTGTGCCTGATGCTACCGTCTCGCTCAACAATCAGATCAAGGGTAAGCATTAGTATCGGTGTCGAAAAGGTCACAATATTTACATTTTTTTATTATGTTTCTTTGTAATAGAAAACACTGTACTGCCAAAAGTTTTGTCACCCCTCAAAATCATTGAGGGGTTTTGAATCATTTTATGGCCGTAGGTGAATAAAATCCAGGCATGAACCTAGGCATGAAGGATGCATCTACAAACATGTCTGAAAAATATCAAAAATGTAAAAAATATGCACAAAAATGAAAAATATCTGAAAATGTAATATGAATATCTGAAAAAATGGGTCGCTCTCAGAAGCGTAGTGAGTTCCAGCATGAAATAGTGTCAGGAGATTTCCTCGCAACTAAATATTCCACATCAACTGTTAGTGGCATCATAACAAAGTGGAAGCGACTGGGAATGACAGGAACTCTCCGAAGAAGTGGGAGACCACGTGAAATCACTGACTGGGGTCAGCGGATGCCGAGGCACATAATGCGCAGACATCACCAACTCTCTGCAGTGTCAGTAGCTACAGACCTCCAAACTTCCTGTGGTCTTAAGATCAGCTCAGGAAGAGGGCTTAGAGGGCTTCATGGAATGGGTTTCCATGGCGGAGCAGCTGCATCCCAACACTATACCACCAAGTGCAATGTGAAGCGACAGATGCAGTGGTATAAAACATGGGACTAATGGACTCTGCAGCAGTGGACACATGTTCTCTGGAGTGACGAATCCTGCCTCTCCAATAGATGGTTCTGAGTTTAACAGTTTCCAGGAGAATTGTACTTGTCTGACTTTGTTTCGTCACCTTTGGTACCAAGAGGATTATGCTGTGGGACTGCTCTACAGGACCTGGTCTCAGTCCATAAGTTACGGTGCTTGGCAGTGCTTTGGTTTTCTGTTATGCACATGGAAATCAGACATATTCCTTTAATTTAGTGCCAAATTAGAAGCCTGTAAATTGTACACAAACTTCAGCATCATTTCCCACCTGCAGTGTATGACCATAATTTCTTTCAAACCTACACTGCAAAATATTTTACTCTCCATTGACTGGACTTGCAAATTAAGCAGAGGAAGCCTTATTCAAGGCACATCTGACAGATGACTCGTCTTTTGTGGCGCCCCCGAGGGTGTGCCACCTAGGTGGTGACCCTATTTCTCATATGAGAAACCATCCCAGCCAACACACAAAAAATATCTTTGGACAGTCTTAATTTGCACTTTTAAAGACTCCTTGATTCCTTTGCAACAGCTTAAAGAATCAGCATAAAAAGAAAAAGACCGCCATGGTAGTGTCTGGGACCCAGGTTGTTCCAGACACTGTATCGTGAACACATTCTTACACTGCATTATCCTTCTTCCTGTTGTTCCCGCAGTTGTCAGTAAAGAGGACGGCTCCTTCCGGTTGGAGAACATGACGGCCGGTGTCTACACCATCCGTGTCAACAAGGATCTCATGTTCTTTGAGACAATCACAGTGAAGATTGCCCCCAACACGCCTCAACTTCCTGATATCATCACAGCAGGGTGCGTGCACAGTTTTCTAAATTAAATGAAGTAAGCTGGATGTCGGATTACTATGGATTACTGATGTCGTTTGAACACAGGTTCAGTGTTTGTGGCCAGATCTCCGTCAGCCTCCTGCCCGAGGGCATGAAACAGCAGGGTCGCTACAAGGTCAGTCTGACCCACCGGGGCCAGGACAAGGCTCTCAGCTGGACCACCGATTCGGACCCTCAGGGGGCCTTCTGCTTTCAGGCCAAACCTGGGAACTACAGCGTCCATGTGAGTCTCATGTAGATTTCTTTTAGATTTCTCAGAAATATCCCAAACCATCCCTGCATTGGCGCTTAATCATTTAAATGGTAATTTATCAATTAATGAAAATCTGGGAAGAGAACTGAGTAGATGTGTGGCACAAACATGTAGAAACTTTACCAACTTGTATTTTTAGGTTTTAAAACAGAGATAAACGTGAGTTGTGTTTGTAGAAAATCATAGGGAGAAAAAAACAATCTTGTACCATTAGTGTCATTCTGTTGTGGAAATTGCACTCAGATATTGCCCAGTTGTAAAAGTTAGATTACAATTGGTTAACTTGCCATGATTTATTTCTGTGTGTGTTTAGGTATCTCTCCCTGAAGCTGAGGTCAAAGCAGGCCTCGCCCTTCAGCCTCAGGCCCTGGAGGTCTCGCTCGTAGACCGCCCCCTCACAGACCTCCTTTTCACCCAGTTCATGGCTTCTGTCTCAGGCAAAGTTTACTGTCTAGGTAACTTCTCACTTAGTTAACTCTCAATACAGATTCTTTGTCAGCCTTACACTGATAAATGTTTATCCCTGTTTATTTATGTTTCTGTCTGAGCCACCTTTGTGTTCATTGGTTCCTTCCAGCTTCCTGCGACGATCTGTCCGTGACCCTGCAACCTGTGAGTCGGCAGGGCGAGAGGAGGACGGTGGCTTTGTCTGGCAGCACTGACATCCTCAGCTTCAACTTTGACGACGTTTTGCCTGGAAAATACAAAGGTTATATACAATTATTAATCATTATTTACACTGAGGAGAAAATTATTCAATCTTCTGCTGAATTTGTAGGTTTCTCTCTCTCTTAAAGAGTACATTATAAAGAAAGTTTTAGTAGGGAACGCTGTGTTACCAGCATGTGTCTTGTAGTTGTCTGGTTTGCTGACATCTCAGGAGGGATGCTAGCTCACTCTCCTGTAGAGAAACTTTAAATCTTCTAGGTTTATTGGCTGCTGCTAAGCAACTCAAAGCTTCAACCTAAGGTCTGAAGAGTTACTTTCAACTCCAAAACTTATTCTTTTTAGACACTCCTTTGTTTCCTTGGCAGGAAGAGCAATTACTTTTTCACATAGGGCCAGTTAAGTGTCGGCTATTAAAACGAATTTGATCTGAAATACTTGAGTGTGACTGACAGTAAAAGCAAAGACGGAAGGAATCTGTAGGAGGCGATTTTATTCTTTCCTCCACAGCACTGTGCTTATGTCACTGAAAGACGTTTAAATCACTTTTACATATAGGTGCTATTGTGATATTCTTCATAAAATTAAATTCAATTAACATAAAATTATAGGCTGTTCATTTCTTGTATGTAAACAAACTTCAAAAATAAGCTGTGGATCAAGGAATGATTTCCCTCATGTATTTACACTGCTTTAGAGAAAATAGACTTTTTTTTTATTTTACTCAGTGTCACCCTGGCATTGTCTGTAACGTATATTTAGCGATATTTAAACATAACTCTATGGCTAATTACTGGGAAATCAATTTGTAATTAACACCTCGAGATCATAACTGTCTTAAAATACCAGACATGTTATCGCACAGACGGCGCCTCTGTGCCTTCTGCTGCTCTATACATCTATAATCCTGTTCAGCATACAGTGTACATTCTGTTATTTGCCTGCAAGCTGTCTGCACACACAGCATCTCTGAGGTATCTGTTCCCTGTTTAGAGTTGGCAGCCCTGACTGCTGTGGTACTTAATGTTCTTAAGCTTTTCTTAAAGACCCCTTCAGGGAGCACAGACGAGATACTTCCTAGGACTTTTTTTAACCCCTATTTTAATAGTTATTTAAGTTATTTTCTCCAACTGTTTCTGCTCCCAGTGGGTATTTCTCATGAAGAGTGGTGCTGGAAGCATAAATCCCTGGAAGTGGAGGTTCTGGACTCTGATGTCTTAGGCGTCGAGTTCAGACAGATCGGCTACATCCTGCGCTGCTCCCTCTCCCACGCCATCACTTTGGTCGGTATACAGCAATCTGAGCCCTCTCCCGGTGTTTTTATGATGGCGGCTTTCTGACCGACCGTGTGTTTCTGTGCAGGAATTCTTCCAAGACGGCAGCAAACCCGAGAACGTCGGCATCTACAATCTTTCCAAAGGAGTCAATCGTTTCTGCCTCTCCAAACCTGGTGAGTTTCAGTCTCCGGACTTCTCTTTATATAGACATATATTGTTAATTAGCGCATTGCGGAAAATTTCACAGCCTCGCAAAGCTTTCCCTCGTGCATAGTTGCAGAGCAGCATTTTGACCCAAAAGGTTTGTTTCAGACTTAGCTAAATATAAAACTGGAACAAAGTGATTAATCACATAAAAATGGCTTGTCCAGGTGTTTACAAAGTCACCCCCCGCTCCTGCCATCAGTTTGAGCAGGACTTCTACACCTACGATACGTAAGTAACGTCATGCTGTTCCTATTTATTTGATAGCTTCTATGCAAACGTCCCCTGATGTTTCTTATTATGCTTCCAACAGCTCAGCCCCCAGCATCCTGACCCTCACTGCAGTTCGTCATCACATGACGGGCCTCATCACCACGGACAAGATGCTGGACGTCACTGTCACCATCAAGTAAATCAAGCTTCTGTTTCGCTTTGCACGTTCCTAGCTGTCTAATCATCCAGTAATGGTCCCGTCCCCACTCAGATCCTCCATTGAGAGTGAGCCGGCTCTGGTGCTGGGTCCCCTGCGCAGCCTGGAGGAGCAGAGGCAGGAGCAGCAGCTGCAGGAGATACAGCTGCGCCGGCAGGAACGAGAGCGACGAGCAGCCGAGGAGCAGGGGGGTGCCAGAGACGACAGTCCTCCCATCCAGGAAAAGGCAGATGAACTGACGGGCCCGTTTCACTATGAGTTCTCCTACTGGGCCAGGTCTGTTTACACAATACATTTAGGGATGATCGTAACTGCTCTCTCAGTGATTGGATTCACTTTTAATGCATCTTTTGTTCTTTTTGTTTCTGTTTCCTCAGAAAGAGAAATCTCAAAGTTTAGTGTTTTTTGTTATTAAATGACTGGAGACAAATTTCTAGTTCTGACAGAATTATCAAAACATTTGTTAACGATATCTTCTGTGAGAAAAAAATCAGACTCAGCAGGTGGAACCTTCACATTAATCTGAGATCCAAACGTGACAACAAGACTGAAGACTAAACCCTAACAAATCTGACAACAAACCCTGATGAAATGTAGAGATTTTAGTTCTTGCTGCCACGTTCCTGACAAGTTTCTGTGTAGATTTGGTTTTTAATGACATCAACGATGTCAAGACAAATTCACTTCCAGCTTCCCTTAGTGTGCAGCGATGCATGTATGAAAGCATGTGATAAAGAAACTGTCTCTGCCACAATATGCACAATCACCAACACGAGCAGAAATAATTTAACGCTGTTGTTCTCGATGTTTTATTGTCTCCACAATGCACACATATATCGTGTGCGGCCTATAATTTTACAAAATCGAAATTCCTAACATTCGTTCAAAATAACCTCTAGATCAGACTCCTTGTGGAAAAAATATAAGCCAGTCTGTGATGCACTGAGCTAATATTTCGTATGTGGCTGTGCAGGGCTGGTGAGAAGATCACAGTCACACCCTCCTCCAAGGAGCTGCTGTTCTACCCCCCTGAAGTGGAGGCAACTATAACAGGAGGTAGGAGATTTCTTACACACTGAAATGAATTCCTACATTTACTGAACAGGTCTAAAATTAGGAGGCACATTAATTATGAATAAGTAGCTTTGTTAAAACCTTTGACTGGATGAGGAAAAAATCACTCTCTCGATCTCCATTTCTCTCGACAGAATCATGCCCCGGTCGGCTGGTGGACATCGTTGGGCGCGCAGGTCTCTTCTTAGAGGGCAGAGTGTCTCCGGGGCTCCAAGGTGTGGAAATATCCATCACAGAGAGAGGAGCTTCAGTGGCGCTCATTACTGTGGCCACTAATGAGATGGGAGCCTACAGGTATTAAAATCCAGACAGATAAATGGTCTGCATTAAAATTTCAGTGAGGATGTTCAGGACTTTGTTCCAAAGCTGCCTTTGGGTTTCGCTTGGAAACTGATGGACTCACATTGTCATCAGAGGATATGTGCAATGTTGCAACCATGCATAAAGCAAGACATTATGCTCCCGAATCCCGACATCCAGCTAATAGCGAAAGATCAAATAATGTAGTTATGGATATAAATTCCATGGTAACGTTTGAGGAGTTTAATGTAACCATTGAACTGAAATGCTGGCTTGTTTATTCAAATTTGGTGTTTTTAAGAGTAGAAAAACATGATAAACGGGAAAAGATGTGGGAATGCGAGTTTGGAAAGTCTGAGCTAAAGCTGTTTGAAGTTAAATATTGGACTCAAAATTTTAAAAGTGATAAAGTGACCTATTATTCTAAAAGCAATCCAAGTATTAACAAAACAAAACGAAGAACATGGATTTAATTTACAGACATTTTTTGAGTATGCAAAACCCCCCAGATTAGTTATTAGAGTAAGAGCTTAAGCTGTTAAGCAAGTTGATTAAATTATTAGGTGCTTAATTACTTTTTATTAGGTATTAATAAGCACTTACAAATAAATACGCTTATTAAGTGCTTAGTTACTTATTAAGAGCCTAATAGAAGTGGAGTTATTTACTTACTAAGAGCTCAAGATAAGAAAGTTACATTTAAGTTCACAAGCACTTATTAACACATTAATAACATCAATACATGTTACTAGGCAAAAAATAACTGGCTACATAAGTTATAATTTTTAAATATACTAATGCTTAAGTTAAACTTATTGAGCATTTAATAACTTTTAATATACCCTTAGTAACGCTCAATAAGGTTACATCTCAGTTAAGCGCTTAATTATTGTTTTTAAGCTCTTCATAACTTAACTGCTCAACTTTGGTTAGTAAGAGCTTAAGTTATCAAGTAAGATTTAATGTAGGTTACAAAGCATTTAAGTTATTAAGTAAGTTAAATATAAGTTGGGCACTTGGTCAGCTGCTAAGTTTGTAAGCACTTAAGTTAGGAAGTTAAGGTTATTGAGCACCTATTAACTTACTAGGCATTAGTACTGGCCCATGTTATTAAGCACTTAACTTATTGTTAAACTTAGCAAGCTGCTATTGGACACTATTAAGCACTTTAATTATAAAGTAACATGAAAAAAATTAAGTTAGTAACTGACTAATAAAATAAGTTAGTTGGCACTAAAGTTATGGCTTTAGTTAAATTTAAGTTCCTTAGTGCTTAATTACTTAATTTATTATTTAAGTTAAATGTCCTTAAGCACTCAATAACTTAAGTTATTAAGCAATGAAATTAATAATGGTTAATCATAACATAATTGTCTATGGAAGGTCTTTAAACTAGAAGCCTTAAACTTAACTCACTAAAACTTGTTAAAAGCCAGATATTCAAAAGCTTTCAGGCTAAAAACAAATTTCCAGCTCATTCATTTTTTTGTTTCCACCATTACTGCCGAGAACAACAGTCAAATATTAAAAATGATCCACTTGAAAGTGCAGCTCGGATGTGGAAGTTGTGTGTGTGTACCTAACCTTATCTTATGGGAAAATGACAAAGCAGCTGTTTCTGGGAGTTTCTTCAGTAAAACTTGCTGCCATTTTCTGTGTTTATCTCTAGAGGTAAAGGAACCTTTAGCTCTTGTGCATTCTAGGCTCATGAGTCTAGGTGTTAAATATAGAGATTCAGTCTTGCTTCTCTATCCACTTATATCTCTTCCTGTTTCTGCCAGCGTGGGCCCTCTCCACAGCGACCGGCTGTACGACATCAGCGCCAGTAAGGAAGGGTTCGTCCTGAGTCCGGTGGAGGGAACCCCGGGAGACTTCAAGGCGTTTGCGCTGGCTGGTGTCACCTTTAAGGTACGTGTGACAATCGTCTGCACATGTGTTGAAACAGTGTTGCATTTAAGGGATCACAAGCCCCTTTCACACTCCCACCGCTCAGCCTGTGTTTTCATCTATACAACCCTGGACTGATGCTGCTAGTTTTAGGTGAAAATGAAAATGTCAGAATGAGAAGCTCCTGCATTGTTGCTTCTGAAAGAGTAATTGAGAGAAAAGATCACTCACAGACTGTTCGGACCGTTTTGTTTTTCACTCTGGGCTCTCGGCCTTTATCTGCCTTTGTTAAAAAGGATCCATAATTATCTGCTGTGTCCGTTAGAACCTTGCACAAATTAGTATTAGTCTCCCTTTCTGACTAAGTGATAAATTGCTTTTACGTCAGTTCCACACCATTTTCACATAGTTTTGTGCCCTTGTTTATCCTTCACTTGAACATCCTCTCTTATATATACAACATCTGTGACACAAAATCCAATAGCCAGCCTGATTACACACACACTGCCCAGAATTTCTTTATGCTTCAGGGACATTTTTTCTCTGTAAAAGACTGAAAAATTAGAGAATTAAAAAAAAATATTCTTTCCTGCAGATATTATCAGAGGATGGACAGCCGCTGTCTGGCGTGCTTCTGTCTCTGAGTGGAGGACATTTCCGTTCCAACCTTCTGACCCAGGACACAGGTCTTCTCACCTTCAATAACTTGGTGAGAAAGCAGCTCGGAAAGTAACCTCAAGTCTCTTTTTTTCTCAGTTTGCAATAACCTTGCTTTTCTCTCCAGAGTCCAGGCCAATACTACTTCAAGCCGATGATGAAGGAGTTCCGCTTTGAGCCGACGTCTCAGATGATCACAGTGGAGGAGGGTCAAAACCTGAGCATCAATATAACTGGCATCAAGACTGCTTACAGGTACACACACCTAATTATAGTGAGTGTTGCTGAAATATTCATGTTTTTGTCATGTTAATTCAGTGTATTTTATCAGGATCTTATGTGACCAACAGAATGCAGTTCAGTGTGAAGTGTGATGAGATCCCTTCTAAAGTACAGTCAAAATAACTCTTCACAAGTCACCTAATTAGTAAATGGAGTCTTCCTGTGTTTAATTCAACTTCAGTATAAATGCAGCTGTTCTGAGACGGCCTCAGAGGTTTGTTAGTGAACAAACAGCATCATGAAGAACAATAAACACAGCCAGCAGGTCAGGGATGAAGCTGTGGAGAAGTTTAAAGCAGAGTTAGGTTATGAAATACAACCCCCTGGCTTTTAGGATCTAACGGAGCAATGTTCAATCAATCATCTGACATTGGAAAGACTATGGCCCAACTGCAAAACCTACTGAGCTGACCGGCCGAGGGAGTAGAACATCAATCAGAGAAGCAGTCAAAAGGCCCATGGTAAATCTGGAGGAGCTGCAGAGATGCACAGCTTAGTTGAGAGAATCTCTGGAGAAGATTACTTTTTAGTCATTCTCTCCATGCATCTGATGTTTGTAAAAGACTGACAAGAAGCAGGTCACTGTTGAAGGAAAACCACCAGACTCCCCCTTGCTGTGTCTCCAACAAACATCTAGGGGACACAGCAAGTCCATGAAAAAGGTGCTCTGGTCAGACAAGACCTGAATTAAAACCCCTATCTGTGGTGGAAAATTAACACTGCACAACACCCTGAATATACCAGTCCCACAGTGAAACACGGTGGTGGCAGCCTCATGCTGTGGGGATGCTTTTATTCAGCAGGGGTAAGGTCGTTGGCAGCAGTGGATAGGAAAACTGATTGAGCTAAATACAGGGCAATCCTGGAAGAAAACCATTTAGAGGTTGGGTTGGAGGTTCACCTTCCAGCGGGACAGCGAACCTAAACACACAGACTGAGCTAGAAATAAATAGTTTAGATCCAAGCATATTCATCACCTAGACTGGCCCAATCAAAGTCAAGATTGAAATCCAATTTAGAGTCTGTGTCAAAACTTCATGTATAAATTGATGTTAAAACATGCTCTCCATTCAATCTGATTGAGACTGAGCTGTTTGGAAAAAAAAAAAAGTAATGGGGCAAATATTTAATTTTTACATATTAAAAGCTGGTGAAAACATACCATATTGGACCTCAAGCTGTGATTGCAATGGAAGGTGGTCCTAAAAGTATCAACTACAAATGCTCTTGTCAGATTTTTATTTCTAAAAATATTTTAAACCCATGTCTTGTTTTCCTTCCAATTTCCAATATGCTCTCCTGGTTGTGCTGGTTTATCAGATCAAATCTTGTGGCTGTAACATGTCCAAACGCACAGGTTCAAGGGGTGTGAATACTTTTACACATCATGGTACTTCACTGCCTTTTCAGAAAGTTGTCAAACTATCTGTTCTTCATGTGTGTTGTTGTGCTTTTGTTCACAGCTGCTACGGAGCGGTGCAGTCCCTGAGCGGCGATGCGGAGAGAGACGTGGCCGTGGAGGCGGTGGGTCAGGGAGACTGCAGCCTCTACAGCGAGGACACCGTCACCGACGAGGAGGGCCGATTCAGACTCAGGGGTCTGCTGGTGAGAGAAGGTTTTGGACCTAAGGGGGGAAATTGAATTATCACATCCTCCAGGTGCAAACACGCTGAGAATTGACCTTGCTAAATATAATGTGTTGGTGGTATTTGAGCCAGGCGTAAAGGACTGGCTTGAAACACTCTCTTGCTGTATTTTATCTGTGCCTTAGCTTTTAAGCTGTTTTTGTTTAACACCTTGCATGACTAAATCTTTGTGTTCTTTTCTTTCAGCCGGGGTGCAAGTATCTGATACAGCTTCGAGCTGAGGGCAATGACCACATAGAGAGGGCATTGCCTCAACACAGAGCTATAGAGGTAGGTCCCAACATCCAGAACAAATCATCAGCTTTTTAGCAACGGAGAATGATTGGTGGATATATGCATCGTAAAGAAGCAACCATGGAACTATACACTGACCCCAACCCAAGGATGTTAGGAGCCCCATGCAGCTGTATTCAGATGTGTTGCTATGTGGACAGTAAAAAACAAAACCTGTTACTTGTGTATGCATTAGTATTGACAGCTAGTGTTGTCATTGCAGCTTTAAAAAGTATTGCAAACATTATTGCTTGATGTCATGCAACCCTTATTCGGCATTGGGCCAAACAAAGTGGTTGGCAAAATCTTGGTGCAATACCACCACCAGGTGTTGCTCGATAGCAGACTTCAGATAAACACTTTTCACAATTTTCACTTTATTTATTTGAATTTCTATGGTTTAATGACTTCTGGAAAAGTTTTTTGGTAATTCATACTTAACAGGTCTGCTGCAACAGGCTGAAGTAGTTGATGATGCCAACTATACTCCATCAACTAATATTTAGTCAACAGATTCTTTTTTGGATCTTTTTTATTTTTTTTTACCTGCTCAACACTAAGCATGCAATATTTTAATCAAACAAATAAAGTAGCCATATTTTTAGAATAGTTTGATAAATCACTGGATATATAAAGCTTTAAAATGGTTTTGCACGTCTGCCTCATTAAAAGAAAAACATCCAGTTTGCAGTTTTTTTTTTTTGTTTTTTTTTTGCTTGTTTTGGGCTCTTTTTAAATAAAAAAACAGAAAATCAATTTAGCCTATTCTCAACAATTAAAAGGGGACTGGGGTCGCTCTTTATTTGAAACGCTTGCTTTATGTAGCTGAGTTTGCCAAATTACTTAAAAGCAGATTTGGGTGCAGCAGAGAGTCTGCTTTTGTTTAAAAGTCGCTGGATCGATATGGTCCTATTCACTTTGAAATTAAACAGAAAACCAAAAGCTTATTTATTAAAACTAATAGTTGTTGTTGGTCCTTTGTGTTGGACACCCTATGTCTAAAGTGTGGCGGTGTTTTAAGTCAGGCAACGATAAACGAACGGTGTAAGGTTTTGTTGTAAACCACAGAAGGGCAAGCAGCATGCATGATGAGCAGCTGAAGAGACAACACCCAGGGGTTCATGAGCAAAGTGTAAACGAAGCCGACCAAAATCTTTTTTAAGCGGCTCAAAGCACATCTTCCAGTGAATAGGTTTTAATGGAGACTTTAGACCCACATTTGATTGCTTCACGCTGCACCCGCATGTATCGAAGTGCTGCTAGCTCATATGTTTGTGTAGATAACGTAAATATTGAAATTAATATATTTTAAAGCAGATAAACTCATCAGTAGAACATATCAACATTAAGAAATATGCCATTTATGTGGTACATGGAAATCCTAGTCTCCACTAATTACATTTAAATAAAATGTGTTTTTCTTTTGAAGATTTAGTCATAATTGAACCTACTTTGTGCTTGTTTCCTGTTTCTAATCAGATCTGATTTCTAAATACTCAGGATCTGTTCATGTAAATATCTAAATAATGAAGGCTTTATTTATTTTTTCATGCTTTAGGTGGCACTTAATATAAACTATATATAAACTTCAGATTGTTTACATTCTATTTTGTGTTGTTATAAAGGTGACAGTTCATATTCTTATAGGTGCCGTGACATGATCTCTGTCAACCAAAAAAAAGCTTTGTCTCAATGTTCCCAAACAGAATGATCATTGATATTTTTAATGTGATTTTAGTAAATTAAAGTGGGTCCTGTTGCACATGTAACAAGATTGGCTTCACCTGATTGGCTGAAGTTCACACCAACCCTCAGTACAAATGCTCCATACCTTCAGCTGCCACATACTCTGTTTAAAAAGTACCTGTTTGGTTTTTGCCGAAAACTTCTACTTTTTTAGGACCAGTGAAATAGAAGATTTTTATTAGCATTAATTATGACGATGGTTTTAAGTTGTCATTCTTGACAGCGCAGGGGGTGAAACTTACTTTGCAGATTTCTGCTTGAGAAATACACCCACTGTGGTGTAGTGGTCCTGATAATTGTCCAATATAAGCAGTTAGTTGTAACATAAGGTAAATACTGCTAAGTTCTAGTATCTTACTCCTAATTCAGGTAGAGTTTATCTGTTTTACAAGGTACAATGTAGAAAGATCTGTAGCACCTAATTCTAGTGGACGCTTCAGGCTCATGAAAAGTGGATTTCAGCTGTTTGAGACGTCAGCAGCAGCCAGGGTAACTTGGCTGTTCCAGGGTCTTCAGGTTTCTTTTATTTTCAAATGTTTTCATCCCAGACTGCATTTTAGAAGGTAGCGCTGAGTTTTTATTGCTCTCTGCTTCCACCTTAGGTTCTAAAAGTTTCCAGAGTTGAGTTGAGCTTATTATGTAATATTTTTTATATATTTATTAATTTCTTTGTTAAATCACAGTTGTACAAAGAAAGTATGAGAAGGGTATTTAAAACTTTGGTAACTGAATTGTTGGAATAACTGTGAGAACCCTGTGATTGTGACTGATACGAGCCTCATCACATGGGCCCTTTTTTATACAGCGAACAAAAGCAGGGCTAATCCGCTCCACAACCAAATTCTAACCTCTCATTTGATAATTTCATCTCGTCTGAGAAGCAGCAGCCGGACTAATCTCTCTCGCGAGGCAGGAAATGCTTTAATTCCTCTTTAATTCTGTTATTAACGCACCATGGGACTTTAACAAAAGGTTCTCCTCAGTTCACTTTTTGTTTCTTTTTGTTAAGGCAGGCAGAGGTTGTATTATTACATTAAGCTGTGAGTTTCCTATCAGGTCGGCAGCAGTGACATTGAAGGGGTCAACATCATCGCCTTCAGGCAGATCAATCAGTTCGACCTCAGCGGGAACATCATCACGACTCCTGAACATCTCCCAACACTCTCGGTATGACCTGATGTTTTGGTCTCATCATGGACATGAATGTCATATTTTGGATTTTTAATGTTGCCTTTTTTTAACTTTTTTTTGGGGTGGATTGAGTGAAAACATAACATTCAGTGATTTTAAAAAAATAGCAATAAAGGTTGAACTTGTTTTGTATTTTCACTAATTCACACCGTGTCAGAGTTTAACAGAAGGCAGCCAGGCTTTTTCTCTCCTCTGGATGACTGAAAATCTACCATAATCTACAAGCCGAGTCAAATTTCTACATACCCCCAGCCCACTAATATTTGGTCAAGTGTCTCTTAGGAAGTTGCAGATATGTCATATTCTTTTGTAGCTGCTAACATTCCTCTGACATAATACTGACTAGATGTTTGACCACCCTCCTCATCAGAATCAGTGGGGTTTATTTGTATTTTGTTTATTCCCTGGAATTCACTCGACTTTTAAGTCTAGTGCATAAACGTTTAATAGGGCTGAGGTTGGTGCTTTAGGAAGGTCCTTCCAGAAGCTTAATGTTAGCCTGGTTTATTCATCACAAAACCAGTTATGAAGTCTGTTTGGGATCATTGTCCTGTTGGAATACTGGTTTCAGGTGACGTTATTAAATTCAGGTGACGTTATTATCAGGTGACTATTAAATAATAGTCCATTGTTCCACCAACTTTGCACCAGTACCACTGGCAGCAGTACAGCTACACGCTGGAAAGCCTCAGCTTGACTCTCCCGAACCTTCACCTGTCATTGCGACAACTAACAGTTTTAGTTTTTCTTGTCTGTGGGTAGCTGCAAATTTCAGTCAAGCTTGAAGGTGTTGAATTTTGAGTGACACTGTTTTCTTAGTCAGCATCATCTCAGTTTATATTGTTAAAAATTGCTTCACTGAGAACTGGCGTTCCAGCAGCTGCAGTCCATGGCAGGCTTGGTTGAGGTAAAACACCAGTGACCAGTGACCTTTCATCTGAGGGGAACAGTTCAGGTCTGTAACATGGACACGGATGGTTGTTCCAACAGGACATTGATGCCAAAACACAAATCAAAGCTGGTATTGGTTGGCTTCAACTAACCTGACCTTATTGAAACTGTGTTTTAAATTTAAATATGGGGTCAGTGCCAGGAAAACAACCACTTTAAGAAAACTCATCCAATTCTGCAGAGAAGATGGAAAACATTGAAACAGAACAGTTCAAATGCATCATTAAAAGCCCCCAAATAATTATTTCCTTTATTTCTAGGTAAAACTATACAAGAGCGACAATCTGGACAATCCGATCAACAGCGTCTCTCTAGGACAGTCCCTCTTCTTCCACTTCCCCCCTCTGGATAGGGATGGCGAGGTATCAACTAAACCCTAAGCATCAATGCAACACATTACATTTACCTAGTGCTCACATGTATGCTTCATGCTGTTTATAATCTGGATAACCTGTCTTGTCTTTTTGTTTTCTGTAGAGCTATGTGCTCATGCTCTACTCCACTCTGTCCCGCTCCCAGTACGATTTCACTCTGCCTCAGGTCTCCTTCACCTCCACCGGATACCACAAGCACGTCTCCCTCACCTTTAACCCCGCTGTAAGAAACGGAAAAAACAAAACTTTAAATTTCCAGTGTCTTTTTAATGTTTGACAGGGAAACCGTTTTGATTTGCCCGTTGCTCTTTGGTTTCTCTTATCGCTTGTCGTATTTCGTGCAGCGTAAAGTTCCCGACCAGGATGTTGCACAAGGCTCCTACATCGCTCTGCCTCTCACGTTACTCCTGCTGTTGGCGGCATACAACCACGAGAAGGTACTGTCAAACTTAACCTCATCCAGGCATCATATATACAAGTGGATTTTCTTTCTTCACCTTTAGATGTCTTAATGTTGTATTGAAATCAGTTTATTTGGTGATGGCACAGAAGAGAGCAGCACTAGTACTTCATCAGAGGATAAAAACACAGGAAAGCCAGGAGCTTCTGATTTATAAAACACAGTACCAGCATATAAAGAATAAGTTAGAAGGGGAAACAACAAATAACATGAACTATAAATAAAGAATTAAACTGAAATAGTAATTATGTGGAAAAACATGGTTTCTGTGAAGTCTTGAAAAGTCTGCAATATGATTTTAGTGTTTTCCAGGTTTGAATTATAATGGAAAAAGAAACTAAGACGATGGAAAAATATTCTTATTTACAGACTTTATTCCCATTGTCTAAAAATTGTCCTTCATTCAGTCATCATATAATTTTTTTCTTCCATTCTCCCTCCTTACCATTTCTTCTTTACTTCCTTTCTTTTTGCCTTCTCTACTTTCCTTCTTTCTCAGTTCCTTACCTTTCTTCCCTCCTCATCTCCTACCTTTTTCTTTTTCCCGGTGTCCTTTTTTTCTTCCTTCCTCATGTTCTACTTTTCTTCTTTCCCTCTTTCCTTTGTTGTTCTTCCATTGTATCCCTCCATCCTTCCTCATGTCCTCCTTTCATTCCCTCCTTGTCTTTCTTTCCTTCTTTCCTTACTTGTGTCCGACATCCCTTCCTTTCTTGTGTTCTTCCTTTCGTCCTTTACTTCCTCCCTTTCTTTTGTCCCTTCCTTCCCTTCATCCTTTTTCCATTCCTTCCCACTTTTCTGTCCTTCCTCGGGTTCTGCCTTCCCTCCTTCATGTCTTGCTTTTTCTTCCTGTCATTGGATTATCCAGGTTTCATATTTAAAGCCTGCCCGCTATTAAAAAAAAATATGTTCCATGAATTTATAGTGACCTGTGAGATTTTAAATTTTCACATTTTTACTTAAAAAATATATAGCAATCTTCGAAAAAGAACAGCACTACATAGAATATTGACCAAAAAAAATTACAAATGATTTTAAAATTGGGAAGTTGACTTAATATCATTAGAATAACATTCATCTTGATTGTTTCTAAGGGGACTTATACTCTAAACATCTGGTGATCTAAACTACATTTGAGTACAGCTTTGTGTCTACTTTTTAGAGGCTTTTAATAAAAATTATTTTATTCCCCTTGACAAGTTACTCTAAGCGGCTCTTACCCATAAGGCCTTTATATTTACAAGGAAAATAAATCAGTTAAACTTCTAGAGTGGAGGAAGCTATCGAATACTTAGGGACCTTTTTTGCAACTATTTTAAAAGTGAGCAGCATTTTAACATTGATGATGCGCTTCTCTACTGTTAATCAATAAGATTTAATAATGTGCTTTAAATTAAGATGCAGGTGCGGGTTGTTGTAACAAATAATGTTTTTTTAAATGTAATAAACTCATTAATGCAACGATTTGCTGGTAATATAACGTTTTCAGCCAAAGACAAAATAATTAAAATAATTAATTAATTTGCCAGTAATGCAACAAGTTTTTTTGTTGGAATAGTCCTCATCAACAAGATTGAACTCCAGTCTGGACGTCAGATTGCCGTTAATAAGTCTTTGTTTTCTTATTGAGCCTAAAATTCGTTGCATAGATCCACTGAAACACTGTTTTCTGCAGGTTATTCCCCTCCTGCTGCAGCTTGTGAGTCGCGTCCAGGGAGTGAGGAGCATGGCCCAGACCAGCACCGACTCCGCCGCTTTAGAGGAAGCTAAACGTCAGGCCAAGAGACAGAAAGCCAGGCGCACGTGAGGCGGGCCCCGCCCTCACATCTTCATCCACTAAACTGAAGACTATCGATGGTGACCTCGCAGAGCAAACAGGACTCACTTCATCGGCCATCACACCCATGTGTTGGTGTGCTAGTGAACTGTTTAGCTTGCCAAGGTGTGATTTAAAAGAAATAAAAAAAAAAAAACAGAAACCATTCAATATGCATTATCACCATCTCATCAGCCAACCAGATTCACTGGACTGAAAGCTGAGGTTTAATGTTGCATTTCTTTTCCCTACAAGAGTAATTGTCCATTATATCTGTTCATATTTGCAACAGAATCATTTTTATACGTTTGTAGTTAGTCAAGGCCAACGTGTGTGTTTTGAAAGTTCTAACCTGCCTCTTTTATCTGTCCTTACACTGTTTCGGACTCTCGGATGTTGCATGTCTGTCAGCGCTGAGGTCAGTTCAGGCAGTACACAGTTTTAAGCAGACGGCGGCTTAAATTTAATCAAATCAAATCATTTCACTTCTGTAAACGTGATTCCAGGTGTTTCGTTTTAAACTGAGCTGAATCTGCTAACAGGGATACTAAATCCTCTGACTTACTATAACACACTCCACCTTTGGTGTTCACTGTAAAGATAAGGCGACCTTCGCTTCACAGCTCATGAAGGTGGTGAAGAACAGAATGCTGGAAATTTTCTGTATTTTTTTTTGTTGATTTTTTTTTTTTTAAATAACAGGTTGAGATAGCAGGGTAGGGGGGCCTAATAGCTGATTAATTTATTAACAAGTTTAATCGGATGTGAATGATGACTAGTTTTCTTCAGTGCGGCTTTTTGTGTGATAGTCTAGTTTTGAATAAGAACTGGAGGAAGAGTAATCTATTAAAAATGCAGGTTAATATGAATCTCTGCTAATGGCCTGTCACAACAACGGTTCAAACCTGGAAACAGTTAAAGACACAGTTCTCACCTCAGCTGTGAAGGGTTTCAAACCTCACTGACTTTTCCGTTTTGCATTTATTTGCTCTCTCACTTTCACTCCAGGATGAATCCTGCTAAGCCATACTTAGAGAGCTGATTGAGGAGAAGAAGACGAGGGAAATGATTACATCTTTCATCTGTTCAGGATTTATTTTTGTTTTGACAAAATGAATAAAGTTTGACTGAAAGGAGATTAACTGGACAGTTTTACTGCCTTACCTGTTTAGGGCAGTAATATTTTAGCCCAAAATGCTCTGAAAGCTCCTAGAATTCAGCTTCTTCTCATCATTTAAGTATCTAAGGTAAAAAAAGGTGTACTTTATTATAACCTTCCTCATTCTCTTTACCCGATATGAAATTATTTCAAGTTAATTCTGGCCAGGGTGGTGGTTTGCTAAGAGATTAAAATACTGTATCACAATCCTGCAGAGGTGACGTGGTTTAGTCCCCATCACTACCAAATGGGATGATCTGAAATACCTGACAGTCAACATCTTTCTAGCATATGTTAACTTGCACAACCAGCAGCATAAACTCAGAGATTTGACCAGTGGACCAAAGAAGTTTTTTACTATGCAGTAAAAGAGGTTCAGGAGGTCTTTTTCCCAACATCTTAGGATACCACAAAATTTTTAAATCAGTTCAGTTAAGTGTTTCATTTTTATGCAATTTTCTGCAAAATTTCTCCAAAGTACCTTGTTGCAGATAGTGAAGTGATGCAGCGTTACCCTACCTAGTTTTTTTTTTTAAAGGTGTGAATAGTCTCGATTTCCTTTAAATGTCTGAACCATTTCCTCTATGATTGCAACTAATGATTACTCAATCAATAATCGGATAGCCAAAGGTGCTTAATAGGAGAATTTTCACAGGATTTGCACAAGGAGAAGCTAAAGTTATGTTACTTGAGTTCTGGATGGAGCATATTTACAAAGTTTTTCATCTTAAAAGCAAAATGTACATATTCTTTTCTACAGTTTTGGCCTAATTACTACTGAGAGGGGTTTTTTTCAGCAAATGGCATGTTTTAGAGTCTGTATACTCCAGTTAACGATTATTCGATTACTAAATTAATTGCCGCTTATTTCAATAATCTGATTAATCCGATTAATTGTTTTAGTCCTAGTGTGGCGGGTCGAGCAGTAAAGGACACTGGCACAGATTTAAAGTGCAAAAATAAGGGGGTTTTATTTAAGTCAGAAAAACAAACTTTGATAAATTATACAAAAATCAAGATGTTGGACCCAAAAAGAGGTCAAACTACTCAAAAAAACTAGAAAACACCAACTTTAACAAAACAGACCTCCTGACTAAAACAGAAGGCGAACTTAAATAGTGGCTCATCAGTCTACACAGACAAAGAAAGGGTCAAACTATCATAAGCAAGTCCAATTTCTCCCCCATGGTCCTTAGTTGAGGTATGAACCAATTTGCAGGTCTCCACATCGGCTTTCTCCGCCCCTTTTCACGTCTATTCAGCCACAGGAAAGGAGAAGCAGAGTTACTCAAAACCAAAAAGGATTAAATCAAAAAGTATACACAGAACAGGGTAAACTAGCATGTGCACACCTTTTAGAATACGGTGCCATGTTGTGTAAATAAACAAATTCCAAACCAAAACCAATTCTTTATTAATCTGTAAATTAAGTCCTATATTTAAAGAAAGTAAGTGTAGTGAAATGTGTAATGTGTGATGCAGGATAGAAATTACCCAACATGTGTGACTGGAACTGCAGCCATCACACCTAGTTTCCTCCAAATACTGAAAAAGATTTGATATTTGAGTTGCCTCAGTTTTAGTGTTGCATGTAGCCAGTAGCCAGATTGGTAATTTAACACCTATGGAGTACATTTCTAACTTACAAAAAGAGTCTTATAATCAACTAAAATAACAGCTCTGAAGTCTAGGTGATGGTTACACATCAACATTAAAACAAGTTACTTATGACTCACTGGGAGTATTTACACTTGCCACGTTTGGTCTGCTTTAAATGGACCAGAGTTCGTTTTCCCCCTTGGTCCCAACATTTTGTGCAGGTTGGAATACACTCGCGTGAACCCTGATCCGGACTAAACATACTCTTTGAAATGGACTACGATGCGGTTCGCTTCTGGTGTGAATATGAACCAACCGGCCTCGATCTGGCCCAGCTACAGGAAACACGCCTTTTTGGACTTAACAAGCCACTGTACTAAATGTTGAGAAAAGTGAATGCATTGAAGTCATACCTGATCCGCCGTTGTTTCCTTAGCAACGCTTCTGCCGGCATGGTGTGGGTCAGGCCATACAGAGCACATGTTCTCCTTTAGCTTGCAGCACGCATTTGCCAATGCCATTCCAAATTCAGAAACAGAACGTCGCTAAACCTGGGGTTAATGAGCTGCTTTTGATACTCAATGATTTTGCAGCTGTAATAACTGCACAAATACAGTGATTGGACAATGAAACTGAAACACCTGTCATTTTAGTGTGGGAGGTTTCCTGGCTAAATTGGAGCAGCCTGGTAGCCAGTCTTCATTGTTTGCACATTGCACCAGTAAGAGCAGAGTGTGAAGGTTCAATTAGGAGGGTAAGAGCACAGCTTTGCTCAAAATATTGAAATGCACACAACATTATGGGTGACATACCAGAGTTCAAAAGAGGACAAATTGTTGGTGCACGTCTTGCTGGTGCATCTGTGACCAAGACAGCAAGTCTTTGTGATGTATCAAGAGCCACGGTATCCAGGGTAATGTCAGCATACCACAAAGAAGGACGAACCACATCCAACAGGATTAACTGTGGACGCAAGAGGAAGCTGTCTGAAAGGGATGTTCGGGTGCTAACCCAGATTGTATCCAAAAAACATAAAACCACGGCTGCTCAAATCACGGTAGAATTAAATGTGCACCTCAACTCTCCTGTTTCCACCAGAACTGTCCGTCGAGAGCTCCACAGGGTCAATATACACGGCCGGGCTGCTATAGCCAAACCTTTGGTCACTCATGCCAATGCCAAACGTCGGTTTCAATGGTGCAAGGAGCGCAAATCTTGGGCTGTGGACAATGTGAAACATGTATTGTTCTCTGATGAGTCCACCTTTACTGTTTTCCCCACATCCGGGAGAGTTACGGTGGGGAGAAGCCCCAAAGAAGCGTACCACCCAGACTGTTGCATGCGCAGAGTGAAGCATGGGGGTGGATCAGTGATAGTTTGGGCTGCCATATCATGGCATTCCCTTGGCCCAATACTTGTGCTAGATGGGCGCGTCACTGCCAAGGACTACCGAACCATTCTTGAGGACCATGTGCATCCAATGGTTTGTATCCTGAAGGCGGTGCCGTGTATCAGGATGACAATGCACCAATACACACTGCAAGACTGGTGAAAGATTGGTTTGATGAACATGAAAGTGAAGTTGAACATCTCCCATGGCCTGCACAGCCACCAGATCTAAATATTATTGAGCCACTTTGGGGTGTTTGGGAGGAGCGAGTCAGGAAACGTTTTCCTCCACCAGGATCATGTAGTGACCTGGCCACTATCCTGCAAGAAGAATGGCTTAAAATCCCTCTGACCACTGTGCAGGACTTGTATTGTCGAGGCATAAAGCTCTGCTTTGACTAGATCAAAAGTGTGACATTATTGTTTCTACCATTACAAAGATGAATTTTGTAAGGATTGTTTACTCTGAGTAAAAAACATCCAAGCGCCTGTCTGTCTGGAGAGCAGATTCCATGTCAAGTTGACCTGGCAAAAGTCAGCATATTACAAGATTTCCTTCGATAACAAGCCCACTAATTTTCCCTGTACTGTGTCCCAATGGAATCTGCTCTCCAGACAGACAGGCGCTTGCATGTTTTTTACTCAGAGTAAACAATCCTTACAAAATTCATCTTTGTAATGGTCGAGGCATAAAGCTCTGCTTTGACTAGATCAGTATATGTCATTCCCAAGACGAATTGACGCTGTATTGGCCGCAAAAAGAGGCCCTACACCATACTAATAAATTATTGTGGTCTAAAACCAGGTGTTTCAGTTTCATTGTCCAACCCCTGTATGCAGAACAGAAATGCAGCAAGTATTACTTCAGTGATAGTGTTCCTCCATTTATGGCTCTGTGCTTTGTCCCACCATGGTCATTTCTGTCCAATGGGAGCAACAATTGTCATGTGTGTGGAAACAGCTTCAAACTAACAAAAGAAAAAAATTACGGCCGATTTTGGTCCGGACCAAACAAGTGGACCAAAGGACTGTCCTGGTGTAAATACACCCTAAATCTAATGGCGAATCAGTGGATGGAGCTAAAGATTTGGGTAATGGCAAGTCGGCCTTCTAATTCAACAACTTGGAGCTCATCATTTATCATTAAGATAAATCTTGAAAATACCAGCAGAAAGATGCAAAAATCTGGTGTACAGTTGAAAAATAAGTTTCTTAAATTAACTTAAACACATTTGAAATTTAAATCTGAATATGAATAATACTTCACACACCATCTAAAAAGAAAGAAAACAATGTTCCTTATTAAGTGTCCACAACCATTTTTGACTTAAAGCCATTTATAGTATTTAAGTGGTTCAGATAGTTGAAGTTCAAAGTCACAAACTTGTGTCACTCTTTATCGTCTCCTGTAAGAGCTGTTAGTCTGCCTTCTCCTGTTACACCGACGCATTTGACACAGTGCCTCTGTGAATCCTGCACAGTAAGCTCTACCTGCTTGTACTCTGCTTATACTCTATGCAGCCTGTTTGACAGCCGCCGAGACACCACACCGAGCTCCTCTGCCGGCATTTTGACTTGATGCGATTGAGATGCAGCCAATTAGTGTGAGCCACGCAGCTCAGTGTCTGTCTAGAAATGAAAGCTGCAAACAACATCAACACACACGGGCGTCAGCAGCATGATCAGATCAGCTTGTTGCGCTCTGGATTCATAGAACATGACAGCATCTTCTAGATATGAAGAATAATTTAATATTTTATTTTTTACCAAAAATATTTCTTATTTGATTTATATTTTGGGGCAAAATTGTATTTTAGGCATCTGTGTCAGCAGGAATCTATTTAAACAGGCTGTTTTCTTGTCAGATTTTATGTGCAAGTTCATTACATCAATCATTATTATCTCAAAATGTCTATGAGGTGTTCTCAGGCTGATCCTAACAGAAAAAAACATGTAAAATTATACATGAGTTTTACATCAAATAAAATATTTATTTCACACAAATCCCCCCATCTGGTCTTTATTCTGATATTTGATATCACTACATAATTCCATTCAAATCTATTCCTCATAATGCATAGGCAAAAACCCACTAAACATCTCAGAGGAGAGAGGAGGCAGCAAAGGGTGGAACCCGCATTAATCTCAGATGCATGATGAAATGAGAGGAAGTAGGGAGGAGAGATTAAATATTCAAAAGAGATGATTACAATTTAGACAGTGGTGAGGGTGATGTGTAATAGTATCTACTCGATGCTTTCTGCGGCAGCTGAGGTCAGTATGTGTGAAACGACTCTGAAGTGCCAGTTTTATACAAGAGGTGTCACGTCCCCCTTTTCTGAAATATAATGCTTATTCACCACTCGGCAGATGCAGTGGAGGAGACAGCCTTATCTCCAATATAACCAGATTGACAAATACTGCTAAAGCCTCGAGGCAATCCATGTTTTTTAGTTAATTAGTTTTGCTGTGCAATAATATACTCAAGTTTTTTAATATTTAATTAAATAACTTTCGGCCTGTTAAGTATTGTTCTGTAAATATGGAGGAGATCTGGAGGTGATATTACAAGAATAGATAAAAGAGTGACTCAAGCGCTGATATTATTGTACAGCAAACTGCACACATAGGGAATAAATTCAGAACGAATTTAGTAACAAAAATAATTCTACTTGAAGTTAAACATTTTTCAGTTAACAAACTCTTTTCTAGGCTTGAACAATTCATTAAAACTACCAAGCAAAATGAAGGAATTAAGAACTATTGAACTATGTACAATTAAAGGAACAAGGGGACCAATAAAATTGATGCAATGACATGACAGTTCAATGTGGCTATTTATGTTTAAGAACCGGGGTTTCTCTTGAGGGGTTCGGAAATTAGGTTGAATTAGTTTAAAACTAAGTAAAGGTAAGTATTGGTTTGAGTTCTAACAACCAATCACAATGCAAAATCAGAAGGCAAGTAAAAGATGAGGTCAATAACCTTTTTGGAAAACTGATTTTTAACATTGTTTTAATCAGCCAGCCAGCATTATTTTACTAAAAAAATAATATTTAAGGAAATATTATTTGCCGAATTATAAATCAATAATTTTTTGGATAATTGAGCTTAATGTTATTTTAACTAGCCATCATATGGAGTAGGGGACAACTAAAATAGCAGAGAGGAACGTCTAAGGACAGTCACAAGAAGGCAAAGAGTCGTATGTTAATATTTGACTTTGCTGGTGCTAGCATTAGCAGTTTCGGCTAAAAAAGGAAAGTAGCTTATTTACCAACCCTTTTAGTTACTCATGTGCTTAAAATACCATTAATACAAATAGTAGGATGTAAATGAGCCTCTCGAACATGGTAACTAGATCTTCAGTATATGAGATAGCATAAGAAATAACTGTAGAACCCGATGTGTGTTTGGTCTGATTTTATCCAGTTGAGCTTTTTGAGTTATTATAAATGCTAAGCTCAACCCAACCAAATTATTTATGGAAGCTTTCCCTTTGATTACTGCCCACAATTTTAAATATGAATGATCTATCCTTAATAAACAGATACATACCACAGGCCTTTAAGGTTGCTGTAATTAAACCTTTAATTAAACCTGCTCTCCATCAAGAGTAAGCTATAGAGGTATATCTAATCTTCCTTTCTTAGCTAAACATCTTGAAAAACATAGTTACACAACAATGACCTTTGTTGAGCTGATCATAGCACTGAAACAGCACTGGTGAAAGTCATTAACGATATTCTCATGGCCTCAGACAATAGACCTGTGTATGGACTTGTCTTGTTAGATCTCAGTGCTACATTTGATACAGTCAACTTTCTTTACACAACAGCCTTACTTGTGGAGGGCCACTGGGTTTAGTGCTTGGGCCAGTTCTCTTCACTGTTTTGAATGCTTCCAGTCCACTGCTGAAGAAAACGCATGTTGAATTGGTTTTAAAGTTTGATCTAGAACATTTGGACAAGCCAATGAAATCAGTGGTCAGATGAGACCAAAACTGAAGTCTTCAAATGTCTTTGCACACACCATGTTTAGGAAGGAATGGCACTGCACATCACCCCAAACACATAGCCAAGAAAACTCAAAATGTTTGTGTGGAAGAATGGCCCAAAATCAATACATACAACTAAATGGGCTCAACCTTTACAGCCCCTTTTCAGCCATACTGACCACTCAAAGCTCCTTATACTGAGGCCACATTCACCCAATCGCGCACCGATATGCAGATTGGTAGGCAACTTGCCCGCCACAGCCGCAGTGCCTGGAGGCACATCGACATGTGGCAGGAGGAAGATGTAATTGAACCCACAACTTTCAGATTGCAAGACAACTACGCTTCCCACCGAACCTCAGTCCCCTCTAGTTTCTAGTACTTGTGAAGTGTGTTCATATCTTATTCTGTGTCTTTCCACTTTATTACACATAACTTCATTTTGTGGACTTGTTTGGATCACTTAGATTGTTACCAACAACTGATCTAAATGTCATGTCAATAAGCCCAAAAAGATATATTCTGTTTTATAATATAAGAAATGTTGACTAACTTGTTACTTAATAAGCTTGTACCAACAACAATACACTTATTCACGTATTCCATCTTTCCTTGACAGTTACTGCTAACACTTGCCATCCTCAACATGCTGTCCATCTCCCTTCATTCTACAGAAGCAATGCCTCAGTGCAGATCAAATGAATGTTCAAACACACTCACCATTCAGCATGGACTTGCCCAGCTGCTGCCCCATTCACTTTCAGAGATATTTGTTGTCTACAATGGTGATAAAAGCACAGACATCATGGTAATACAAAAGGAACACTGGCTCTGAGAACGACTGACTCCCTATCTCTCCTCCCTTTGTCTGATGATGGGTCCTGGCTCTAAAAGACTGCTGCTTCTGTCTATACTGGTATGTTTCTTCTCTTTGGAGCTTGATGAAAAGGGACGAAACAGAGGGGATAGAACAAAAGATAATGTGAAAGATGTCACATTGAAGGACAAAAAAAAAACCACACACACCCTGGAGGAAGCTCTGACCAAAATATTTCCAAATTAAGATTTGATTTAGTACATCAGAAACATGATCACTGAATGTTAAAGGCACTACCATCAGCTTGCAGCTTTAGGAGTATTGATTATTGTCTAAGTAAGCATATTTTCGCCTACTTGTACGTGCATGTAGTAGTAGATTGTGTTACACATCATCCACAGTATTTTAGTCATGTATAACATCAAATGTGTGATCCAGTTTGGGTGCTGATTATCAGGTGAATATGAAACCATTATACTAAAGAGATTTTCCTTAAATATCTTTAACACAACCACTCATGTGAAGTGTAGTGAAGTGCACAAGCAATGGATCTAAATTGTAATCTGGCAGGGCCTTTTTGCAGGTTACTTCAAATGGCTTTGTAGTGTTGTTCTTCTTCGGGGTTGTTATTATCCAATGGTTTATCTGATTGCCTGATTGCACATGTGAACGTTTCCCCTGGATGAGACTAAGCAGTGTTTTATTAAGGTTAATCTTCCTATTTTTTTAAAATTGGAAATAGAAAAAGCTTTGTAATAATCCATAACTGAATATGTACTGTATATTTTAACAGTTTATTGTTTAAACTTTGAATGTGAAAGCTAGGTCTTGTTCCAAAAAATGATTACATGCTTGTAATTACAGGGTGAGAACCGAATGTGGAAACATTCTTCATGGTCTAGTTATTAAAGGTATATTTTGATACATTTGTAAATCTTAGAGTCTTGACGAGTTCACTCTGGAAGTGATATCTCTCACTAAGCTCAAGTCGATGAGCTCGACACAACACTTGCCAGATAGCTTTCTACCTGAACTTAGGATAGGAGTTGATTGTCTTTTTTCTCAAAGTTGTGGTAAATGTTCTCAGCGGGAATTAGGTTTCTTTATCAATATAAATAATGGTTGAGTGTTTGTTTCTAGTAATAATTATTTTTAAATCAGTAATGTTTAGGTTGAAATTAGTGTTTTTCTGATTTTGGGTCAAATTTTGTGTGGATTTAAAATTAACTCTTTTCAAACAGGATGAAAACCAGCAGTCATGAAGAGGACCATAAGATGAAAAAAGGCAAAACCTGGCTTCAGCAGTCTTTCAAAGCTCTGAATGTTTTCCTTTTAAATCTCACCAGTTGCAGTTTGTGGCACCAGGGTAACAGCATCAGCAGGTCGGGCAGGAATGCAGATTTTTTTTTCCAACAACCCCACATCAAAAAAATCCTCCTAATTACAATATACTTCTGCTTAAATAGCCACAGACACTACCACTGATCTACTTTAGCGGGTTTTACAGTACATTTACACACAAAACTACATAATTTGCCACTAAGTTCTTTCACACACAACATATGTCTAACTACCAACTAATAAGGATTAAATGATATACAAAACAAACAAGAGTCAAATCAATCTAATGTTTCATTCCACTTTCCCCTCATCTTGAGCCCACTGGTTTGCCGCAGTGAAGTAGATGATTAGCGAACTCCTTTCAGGTGAAGTAATTAGGCTGTCGTTGTGTGTGCAGTCTATGAATCTTGCCTTCCGGATGTTGACCTCAATGAGAGAGAGTTTAGCGGTTTTCAAAATAAAAGCATTACAAAAACAAACTTCCTGTTAGTTAATGTAAGTGTGTGCTTCACCTTTGTGAGGGAGATGCTTTCCAGCAACCTCACACTAAGGAACATAAACAAATCTCCTCATGCTTTTTTTTCGTGTAATGGAAATGAAAAGTATTAATTCTTTAGATTGTTTTTAACAAGTCATGAGACTCTTCAATTTATAAACATTAATATAATGTGAAGCAGTTTTTTACTTCATGACATAAGTAAGCAGACAAAGTTCATTTTTAGACTCAAAACCAGCACTTCATGCATCCATCTGCATCGTCTTCTGGTCATAAAATCTGCAGAAGCATTAATGTGACCGCCATGAAAATGTTTCATTTTAAGATGAGTGAGAAGCCGAGAGAACCAGAATTAAAATGTCATTATCCCATCTTACCCTTCACACTTTGCTGAGCAGCAGTGGTTACAGATGAAGCTGCCAGACACATACGTTCTGATTAGGATGACGTACGTCTGCTGCCTAATTCACTTAATTAGGCGGGTGAACAGTGAGCCAAGTAATAACGTAGTAAGGTTTTGTGTGCAAATTTAATTTGATAGGTCTGTGGTGTGTACAATTAACAATTAACTTGTGTGGGTTTTCAGCAGAGAAGCTGTCAGACACTGGAACAGTGAAGAGAAGGTAGACAATGTTTGTGTTCAGGAGGGAAAACCTCACTGACCTGCTCTGTTAGTTTGCCTGAATTAGTAGATACTGTTTGACATACGTTGAATTAAGCTGCTATAGGTGAGCACTGATGCATTTGCTTTCATTAGATGGAAAACATTTAACCAGATTGAAAAAAAAATGACTTTGACTGCGTTTGATAACTCGGATCAAACTGGAATTTATGTAATTGACTTGAAATTTGTCTGTATGACTGGATTGAATAGACACTTTTAGTAAAGTGCCTATAAATAAACTGAAATACATTGAATTGTGCAGCATTCACAGTAAAAACAACATTCCCGCATTACGTGTATGTGTATATGAAACAGACTTAAATTTTAAAGGTCGAAACACAGTAGAAAAATGTTTCAGGAAAAATATTGGAAAACTGTGCAAATATCCATTAAAGATAAATGGATTGCACAGAAAAAGTAGAAGTTGCCTCCTGTATGAGGAAAGGCACAGAGACAGATGGTGGAATACAATGGGAGGAAAAAAAGCCTGTCAAATCGAGTTCAATAAGAATAGATCTGTTGGAAACATTGAGGTGGCAGCAAAGACTTTGGCAATCATCCTCTGTGAATATGAAGCACATTAATTAAACATTGGCCCATGAATACGACAGGATTTCCCAGGGTGCAATCAAACCATGAGCAGTGTGTAAATATACCAAAGATTATGAATTTCAAACAAAACTTTGGCAACCTAAAGTTTTTTTTTTTTCTGACATAAGATCAGAATACTTTGCATGCTAAAATCAGGCCACGGATATTCACTCAGAAACATTGCTTTTATATTTTCGCTCAGCCAGAAATCTGTTCCAGTATTTGGAGAAGCTTATCAGAAGACGACATTTTATTTAAGGCTAGCTGTTTCACTTAATTCTAGGTTTATGCTATGCTCTAATTTTAGATTTACAACAGCTGAATGCTTATATAAGCTTTAGAGATCAATGAATTAACTTTGTTGAAATATTTCAGTTTTTTTTAGTTTAGTTGTTCTTGTACACCACAGTATATTGCTAAAAGTATTCACTTACATGATCAGATCAGATCATTGAATACAGGTATTCCAATCATGGCGTGGGGCTGTTTTTCAGTTTGTTGGGCGCAACCCCTTCTTCCCAGTGAAAATAACTCCTCATGCTTCAGGACACCAAGACATTTTAGGGAATTTTATACTTCTATTGAGAACAGTTTGGGGGTGGCCCCGTTCTGTTCCACCATGCCTGCAAACCAGTTCACAAAACAAGGTCCATAAAGACCTGGAAAAGGGATTTTGTAGTGGAATTACTTGACTGGCATGCAGAATCCAGACCTCAACCCAACAGAACCGCTTTGGATGTAGTAAAGCAGAAGCTGTGAGCCAGGCATTCTCCTCCAATATCAGTGCCTGACCTCAGAAATGTGTTTCTGGAGGAATGGTCATAAATTCCCATAAACACACTCATAAACCTTGTGGAAATGCTTCCCAGAAGAGTTGAAGCCTATAGAGCTTCAAATGATGGTCCATGTGATGGCTGTAGTTAGTTAAGAAAATTATCTAATTTCTACCCAACATCACACAGCTACAGTAGAGTATTACATATTTCACTACACTTACTTTCTTTAAATATAGGACTTAATTTACAGATTAATAAAGAATTGGTTTTGGTTTAGAATTTGTTTATTTACACAACATGGCACCGTATTCTAAAAGGTGTGCACATGCTAGTTTACCCTGTTATGTGTGTACTTTTTGATTTAATCCTTTTTGGTTTTTGAGTGGGCTGCACAATGGCGCAGTTGGTAGCACTGTTGTCATGCAGCAAGAAGGTCCTGGGTTAGATTCCCGGCCGGGGGTCTTTCTGCATGGAGTTTGCATGTTCTCCCCGTGCGTGGGTGGATTCTCACCAGGTACTCCGGCTTCCTCCCACAGTCCAAAGACATGCCTGTTAGGTTAATTGGTCTCTCTAAATTGCCCTTAGGTGTATGAATGAATGTGCATGGTTGTTTTTGTGTTGCCCTGCAATGGACTGGCGACCTGTCCAGGGTGTACCCCGCCCCTCGCCCATAGACTGCTGGAGATAGGCACCAGCTCCCCCGCGACCCACTATGGAATAAGCGGTAGAAAATTACTGACTGACTGTTTTTTGAGTTATTTCAGTGGCAGCTGCTCCTTTCTTGTGACTGAACAAAGAGGTGGAAAGGGGCAGAGCAAGCGAATGTGGAGACCTGCAAATTGGTTTATACCACAACCCAGGACAATGGGCGAGAAATGGGACTTGGTTATGATAGTTTTAATTGGGTTTTTGTGTGTTTGACCCTTTTTTTTGTCTGCGTAGACTGATGAGTCACTATTCAAGTTCTCCTTCTGTTTTAGCCAGGAAGTCTGTTTTATTAGAGTCAGTGTTGTTTGTTCACAGTCCTTTGAGTAGAGTTTGTTAGTTTGACCTCTTTTATGGGAAAAATATCTTGATTTTTGGATAATTTGTCCAATTTTGTTTTCTGGGTTAAATAAAAGCCCATTTGTTGGCACTTAACCTGTGCCTGACTGTCCTTTACTGCTCGACCTGCGACACGCCAGCGTGATTAAGTTAAACCAAATGGATAAAGAATGGGACATTAATCAAGTTCTTAGTTAGAGAAATGCACATGAGCAAACAAATTGTAGTTCAACGCCTGAGAGAAATATCATACAGAATCCAGTATTTTTCCCAGCTGATTTTGTTACAAAAAACTAAAATAATAAAACCTAATATTTGGGTTAAATAAACAAATTTTGTTATTTGATGATTCTTGGTTGAATGGCACCTTGACCCTCCTGCAACATAGTTAAGCTTCAAATTAGATTCTAACTTTACTTCATTAGCCACCCACAGTGCGCAACCATATTTTCTTTGTGTTCACACTGTGCACGATACAAGTGGACGCCCATTCCCCAGTTGTCCTTTCGTCTAGAGTGCTCATGCCGCTCTCAAAACTGTGCCACCCTGAGTGGTGAGCCATTTTGTCCAAGAAAATGCTGCCACTAATTACTTTTGTTCTTTAATGTATAATTTTCCATAAAATTTGAGTTTTTTTGGAATCAGCAGAGTCAACTGTTGTCAGTGGATTCCTGTTTTCACCGCAGCAGATTACTCTACTTAGTGATGCTGTGCTAATCAGGGATCAAAGTGTTATATGTGCGGCTCTCAACAACGTGCAGTCGTCCTTCTTATATCATCTTCATCACATTGTTTGATCTTCTGACTAACTTTTTAACTGCACACGGATCAGTTTATCTCTTTCTTCACGTTTCTGTCACTCCCAAAAGTGCTGTTATCCTTCCATCTCTGCCCCATGCTGTCTATCCCTTCATCTTTAGGTCTCTTTATTCTTACCAACCCTCCTGTGGAGCTACACCTCTTCTCTTCCTCTGTGAATAATACATGGCCTCTGAGGCTTTGGATGTGGAAAGAGGATGAGATTCTTGGTGTAGGCTGTTTTTCTCTCTGCTCACCTGCAGGGACCTCACGCTTGTGTGTCTGGTCGACAGCTAAGATGAATACTTAAACATATCGCCTCACTGTTACAGGTGATTAAATATGTGACAACATCTTTGGTGGAAGTTTTTATGTTCTGTGTGTGTAAAAATTTTTCTAAAAACCTCATTTTGCTAAAAACCTCATTTTCCCATGCACTTTGGAAATAGGTTGTGCTAGGAAATTCTAGAGAAGTAACAACCTTCTCAATAAAATGACAAACGATCTCCAATAATAAACAGCCACTAATGAAATACGGGTAATTGCTCATGCAGTGAAGAATTACAAATCCTCGCCTAAATTCTCATCCCCAAAAGCAAAATACCAACAGACCCAAATGCAAGCAAGACTCCTTTAGTTGATAACCTAATTACCTATGTCTACCAGGCTGTTAAAAGTCTCCTACTTTGTAGTATTCATGTCATTGGGTCACCTCTAGGACCTGTGTGAGAACAGCACACATTAAATTACAAGCTGGCCTAGCCTATCTGGTGCGTAGCTGTCTTCTGTCGAATTACTGCGGCAGAGGGACACATGTCCATCAGGACGCTGCCTGCCACCAGGAGCTCTCAGAAGATACGAACAGAGGAAGAGACTCACCAGAATGTTGGATAGAGAGATCTGGCAGTGGAAGTGTCAGGTGTCTGAGACTGTTATCACCAAAGCTGCCGGTCTCTCTGTTCTTTTCTTTGTTGGACCAGCTTCACGAGAAGTGTGAAAAAAAAGCACCAAAAATTCCCAAAGATTTTATGTCCTGTGTCTCTGAAATGTGAAAAATGATTGGATGATTTCGGACCTAAAAAACGAACTTTTAAAATTGTTTTCATATTACAAAGACCAACTTTAATATTCTTTATGGGGATTTTATGTGACACACCAACACAAAGTAGTGACTCATTGTGAAATGGAAAGAAAATAATACATGTTTTTTTCCGTCTTTTTCCATTTAATTTTTTTTCATTTAATTTTTTCAAATAGAAATCAGAAAAGTGTGCTGTCATTTATATTTCGCCCGCTTTACTCTGCTACACCTAAAATAAAATTTTGTGCAAAAAGGGCATTCTGAAGTTGCCTAATTATTAAAGAGAGTTTACCTGTGTAATTTCATCTCAGTATAAATCCAGCTGCTCTGTGAAGGCATCAGAGGTTTGTTAGAGAATATTAGAGAACAAACAACATCATGAAGATGCTGAAGATAAAATGAAAATAAAATTAGAAAATGTTTTACAGGACAACCATTAGTTTATAATCCACAAACCTGGCATTAATGGAACAGTGGCAAGAAGAAAACAATTGTTAAAAGAAAGGTTTTTGTACTTTGCTACAAGCCCTGTAGATGACACAGTAAATGGTCGATGTGGAAAAGGGTGCTCTGGTCAGATAAGACCAAAATTGAACTTTTTAGTCTTTGTTCAACACTGTTGTAGAAAACTAACACACCATCCTCACGTTGAAGCATGGGGATGGCAGCATCATGATGTGGGGATGCTTTGTATCAGCAAGGATAGCAAAGCACGGCAAAGTTGAGGGGTGGATGGATGGAGCTAAATACAGTTCAAAAAAACTTCAGTACAAAAACTTCAGACCTGGGCGTTGGTTCACGTTCCAGCAGGACAACGAACCCAAGCATAAACCAAGAGCTACAATAAAATTATTTAGATACGTACGTGTTGGACTGGCCCAGTCAAAGTACAGATCTGAATCTAATTCAGAATCTGTGGAAAAAGTTCAAAATTAATGTTCACAAATGATGTCTATCAAAGATGACTGAGCTTGTACTATTCTGTCAAATTTCAGTCTCTACATGCGTGAAGCTGGTAGAAACATACAGCAAAAGACATGGAGCTATGGACGAAAATAAATGCATGATTTTGTTTACTTCAAAAGTATTCTCTACTTGGTGTTGGTCTATCACATGAAATCCAAATAAAATGCATTAAGTTTTGCCATTATAACGTGAGAACATGTGGAAAGTGTAATTACCTTCACAAAGCACCATATAAACACCATAATAAAGAATAAAAAACAGTCTTACCTTCAGAGATCCATTACTTTTCCTGACTATAGATTTCTGATTTTGGATTCTTATATCTGTTCTCAAATTAATCTCTGCAGTTGAAATTTGATTTTTCAAAATATTTTATAAATAAACAGAATTAACTCTTTGCAATAATATTTGTCTCCCTGAAGACTATAATTGCTTATATGTAAAATCTTCCCAAACTGAATTTTTTTACTTTTTCACGTTATTTGCTGCATAGCTTTAAGTGAAGGTCATTGAGATATGTCTGTTTCACCTGTGCATCTACATCCATTTCATTTAATCACCTTCATAACTCCACATCTAGATGTACAGACAGCTGATCTGACCCATGCCACAGAACAATGGGAAGTTCCAGCAAGGCTAAGCATTACTACACCACTTTGCTTTGCAGCCCATATTGACATTAAGAGTCAGAAGAGAAGCTGCAAACACAGCCAGTCTTGACCACCCTCTCATGCTTGAACAGGAAAGGCAAGAGTGGACATATCCAAATGAGCTGATCAACAGGATGCTTTGTGAGTGTTTACTGATGGAAGGCCATGTGAAGGTGGAGTTGAGTGGCAGCTTGGCAGCCAGTGGTGGAGAGATCCATCATGCCATGACAGGAAGGATCGGGGCTGTGACGTCTCGCCCTGCCCTGACGGGCCACGGCCTGTCAGCTTAATGAGGCTCCCAGTGACAGGTGATGCCGGGGTTGTGAGAGGGTACGTGTGTGGGTGGGGACGTTCAAAGAGTTTAAACAAGTGCCTTGTTAATGTTCTGCTCTGTGGAAAAACATATTTACACATCTAGGGGTCTGTGTGTTTCTTATTTCTTTTCTAATTGTATTTTGTTTTTGTTTCAGTTCTTAAATATGACCAAGATTTTTATTCTGCATTAAACATTAATTAAATGGGTTGCACGGTGGGGCAGTTTGTAGCAGTGTTGCCTTGTAGCAGGGAAGGTCCTCGGTTTGACTCCCGGCAGGGGGTCTTTCTGCATGGAGTTTGCATGTTCTCCCTGTGCATGTGAGGGTTCTCTCCGGGTAATCTGGCTTCCTCCCACAATCCAAAAACATGACTGTTAGGTTAATTGATCTCTCGAAATTGCCCTTAGGTGTGAATGAGTGTGTGCATGGTTGTTTGTCCTGTCTGTGTTGCCCTGTGATGGACTGGCAACCTGTGCAGGGCATACCCTGCCTCTTGCCCGTAGACTGCTGGAGATAGGCACCAGCTTTTCCGTGACCCACTATTGAATAAGCAATATAGAAGATGAATGAATAAATAAACGGGAATTACAAATTGATATTCAGATAATCCTAAAAAAAATCCTCTAAAGTATTTTACTTTATTCACAGGAGATAACCAGTAACAATTAGAACAAATGTTTTACAGACTGTGTGGGCAGTCAGAAAAACATATCGATGGAAACCAGATACCTGTACTTTCTATACATGAAAGCTTGGTTCATATGTACTGCTTACAAATGTGGTTTCTTCTACTTTAACACAACCAAGTATTTTACAATCTTAAGATATGAAATATATGAATGGAAAAGGCACTGTACTGTGACTTTGGGTTTTCTTTTATTGTAGTAAACAAAGATACACTATACTGCCGAAAGTATTGGGTCACACCACCATATCAATGAATTCTGGTGTTCCCATCCCTTCCATGGCTGCAGGCGTGTCAAGTTTGGTGTGTAGAAACTTGACTGACCTGCACAGAGTCCTGACCTCAACTTTCTTGAACACCTTTGGTATGAATTATAGCGGATGCTGTGGTTCTGATTTTCTCTTCTAACTTTGAACACACCCCTAAACCTTGTGGAAAATGTTTACAGAATAGTTGGTATTGCTGGGAACAGTGGGTCCAGTAACAAATTGGACCTTATAGATTAACAATAGGAAGTGATGAAAGTTCATGTACATGTAAAAGGAGACAGACAAATATGTTTGGCAATATAGTATATGTAATGTTTTATCATGGGTGGAATTTCAGATACAAAAGTATATTTATATGACTGTTAAAAGTGTTGGCACCAGGGCGCGGTGCTGGTGTCGTAGGGGTTAAGCGTGCGACCATGTGCAGAGGCTATAGTCCTCGATGTGGCTGTCCTGGGTTCGAGTCCCGGACCGGCGAACTTTGCCGAATGTCTCCCCCTCTCTTTGTCTTCCCCAATTTTAAAATTTGAGACAGTAAAGAAAATCCATGTGAAAACTGAAAAGCTGACTAAGATAGATTTCTAAAGTTCCTTAAATTAACATGTCAACTACTACCCAAAATTATATTAGTTTTCAAATAAACTTCCTTAACTTTGCTAATTTAATTATGAAGGTTTTTTTTCAGAAATATGTTTGAAATATGTTTTTCAGGTGCATGAGTATCTATAACAGGGTTGCGCCAAACACAGCACATGACAAATGAAATACCTCATAACAGTGTCCCATTCAAGCTAGATGAATCAAATGAGATGATGGTTTATTACCAAATTTTCTTGGAATACATAAAAAAGTATTAAATAAATGGTCCGTTTTTCAAAAATGTTGCTGCCTAAATTCAATTCAGTTCAATTCAGTTTATTTATATAGCGCCTATTCACAACACATGTCGTCTAAAGGCACTTCAGAAAAGTCAGGTACATACATTCCAGTTAGTCCTAACCATTGAACAGTGCAGTCAAATTCAGTTATTTATTCAAATTGGATAAAAAGTTTTTCTGTCTAAGGAAACCCAGCAGATTGCATCCAGTCAGAGACTTGCAGCATTCACTCCTCCTGGATGAGCATGTAGAGACAGTGGACAGTCACTGGCGTTGACTTTGCAGCAATCCCTCATACTGAGCATGCATGTAGCGACAGTGGAGAGGAAAAACTCCCTTTTAACAGGAAGAAACCTCCAGCAGAACCAGGCTCAGTGTGAGCGGCCATCTGCCACGACCGACTGGAGGTTAGAGAGAACAGATCAGAGACACAAAGAGAACAAAGAAGCACTGATCCAGGAGTACTTTCTATGGGAAGGAAAAGTAAATGTTAATGGATGTAGCTCCTTTAGTTGTTTCACCTAAAAAGAAGGAACATATAAACTCTGAGCCAGTTTTCAAGGTTAGAGTCTGAAAGAGAGCACATAGAGTTAGTTACAGTAAAAGCTCAGTCAGTAGCCATGTCTAGGAGTGAGAAAGGGTTAAACACTAAAAGACAGGGCCATGTGGATCATCGGTAGAGGGTGAGCATTAAGTTGTTGCCAGCAGAAGCTCGGACGATGCCCCTTTCCAGAAGGTGTCACAGGTAGACACAGAGTCAGGCCAGGTGTAGCTTCTAGGAAGAGAAAAGAGAGAGAACAATAAAACATTTAAATAGAATTTTGTAAAATGCGCCATTACTCTAACAACCTTGTTTTTCCTTGTATAAAACTGTCCTTAATCAGCTGCATATTACAGGAGATGAGCTGGAATTGCTGTTATACAGTTAGCACAAATTAAATTATTTTACTTTCCTCTCTTGTGTCATGTTTCACCCTGTACTAGAACCTAGTTTGCTAAATCTTTTTTTTCACATTTATTTTATGTTCACTCCTGTCCCCCTTTGCTTTATTTTGACCTCAGAGTCAACTTGGGGTTGACCACATAATGACTGACATTAAGAAAGTGAAATAGGAGCAGCAAACACAACACAAGCCGGACGGGGACGACATGCAGGCACCCTACCCTGCCCAGCCCCGACCCCTGTGGCTTTCTGCTGCTTCAGATACAACTTTGCAAACTTTAATTGTGCTGCCATGTGTTTTCAGAGTTTTTCTACTGGCAACTGTTCCAAGCCAGCCATATTTAGTTAGCTTTCTAAATTCACTGAGAAGAAGTTTTATACTTCAAACGAAAACTGAAGCCTCTAGAGTCCCCTTTTTTCCTTTGACTTGAAAATGAAAGAACACCTTATTTTAGCCTTGAAACAATACATAAACATAAAACATTTAGCATTCTCTCATCTTAACATTAGGAAAATAACAGGTAACAAAATGCCAGTTGACCGAAGCACATATTAGATAATCCTGTTCTGCTCAAACACAAAAGCAGTGTATAAAAAACACTTTAGATCCTTCATGAGGGCTGGCTACCTTCTCTTGGTGAGCCTTGTCTTATTTGTATTTCATTCTTTTGTGCTGCAGAAACTAGATTCTCCTCCTGGTGCAAAATCAGATACAGCAAAGACCTCCTAAAGACTGGCTGAATAAGCTAATATTTTGCTATATTTAAATATTTCTTGTGTCAATCTCTAGACGAACTTAATAAAGTCGCAGAGGAATTTACTCTATAATACTAAACAGCCTATATTCCAAATCATTCCTCTGATTTATTTCATGGAGGACAGAATCACAGTCAAGGAAATAGTTGAAATAGTTGAAATGAAAATGTTTCCCCATATCTTAGTTCTAATGTTAGATTTCCTTTACAGATTTGGTTTTCCAAAATCGTTTGCTCACAGAAAACGACTTATACAATTAGAAGGGGACTAATTACTAGAATTAAAAGGCAAGCGGCTTTAACGGGTTCTGAGAGCATCCTGCAGCACTGCTCAGGTTGTAATTAAGTCCTCAAGAGTGTTGTAGCCATTAGAGGTTTGGGGCGACCCAGTGAGGACACCCCCAGACCAGCATGACCAGATTAAAAGAAGAAAAATCAGCACCTCATTGCTCCTAAAAAGCCACTGTATCTTTAGGCAGTACATCAAGGTAGAGCGTGCAACTTAAATCAGCCTTGTTTCAGAATTAAAGTCACTAAAATGTCCCAGATGGCTGCTAAGCAGCAGTTATATATTTACACCAAGCTGGTCACAAAAAATTATTTCCAAAAATGTTTTCTTAATATAATCATGTTTGTTAGGAGTGTGACTCTAGTACAGGCAACAATCATGAACACAATAAATAGTTTGTGAAGTTTATTGGTAAATGTGTACAGTGAGAAGATTCTTCCAGGACAACGGCAGTGGTCCAGGTCAACACTTGGAGGAAAGGTCTGAGATGTGTAATGACTGACATTGATTTTGTAATGTATTTGCAACCTTACAGATATATTCTGCTTTGGCCTTTTTGTCACACTGTTTCAGCTCATCAAACACATTTTAATAATAAAGACAAACTGTTTGAAGTGGGGATTTTATTTGATTTACTATGGGGAAAAAACTATCCAAACAAAGCTGGTAAGTGAAAAATTAATTGCCCCGCCCTTGTCAAATCACAAATTAAACACATTTTTGGGTTCTGCTTTTCAGACCAAACCCAGGTCTGATTACAAGATATTAAGAAGAAAAGCATCGTACCCCATATTTATAGAAATGCAAGAACAGATGACAAGCAGGTATTGAGAAATTTGTATTTTGCTTTTTAGTGGGGAGTAACATATGCTTTTGCTTTTTATTCTAACTTAAGTTCTAACTTAATAATTTTTACAGTATACGGAGGTTTACTGATTTCTTTTTTTGTTGTTGTTTGGAGGGTTCATATCTCCTGTAGTTAAACTCCCTTTCTGGAACCTTGGCATCACTGGCACTTTAATGCAAATCCCCGTCCATAATGTCAGGGACCGCTGCTCCAGGAATGTGGGATTTTGCTGGAAGATTCCCGGGGCATTTTCTCAAAAGGTCATCCGAGCTGTTCCCTGTTCACTTCCGCTGTATTACTTACAGAGCATGATTTTTTTTCCTAATCACCGCCTATACCTTCAATACTATTGGAGTCTGACAGGTGATCTGAGCCCAACAGTATCACAGCTATTGATCAGAGGTAGTCTATGGGTTGTGGTATTTTAAAGATGCGGAGTTGGAACATGATTTACTTACCAAGAATGGTTACAGTATTTGCATAAAACAGAAAGAAATCAAATAGAAAAACATAACCTGATAGTATTCTCATTCACCCATATCTTATATGGCCGCTCTACAACAATTGATGTCTCATATTTTCTTTGTAAATGTTTAACAGAACAGAAATGAAACAATCTAATTTGTAAAAATGAAACCAGCTTGGTCTCGTGATAATACATGAGATTAGAAAGAAACCCAGATTTACATTACTAACAATTTTAATCTTTTTACAGGCTGTGGGTTAGCAGTGCCTTGACAAATTATACTCTAAATATCTGTCCAGACGATACAATTAACATTGTGTAACTCCACAAAGACATGCTGCCATACTTAGTTGACTCAAACATGTTGCTAATTACACATAAATGACTTAGCCTCTGTATAAAATTAGAAGTGTGGATATTTAATTTAATTGCAAAGACATAAAAGATCCAGTTGGCAGTTGAGACAGTGAAAAAGAAGGGATATATGTAAAACACACTGAGGAGTTTTAAGAAAAGTTTGACTATTATCTGGGCCCACCCATTTAGTTGTTCATGCCAAAATGTAACCATAAGGTTTAGTTGCCAACATTTACATATAAAACAAGCAAAAAAAAAAAACCCAAAACAAAGCAAATTAATTAAAGCACATAAAAAAAACATTTTGAAACTGCACAACTGGAAAAGTATTAAGGGTCAAATGTCAAATTTTGTTTTTGTTGAGGACCCAAATGCTGACAGGAGGCAGGCAGAATCCTATTGATTAAACTTTTACTGGAGCGAGGGACAGGTGAGTGTGATTAACTTCATGCACCACAGCTGTAGGTGCCCATGACTCGAGGAACCGAGGGAAATTAATGAATGAACATGGGAAAAACTAGTGCAACAGAACAATAACTAAACATGTTTAAACACAGGAAGCCACTCAAAATACAGAACCAACAGAAATAACACAGCATGAAAATCCAACGGATCATAATAGAACCCCAACCTTTCCTAAAAGCGATTTCCAGACCTCCCAAGAGTCTCTGGTGGGTGACCCTGAAGTCGCTAGCTGCTCATAAGAAACTCTAGAGATCAGTGGCGGATGCTGGTGTTTCAAGGAGGGGAAGCTCAATTTCAAGATCGCTGATTCGCCGATTCGCTCATTTCGCTGTCAATCAAAAAGGGATTCAGCCTCAGACAGATCATCCAATCATCATGCAGAAGCCGGGCCAGCCGAGGCCAGCCCACTGCCCCATAGACCCCCAGAGACGCTGAGTGTCCGATGGGCGGGGTCCAGCATTTTTGCTTCGCTATTGAACTCACTGTTTAAAGCACTGTGAAGCTGCGGGAATGAGTGAGACAGTATATATTTGATCACTTATTTTTTGACATTTTAGGGGAAGCTGAGCTTCCCTTGCAGTCTTAGAGCAATCGCCACTGCTAGAGATCTTGAGAGGATGGCCCAAGAACCACTGGGTCCAACATTCTTGAAAACTTGAATATTGAAAAGCTGAGCCAGGGTGATTCTAATACTTCATATGGTATTTTCATGCTACATTTGCACACGGCACCTTGCCCCAACCCAATGAATTGTCTTCCTATGCACCTGGCCTTCACTATATGCAATAGTGTGATAAAAACAAGGCTTTATACAGGGTTTAGTTTAAAATAAATTGTTTCTGTCCTGCATCTAAATACAACACAGTCTGTTCTGCTTGCTTGGCCTTAACAAAATGTCAGCAAGGTGTTATTTCAGTTTGACTCCAATAGATATGTCCGGTGAAGTCTTCAGATAATAACTCTGTGTGAGTCTGACGACTTTCCTAAATACATGACATTTCCACCTTCCAGTGGCTTTTAGTAATTGGCAGGACAAACAAAGAGCTTAGACTACACTGGCATGTGTGCAGTGTGGCTGCTAGTTTTTATGCAAGTGTGTGGTGTTCTTCTTTTCAAGCTGGAAACAGTGAACTTGTGGGATTGGCCTCAGAAATTCAGTTGGTGCAGTGAATGGAACGCCAGAAAATTGGTTTGGTCGGAGAACATGGATAAAACATGGAGGAAGGGAAGAGGTGAGAGAGGAGGAAAAGAGCCAGCGCTTTGCTTCAGCTCATTAACCAATGCCTGTTAGCTCAAAAATAAATTGGGTGAGATTCCGCCACTGGAAAGGCTTATTAGTTCATTTTTCTCCTCCGACCCTGGCTGATCCTTCGTAGGTGTAGTGAGGCACGGCCTCGCTCCCATTCTGTCTCACTTACGCATGGTCCATATGAGTCCGAGCACACGTACATTAAAAACCAGCAGCCCATGGGCCCTGGAGCAGATGTAAATGAGACAGGTGTCAAATGACTTGAAACCTGCTGCAACTCAAATGTCACCTAGACTTACTGCAGCTCTGACTGGAGGGGATTTCAGCTCATGGTTGAGGCTCCTTACGGATTGCTGACTGAATACATCAAAATTTAGGTAAAATTTATGCGAGATTCAGATGTAAAACAGCATTGTAGCCAGTGGCGGTTCTTGCATGAATGTCGCCCTGGGCTAGCGTCTCTCAATAAAAAACGCAGAGAATCATCTGTGAGTATGGAGCAGGACAAAATGCAATGTAGTTCCACAAAAAAGCACATAATCTAGCCTTCCACTACCTAGCAGCAAGCAGGGGGTGCCCCCCGCTGACTACAATAAAAAAAATGTAATAAAAAACCTATATGGGGGCAATGACAAAATTTTATATTTTCTATCTGGTCTTGGGGCTTTCCCCCCTCAAAAATGCTGCTCGGGGGCAACTCCCTATGGCATACCTCAATAGCGTATTCAGTCATATTGAATAAATTAGAATATTCATTCTAATGAGGCTCGTTTGTCTGTATCTTTTGAAATATCTTTGAAATTATCACAAATTCTACCTGTCCACTGAGTTAACAGTTGCACTTTAAATAGTAGAGCTGTTTTATTATTCCTTCGGGAAATATTTATTAAAAGATTTAACGTGAAAAATCAGTTTACTCAAGATTGAAGAGAGAAAAAGAAAGATCTAATGTCAATCAATTAATGTGTACTTGCTATTGATGAATTACGACTAAAGAAAGATTGACATAAATGTCTAATTTTCAAGACAAAACATGTCCTTTCTTATCTGCACACAGAATGGAAAAAAAACAACACACTGATGATTTTGTTCTGAAATGCTGTGTTAGTTTTACGCAGGATGTAACAGGATACACAACTTTAAAACAATTTACTTCTGTCTCACCATTCTACAAAGTATTTTCCCAGAAGCCTTGGGGTGTCATGATTTGACAATGTCTGAGTTTTGTTTTAGGTCTTGCTTTAGTCTGCCTCCACCTTCCTGACATGGGGAACTTCCAGATTTTTCTTGGGAAATGTAAAACTGGTCTGTGTTGTTCTTTTTGGGTCAGTAGTGGGTTTTCACCTTGGAACACCCATGGATGCCATTTTTGCAGAGTCTCTTTTTTTATTGTTGAATTATGAACACTTTCCAAAGACACTACAATGATGCCAGCAACATTTACTATTGACAGGGTAACCCCAAGGAAGACAAATGGTGCCTCAGACAGAACCATTATTTTGAATTTACACTTTCAGCAGGATATCAAGAAAGTTTTGATGCCGATTTGTGAATCAACCATTGAAGGTGGCATGCAATGCTTTAGATGTCGTTCTGGTTTCTTTTGTGACCTCCTGGATAAGTGCTGGATCCACTTTCAGAGTAACTGAAACTGAAAGTGCTATGGCTTTGCAACTCTTTTCCGTCTTATAGATGTATATACCTTTTGTTTCTCAACGGCTTTTAGATTTTCTTTTTGATCATGACATGATGTATTCCTTCTTGACTCATGTCGTCAGACAGGCTCTGTGATTTCTTGATTCTACAGATTTGGTAGTAATCAAGTCTGGGTGTGGCTAGTGAAACTGAACTTATCTTTCTCTAATGTTATCTTTAATATCCATGTGACCAGCTGAAGAGGGCAGAAGAGCGTAGAGTCTTTGCAAGTCCCAGCAAAAAACCCAAAGGTTGGTTCACACTTTAGCATCAGAACGTTCCTATTATCCTGCAGAAAGTGTAAAGTCAAAATAATGGGTTTGTCTGAAGCATCATTTGTCTTCCGTGGGGTTATTGTGCCAATAGTAAATGTTGCTGGCATCATTGTGCCATACATCATAAAAGCAGAAATCTGGAACTTGGCCCTCTTGCAGAAAAAAATCAAACCCTTGTTTCCGTTGTTAGTATTATTAACATGCTGTTGAGAATGGAGACTGAACACTTAACCAGTTTGAAAGGACTGTTGTCAACCTGACTAAAAGCCCTTCCATTTGGCAAGGAGCGCAGAAGAGACGAAGGTTTTTCAAAATGTGTATTTTCTGCAGTAATTCACTAGAGTATGTGTTTATCAGAGAAATTACCCCAGAGCCGCGGAAAAACACTGGGGCACTTCACCACCAGACTACATCAGGCTGCTGTTTTAATAAGCTTGTCAGTACACAGTGTACATCAATGTGAACTCTATCTCTCATTGTCACAAGAGGCAACAACATACATTAAGGGACAAACTGCAGGCATGAATACACTAGTTAACATGACGACATGTGTCAGGTCCGCATTAAAATGTTCAATCTGCATACCAACGAACATGGAAGAATGAACATGATACAAGCTTTATGCACAGATGCACAGGCGTATTAATGGTCAATGTTTTGGGGCAGTCATAAAATGGCTTGTCATGCCCAACCCCCGCTGCTCCTCCTTTTCCTAATAACATCATTCATCAGAAAGTGTCAGGGCTGAGATATGGGTCGATAAACAATTTGGTGCAACATGGCTAATGGCAACCGGAGTAATTTAATATTTCTCTGCCTTATTAGGGCCCGGTGTCCACATGACATCATATGCCTCTAATGCTACTGCTCCAGATGTGTTGTGAGGTGCTTGGCTTGGCACAGCTGTGGACACCATATCAGTGGGGTGTGGTGTCGTTAGGGAATTTCGTTTGAGAAATAGCGGGTAGAGATCTCGCACTCGTGACTCGAGAGCATGTTTCTGCATTTCTAGGGGAAGGTGTGGTGATGTGAGGTGGAAATCAACGTTTCACACCAACTCATGAGTTCTGCTTAAAACTTTTAATTAAGTTAAAAACTTAAATCATGAAATGACATGCCTCTCTATATGAAACTGTTATGCCAAATAGAAACTGTGTGGCACATCAAGAGTCAGTTCAGCCATTTATATGAAGATCATCATTGAGCTGATCATCTACTAAATATTTGTGCCATTGCTGGTGCAAAAATGTAATATGTTTATTTTTGTGATTTATTTTTAGTATTTTTTATAAATCCAGCAAAATAATTGTCTACAAATTTGTGACAGTGTTGGTAACAAAAACCCTAAAAATCCAGCTTTTATGCCTGACAGATTTGTATAAGTTAAATGGACTTAAATATTTTTCTAAAGAGGGTCTGATAGTGGACTGAAAATTAAATTTAAAGCCAAAATTCTAAAGAAAACCTTCAAAGACGTTCAGAGAGCCTGACATAAACAAGAAAATATTTAAAAAGATTTTCAAAATCTGGCTACTTTTTTCTATATAAAACGTGGAGCATAGTTTTATTAATTCTGCTGAACTGCATTCAGATACATTCCCAGTCAGAGTTTTACATACACTCATCAGGCACATTTATGTCACATTAAGTCTGAGATTTTTAGATATTTGAGATGTTATTTCTGAGTTGTTTCATCTGTAATTAATATTAATTAATTAATCTTTTTTTATTGTTTTTTTTTGTTTTTGTTTTTTTTTAGAATGTTATACATCGTTTTTATGTGTAGACATAAAAACCGTGATAGGTTTTTAACAAAGTTTTTAATTTTTTTTTTCTTAATGCACAGAGGTTTTTACATACAGGCCAAAATACATACATACACCTCAGAATACTCATTCTTTGTATCAACGAGTTTAATTGCTCGTCCCTTGGCAAGTTGGATTTTCATTATAATTTTTTGTAACCATCAACAAGCTCCTGGCATAATAATGCATGGAAATTTGACCACTGTTTATTTAAATGTGTTTAGTTCCTGACAAGGGCCTAGCTTAATGCATAGCTCATAGATTTGGGACCACTGTCCTGCTTGAACATATCATTTTGTGCAAGCTACAACTATTATGCTGATGATTTGAGATGAAGTTGAAGAATTCGGAGATAGTACTCATACTTCACTTTGTGCATTGCACCAGTACCACAGGTAAAGAAAGTGCCTCACAGCATGATGCAGCCTCCTCCGTGGTGATTTTAAATTTGGAAGCCTCACAGCAAATCTTCCAAACATGCGTCCTGTTATTGTGGTTGTGAAGCTCAGTCTCATAATCCTTTTCCAGAAGACATTTGGCTCATCACTCTGGGCAGCAGCAAATTGCACTCAAGCTCAAAGGTGTCGCAGCACCTTCTCAGTCAATGGTGATGTAAAACTCACTTCACTGAGCATAGGGACAATGGTGTTCTAGCATCTTCTTGTTTATGGTAGGCTGTAGTTCAAGGGTCAAGAGATCTAATGGTCTTGGAATGTTATGCTTTTTAGAAAGAGGTTTAACATACATTATATAAACCTTAAATTTTTTTTAATCATCACGGAAGGTTTTTATACTTTCACATCCAATGTGGGCTTCCAAACAAATACTGTTTATGATGCTAAAGACAAACTACTGTCTGCAGAAAATCATGATCACTAATGATCCTGACAAGGTTGGACATCTTAGATCAGGGATGCCTGGGTCCAGACCAAGAGAGCAATGATTTAGATTCCCCTCTATCTTCAGCACACCTTAATCTAATGAATGGCTCGCTACCAGGCCTCTGCAGAGCTGAATGCCTGAATGCTGATGAGGGAATTCAGCCATTTGATTCGGGTGTGCTGTAGCAGGGATGCATCTAAAATTTGCAGGACAGTAGCTGTCGAGGACTGGACTTTAGCACCTCTGGATAAGGGCCTTCAGCACCAATTATAAAAACATTTTGGTGAATGTGTGATTCTTTTTGTGTTCATAGGTCTGCATACAAAAGTTCTGATTAATATAAATGATGACACAAAAACCTTTCTTTCACTCATGATTTGTGGTTCAGTAAAGCCTTTTATATTTAAACAATTGTGTTTGCTGTTTTTTAAATCCAAAGGAAATTAAAATGTCCTGGTGTGTGATAAAACCCATTTTTCTTGTACCAGTATTCCCCCCCTTTTAATGTAATAAGTTAAATTTTTTATTAGTTTTTTGAAAAAAATTTTATTTTCAGTGGTAAAGTTCCTACTGTTTTTTGGAAAAATTCCAGTTTCCGATATTCGCGTCTGCTTGGTTAAACTGTACTCGAGTTTTACCCCCAAAATCGCTCAGGGGGAAAAAGGTCAGGAACTGAGATGGGCCCTTCCCAAAACCCTTTACCCTTTTTTGCCTAGCCAATTGCAGGTCAACTATGTCTCCCTCCCCCAAAATCCCTTGGGGGAACCAAATTTTTTGAAGCTTGTGTCGTTGGGGAGTTTTTGGGGGAAACTGTAAACGTCTGCTTTTTTGGCTTTTGGGAAACCTTTTGGCATCTTAAAAGAGAGTCCCGTATTTTGCTGAAAGGGAAATGAATTTTTTTTTTGCATCTACTTGTTAATTTTAAGTTCCAACCTGCTCCTGGCTTCCCTATTTATTGGATTTTTTTTTCTTTTTTTTCTGTTCTTTAAAAACGTTTTCTTCCACCTCCCTTTTATAATTCTTCTGCTTTTACCCCAAAGTCTTAAAAAAAAAAAAAAGAGTTTTGGGGGGGGTTTTGGGGGGGTTGGGAGGGTGGGTTTGAAACTTTAACACAAACAGACAATTTTAAAAGCGGGGGCAGGAAATGAAAATTTTTTACCACAAAAAACCCCTATTAAAAGGGGATACAATAAAAACCAAAAAACTTTAAATTTTTTTGAAAAAACTTTTTGGGGTTTTAATTAAATTGGAATAAAAAATGGGGATTTCACCCAAAAAAAAAACCCAAACCCCAATAAGATCAAAAAAGTTTTTGTGTCATTGTTCATATTCTGGTCAAATCTTCCCCAAAATTCGAATTTCTCCTCGATATGTAAACCTGAATCTCAAACACATGTTTGTGCAATTCCTTTTTTCACAAAAAAAAATTGCAGCTTTGTGCTGCATGACCATTCTGCCATGGAAGAGGACTGATTCAAAGAAATCCTGTAATTAGTAATATTGTGTCCATGATGAGCGTAATTGAGTTTTTGACAAAATCGGATCAGGTTTTAAGAGTACGCCTGATTGTGAATTGCATTGTGGCTTTTCATTAAGCTGAGGTTTAATGGGAGATTTCTGTGGTGTGGTTATTCTGTGTTACTCCTGAATGCTCTCTACACACACAGTATCGTTTTGTTAGACTTGATTCTCTCTGGGCCCCCCGCTTGTTCCCTTCAAAAAAGTGTAATTTTCCCCAAAAAAAATTTAAAGAGGCCAAAAAAACTGCCGAGGCATCTAAATTTGAGGGGGTTGGTTTTCCCCCCTGTGCGGGAGAGAGTTAACAGTGAAATTACTCAAAGCATACAAATTTTTTTGTTGTTTTTTGGGTTTTTTTTGCCCCCAGAACATCCCTAGCCGTCACTTCAATTCTAGAGCCTGCTGTGCTGCAAGGTTGCCTCATACAGATCCTTCATGTTTGATAAAGACAGTGAAATATTTCCTCATCAGAGAAAACATATTTCCCGTTACACATCACACAAAAGCAAAGGCTGCGTTCCAGGCTGAGCTGATCTTGAACTGGCCGCCTCTCTCGTCTTTCTGTGTCACCTCTCTTTCTGTGTCACCTAGTGACGTGCAGCCTGAGTGGACATGGCACCGTCATCTGACTGGAACCAAACGAGCCGTGAGTAATGGCAGAGGACACCAAGCCTATTGGCTAATTGTCCTGAATAATGAGGCTGGTTCTCCATTCTGATTGGTGTTGGAGGTGGGAGGTTAGCTCTTGGCACGTCTACCCGCAGTGAACAGTGTAATGTCACTAAAATGGATTTGTCAGATGACTGCTGGGGTGACAAAAAGTCAAGCATTCATTTTATTTTCCTCGACGTGAGGTCTATGTTGCAGCACTTGAGCCTTTTTGGTCTCCTCCTTTAAATCTCCTGATTTAAAGACTCCTGAAACCCTGAGGGACCTACCTGCACATTGAATTTTAAGCTCAACTAGGGGTTCGTATTCAGATCAAATTTAAAAAAAGGCAGCAACTATTGATCTGGCAAAATTAAAAAGACATCAGCAATCAAAATGTGGTTGTTTATTGACTTTAAATGTGTCTATGTCCTTATAGTTCCCTATTTGTTTGTCAGAAAGTGGCCAGCTGCTGTGCGGCGTGGCAAACACACACCAGATTGCATTGGAAACCAGCTCCCACTAACTGACCACAGCTAATGAGAGAGAAAGTTGTTTCGGGGATTAAAGCTTTATGACTGCCTTTAGGTTCATCTGTGTATCACATCTTTAAATAAGTGACACACATATTTCATTAATGAGATAAATCCTTAACTGGGAAGCACAACCATAAAGACATGAATAGATGGAATAAATATATGCGAAGACATATAACCTTTTTATTTCTCAATGTTGAATATTAAACGAGGCTAAACTTTTCATGTTTTAGATTTTAAATGAGCCAAATTATGAATATTTGCTAAATGGTGGAATAATTCGATTTTTTTAAGCCTGTCCTTTTGCCACTTTAAAACTAATTTGGTGGTCATTGTCCATTAGAAGACCTATCGGTATGAAGGCTTCTTGTCTCATTTCTTGAGATGTTGCTTCAATATTTGCACATAATGTTCTTTCTTCTTTCTTCGGGGCGACAGTAGGTCAGGTGGTAGGGGGTTATCCTGTAACCGGTGGGTTGCCGGTTTCGTACCCCCGCTTCGTCCGTCTCAGTCATTGTGTCTTTGGTGGTCACAGGGCCCGGTGGCACTGATTGGTTGACAGCCCCACTTGTGTGTAGCCTTCTGTGTACAATGTAGCCTACCACCGTCAGTGTGTAAATGTGTGTATGAATCGGTGGATGACTGATTGTAGTGTAAGGCGCTTTGGAGTCCCTGGATTTGGTAAAGTGCTATACGTGCAGGCCATTTACCATTTGTGAAGGGCACCAGTCCCACCTGTACCAAAACACACAATAGGAATGATGTTCTCAGCCTTCCAATCTTCCCTCTTTTCACCCAGATGTAACAACGGTCAATATGGTCAAACTCTTCGATTTCATTTCTTTCAGACTACAGCGCATTTCTACAAGAATTAAGGTCATTGTCCCATGAGTCCATCCTCAAACAGGCTCTCAAAATCTTTCAGTGCTATAAATACAAGAAACGGTGTAGTGCATAATTCTTGAACATCTTATTGCCTGCATTAATTTCTTCTGATAGATATACTTCTTAAATTAGATGGGCACTGGAAGATCATTCAGTGTCCCTGCTCTGTTTGGAGCCGGCTGGCGCTGTTGTTGCTGCCTTGTCCTGATTTCGTTTTGATCAGACCGTCTTCTCCAGGCCTCGGATCAGTTAATTCTGTCAATAACTGAAAGAAGAGACAAACCAGTGTGTGGGACCATTGCATTTTATTTGGAGATACCAATAGGAAGTGTGGGTTATTAACAACCTTGTTATCAGCCCCCATACAACTAATCAGCCAAACCTCATATTAAGTTCGATTACAGCTTTGTTGTAATGGAGTTTTGACGAACATTCAACTTGGAATGTTCGTCAAAACTTCCAGCTTCGTCTAATTTCTCCACCAAGTTCTCCGCTCCAAGCAATGAGCTCCTGATCCTCATTCCGCTTCAGCCAATCATCCCTCCAGGCTTTGCTTTAAAAGACCTTCGTATACTTCAGCTGAGCTTCATGCCTGACCATGTCTCTGGCGTCTTGGCCGGTTCCCTGCACTGTTTCATGACGGATCCCCGCCCTCCCTACTCTTCCGCTCGTAGGAGTGTTCGTCTGGCCTTCCCCCGTGATAACCCATTTTCCCTCGTCTCAGCTCTGGGCAGGTGGAAAGCGCCTTAACAATTCCTCCAATCCTCCTGCTAAGCCTTGCCGAGGTCGCCCTGCTTCCACCCCAGCTCCCGCCGACCGCGTCACCTGGCCCAGCTTCTGCAGTGGTTCTCCTCCGATCTTTCTCTCACACCCCAGGCTTCAACGTCTTCTTCTACTCCGACCATCTTCCCTGCTTCATTCTTCATTCTTAACCCCAGCATAGAATAAGCTCGATCCCATCCCTCCCTCTTCATCGACCTAGATCTCAAACATGGCTTCCTGATTTTTCTATCAATATCACAAATCCTTCTCTGCCAAAGCTGCATCCACCCTCACTCAATCAGGAGTCTGCCCAGACTGGTCTATTCTCGCCACTGAAATTTTATCATGACGCAAGGGACCTCTGATTCCTACGTCTCAGTCAGCCATCAAAGCGCTCTTTGTTCTTCTCTTCCTTTCTTCGAGCACTTCTGCCCGGCCAAACTCAAGCTGCTGGCTTCCCGCTCCAGTCTCCTTATGAACTGGAATGGTATCCCCTTCTTTTACGGTGACGTCGTTCTCTCGGCTGACTCCTTTCACTTTTTACGGTATCTAGTCCCGGTCGAAAAGATGGTCTCTCAAATGGATGGTTCACAATCCTTTGTTGACAGAGCCTTGCATGTGAACACATCATTAAAGCTAAAAAATATACAGAACATTATACCTTTAGTAACTCTAACAATGTTGGTTTTAAACTGTTTCGCCTTATTTATTTACCATAAATGGATTATTGACAATAAATTAGTACAACCCCTTTTTATCGTTGACAATCTTTCCCTTGAGTCCTTTTTCCTGTTTTACCACATATATCTATAAAAATGTAATGTCAACGCCAGTGACTGTCCACTGTCTCTACATGTTCATCTGGGAGGAGTGAATGCTGCAAGTCACTGACTGGATGTAATCTGCTGGGTTTCCTTTCCTTAGATTGAAAAACTTTTTATCCAATTTGAATAAATAACAGAATCTGGCTGCACTGTTCAATGATTAAGATTAATTGGAATGTATGTACCTGACTTTTGTGAAGTGCCTTGAGACGACATTTGTTGTGAATTGGCGCTATATAAATAAACTGAATTGAATTGAATTGAATTGAATTAATCATCGCCTTCTATATTTTCTCTGTATCATTAAACAAAATAAATACAACGTATAATATTTCAATTGTCTGTGACTTTACTTAGCTTATAATATTGAAACTAATAAACCTTATTGCGCTTAAGCGTAACTAACTCACCAAAGAATATTAGCACCCTCTACTGAAAAAAAAACCTACATTTAACAGCAACATGTTTGCTCCGTAGAACATCTATATTCATTATTCATTTACACATACCAACGTTGTTCCCTTATCAACTAAGCGCTAAGGAACCATTTACTGTTTCGATACATCTTAACTATATCTTTTCCCATCTTAAACATGGAGCAACTTTCTGTCCCCATACCGGGTCGGCACTGCGCTGTTCAGTATGCCACAATCGTTTTACATTACCTTCACGGACTATGTATATATATATTTTTAAATGTAAGCATTAACTGCATTACTGCCACAGCCAAGGTCGTTTCACGGATGTAGCTCTTACCTTCGTCGAATCCTGGCAGGCCGTAACTCATAAATTCATCATTTCTGCCCGTCATGTTCCAGGTTTTTTCTAATTCAGTCGCTGATGCCCTGTCTCTTTTTAAATTTTCAGGTATTCTGCCGTCTCTGTCCATCAGCCTACTTTCACCCTACTCCGAGTATTCCTCTCGGTCCTTTCTCCGTCGCACTCAGCCAACATTGCTGTATCTCAGGTCTAGCTCCTTCCACTTTCAACCCTATTCCTTCGCTGGCAACCCTTTGCAAATTTTGCCTTGCTAATAACACTCCATCGTAGAGTCAAACAGTCCTAGCTTTCATTACTCATTGTTTTGAACCATCGTTTAAGCTCCCCTACATCCGCAGCCTATTAGCAGGCATCAATTTTTCTCAAAAGATCATCTTTCTGAGCCCACTCCGAGCCTTTTCACTCATCACGCCATTAAACTTTTCCTCAAAGGCATCTCAAAACATTGCATTCTGCAGCCTGACTCTCGGAGACGTATTACACCTCCCCTCCTTATAAATCTCCTTATGACCCTTCGCTCTGGCCGCTTTTCACCTTCTTTCAAATCTTTTCTCTCCGGCCCCTTCTTCCTTGCCTTCTACGGCTTTCTTAGACTAAGCGAATTTACCTCTCCTAATTCGTTCGTGCCATCTAGAGATTTAGCCTTTTCAGACCTCAAGTTCTATGCAGATCATTTCAAATTTTACTGCAAACAAACCAAAACTAGCACTGTTGCCTTGCAGCAAGAAGGTCCTGGGTTCGATTCCCGGCCGGGGGTCTTTCTGCATGGAGTTTGCATGTTCTCCCCGTGCATGCGTGGGTTCTCACCGGGTACTCCGGCTTCCTCCCACAGTCCGAAGACATGCCTGTTAGGTTAATTGGTCACTCTAAATTGCCCTTAGGTGTATGAATGAGTGTGTGCATGGTTGTTTGTGTGTTGCCCTGCGATGGACTGGCAACCTGTCCAGGGTGTACCCTGCCTCTTGCCCATAGACTGCTGGAGATAGGCACCAGCTCCCCCGCGACCCACTATGGAATAAGCGGTAGAAAATGACTGACTGACTGACTGACAAACCAAAACTAAAGGTACATGTTTCATTTCCATTGCTCGCCTCGATGGCCCTTTTTGTCCATTCCAAGTCATCTTCACTTTTGCTCTCAATTGTCACAAATCAGCTCACCCTTCATGCGCCTCAGTTTAAATTTATCCTTGCTATGTAAGATCGTTTCATCAAACCTCATTCTTTCCCCTCATTTTCTTAAAGTCCCCATGCTCCAACATCCATCAGCTGATGTTATCCATTATGTCTCCCACGTTTCTTCTCATTACTTCATTCTCTCTAGATCAATCTTCCTCTACGCCCTGTCAGGCACACGCCTCATCCCTCTCTACACCTTGTCAGGCACATGCCTCATCCCTCTCTACGCCCTGTCAGGCACACGCCTCATCCCTCTCTACGCCTTGTCAGGCACACGCCTCATCCCTCTCTACGCCTTGTCAGGCACACGCCTCATCCCTCTCTACGCCTTGTCAGGCACACGCCTCATCCCTCTCTACGCCTTGTCAGGCACACGCCTCATCCCTCTCTACGCCTTGTCAGGCACACGCCTCATCCCTCTCTACGCCTTGTCAGGCACACGCCTCATCCCTCTCTACGCCTTCTCAGGCACACGCCTCATCCCTCTCTACACCCTGTCAGGCACACGCCTCATCCCTCTCTAAGCCTTGTCAGGCACACGCCTCATCCCTCTCTACGCCTTGTCAGGCACACGCCTCATCCCTCTCTAAGCCTTCTCAGGCACACGCCTCATCCCTCTCTGCACCTTGTCAGGCACACGCCTCATCCCTCTCTACGCCTTGTCAGGCACACGCCTCATCCCTCTCTACACCCTGTCAGGCACACGCCTCATCCCTCTCTACGCCTTGTCAGGCACACGCCTCATCCCTCTCTACGCCTTGTCAGGCACACGCCTCATCCCTCTCTACGCCTTGTCAGGCACACGCCTCATCCCTCTCTACACCCTGTCAGGCACACGCCTCATCCCTCTCTACGCCTTGTCAGGCACACGCCTCATCCCTCTCTACGCCTTGTCAGGCACACGCCTCATCCCTCTCTAAGCCTTGTCAGGCACACGCCTCATCCCTCTCTAAGCCTTGTCAGGCACACGCCTCATCCCTCTCTACGCCTTGTCAGGCACACGCCTCATCCCTCTCTACGCCTTGTCAGGCACACGCCTCATCCCTCTCTACACCCTGTCAGGCACACGCCTCATCCCTCTCTACGCCTTGTCAGGCACACGCCTCATCCCTCTCTACGCCTTGTCAGGCACACGCCTCATCCCTCTCTGCACCTTGTCAGGCACACGCCTCATCCCTCTCTACGCCTTGTCAGGCACACGCCTCATCCCTCTCTAAGCCTTGTCAGGCACACGCCTCATCCCTCTCTATGCCTTGTCAGGCACACGCCTCATCCCTCTCTAAGCCTTCTCAGGCACACGCCTCATCCCTCTCTACGCCCTGTCAGGCACACGCCTCATCCCTCTCTACGCCTTTTCAGGTACACGCCTCATCCCTCATGCCTTGCCAGGCTCACTAATTTTCTTTGCTATTCTTTCAGGCACAGATCATCCCTTCTCTACGTCCTCCCAGTCAGACCACCTTCATTCATACTAACTCCCATACTGTTTCTATTTCAGCCTTGGCCCCGGCCTCTGCCCTTTTTTGGGGGAAGACATCTCTATTCTAATACTAAGATGTTCATTCAAGCTCATGTCATTTTCAGCATCCATGTCTTCCTACGGGGTCCGAGCGCCAAAGAAATAAATATTTGCTTAAACCTCTTTTGTGTAGTCATGATTTCATTTGCTTCCTCTCTAAATCATTCCTCAGCTATGCCTTGGCAGGCTCAGTTCATCCCTCTTTCCATGCCTCAGCAGGCTCAATCCATCCTTCTCTATGCTTATCAGGCATAATTCATTTTTCTAGACTCCTTAGCAGCCTTGGCAGGCTCAATCCATCCCTCTCCACGCCTTAGCAGGCACATTTTATTCTTCCTATACCTTAGCAGGCTCAATCCATCTCTCTCTTCATCTTAGCAGGCACCGTACCCTCTCTACGCCTTGGCAGGCACAGTCCATCCCTCTCTACGCCTTGGCAGGCACAGTCCATCCTGCCTTGCTAGGCACAGCTCATCCCTCTCTACGGCTTGGCAGGCACAGTCCATATCTCTCTACACCTTGGCAGCCTCAATCCATCCCTCTCTATGCCTTGGCAGGCGCAGTCCATCCCTCTCTATGCCTTTGCAGGTACAACTCATCATTCTCAATTCCTTAGCAGGTACAACTCAACCTCATTATGCCTTGGCAGGATCCATTAATTTATTATTCTCATGCCTTAGCAGGTACATTCAAGACTTTCTATGCCTTTGCAGGCTATTACATTCATCCTACGCCTCGTTAAACTCTGTCAATCTCCTTTCACTCCTTAAGGCTCAAATCATTCCTTTTCATGCCTTGTCAGGCTCTCAACATCTTTCCATTCAGTCAGTTTGATCTTCTCCTCTTATTATTCTGATCTCATCACATCTACCATTCATTTATCAATCTCACATCATTCATGCTAACCAACATTCCGTTTATATTCAGCCTCGGCCTCTCCTCGGCCCATTTTTGGGGGGAAGACTTCTCTAATTCTAACCCTAAGATGTTTATTCAAGCTCATGTCATTATCAGCATCCATGTCTTCCACCGGGGACTGAGCGCCAAAAGAAATCAAACATCAGCTAATAAACTCCTCTAATTGCCATCTCTGTGTTTCTCTCATTTGTGAGTCTTTCCAGGTTGAAATGTTCTCTCTCCAATGTGTTTTAAATGACTTAGATGAAGTTAAAATTAGGGTTAGTCAAATAAATGCCATGGCCAACGTGAAGAAAAGGTAAAAAAAAGAAAGCGAATTAAGTGGTATATCTTTAACAGGTCACCAATCTTGGTTCCTTCAACTATATAAGATACCTCTGCCTTTTGCTCAACGTAGAGAAATAGAAGGCAGGGAAGTGTCTGCATGGTAAGAGGACACGTATTTACTCTTAAAAATGAGTGCAGGGAATGATAGTAATTCTAGATCCTGCTGTGCCATTTTAATCAAGCTGTCAAAACCATCTATGATAACAAGGCTTGACCTATACTGGAAATACATTAAAGTGCAGTAGATAGAAAAAATCTACACATCGCAGTTAAAATGCTAGGTTGCTATTCCCTATGGTGACAAATGTCATGTACAATGTTTTTAAAAAGAAAATAAATCTGTTAGAGGAACAAATAAAAAAGTATCAATAACTTGGTTGCATAAGTAGGGAAACTCCTGAACTTATATTTCAATGAAGTAGTTTTTGATTCAATTCAAGCATTCAGTGATTTTAAGTTTACACCTGAGCAGTCAAAGTGGACCTCATAAAGCGTATTGTATTCTATGTGTGACAACAGTCTTCTATATTTTCCAAATACAGCAAAATAAAGTATTTGATGAGTTTGAAAATACAGGCAGGATTGGCTACGGTCTAATGAGACCAAACCGGGATGTTTGGTACGTTTTTAACACAGAATTACCAAAGGAAGATCATACCAACAGCTAAACATAGAGGTGGCAGCATAATGCCATGGGGTTACTTCGCCTCATATGGTATTAGACTTTTGGTAAGGGTGGATGAACTTATGAATACCAGTCAGTTTTTACCCAAAACATTCAAATGTCTGTTAGAAGGCTGAAAATAAAGAGTGATGATGAGCAAAAAAAAAATATTTCACCAGAAGAAAATTAAAGTTTTTCAATGACCTAGCCAGAGCCCAGAGCTAAATTCAACAGAATATCTTAGAGGTCAACGGAAGAGGACTGTGGACAACAGATGTCCTCATAATCTAAGGCATTTGGAGAACATTTGCAAGTCTTAAAAGTCTACAAAAGGGCACAGTCAAGCTGAGAGACTGAATGCTTGAATAGTATCAAGAGCTGCTTTAACAAAGTATTACTTTTGGGGTTTGCACATTTAATTAACCTGGTTGTTTGTTATATTTTTTCCATCTAGCTCTTTTATTTGTTTTTCAGTTGAATTATACTGTACTCACTGTATGTCATTTTAAACATGTAATTATTTTTATCATGGTCTCATTTTTTGTCACAGAAACCTGGCATTTTAACAGGAGTGGTGTACATGTTTGAGATCCACTCAACATCTAGGGTCCAAAATGTTTTTATTTAATGTGTGTTGATCAAAAGCTAAACCTTTAAGAGTGGATAGTATAAAAAATTTTGGAAACACCTCCTTTTATACTCTGCTTGGTCATATTGGGTGCAGTCTTGTTGCTATGCATGTTGGGCAAAATCTCTCCCTCCCTGCCACTATTATTCAAGTCATATCATGCGACAAATCTAATAGTCAGACACTGGGCCACCTCCACCCTCTCTGGTACTTCACACAGCCCACTCACACTCTGCTCATCAAGACCATTACACACAGACATAAACAGCAGTACACCTCTCTGTTCTGGCACTGTGCAGCACAGCAGGTTGCCTTCACTTGTCTGTCATTGCCTCCCCCGTGAACGTAATCAGAGCGGCAGCGGTATTACTCCATCAGCATCTGGGTTGAGTCTGCAAGCTCTTATGGCCCCCGACTGAGCCGACCCACTGGTGCGTGACTACACCAGGTGGGAGACAGCCACACGATGCCAGCTCTGAAAAGAAGAGATTTGACTCACTGCTAAATTTATATTTAGGGATTTCTGTCTTATATGTTGCTACAAGTGGATCTATTTTGCATTTTTGCTCTCAGTTTGACAAATATTCCTCTAAATGTGCAACGGGGGTGCTAAAATGTGCGTCAAGGCAAAATTATGCTGATTTCTCTGAGAGACTGGAGGGAGATACAGTCCGTTGCAAAATCATCTATGTCGACTGAACATTTTTGAATTTTTTCATGTTACAACCGCAAGCACCAATGTATTTTATGGGGATTTTATGACCAACAAAAAATGTTGTCTTAAAAATGTTTTTATTAATGAGAATCTGAAAAGTGTTGCTTGCAGTTATATTCAGCCCCCTGTGTCTTTCCCCGGATTCTAAGATCTACCTTTTCTTAAATTACAATTGCATTTCTTTTGGGGTATAGATATACTAGCTTTGCAAATATAGAGACTAAAATCTCGAGTCATCATTCTTTGCAAAGTAGGTCAAGCTCAGTCAGTAATTTGAATATTATTTTCTTTTAGTCAGTTTAGACTTTGACTGGGACATTTTACACATGCTGCTTTGATTTAAACAAGGCTGCTGTAGCACTGGCTGTATGTATAGAGTTGTTGTCCTACTGTAAAGTGGACCTCTGCTCCAGTCCTTGGCAGAGTCTCCTTCAGGATTGACCTTCATTAAGCTCCATTCCTGCTCTCATTCAATCATAAAAACTCATCAGCTTCCCTGTCCTTGCGGAAAAACAGACATCACCACACCATTATGCTGCCATCACCATGTTTCACGGTTGGAATAGTATATTCAGGGGGATGTGCATCCTAGTTTTCTGTAAGATTGTGTTTAGAATGTAAACCAGAAATTAATTTTGGTCTCATCTGACAAGAGCACCTTATCCCACCTTTTCGCTGTGTCCTTCTACATGAAAACAACAAATAAAACTTCTCATGGTCTTCATTTAACAATGATTTTCTTCAGGCCATACTTCCTTGAAAGTCAGATTTGTAAATTTTATCATGAGCTTCTTGGCTGCTTCTCTAATGAATGCTCTTCTTGTCCTGCCTGTCAGCTTAGGCGGATAGCCTTGTCTGTTTAGTTTTGGAGTGGTCTCATGCCCTTTCCATGTTCAGATGATGGATTGAACAGGTCTCTGTGTTCAAAGCTTGCAATATTGTTTTATAACCTAACCCTGCTTTAAACATCTCCACAACTTTATCCCTGACTTCACACAGGTGCTCCCACTCCAGGCATCCATCACATTCAAGGCCACTGTTTGTTAAAAAAAAAGTTAAACAGAAACTAACCAGCCTTTAAATTCATCAATTCTGCTGCTGCTGTAGATAGACTATTATTTGGGGAAATCAAAGCTTTTCACACGGGCTTGCCTGAAAAGTCCATCGGAGCTTCAACTTCTGCCCAGGGAGGAATGGAGGTTTGTGTGTTGACCCTCCTTTGTTTGGTCATGTTTATATACATTTCCTGAGATGCCATTAGTGATATTTTAAACACTTGATATTTGGACACCTCACTCCGTCAGTTATATATCCGAATAATTGGTGGGGCGGATTCATGGTCTGTTAGGGAGAAAATACTGGATGAAAAGCAAGACTTTAAACTTCCATACTTTGGTTTTTGTTCCATGTTATGTAGTAGGATTGTTAAGAGACAAGCTCGGACTGCATACCCAGACGGTGTGTCAGTGTGCAACCTCAGATTTACACACATCAAGCACCTGAAAATAGCTTTGTGAATTTGACCAACAAAGTCAAAACTTCTCATCAGCAAGGTCTTCCTTTATGAATTTACCTGATTTGATCAACCTTTATAATGTGATTAAATAGTGACAGTGTTGTTGAGTATTTGAGGACATTTTTAAATGTTTTATCATAAAACTCAGGAACAATGTATAGCAGGTCAGTTTTTTTATGATATTACTTGTTACAAGACCTTTTTATGTGTTCGATAGGTAGAACTGAGGAATACTATTTTTTTCCTCAAAGTTGTTTGAGCTGTCCAATCCATCACATTGATTAGAGTCTGTATTTTAGCCCAATCCACTGTATAATAAAGCACAAATGTTTAATAACAGTCTATAATGACGCATGGAACATGAAAAGAAAATACTGTTGCCTATATTCAGGGATGATTGAAATTGAGCAAGTTTCATGCTAAATAATTTAGATACTCATAAGGCAGGAAAGAAAAATTAGAGGACTGGAACAGAAGAAAATGTGCATCTGAAAAAGAACTCTGACTTTAACAATTTAGAACAATTTAAAGTTTATATAGAAAACTTATATAAAACATACAATTTCCATTTCCATACGGCAGCAGGAGCCATTTGCTTTTGACTCATATTTTTTGTTTTTGTTTTAATCATCTTAAAAATTTCCAATATCTTCCTCCAAGCTCTCCAGTGGGTCTTAGGGGAAATAATTGCTTTTTTAGCTGCTTACCACTTCACTTTGATTGCTAGTTGCTAATTTCTCTGGCTTGTGATTGAACAAGGAGACATTTTTAACTAAAACCTGCTCCCTCTGCAAATTGTGAGGAGACAAAACAGGTTTAGCAAAAATAGCAAAGAATGGTTTGAAACAACAAGAGGACCCATGTGCATCGTGTTGATGTATTACTGATATAGAAACATTGAATAATGAGCAAGTATTACACACAGAGGGTGATAGGAAAAAATGCAGCACATTTTGCTAATGCTTTAGTCATGATCCCAGCCCAAACAGGACAAGACCCCAGTTTGTTTAATGCTTTGGACCCATCCGAAATTCAAAATTCACAGGCTGCACTTTGGTTCTGTTTTGTTTTGTATTTATGGCAGAAATCACGTTTTATTAGTTTGGCAAAATATAGATTAGATTGGGTATAGAGTCCAATTCATAGGTATTCTGAAGCCGGAAAAGGCCTCTTTGATCCTACAGGGTTGAAGTATGGTCTGACAAGGCAAAACAATAAAGGTGACAATAAAGTTATTACATATAGTTTAATGTATAAAGTGCAAAGTAAGTTTTTGCCCCCTAACAAATTTCCTCTTATATTGTCACACTTTAATAATTCAGATGATCAAACACAATTTATAACCAGAGCTGGATAATCTCAGCTAATACAAAAAGTACTCATTATTATGATTTCATTTATTAGAGGAAGAAAGCTTTCTAACACTGGCTGGCTCTCTGTGAACGACTAATTGCTCCCTAACTGTAATAACTTCCACCTTTGGTGGCAGCAACTGCGATTTATTGCTTGTTATAACTGCCTATGTTTGTTTTACTGGAGAAACTTTGGCCCACTGTTGCAGAATTGATTGGATGGTATCTGAGTATAAACAGCCTGTTCATTTTCTGAACTGATGTCCTACACATGCTTTACACCAGATGGAAGAGAAAGCACACCTTCTCAAAAGTTCTACTTCTGTCTAGAAAGTCAGCATAATTTTCTCAAAGGTCTGGGGGATCATCAAGATGTTTTGTGGCAAATATGAGACAGGTCTTTGTTTTCATTTTAGTTAGCATTGATTTTCATTGCCCACTCTCTTTTCTGTTGTTGAATCATGAACACTGACTTTAACTGGGACAAATGAGGTCAGAAGTACTTTAAATGTTATTCTGGGTTTTTTGTAAACTCCTGGATGAGTTGTCTATGTGAGTTAATTATTATGTATAATTATAACTTATTATTTAGAACAAGAATAATCCTAGGTTTCTCTTTAATACAGTTGCTAAACTTACACAGAGTCATAGCTCTGTTGAGCATTCCCTTAGCTCTCAGCAGTCATGATTTTATGGGATTCTTCCAAAATAAAATTGATTCTATTAAGAAGAAAATCTTTGACAATCTCCCAGAGATGATTACTTCATCCTCAACAAGTGAGACAACATTGGAAATAACTGTAGAACCTGATCTGTGTTTGGACTGTTTTGACCCTGTGGAGCTTCCTGAGTTATCAGAAATATTAGCTTCATCTAAACCTTCAACTTGTATGTTAGACCCAATCCCAACCAAATTATTTAAGGAAGTGTTCCCTCTGATTACCAGCCCCATTTTAGATATGATTAATCTATCCTTAGTAAATGGATATGTACCACAAGCTTTTAAGGTAGCTGTAATTAAACTTTTGCTTAAGAAACCTTCGCTTGATCGAGATGACTTAATAAATTACAGACCGATATCCAATCTTCCGTTCTTATCTAAAATCTTGAGAAAATAGTTGCTAATCAAATGTGTGAGCATTTACACAGCAATGACCTGTTTGAAGAGTTTCAGTCAGGTTTCAGAGCTCATCATAGCACTGAAACAGCTCTGCTGAAAGTCACTAATGATATTCTTATTGCCTCAGATAATGGACTTGTGTCTGTACTGGTTCTGTTAGATCTCAGTGCTGCATTTGATACAGTCGCTCATAATATTCTCTTAGAAAGGCTGGAATATGCTGTAGGGATCAGGGGAACAGCACTAGGCTGGTTTAAATCTTATTTGTCTGACAGATTCCAGTTTGTTCATGTAAATGATAAATCATCTTTAAACTCCAGGGTTAATTGTGGAGTACCACAGGGTTCAGTACTTGGGCCAATTCTCTTTACTATATATATGCTTCCAATAGGTAAAATTATCAGGCAGCATAGAATAAATTTTCACTGTTACGCTGATGACACTCAGTTTTACTTATCCATAATCCTGATGAGCCCAACCAGTTAGATAGACTACAAGCATGTCTTGAAGACATAAAAACTTGGATGTCTTTAAATTTTCTGCTTCTAAATTCAGACAAGACAGAAGTTGTCGTCTTGGACCGGAGTCTTTAAAAAAGAAACTGCTTAGTCAATCACTTAACCTGGATGGCATTAAATTGACCTCCGATAATAAAGTAAAAACCTTGGTGTTATTTTTGACCAGGACATGTCATTTAAATCCCATATTAAACAGGTTTCCAGGATTTCCTTCTTTCATCTCCGGAACATTGCCAAAATTAGAAATATCCTGTCCAGGATTAATGCTGAAAAACTAGTCCATGCATTTGTTACTTCAAGGCTGGACTATTGTAATTCTTTACTATCAGGATGCCCCACAAAATGCAGTTAAAAGCCTTCAGCTGATTCAAATGCTGCAGCAAGATTTTCTGATGAAAATTAAAAAGAGAGATCATATTTCCCCTACTTTAGTTTCCCTTCATTGGCTCCCTGTTAAATCCAGAATAGAATTTAAAATTCTCCTCCTCACATATAAAGCCCTTAATGATTTAGCTCCATCATACATCAGAGAGCTGATTGTTCCATATGTTCCTAACAGAGCACTTCGTTCTCAGACTGCAGGTTTACTGGTGGTTCCTAGAGTCTCTAGAAGTAGAATGGGAGGCAGATCCTTTAGTTATCAGGCTCCTCTCCTGTGGAACCAGCTCCCAGTTTTTTAATCCGTGAGGCGGACACCCTGTCTACTTTTAAGACTAGGCTTAAAACTTTCCTTTTGATAAAGCTTATAGTTAGAGTGGCTTAGGTTATCCTGAGCTATCTCTGTAGTTATGCTGCTATAGGCTTAGGCTGCTGGAGGACATAATGACCACTTTCACCCTCTTCGCTACTTTCTCACACTACTCTTCAATTTTGTATTATTTGCTGTTATTTCAGCTTTTAACTTTGTACTCTCTCTTCTCTCTTCCTAGAAGCTACACCTGGCCTGACTCTGTGTCTACCTGTGACAACTGTCTGGAGAGGGGCATCGTCCGAGCTTCTGCTGGCAACAACTTGGTGCTCACCCTCTACCGATGATCCACATGGCCCTGTCTTTCAGTGTTTAACCCTTACTCTCTCCTAGACATAGCTACTGGCGGAGCTTTTACTGTAACTAACTCTATGTGCTCTCTTCAGACTCTAACATTGAAAACTGGCTCAGGGTTTATCTGTTCTTTCTTTCTAGGTGAAACGACTAAAGGAGCTACATCCATTAACATTTAACTTTTCCTTCCCATAGAAAGGACTCCTGGATCAGTGCTTCTTTGTTCTCTTTGTGTCTCTGCTCTGTTCTCTCTAACCCCCAGTCGGTCGTGGCAGATGGCCGCTCACACTGAGCCTGGTTCTGCTGGAGGTTTCTTCCTGTTAAAAGGGAGTTTTTCCTCTCCACTGTCGCTACATGCATGCTCAGTATGAGGGATTGCTGCAAAGTCAACGCCAGTGACTGTCCACTGTCTCTACATGCTCATCCAGGAGGAGTGAATGCTGCAAGTCACTGACTGGATGCAATCTGCTGGGTTTCCTTAGATAGACAAACTTTTTATCTAATTTGAATAAATAACAGAATCTGATTGCACTGTTCAATGATTTGGATTAATTGTAATGCATGTACCTGACTTTTGTGAAGTGCCTTGAGACAACATGTGTTGTGAATTGGCGCTATATAAATAAACTGAATTGAATTGAATTGAATTGAATTATTTTATCTATGTCTATAAGCAATAGAAATTACTTGTAAACATCTCCAGACTGATGGATGTTAATGATGGGTTCTCATCTGTTCTCGAATTTTTTTAGAACGGGGCATGATATGTTGTTTTTTGATGTGTTTCAGTCATGTTATCAGCCAGGTTCTACAGGTCAGGCAGAAATCAGGTCTAGGAGTGGCTAGTGAAGCTGAAGCGAATTAAAGCGGTGAAGCACAGTTAATTCATCGTTTAACAGCAGGGCAATTATTGTCTTACATAGGGTCTTTTTATGGTAAGTGAAATAATTTCATAATTAGGGTTTGTACTTACTCAAGCAATGTTTGTGCACTTATTCAGGTTAGTGTGACTGTCTGCAATATGTAAGTGTGACAAAAAACAAAACTAGAAAAAAATCTGTTTGCAAATAGGCAAATAGCTTGAAAATAAAAAATATTCCTGTAGAAAAACAATGAGTTGGAAAATTTACTCTGTCCCATTTGATTATCAACCCAGTTGTTAGGGAACACATGAGAACAAGACAATACATGATACTAAACACACAAAATGAGACAAGACTTTATGAATATTTCTTGGGAATACTGGGATTCTTCTGTTTACATCTAGATTAAAGGTTAACAAAGAACAAACTGTATTTGAAAGAAACATCAAATAATTCAGTCCAGCATTGATATGTTGTCATATTGCAGTTTTCATGCTTGAGTTACAAATGTGGGGCCAATAAAAATGCAGAATTGTGAAAGCATCACCATGGTTGGGTCGAGCAGTGAAGGGTTTCCAGTAAAACCAATCTTTGTGTCCAGCACTTGCGTGTTAAGTTGAACCGTTTGTTTGTTTGTCCCCCTCCTTAGGTGTGGTCCCTACTGTTGGTTTTTACAAGCCCATATTTATGCGAAATTGCTAATTAACAACACTTGAGCATCTGGAATGGTGCTCCAGTCTAATTTCTAATTTCTTTTATTTAATACTTAACCTGCTTTAAATTACTGCTTTTAAATAACATCAAAATTATAGAATATATACAAGCTAAATAAGGTTTAACTTTTAAATGTATTATTTCTTTAGAGGTTCAGTGGTCTATTGGGCAAATGTCATTATAGAGTACACAAGTATAAAAGCTACAAACAGCTGATTTGGTCTTTGTTGAAAGAGAGTCAAAAGTGTTGAAACCTTCATTGAGCCCACTGACCAGCAGTGTGCAGCCACAACTGTGGGAGGGGCAGTGCTGCATTACTTTATGCCCCATGCAGCTGGAGAAAATATTTCTCTTTCCACCACTTTCTCTGGCATCTCTTTAAAAGGATCTTGGAAATGGCATAAAAGCTCTGAGCTTTTGAAAGTGTCACTAGTTAGAACCTTGTAGGACCTTCATACTGGCAACCAGCCTATGTCTGGTCCATAGTTCACATAGTTTTAGGTAGATCAGAAGCCTCTTTTCCTTTAAACTGATGCTAAACTGGTGCTAGTACTTGCTTTGCACCAATTCCTGTTTCCACCAATGTAACCTTTTTCTGTCTCTACAACTGATAAACTGGTTCTTCCTTAGCATAAACTCTGAGCTGAGCCAGAAGAAAGAACCATGTTTGTCAGTAGCTGGGGATGGACTGCAGGAGAACAGCAAGCAGTCAATGCCTGGTGAGCACCATGTTGGGAGTTTATCTTTTGATCTGTCTAATTTTAGGGGAATAAAAGTAAAAATGCTTCATCACTAGTAAAGAGTCATCCTCAGAATAACACACACTGAACATTTCTGATATGAGCCATTGTCACAGATGCGCCATATAGTTTGAGATGAGCTCACAACTGCTAAATAAATGCCATTTCTGACAGTTGCTATTTTAATATTTCCTGGTGGTGTTAAATTCTGCTATAAATGGTGTGTATAACTCTGGTTTTCCAATGCTGCTGTTGCTTATCTCTCTTCAGCTTATGTGGGATTGTGAACCGTTCACAAGCACTGCTTGTTGGTTAAAACAGCATGAATAAATTAGGGTGGTGATATTAGCTTGTGTTTTCAGGGTTACTGGGATAAATAATATGATTTGTTTTCCTATACTGTCTCCATGCACCAAGATCCTCCACAAAAGCTCAAAATGATACAAGGAGAGGATCAAACATTAACTGGTGAGACGTTTAATGACTCTATGGTTGTGGAAACCAAACATTTTTTTTTACAGAACTCATTAAGAACTGGCTCTAACCGGCAGCATTTAATTTATCATGATTTTCACTTGTTAAACTGCAATTTCCACAACTAGCAGTGGACGATGTTTTAACAATCAGAGAGTCTTTGGCATGCAGAAAAATTAGGTCTCATAACTACTATTGACTAATATTTAGCAATAAGGGTAATGGGACATCTCCTCAGGGGTGGAGGCCCTTGTATATGAACCTACTCCAGCCTGTGTCAACAGCATCTCTGGGTTCCTACCTCTAGGTGTCTGTATCACCTCCATGCTAACCTCTTCACCATAAAAATAATTAGCTGCCCCTCCCTCGCTGGCATTCTGTGTGTCAGTGGATTTATGCTGTTGAAGTCTGGTCTCAGATGCTGCTGCGTATTTTTGTCTGGGTGTGTACCAGCTAGACAAAGGGGAACACGGCTGCCCTGCTAATGTGGGGACGCAATGTTGTTTACTGCAGGCTGGAGCTGTCATGGATATGGAGATAGGCTAACACTTGGGTAATAAATCATTATGAGCTTGTGTAAGTTTGAAGGTTGGTGTTTGGGAATGTGTAAGGTCTACAACACTGGCACAAGCTTCTGCCCTACACCCTGCTGGAAGGAGGAACTAGCTTTAATCATACTTATGCCCTTTATTTAGCATGAAAGAGGATAAAGTAGGATTCATCTCTTCTCCATTTTTAGTGCACAGTAGTGCAAATGTTTTGTCCTATTGACATCCATGTAAGCAATTAAATTGATCTGATCATGAAGCCACTAGTATTTCTGTCTAATTTCTTCCCACATGGGAGAAATGGACAGATTTATATTAGTCCTTTCCAGACAAGGACATCTTGAATAGATGAGAGTATAACTCAGTTGCCAAGACCCCCGCACTCTGGTCTGTGGGTCAAGAAATGTTCTCCAGAGGTTTAAGGAGGAAAATTCTGCTCTCTGCAAAGAGCACTTAAACTGAATATAGAAAAAGTTCTGTTCTTCAAAAAAGTGCTTCCGAAAACTCCTCAAGTTGCCCCAGATAAGCGTGACCTGTCTGACCTATTCAAGAGCTGTTACATTTTTTACTCTCAACTAGCTCTAAGGAAACTAAACTGAAATCTTCTCTGTCATATCTCATGTTTGTTGTGCTGATTCTCAAGTTTTAAGCTAAATGAAATAAAGTATAACTAAAAGAGGCATGGCTTGGCTTTTTGGGGGGTTTTGACTTGATCCTAACTTTACTCTTTTGTGCCACAAACTGATTTCTCTTGCAGAGACACACATCCTACTGTTTTTTCCAATCAATTTACTGCAGTTGTGTTTTGCTTTGATGACATTGAATCTTTTTTTCTACTTGTCAGTCAGTTGTTTGCAAAAAAAAAGACATTGTTGGGGTGCCAATTCATTAAATGGCAAGCAGACAAATGAAGTTTGAACATCAATGAAATAGTTTTCTTTTTCCAGTGTGATTTGCTGATTCCAGGAAAACAGTAAATATTTTTCATGATGTCAAACCAGCACACCTGCAAAAAGTGAGTCCATGCTTCCAGGAAGGCTACACACATGTTTGGGGCAAGTTAGAGATTGCTGTGTTTTTATTTTTGACTGCCTTCATAACAACATCTTTGAATCAAAACTTAGTAGAAAATGTGAGGATATTTGTGTTTGGTTAATTTTGTTTTTCTGTTGTAGAATTGTTTCTTGACAACAAATCTGTTACCTATAGAAAACCTGTTTATTTCCCTTTACTGGGTGCCTCATTTCTTAGAAAAATGAATTTGTAGGTTGAGATGCAGAGTTGAGCACGTGAGCTGCACCAATGGAAAACTTGGCAAATCCTCCCTGCTTATTCTGCTGTTGACTCTTGTTTGGTGCTTTCACTGGGTTGGATAACTGAAAGTGGAAGGAACAAGACATATTGGCATTTTAACAATTTATGAATAAAAAAAAAAAGAACCTTAATGGTGTTGAGAAAAAAATACATAACCACAACAGCCTGGCAACTCCTCCTCATGCTAGTCATGCTGGTCATACTGTGAGATGAAATCCCTTTCTTCCACCAGCATGTGTAGCAAACCAGTGAATGTGTTTTGTGCCTTGTTTTTCTAGTTTGGGAGATGCTGTCCCACACCATTACACTGCCTCTACCAAAAGCTGTTCTGCACTGGCAGAGAGAAGCTTTATTGGCGCAACATGCATTCTCAACTCTGCCGCTCAACCTATGAATGTATCTTTCCCACAAACATGTCTCCATTTAAGGGTAAAAAAACTGGTTTTCCAACTATGTATGATTTATTGGCAAGATGCATTCTTAATCAAATAATCAAGGAAGCACACATTTCCTTACTCTTTCTGTTAAGTTTTGTAAGAAATTCTTTAATGCAAGTGAGGAAGCGGAGGGTCTCCTGCAAAACACTGTTGGGAATATCACCATGGATCAGCCAGTAAAATAAATGGTTACTATGGAGACTCTGGACTGTTGGACAGATATTACTTACCAAGGATTCACACTGATATCTTGAGCTTGTCTTTTTGTGGTTTCGGTGTCAAAAGAAGCGACAGGTGTTACTTTATGTTATATCTGAAGGAAAGATACTTCATCATTAAAATACTCCATATGAGAGAAACACGTTTTAGTGTACATTCAATTTTCCTAATTTAATGTTCCCAAGGAGCCAAATTTATTCAGGCAGGCAGGGAGATTGAAGTGTGAATAAAAGAGACACAGCTTAAGCAACAATAATGGAATCTAGGAGTATAACAGGAAGAACTGACACGGGTGACAAGGAGCTGGTGGTTAATTGACGCACTTTCAAGGAGCAGGAATATAGGGCCTGATAAAGGGGAAAACTTTTTAAATGACTAAGTGACCAGAAAAATACAAGACCAAATGTGACAAAGCAACTCAGGAGAATGTGTTAAGGGGAAAACAGGAAGTTAAAAAATTAAATGTTGTGTCTATAAAAACTGTACACCACATTACCTGTGGAGAGTTATGTGTTATTAGTGCAGCTGTACCTCAGGTCATTTAAGAATATGTAAGGATGTGTAAAAGCAATCAATATTAAATGTCTTCTCAGCTCTTGAATTCACTAAACTAAAATTTTGACAATTTTAGGCACCAAGTTAATTGGCACTGTTCGAGACAGGATCTTGTATACCTTCAGACGCTTTATTGTCCAGTCCTTGTGAATGCAGTGTGCGCGAGTGATCTGGTCAGCTGGCATCCTTTGAATGCTGGAATGATTAGATTCTCACAACCCTCCTCCAGCACATCCTAACTGTGAAACCATGGTCACCCATCACCTCACCTTTGGCACGCAAATAGTCCAGAAATCCTGAATTCTGTGTTATATACCTGTCACTCCATTTGCCACCATAAGCATCTGAAATAAACATTAAAAGCCCAGAGGGAGAAATAGCCACTAAATATTTCACAGTGTTGTTGGCAAAGTAGTGACTGCATGATTCATTTCTTGAATCCAAGTTTTTAGGTTTCTGCAAAACTGTCTCTGTGCGGTCAATTACACAGGTTGCATTTGAGAAGTGATCTATTGGCATTGTTGCTTTGATTGTTTCACAACACAAGCAAATAATAAGTTCATTGGTGTGTTCAGACATTATGTCTATCCACATTCCAACTGTCTTACTGACCTGACCCTGTGATGTTTCAGACCGCTGTGCTAAATCGTAAGATTTGTGCCATGACAAAGTTGTGTCTTAGTTTCATCGAAGTCATTAGAATTTGGTCCCCAACAGGCATCGTTGATGAAGTAAGACACACTTTCCCACTAATGGGTATCTTTATTTTCATGACTATTTACAGGGGGTTGGACAATGAAACCAGGTGTTTCACCTGGTTTTAGACCACAATAATGTATTAGTATGGTGTAGGGCCTCCTTTTGCGGTCAATACAGCGTCAATTCGTCTTGGGAATGACATATACACGTCCTGCACAGTGGTCAGAGGGATTTTAAGCCATTCTTCTTGCAGGATAGTGGCCAGGTCACTACATGATACTGGTGGAGGAAAACGTTTCCTGACTCGCTCCTCCCAAACACCCCAAAGTGGCTCAATAATATTTAGATCTGGTGACTGTGCAGGCCATGGGAGATGTTCAACTTCACTTTCATGTTCATCAAACCAATCTTTCACCAGTCTTGCTGTGTGTATTGGTGCGTTGTCATCCTGATACACGGCACCGCCTTCAGGATACAAACCATTGGATGCACATGGTCCTCAAGAATGGTTCGGTAGTCCTTGGCAGTGACGCGCCCATCTAGCACAAGTATTGGGCCAAGGGAATGCCATGATATGGCAGCCCAAACCATCACTGATCCACCCCCATGCTTCACTCTGGGCATGCAACAGTCTGGGTGGTACGCTTCTTTGGGGCTTCTCCACACTGTAACTCTCCCGGATGTGGGGAAAACATTAAAGGTGGGCTCATCAGAGAACAATACATGTTTCACATTGTCCACAGCCCAAGATTTGCGCTCCTTGCACCATTGAAACCGACGTTTGGCATTGGCATAGTGACCAAAGGTTTGGCTATAGCAGCCCGGCCGTGTATATTGACCCTGTGGAGCTCCCGACGGACAGTTCTGGTGGAAACAGGAGAGTTGAGGTGCACATTTAATTCTGCCGTGATTTGGGCAGCCGTGGTTTTATGTTTTTTAGATACAATCTGGGTTAGCAGCCGAACATCCCTTTCAGACAGCTTCCTCTTGCGTCCACAGTTAATCCTGTTGGATGTGGTTCGTCCTTCTTGGTGGTATGCTGACATTACCCTGGATACCGTGGCTCTTGATACATCACAAAGACTTGCTGTCTTGGTCACAGATGCACCAGCAAGACATGCACCAACAATTTGTCCTCTTTTGAACTCTGGTATGTCACCCATAATGTTGTGTGCATTTCAATATTTTGAGCAAAGCTGTGCTCTTACCCTGCTAATTGAAACTCCACATTCTGCTCTTACTGGTGCAATGTGCAATCAATGAAGACTGGCTACCAGGCTGGTCCAATTTAGCCATGAAACCTCCCACACTACAATGACAGGTGTTTCAGTTTCATTGTCCAACCCCTATACATTGTAGATTCTAACCAAAGGCAACACAACTATGAATTAACACACATGGAATTATATAGTAGACAAAAAGTGTGAAATAACTCTAAACATGTTTATATTTTAGATTCTTCAAAATAGCCAGTTTCATTGAGAGACAGCTAAAGTCTTAGTTCATGTTCAGGACTTATTCACATTAATCTCACTTAATTCTTTTTATTTAGTGATGACAGCTTACTTTCATGGGTTCAGTTGACTAAAAGTCACACATTTTCATCTGAAACTAACTTTTTACTTTTATTCCAAGTGATCCAGTTTAAGTTTAATGCAGCTTTAGAATCGTACCTGTGACGTCATGACATAAATTTTGCCCATGGCCGAGACATACCCCACAGTACCGACGCCGACCGCATGTGTATGTAGCGACAAATGTTGTTTTTGGTGTCGGTATTTAGACGTTATGATCAGGTGCAGGTGACAGTTTATTTCTGATGCGACTAACTTATTCGGAGGACTGCCTTCGTGTTACGGTAGGAAGGCTCTAGACTGCATCAATGCCTGGTAGTGGCTCATGTGTTGCAGTGGTCACCAGACTTTATATAAGGACATGCTACAATGCGGACACGGCGATGCTGTTTTAAGGGTCAGCTTTCCTGAACGTTGTGGAGGTGGTGGTGTTGTGTGGGCGATCTTTATAGTGAGTAGCACAAAGCTAGTTTAATCTGATGCAACTCCACTGGCCTATGAGTGTGAGCTGCTGCTGCTGCAGACACACTCTCAGGTGCTGCTTACATATGATATGACATAAAAACACATAATATCCTGACAGTTTGCGCTAAGCTGGCATTTTGCTGCCGTAGTGGGTTTAGCGTGATCCATGTACAGAGGCCTTAGTCCTCAACGCAGGCTGTCGTTGGATCAAATCCTGGCCAATTGATGTTTGCTGCATTCCCTTCTCTGCTCTCTTCCCCCTATTTTCTGCTTCCCTACTTTAAAAGAAAGGCCACTAGTGCCTCAAGCAAAACCTTTACAAAATCTGACCCTCATCGAAATTGAATTTCTGACAGGGATCCAACCTAATGTATAGGCTAGTCAGAGGGCAGCCATGACAAAAGGCAATTTTTCATAATGTAAACCAAATTGGGCCACAATGATCATTAATTAATTATAATTTAGAATTGCAAAACCTCACTGGTAACAACTAGTCTGCATAAAAACATGGGCTTCAACAAGGTTTTGCATTCTTTGTGGATAAAAAAATGTCACATATTAATATGTCTTTTAAACCACCTCAAGTTTCATTATGAGGTTTGAACTGTTTGATGTGATGACATAAACATGAACAACTCTTCCACAATCTAGAATGACGCTGACAAAAACAATACGTTTTCATTAATACTCGCAACACATTTATGGAGAATAGCAATATACCTTGTGAAGTTTCAACAGAAGGGCTGCACGGTTGTGCAGTTGGTAGCATGGTTGCCTGGCAGCAAAAAGGTCCTGGGTTCAACTCCTGGTTCGGGGTCTTTCTGCATGAAGTTTTCATGTTCTGTCCTGGCACTCCACCTTTCTTCCACAGTCCCAAAACATGATTGTTAGATTAACTGGTCTCTCCAAATTGCCCTTGGATATGAATGGGTGTGTTCATGGTTGTTTGTCATGTGCGACTATATGTTGCCCTGCGGACAGGGACCTGTCCAAGGTGTACCCCGCCTCTCACCCATAGACCACTGCAGACCAGTTCCCGCGTGACCCTGTACGGAAGAAGTGGGTATAGAAAATGGATGGATGGAAGTTTCAAAAGAAATGTCTAGTATGCAAAATCATTTGTGCAAAACTGTTCATGAATTTGTGATGTTTTCACAATAAAATTTCAAATGTATTTTTAAGCAATGGAGATTTCTTTTAAGCCAACTTGAATTTCTGATTATCATTAACTATTTTATGCCAATTAGAAACATTAAAATAACATGCTAAAACACACATTTAAGATTAATTACATTAAAGCTGTATTTTAATAGAGCATGAGTAATAACATACTTTTGGTTAATTCAGTTTTTTTATTTTGGAACAACCTAAAATTTTGAGTTGAGTTTCCATTAAATTAAGTCAAAGGGGTTTAAATTCTTTGTTTGAAAGAAACGATGAAATCTTAAGTCTAACATAAATCTTTAACTTGAACAAACTTAATTAATTAACTTGGATAGATGTAATTCAATTACTTGTTACCAATTGAAGCAATTCATTTAAGTTGGATCAGCTCTTCTCTTTTTACAGTGCAGAAGGAATATAGGGCAGGATTTGAGCCAAGGACCTTCTTGCAGCAGGGCAACAATGCTAAAAACTGTTTGTTCAAATTGGGTCACTTGAATTTAAAACTGTAGATAAGACCTTTATATCACACTTGATGGTTTAGAACAGATAAATTAAAACCAATGGGTGACATGAAGGAGACAAGATATATCTGCAGTGTATATCTTTACAATTGGTTTTGAAAACTGAAGGCATCAAGGGAATAAGTTTAATCTGCATTCTGTCTCAGTTTGCAAATGACATCTAACTGTGTTGAAGTGTTTTCACTTTCAAAAAATCTTAAAAAAGGAAGCCCTGAAATACTGACAAAGGTATACATACAATACTATTTATATATAATATAGAAATCACATTCAATCACATCACATCACATCAAACATTGAGTTTCCCCAGTTTTGTTGGTTTGATTTTGATCAATGGCTAATATGCAAGTCCCATAACTTTGAGAAAATGCAGTTTCATCGCCGTATGCTACTTATTGAATTTAAATTAAATACCCATACAATACTTTGGTGACTTTAGGCACCAAATCTTCACAGATCATTTATTTACTATGTGGACTTTTGAAACAGTATTTTTTTTATCTCAAAAGATTTTAGTAGTCAGTTCAATTATTGGGCTGCACAGTGGTGCAGTTCGTAGCACTGTTGCCTTACTGCAAAAAGATCCTAGGTTTGACTCCTGGCCGGGGGTCTTTTTGCATGGAGTTTGCATGTTCTCCCTGTGCATGCATGGGTTCTTTCCGCGTACCCTGGCTTTCTCCCACAGAAAGGTTTCTTCTCAAGTGACCTTAGGTGTGAATGAGTGTGTGCATGATTGTGTGTCTCTGTGTTGCCCTGCGATGGACTGGCGACCTGTCCAGGGTGTATCTCGCCCATAAGCTGCTGGATAAAGGCACCAGCTCCCCTGTGACCCACTAAAGAAGAAGCGGGTATAGAATATGGATCGATGAGGTTAAAATTAAACACAGTTAATATGACATAAATAATTAAAACATGAATTATTTATGTGTCACCATTCTTCAGCCAACCACCAGTAAGACAACCTTTCTAAATTTCACCTTTTAGCATCAAGTTAAGACATATTTTCAATTAGGGTCGAGATAAAAAGCTGTGTTTTAAACTGTCTTCATTCATCATTCTTTCTATGAATCTTTTGTCTTACAATCTTGACAAGAAAATGAAGGAATAGCTGCATGAGTCACTGAAAATAACAAGAAGGCTTAACGTTTAATCCCTCGACGTCAACACCAGGTAATTCCCTCCACACTGTCACATTTCTTCAAAGCCTATCAAGCCAAAGAAGTTTCAGAATAGCATATGATCTACTGTAGTTTTGACTGGAATCAAGACAACCGCTAGCGGATATTTCTGCCTCTTTGATGTAGCAAAAAACATTAACTTAAGAGAAAACAGAGAACAAGTAAAGCTGGAGCTGAAACAAACATCAGCAGGGAAAAAACCTAACTTAAACCTACATCAGTTTGTACTCTTGTCTGATGTTCGCTTTTTTTATCTAGATGAGGTTTTGAAAATCTCACTCTTTTCATTCACTTAATGAGGCTTTAATGAGGCTTTTGCCTGTTTATGTGTGGATGTCTCTGACTGGTTACCAGCATGTCCGTTGATACGGCCAACCTTCTCACTTTGAAGGTGAGACGAGACTGATGTAAGATCACATCTGGCTTTTACAATCTGTTGGACATAAACGGATGCTGGCGTTGAAAATAATTTTTGCTCTTTTAAGTTTTATATTTGTGGTTGTGGGGTGAAAATGTTTATTTTAGATATAGACAACAAGATATAACTTTATTAACAAATACAGCCATGTGAAATTGTTAGGATACCCGAATAAATATTCAATTCTTTCAAAATAACTGTTCAAATATAAATGTTTAAACGGTCTTTATTTGTCTCTATAAAACAAAGTTATTTTAATTACAACTAAACATGGAAAATTAACCTTGTTTTACTCATTTAACAAAAGATATCAACATAAATGTGTATTCTACCTGAGGAAAAAGTTAGGACACCCTATCCCCTAGTTAGTCTTACCCTCTTTAATATAACTCCAGCCTATGACATCAGTCTGAGGAAGATTTGTCCCACTCCTCACTTTCAGCTGTGAGATGTTTGAGGGGTTTCTCACAAGTGCAGCCTGTTTCAAGTCACTTTGCTGCATCTCAATGATCTGGGTTTGACCCAAGATTTGGGTCCTTCAGCCCAGAACCTTCCATTTGTTGATTCTCAGCCAGTCCTTGGTGGATTTACTGGTATGTTTTGGGTCACTGTCATGTCACAGGATCCAGTTCTGCTTCAGCTTTACGTTTTTACAGATGGTCTAACATTTTCATCAGGCATCCTCTCATATTCAGTAGGACTTCTGATGGATTCTTTGATAGTGAGTTGGTCAGATCCTATTTACCAAAGCACCCACAAACCATAACACTTCCACTCTCATGCTTCGTAGTTCTTTTCCTGCTAAACATGTCCTCTGTTATGATGTCCAAGTCACAGTTTTAGACCCATCTGTCTAAAAAAACAATACTTGGGAAGTCCTGGTCTACGTTGACTTTGGTAAACCTCAGTCTGGCCTTCATGTTTTTCTCAGAAAGGTTTAGTCTTGCACACCTCCCATCAAAGTTAAACGTGCACAGTCTCTTTCTGATTGTAAATGCATGCACTTTCAACAGTAGCATGAGCCTGCTACAGGTCCTGTGACAACATTTTAGTTTTTTAGGACATTTGTTTTAGCATCTCTGGACTGCTTTCAGGGTAGGTTTGTTTAAATATCGAGACCTGGGCATTTTGGCAGTTGTCTTGAATATCCTCCACTTATAGACTATTTTTTGCACAGTGGAATGGCTCGTTTCAGTTTCTTTCGAGACTCCTGTACATCCCTAACCAGACCCATGAGCTACTACAGTGTTATTTCTGAAGGCCTCAGAGGTATCTTTGGATCTCACCATGGTGTTCACTTTCACTGCAACAGTCAGTGGCAAAAAATGTTGGAAATTTAAACAGGGCAACCATTCAAAATTCTGAATATTAATGTTGTAATCATGTATACCAGGTGTGTTACGTCTGTGTGAGAAAAATTGAGGTGGTGTGTTAATTTATTTCTCGCCAAAAATTGTTGTTTTCATCTTTCAGATATTACTCCCGTTTTTATTTAAAGTTAATAGTAAATACCTATATGTCCAACTATATCAGAACAACACTCTGGTTGTTGTTGGGTCTCCCTAATTCCTATTTTCATTTCGTTTGTCAGATTAAAAGCACCTTTTGGAAACAGCAACCTTTAAACAGGTATTAAACCTAGTTTTCATTAAGCCCACATTTCTGTATTAAAATATTAAAATGTTTTTATGGATTTGATGTAATATTCTAATACTAAATGTCGTATTATAATTCCAAGTAAGCAGAAAATCATCAAAATTAACAGAATTAAAGGCTTGACAACATCAGTTGGTGTGTAATTAATCTATATAATTAACTTTTCAATAATATTATAGTTTATTGAATATGACTATATAACAAAGAAAACTTTATGTATATACAATGTAATCAAATGTAAGATCTGAAACCTTCCCTAGTTTTTTATACATTGCCAATGAGCCAGAGTTAATGGGTGAGAGGCCGGGAAAATTGGACAGGTTGAAGGCTTATCACTGTGCAACATGGAGACACACAGGGCAGACAACCCTGCATGCACAAACCTAAGAAAGGTTTTGAGTGACAAATCAACCTGATGTTCATGTTTTAGGACTGCGGGAGAAAGCTGGAGAACCTGAAGAGAGCTGAATCATGTATGGGGAGAACATGGATTCTCCTAACAGAAAGGCTGGGATTTAAACACAGCACCTTCTTTCTGCAAGGCAACATTTCTAACAACCGTGCCATACAGTCTAAAGGTTTCACAAATCTAGACGTGCATTGATGCATCAGTGATCACTGTAGATAAATTCTACAGTTATTAAGCAGAACTGCATCTTAAGTTGTCCTAAATAGTAATAAACAGCTATTGTAGCATTAATGTTTATAAGAAAAGTGGGTTGTGGATTTTATGATTTCATAGTTGCCTGATGCTTGTTTTAGATCAAAATGCACATTTATGATCACAAATTTATCTTTGCACTTACAAATTTGACAAAACTTCATAGTTGATATCTAACACTTCATTTAGATTTACTGAAGGACAAAATATATATATATATTTTAAGTCATATAATGCAAAGTAAGATGATGCATGTGTAACACCAAGACCAGTGTAGCAGATAACAATAGTATTACACAGGATTTAATTTCAACGTATAATTTCTATTATATGGACATAATCATAATGAGACAAATTAGACAAAGGTAAGTGAAAGAGAAAGAAGAAAGTGCAGGGATATTTCATCATAATCCTGTTGCTATTGAATAATTTAAGTTTCTCCTTGCAGACATTAATTTCCTGTCATCTACTTTGCCTCTAATTCACAGGGAGAATTAATGAGGATTGACATGGCTGCTCTTTCTTATGCTGTAAAAGCCAACATGAAGCACTTGATAAGCAGGATGGAACAATAGGGACGCCGGTCATTGCCCAATCATTTATTTTATATTTTATTCAAGCCTCCATTAGCTTCCTGGAAAATATATTAAGTAATGTGATAATGTGAATAATCTGCTCTAATAGCAATAATAACAATTATCAAAGTATTACAGATATGCTTCTCTCCTATTTAATGGGTAAAAGCTAATTTACTTTAAATTGAATGACGAATTTACCGTCGTCTTTACTGTGCATTATCTTTAAAAGGTCACCTCTGTGCAGTGACGACGACATGTCGAGGACAAAGCTGTGCAACTGATAGACAATCTGTTTCAAAGATTGATAGTTCACTGCTGCTATCAATGAAATGGCCATGTGCTTCTTAGCATTCTGTACGTCTTCATTGTTTTCTTCAAGGACATCAGCGCCTCACAGCAATGTACAAAATGACATTTTCGTATGATAGAGGGGGAAAAGTCAGAGAGAGAGGTTGAGAAATAATATGGGGATGGTCCAAAGACATATACGACTGTCAGAGATGTTTACACAGAAGGTATGAAAAACTGTGTTATAGCATCACACAGCTCTCAGGGTTTACCCCGCCCCGGGCAGGAAGGAGAGAGACAGACTGGGAGGAGAGCCAGGGTGAGGCTTCACAGATCTTTCATCTACCTGGCTAACCTTACTGGGGGAGAGGGAGAACCATGCTGGGAGGACATTCACAAAACCAAAAAGAAAACTAAACTGCCATGTATGTTTGGATATTGATAAGCATGTGTTACATGGGTGTAAACATGACAAAACAAGGAAAATCAACTCCTGTCACATCTAAAATATGCAAATTGCTCGTGAGGATGTTACTTTTCCGTGACCTATCATCTCACTCTTCTGTATTTATTGATCAATTGACCACCTTCAAATGACATTTCAAAGCTCTGTGCATGCCCCCAAAGTTGTCAGAAAATTATTAGCTGCATTACAAAGAGATTAGGTCAAGAGATCAGGGTTGCTTTCAAATTTTAAGCATTTAGCATGCTAAGGTGAGAGAATCTTCTTTGACACTGAATTTGTACAACAAGTCATGACATCTGAGTCGCAGCTGTGTCGCTCCCCTGGCAGTGTCCCACATGTGCAGTGCATATTGTGTGTGAGAGCTGCAGGTTTCACAAACAGAATTATTAACATGTTTAAAACATTTGTGGCAGTCTGGTTGATTTGGAGATCAAATTATGTATGCTACACTGTCATATACGAAGTGTGTTACTTTCTAAAGCTGCTAATCTTCCAATGCAATAAAACATTTAGAATTTCTCAAAAATGCTTCTATCTTGATTAAATATAAATTTAATTAAATATAAATTTACAACAAAATAGCAAAACAAAAATAAAATGTACTTTGGCATGTTGTTTCAAAGGTGGCACACTATATCAAATGTAAGTTTGATAGATTTTACGGACAAATATGGTTATTATCCAGGATGGCAGCAGAAAAGGGGCCTGGAATTAAAAAAAAAACTATTTGTCAGTTTCTGCTTGAACAAATATTCAATTGCTTTTATATATGTACAGTCAATGGTAAGCTGGTGCCCCTTGTTTACTGCTGAGAACAAGCAGGCTTGGTTGCATGCTTTGTACAGAACTTCATTGTATTTTGGAGGAAAAAAAACACATGGCTTCATGAGAGAAGGTGCTTGTTATGCATTACTTGCCAAAGAGAATTTGTGAAGAGTTGTGAAATTGTTTCTTTATTAGTCAGGTGTACAGTATCAGTTTGAATTTGTAGTTTTGAAATTTGTATAAAGGAGGATAATACTGAATTAAGAAATTTAAAATACACACAGTTATCCTGTGTTTATGAATTGTTTACTGTACAATTTATTTAATAAAACCTAAACAAATCCTGTTTTGTTGTAAGTTACTATAACAGAAGTCAACTGACTTAGTTAAGTCATTAAATGTATTACTTAAAAATTATCTTAAAAATTTGTCTTAATTTAACAAAATAACTAAATGTCTGTGGGTGATAAACTTTAAGGATCTTTACGATTAAATTAAATTAGATTTTTAAGAGTAAATCATAAAAGATAAAATCCACCCAAGGATAAAGAATCAAAATTGCTTCAGGTTTAATGGGTAAATTCTAACAGTTTTTTTTTCAGTGGCCTTCTTTCCAAATATTTAAAAGTATAAATCTTAATTCTCAGCTAATTTATTAGCTTCTGGAAATGAACAAGCAGCTTTCAGCAGTATCTCCTGCATTCCTGAAACCATTTCTTTTTCTGTCAGGCTCTGGCACTGCTTTTCCTGCTTTGGCTGAACAGATTTTCAATACTTCTTAAGGTAATTTAAATCCTTTGCGTGGAAAAACATGTCTGTGCCAGATGTGAAGTCAACAATCCTCTTGACACCTGTGTGACTGCAGTTTAATTGAAATGTCAGCTGATACACTCCAAATCCACAGAATTTAAATGTTTAATTTTTTTCTTGTCCCCAATGTCCTCATCTTCTTTCTCCTCTCCTCTGTTCCCATTGCACTGCTCTGAGTTACAACTTCATCTTCCCTATTTAGACGAGGACGGGAGGAGAAGCAATGCATCAGGTGAGGCACTCAATGTCGCACTCATTTGACCCCTCACCCCAACAATGGAGCCTGACCCTGAGCTGCTCCTTCGATTAATCATCTAACCTTCTCTTCACGCCACCAGTTGCCCTCTCCTCTTCTCCCACCCTCCGTTCTCAGTTGACCCGAGATGCCCCCCTAAAAAAAATAAAAACTCTTCTGCTTCCCGTGCCCACGAGGGTTGAAGACAGTCACCCAAGATTCCGCATGACTGCAAGTATAAATCTGACGGAAGTAATTACCCATCATCCTCCGGGGGCCCCGAGAGCGCTCCCCGCCTCCTCTTCAACTTCGACGTAGTTCAACCTTTTTACACTCAGATGGGAGGAGAGTTGTGGTGCATGAGCGAACAAAGTCATACTTGGAGTTAATTGCCTCAGGCAGGTGAGGACATCAGTTCCAGAGTGTGCCCAGACAGATGGCTCTCTGGAGGCAGGTTGAATCAACTAATTGTGAAGTTCTGATAGGACTGCGGGGAGGTGTTGACCTAGAGCTGGGGCTCAGGGACATGAGGCAGACTGAAGACCAAACAAATGTGGCATTTATACTTGCTTCCAAAATTTCCCACCTCCCATTTAACCCTGTTACATATTTTTGCATCTCTACACGCCAACGTATAGAATGTGAAGACTTTTTGGAATTCAAAGACCACAAATTCTGCTTCCAGCTCTGCATAAACACATACATGTACAGAACAAGGTCCAGCTTAAGCACTTGTCCTTCCTGTTGCCTTGAGCCGTGGCCTTCATTGCCACGGGAATTGAAGGAGATGTAAATAAAGTTGTTGGCTGAGGTGAAATTCTTTTGCTTGCAAAAACAAGAAAGGAAATCCACTATTGAGAGAATCCAGAGACAGACAGCAAACGCAAAAAAGGTTGCTTTAAAGTGGGTAGTTAACAAACAAAGCCTTCAGACACTTTTAATTTGTGTAGTTGATAACAGACATTTACATACTTTAGTTATAAAAAATAAGCATGAGCTCTTTACTTCAAAAGTCTTCCTGTTTTAAGTCAGTTGGGATTACCAAAATTATTTTTATTTGCTAATTGCTAGAATTATCAAATTGAGAAATCTTTATTTAATTGTAATTTTTCATTATTTTCTTAAAATCCTGAAGTTAATTTCCTTATCATTTACTAGAATTGCCTTTTTAACTTTATGACTTTAATCAGATGTTTAAGGTATCCTTCGAAAAGTTTCTCACAATATTTTGCTTTAATTTTGGCCAATTCTCCAGGGGGAACTGGTGTAACTGAGTCAGGTTTATAGGCCATCTTATTTGTACACAGCTTTTCAGGTCTGCCAATAAATTTTCTATTGGACTGTTTCCTCTTTCTAGGAATCTGGCCAAATGTATTAGTTCTCCAAAACAGTGACAACCCAGGGTCCTGACCAGGAAGCAGAGTCATAGTTTAACACACATCTCTGCAGCTTCTGTTTCCTCCATTACCCCATTGAGACAGTGTCTTGTCCACAGCCAAAGTCAAACAGATTAAAAACTAATCTAAAATGAACAAACCATGAAAATCTTATAAAAATAAATACTTCTCTGACTGAATAGAAAAATGAAACAATTAAATGTGGTTTATTGAACATAAAATCTCTCTCTTCAAAGACTTTGCAAGTTAATTACTTGATTTGTGATAATAAAATTGATTTTTTTTATCTTACAGAAAACTGACTGCAGCTGCTTTATTACGTTAGTATGAATCAATAAACTCCTGAATATTAAAAATTTCACATTCCTTGAGCTGTCTCCAGGAATCTCCTCTGCGCTTGAGACCGTGCTGGGAGACACAGCAAACGTTTCGGCAATGGCACGTATTGAAGTGGCATCCTGGTGGAGTTGGACTGCCTGTGCCACCTCTGTAGGGTCCAGGTATCGCCTCATGCTACCAGTGGTGACACTTACCCTGCTCAAATGCAAAGCTACTGACCAGGGTGAGTGTCTCCACCTGTCTCCACCTGCAAAACCATTCCTGTTTTTGGGATTGTCTCATTGTTGCTCCTTTAGTTCACCTGTTGTTAATTTCATTAACACCAAAATAGCTGATCATGATTAACAGCCTCCTGTGCTGCTGAACTGACCAGATCAGTATTCCAGAAGTTTAACTGAAGTGATATTATACTCCGATTAAAAAGTCTTCCTTTAATTTTTTGAGCAGTGAGTTTGCTTCCAATTGGTAAATTTATCAGACAGCATGGAATTAATTTTTACTGTTAAGCAGATGATACTCAGCTATGCTTATCCATAAATGCTGGAGAATCTAATCATTTAGGTAGACTACGCGTGTGTCTTGAATACAAAAAACCTTGAATGTCTTTAGATTTTCTGCTTTTAAATTTATACAAGACAGAGATTGTTGTATTTGGATCTGAGTCTTTAAAAAAGAAACTCCTTAGTCAGTCATCTAATCTGGATAGCATTAAATTAGCCTCCAGTAATAAATTAAGAAACTTGGTTTTATTTTTGACCAGGACATGCCATTTATCACTCGTTTGTGCAGCTAAAATGTTTATTTGTTATGTTATCCAGTGGAAGATATTAATAAAAGCTTCCAGAGGTTATCGAAGGTCAACCATTCCCCCCACATTAATCAAATCAAACAAAGGTCAACCAGCACAATCCAAATTCTCCTGCTTTTATGTAATTCTGTTTTTTGTTTGCATAAAGTAAACTGAGAAAGAAACATTAAACATTATTCTTATCAATTATGACTTTGAAGATCATTGTTGTTGACCACTTGAATGTTTGTGGTTTTGTTATTCGAGAATCTAGAAATTAAAATTTTTACATTTTAACTAAATAAACAAATCTGGTTGGTGTTTCTTTCATTAAGTTTTTATTATGATAGTTTACTGCTATCAGTCGGTCAAAACTGAAATTCTGGATCATTAATTGGAAATAAATTGACTTAGTTTATAAAACTTTCAAGCGGCAAATTGAAGTCCTGATGACTGCTTTTTTAAAAGGTGTTATAAGTTTGATAAAACTCCCTAAGCATCTCAAACTGTGCACAGCAGTCCATGTAGACTAGTTTGTAATTGCAACAAATTGTTACCCTCGTATTACCATCAATTCAGAACAGACAGGATTTGCCATATGTTTTTTGATTTGTTATTGCACAGATTAATACTGAATAACTCAGATACTGAAAGTTGAAGTTATCTTGGACAAGCGGCAAAAGGACTCACTCACTGAACATTTTTAGATAATTCTAACTCCCAAAAGAAAAAGAAAAAAAAAGATTCAGGCCACATTTATATAACTTTGCCGTAAAGGACTTCAGATACCAAGATGTTCATTCCATCCATCCATCCATCCATTTTCTATATCTGATTCCTCCGCACAGGGTCACAGGGGAGCGGTCTATGGGCGAGAGGCGGGATACACCCTAGACAGGTTGCCAGTCTATCAGGTGCAACACAGAGAAACATGGTACAAACAACCATTCACACACCCTTTCATACCCGAGGACAATTTAGAGAGACCAATTAACCTAACAGTCATGGTCAATTGAGAGAGTCATTGAAGCCGAAGTACCTGGAGAGAACCCATGCATGCACCAGGAGAACATGCAAACTCCATGCAGAAAGACCCCTGGCCAGAAGTAAAACTCAGAACCTTCTCGCTAGTGCTACCAACTGCACCACCAGACTTTCCTGCAGGACGGTCCAAAAGAAGAGTTAAGAGCTGCAGCTTCTTTGTTCATCTTTGCTATATCTCTCACCTATAAACTATAGAGTCGCCGTACAAATCCCCACTCAGTTTAACCTGTCAGTTTTAAGGGTTAGGACATGAGCCTACAGTTAATCTCTGATGGGAGGATACTAAAAGTTTAAGTGAATGGAGGCCTGAATTATCAATATGGTTCCCCACAAGGGCAGCAAAAAACAGCCCTTATCTATACAAACACTGAACTGCATCTCTTCCTGTGTCCACACATACACACCCTGCAGTCGCTCAGCACACCTTGAAAGGAAATGCTGTGACTCTTTCTGCCTGAAATATTCAAGGTTTGCTGTATAAACACGGGGTAAGTAAACCAGAGAGAGGTGAGCTGCGTTTTTTATATAAAAACCATCATTGTTTAAAGTACTGAGCTCTAACACTGGTTTTAGGTAATGTGGCTGGGGTGGTTGAACTTTGGAAGACTAAAACCTTAAAATCTTCAAAGTAAATGAGGCAAAATAAAAATAAAAATCAGCAGCCAGCACAAACCACCTGAAAAGAGTGTTTAAGTGACACCAATTTTGCACGAAGAAACGTTTTTGCTGCGCAAAACACCACAAAGATAAGAGAACCAATTGACACCAATTTTGTTTGATTAGGTTAATGCGGGAGGAATAACTGACCTGCGATGACGATGATGGTGTTGTCAGGGTTGCAAGCTTCCCCCTTTTACCTCCAATATAGCAATGCTCATTTTGGACAAAACCTTACATTTATACACACAGAACATGTCTCCATGTGCATTTGCAAACTGTGATCTATCTTTTATGTTGCTTTTGGATCAATGGCTTTCTCTTTTAGAGCGGCCTTTCAGCCGAGCACTCATTTCACTGTTGATGATGACATTGTGTTACCACCTTTGGCCAGAAATTGTTCTGAGGTTGATATGCACATTTACATATTTCCAAACTACATTTATCTTTGGGACACTGCTGGACATTCCATGGAAACTGTCGCAATGATGAACCAAATTTGTGGAGGTCGACAGTTCTCTTCCAATCTTATCTCTATTTCTTTTGATTTTCCCTTGATGTCATACAAGTTGTTTGAGGTGTTGCCTGAAATGCATTCATAGATGTACCTCCATTAAACCAGATGTTGTGAATTAACCTATACCTTCCAAAAGCCATGACATCATCATATTGGGTATCTCAAATTGTTTAAAGGCAATCACTGTGCATGCAAAGTTTTTATTTTGGTAAGGCCTACGCCAGGGTATTGGAGAGGAGAGTCCGACCGATAGTCGAACCTCGTCTTCAGGAGGAGCAGTGTGGTTTTTGTCCCGGCCATGAAACACTGGACCAGCTCTATACCCTCTACAGGGTATCGAGGGTTCATGGGAGTTTGCCCAACTGCTCCACATGTGTTTTGTGGACCTGGAGAAGGCATTCGACTGTGTCCTTTGTGGTGCCCTGTGGGGGGTGCCCCAGGAGTATGGAATCGGGGGCCCTTTATTAGTGGCCAGCCGGTCACTGTACAAGCGGAGCAGGAGTTTGGTCCGCGTTGCCGGCACTAAGTCGGACCTGTTCCCGGTGCATGTTGGACTCCGGCAGGGCTGCCCTTTGTTACCGGTCCTGTTTATAGCTTGTATGGACAGGATTTCTAGGCGCAGCCAAGGACCGGAGGGGGTCTGGTTTGGGGACAAATGGATTTCGTCTCTTTTTTTTGCAGATGACGTGGTCCTGCTGGCCACCTCTAGCCAAGACCTACAGCTTGTGCTGGGGTGGTTCGCAGCCGAGTGTGAAGCTGCTGGCATGAAGATCAGCTCCTCCAAGTCAGAGGCCATGGTTCTCAACCGGAAAAGGGTAGCTTGTCCTCCTCAGGTTGGAGGAGAGTTCCTGCCTCAAGTGGAGGAGTTCAAGTATCTCGGAGTCTTGTTCACGAGTGAGGGAAGAATGACACGGGAGATCGACAGATAGATCTTCCGGCTGCCGCAGTAATGGGGGCGCTGTGCCGGTCCGTTGTGGTGAAGAGAGAGCTGAGCCGAAAAGCGAAGCTCTCGATTTACCGGTCGGTCTACGTTCCTACCCTCACCTATGGCCATGAACTTTGGGTCATGACCGAAAGAATGAGATCCCGGATACAAGCGGCTGAAAGATAGGGTGAGGAGCTCGGCCAGTTGAGGTGGCTCGGGCATCTACGTCGGATGCCTCCTGGAAGCCTTCCTCGGGAGGTGTTCCAGGCACGTCCCACTGGGAGGAGGCCCAGGGGACGGCCCAGGACACGCTGGAGGGACTATGTCTCTCGGCTGGCCTGGGAACGTCTTGGGCTCCCCCCGGAGGAGCTGGAGGAGGTGACTGGGGAGATGGACGTCTGGGCATCTCTGCTGAGTCTGCTGCAGCAACAGCGAACTGTCAGTGCAATTTAAATTCCCCAACAGCTAAAATGCAGAACACCTGAGTTCCCATAGGTCCCTCCTATTGTTGCATTTGTATAAAATGGATATCAGACACCACACCAGAAAAAAAGTTCTCCTCAAATGATTAACAAGCTGGAAGGACCCCTAAACCAGGGCTGCAAGAACAAAAAGATGAAAGTTTGTTCCTGCAGCCCTTGGAGAGAAAACTATATTCTCAGTTCTTGTTGATGTATTTTTCTGGTAATTCTAGAAGAGCTTGAGAGATCCATAGCTCTGTTGATCTAGTGTGTTGACAGGATAACTATTACTTCTGCACTTTACAAATCTGGCCATCATGGAATAATGGCAAGAAGAAAGCACTTGTTGAAAGAATGGCATAAGAAGCCCCTTTGTGTCCAACAGGCCATGTGGGGGAAACAACAAATATGGAAGGTGGTCCTCTGCTTAGATGAGACCAAAAATAAACGGCCTACATGCAAAATTCTGTATGTAGCAGAAAACTAACACTAAACATCAGTTTGAATAAACCAACCCCATGATAAGACAGGGTGGTGGTAGTATCATTTTGTAGACATGCTCATTTTCAGCAGGGACAGGGAAGCCTATCAGAAGTGATGGGTTGAGACTGGGGCAAAGGTTCACCTTCCAGCAATGCTCCATGGTCCATGGTCCAGTCAAACCCCAGAGCAAAATACAAGATAATCTGTATTTAGACTTGAAATTTGCTTTTCACAGATGCTCTCTATCCAATCTGACTGAGCTTTTGCTATTTTGAATAGAAGAATGAGCAACTATTTTAGTAGGATTTCCAGCTGTAATTCCACTACACTCCACTGTAGAAAGAGCTAAACATTGTTAGCAAATAAGATTTCTGACATTCCTTATATTTAAAAGTCCTGTTATAGCTCTTAGCTACTGAACAGGCAGCAGTGTAGTATTTTGCTCATCAGCTTCTCCACAGATTGCCTACAGTTAGCTTTTGTACTTAGAGTAGTACTTTTGCTAAAATCCAGCAAAGTTGATTGGCTATCAATCGCTCATGATGTGAGGTTCTCTCACTTACTAAACAGGAAGGAAAGAAAATGCATTGTGGTTTTACATCAGCATTATAGATGTCACTGCCAACCTAATCTATCAAAGGCTCAGTTTTTGTGATTTTTGCAATTTCCCGTCATTGAATCAATGTGTTGTGTGTCAAGCATAAAAAACAGTGAGTTCACAGATCGATGCAGTGATGGAAAACGCTTGAAATAGTTGTTTTGGTCAACTGAAAGTAATGTTGGTTTATTACCTTATCAGCAGATGGATATCTATTACTATATAAATGAATATGTCATACAGGGGGGTGAGAGCAGTGTCTAACATTGTTATAGAAGCTATAGCACATTACTGGACTGTTTATTACTCATTAGTTTACACATCAAAATGTGTGTTCGAAAGAAACAAATTTAGCCTGAAAATGACACAACTCCGTTTAGTACCATGTAAAGCACTGCATAACTTGGAATGAAAATCAATTAAAACATTTGTTTTTCATGATGTTTCATTACTTCCAGCAACATTACTTGCAGCGCTCCAACACAATCACACGTCAATGCTCCGCTTCATAAAATGAGAAACCTACACGATGTTTTGAGCACGAAGCTGGCCACTTCAGTTGAAGGAGTTAGGCTACACATGGCTTGGTGTTCAAGTGGATGCTTCTTTAGAATAACAATAAACTCTAATGGTGTAATGGGTACACATTTTTAAAAATTGGATTTCTTGGGGGCGGCTGAAGTAGATTTCTTACAGTGAAGTGGACTGCAGAGTGGAACACATGCTGATGTACTATTCTATATTTTGCCTTTTGGCAAAAAGTATTTGCCTTCTGGCAAAAAGTATTTGCCCCCTTGCCAATTTCTGTGTCAGATTTTCATGTCAGACAAAGAAAACCTTAGTAAATACAAAAATGCAGTTTGCAGTTTCCAAATGATAATTTAAACACTATCCAAACCAACCTGGGTCTGTCTGAAAAATGAATTACCCCCTATCCTTAATAAATGGTTGTGTTGCCCTTAGAGGCAACGACTGCCATCAAGAGTTTGTGGTAACCAAAAGTCAGTCTTTTACATCACTGTGCTTTAATTAGGTCAAATTGAAGGTTTTTCAAGCATAAATGGCCTGTTTAAGGCCACGCATCAGCACCTCAACTAGATTTATGTCTTTACAAAGACTGGGCCACTCTAAAACTATCATTTTGTTTTTTGTTGCTTCAACCATTCAGACGTTGTCTTTCTTGTGTGCTTCAGATCATTGTCCTGATAAGTAACCCAAGTTGGCCTGAGCTTAAGGCCATGGTGATGGCCGACGATTCATTTTTAGGATTTCCAAATAAAAGTGTTACTGCAGCTTTAAGACATGGAATTATAATTTAAAGACTGTTTTTTATTTTGTTCTATGATCGGAAAACATTTAACTGTAACGAAAACCAAAAACAAAAGGAATATATAAGGGGGAAAATATTATTTTATGACACTGTATCTAGGTTGTGTCACTGAAAGTGAATTTTTATTAAGTATTTAGTTTTAAAAAGTTAAAGCAGACGTGCCAACACTTTTGTTTAATATAGGCACTGCAGATCTAGCATCGCTATGATGGAAAACGGACTGCAGTGCCATGTTGCTGGAAGCCAATCACGCTCTCTGACAGATTGTCTGTCATAAACCGTGATAGTCTGATTACTCCAAACCTCCTTCTCGATTACACATTCGATCCACTTCGAATCCCTGTATTCGTCATGTGTGAAGTGTTGAGCTGTCGGCTGGCAATGCACTTGATAAACGCCACCCGCCGACTGCTGGAGCAGACTGCGCCACAGACATCAGAGCTCCGAAAACACAACCTCCCTCTGACTTTGATTGTTTCGACAGGATCAAAACAGTAATGAGAAACCGCAGCTCAGCTAGAAACATGAGTAAGAGTTTGAGGGATGATTTCAGGTGTCACAGCCATAGGGCACAATGATAGCTCTGCTGCATTGGATTTGTTTCCCTTCTTCTTCCCCCACAGCCATAGCTCATTCACCCCACGCATTCACAGAGCTGCAGTAGATGGAGGCAATGAGCATCATTTTGGTTAGCTATTGAAATGCTTTTGTTCTCTTGTTTTGGTGTAAATGAATTCAGTTTGTATTTGAGTGCAGTGCTTTTAGCTCGAGCTGAACGATAAATGTGTCAAATTAAGTGTGTTACACAAGCTCCTTGGCCTAGGGAGAGCTGCGCTGCTTTCACTGAGCAATCCCTGTGTGGGTGTGTTTTGTGCTTTTTAGACTGAAAATGGCCTCTGTGTGTTTCCGCGAATTTACTGTTGTGTGCATTCAGACGACAACGACCATTAGAGGGCCAGGAGTGGGGATCCAAACTGCTTTTACAGAGGTGAGAGCATTGAAAGTTGGGTAGCCACAACAACCACAATGACAACTATAAATCATGGTAATGGTGCCTCTCACTGTGCCTCCATCTTGATCAAACTGAGGGGTTGAAAACATGACAGCCTCCACCAAGGGCACTGCCTGAAATGTCAGCAGAGAGAAAGAATGACAGAAAGTTTCACAAACAAGTTGATAGTTTCTATCAGAGCTCTAGAAGCTATATACTAACATGCAACACTATTGGGTGTTAACAGGTATGATGGTGTCAATGAGCTCTATTTCAAGATCTGTCACTGATTCCAGTAACAGTCAAATCAGTTCAAAGCTCTAATGTTTTCCTGAGTTTAAAGAGAACAGTTTCAATCACAGAAATAATGAAGTAAGATGTATTTTAAATTGTAATATGTGTTTGATCTTTACCCTCGTGGAATTGCTGAGGGGGGTCATAGGAGTATGGCTGTATGGTTTGTTGTGTTTTGTGGATCTGAAGAAGGCTCATGGGGCATGCTGTGGGTTTCTGGCACTTGAATTGCCAAAGCAAGAGCTGTGTATGCGTTCTTGGCACAAAATTGACCTTGTTCGCGGTGTGGGTTGGACTAGCCTCCAATCCTGTTTGTGGTATTCGGGGAAAATATTTCGAGCCAGAGTCATAGAGAGGAGCTTGTCTGGTTTCGGAATGTCAGGGTCACATCTTTGCCTGTTGAGGACAGTACTTCTAATGTACTTCTCATGGCAGTTTTCAGGTCATGCCTTTCAGCATGTATGGAGCAATTATCAGTAGAGTTTGGAGTGGCCTCCTGGTTTCAGACTTAAAGGAGTCAGAAGCCATTGTTCTTAACCAGAAAAAGGTAGACTGCTCTCTGGTTAGAACTGAAGCCTCAAGTAGAATAGTTTAAGTACTCCAGTGTCTTGTTCAGGAGTGATGGTGGGGTGGAACAAGAGAAGTGTCTAGACCAAGGCCACAATGACTGAGATGAACCCTTACCACCTGAGCCCCTCAGAAAGAACTGAGTTCTTGATTTACAGATTCCTATGTTTTGAACCTTACCTATGGTGCTGAGATCTGGATCATGACTGAAAGAATGAGATCCCAGATACATAGGAGGTTTCTGGGACCATCTCAGAAGGAGGAGACCCCAGGGCAGACCCAGAATTTGCAGAAAGGACTAAAATATCTTTTTTTTTTACCTGGGATCCCCCAGGATGAGCCGGAAAGTGTTGCAAATTTAAGCTCAAAGACTTCAAAGCAATTTTTTCAGACTTTTCGCAAGAATCTGTTGTGGAAAAGTCTCCTCTTCTGATCTGATACTTCTCAAAGGAATTGAGACCAGGAAGCAAAAGGAAAGAGTGGTTCAGGTCTTTCCTAGAGACTTTATTTTGTGACCTCAAATATCACTGTCCAATGACAAACAATCCCTCCTGTGTTGCATTGTTTTTTTTCATAGTAGCACAGAACATAAAAATAAAACAAAAAACAAAACAGGACAATATTTCATCACTTAATATATTAAGTGAGCCACAGAGCCACTTGCAGCCCTACCAATCAGTTACGGTTTCTGCGCCAGTGCAAATCATCATAAGAAATTGATTTAGTGTTATGTTTTTAGTTCTGTATAGCGCTGCCCATTACTTCATCTATCCTTTTGAATGGAAAACGGTTTGTTATACAGTATCAGGGAAAAACTCTCTCAATTCTCTCACCCATCAAAAACTAGTACATTCAAACATGAAAATTGTCATAACAATAAAATAATAGCCTATAAAACAATTTATTTAAAACTCATTCATTCAGAACTTCTTCATCATAGAGAACATAACAATAATTGAAATTTCAAGCTTTAACTTGTTAAGTAATTTGTAACATGTAATGATTTCACTTTCTGAATTTGTCAACAAGGAAAGAAAGGAACACTCTGTCCCTTAATGGTCTTACTCTCAGTCTATATAGAAACCAAAGCTATTATGTTTCAAAAGCACAATATACTGGAGGTGACACTGTGCACACCTTGGGGGTCCTTCCATGCTACTTCTCCATTGTATATTTCCACTGAATTATCTCTTTGATTTATTTTATAAAAATGATCTATTAAACTTAAAGTTAGTTGTAAAGTCTTGTCTGTTCTGTTGTGTTTTTCTAAGTCCTCTGTGGTATAAAAAAAACTTGCTGGATTTATGGGTATTAGAGTTGTTCTACAGAAACACCAACAACAGCAACTCAGAAAAATGATAGACAACATAAGCAAGCATTCCACACAGTCATTTGTAAGTATTGTACTAAAAAATATTGGTTAGATCATTTTTATTATAGTGTTCAGACAGATAAAGGCTATAAATCCTTTTGCTAACATGTAAGCTTTAGGCACAAATCTCTCCCCTTACCTTACTGCTCCCTTCCTGGCTTGTGGCAGTGTCTGTGACCTTTAAGTTCTGATGAAATTGCCTAAAATTAAATTGTCAAAGTCAAACCAAAGGTGACTTTGTTCATCCCTAAACTGACATCTTTAGAAAGACAGAAAAGTTTCAAAACTATGCACATTTGAACACCACCTTTGTACTTGTGACATTTCTTCTGAAACCCTTATTTTAGAAGCAAATCATTCATATGCAACATCATGCAACATAATTGGATCTGTGTTTTGCTGTTATAATAAAATCCTTCAGAAATCTTTAGTTTTGTCAATTTCGTCTTTTAGCTTTTTTTTAGGCTGAGGTTTGACTGTCTTCTACCACCAGTGGTGCAAAGTTGGTTTGCAAAGCGGTTGTTAGCAACAGTTAGCATAAGTTTGACAGTTCTTCAAATTCACACCATAAAGCAAAATCAAATTTTTTAAATTAGTTGTTGTCATGTCATTTTCCCAAAGCTACCCTCAGGAGCACCAGATTTTACAGAGCCAGCTGTGCAGAACAAAGTATAAATAATATTCAGTTGAGCCTGTGAGTGAAAAGACCAGGTAATTGTGCGAATGATTCACAGCCAGTAGTTTGCTAATGAGAATGCTTTGGAGTCTGTTTTGTGCTCCTGGCTTTCTAGGTTTTAATACTGTCAACACGCTGCAGTTGCATGTTTTGTCTGTAATGTTGAGGAACAGGTAAATCTAATCCACATCTGTCCGGGACAGATGCAGTGAGGACATTTTTAAATAAACTGAATTGAATTGAATTGAATTTTTGAAACATCAATCCACACATGATTGTGCTCAAAGTAAAGTTTTACTGTGCCAATAAAATGGCTAAACCTTCATAGTTTTCTAAACCTCCATATAGACAGAAAACAATCATACAACTATAACATCAAAATATATTCTAATTATCTTTTTAAAACAGTTTGACCACATATTTGAAGTTCTCCAAAGACTTACAATGCTAGAAATTGTGCAATGATGGTAAATATAGTTTACACAGAGAACACAGCCTGCAACTATCAATGTATTTTAATGTGTTGTGCCCAAGCCATGGATAGAAACATGCCTCAAAAGCTACACAAACTAAGGCTGGTAGGAAACTCTGCATCTTTAAATACATCATTAACCTACCTTTGGCCCAGCCCAGGAATGAGGAGTTACAGCTGGAATCCCTGTGATGCCATGCAGCCACTAACAAAACCATTTTCCCAGCACACCTTGTTTTCATAACCTGCATTAACAGAAGCTGGTTGCAATGGGAAGGAAGTGCACAAGAGAGTCTGAAACTTGTTGGCAAGGAAGACTCTAACTTCGAAGAATCCCAGGCATTCAGTTGTCTACGATCTGATACGTATCCTTCGATCAAGGACAAAAGTTAAGTAATAATCTGCTTCCTAGGGTTCATGCTAAAACGGGGCAGTTAAGACAATCTGTCTTCAACCTTTCTTTCTGAGCTTCTTCACTACATAACCCAGCGGCCTTTGGACCTTTCTTCACTTTTGTTCTTGAGAACGGTTCATGCATGGACAGACCTCCAAGCTTTGAGGCTAGTTATCAGAATCAGAATCAGCTTTATTGCCAAGTTTGTACATACAAACAAGGAATTTGACTCCGGTACACTTTGCTCTTTGGTTTTTGTTTTTGCACTACAGAATATACATATTTACAATGTACAATATACACATATATAAAAAAAAAGGGGTGCATTTGCAACATCTGTATGCTGTTTTTTTGTTTTTTATTGGATTTTTCAACAAAAAAACACCCCTGGGGGAAAAAAACTGTCTCTGTGGCGGCTGGTTTTTTGTGAACAGCGCCCCTGTAGCGTCGGCCTGAAGGCAGAACTCTAAACAGGTTTATGTGCAGGGTGGGGTGGGGCTGCAGAGATTTTCCCCCACTCTTTTCCTGACCCTAGCCCTGAAATAAGTCCTGGAGGGAGGGAAGGTCGGGCCTGAGGGGTTCCTCTCCCAGCCCTGATTATTCGTTGGAAATTTCTGGACCTGTCCTGTTTTGTGGATGAACCGAACCACAGGGAAAAGGGGAAGGGACAGGACAGACTGAATGATGGCGGGTGGAAGATGCCCAGCAGTTCCTGTGGAAGGTTGTATTTCTTAAAGTTGCCTCAGGAAGTACAGTCTCTGCTGGGCCCTTTTTCCCAAACCAGTGTCTATGTGTAAAAGACCATCTCAGGTCCCTTCAGAGATGGTTTTTTTTCCTAAGAACCCGTGAAGTGACCACAGCCGAAACGGTGTTTTTTGAGGATGTGAGGGGGGGTAGGGGGGTGGTTTTTTTCCGAAACCCCCACCATCTCCACGTTTTGAGTGGGTTTAGCTCCGGAGGCAGTTCTGACTACCCCCAGTGAAAACCAGCCGACCCACCTCCTGTCTGTATGCAGACTCATCACCGTCTTGGTCAGCCCCAATGACAGGGGTGTCATCTAAAAATTCGGGGTTTTCACGGACGAGTCTGCTGAGGGGGGGGGCAGTCATTTGTGATAGAGGGAGAAGAGGAGGGGGGATAGAAACACCCCTGGGGGGCACCAGTACTTATTGATCGGTTCGGAGAAGTTTGCCCCCAGTCTCCACTGCTGCTGTCGGTCCGTCAGGAAAAGCTGTTGATCCACAGACAGGTGGAGGCTGGGACGTTGGAGCTGGGTGAGTCTTCTGGTGGAGGATGTCTGGTATGATGGGGGGTTGAAGGCCGAGCTGAAGTCTAAAAAACAGGATCCTGGCGTAGGTCCCGGGGTGGTCGAGGTGTTGCAGGATGGAAAGTGAAAGACCCAAGTTAACAGCATCATCTGCCGACCTGTTTGCTTGGTACGCAAACTGCAGGGCGTCCAGTAGAGGGCCTGTGATGTCCTTTCAGGGTTTCCCAAACACCAGCCGCTAAAAAGGTTTTCATGACCAAACAGACGTCGGGGGCTACAGGCCCTGTAGTCTTTTTAATCCTGGGGGGTTTTTTTTCCCTTGGGGCACGGGGATGATGGTGGATTTTTTGAAGCAGGGGGGGACCTCACACTTCTCCAGTGACTTGTTGAAGACCCGGGGTGAAGATTGGGAAGCGATTTTGATTTGCACAGGTTTTCGGCATGATGGGGAGACGTTATCAGGTCCTCCAGCTTTCTTTGTTTTCATGCACTGAAAGAGCCTGTTTACATCTTCCTCAGAGATCTTTATTTGTTCTCAGTTATGCCAAACTTTGTTTAATGGCTGATTTTTAACACCGATCGGCGATAACGCACCGCCAGCACTCATACGCAAATTAATATATATATTAATGGCAGTTAAAGGTACATGTTAGACTTTAAAGAAGTAGTGAACAAGCAGTAGGCTTTTTTATTTACCAGAAAGGTCAAACATTTACATACAGCTCGCAACCATCTTGTGAGAGTCAACAGACGTTCCTCTCTGCCATTTTAGAAGTCCATTACTCCATGTGATGGCTAATTAAAACGTTAAGATCAATTTTCCAAAAGGCTATTGATATCTGAGTTGGAAAACAATATTTCCTTAAATATTATTTTACTACAGACTAATTAAAAAGCATTATGAATCAATTATCCAAAAAGTTAATGTTTCTATTTCAACAAATAATATTAGTAAAATAATGATGGCTAATTAAACAACATTAAAAATAAATTATCCCAAAAATTTGATTCCTAATTTGGCAAATCATTTTTTTAAATATTATTTTGTTAAAATAATGTTTTACTTCTGATTTTGAATTATGTCTGTTTAGTTGAAGACATACCAGTTGCTGTCCTTAATTAGTTTGAAACTAAATTGACCTTATTTCCAAATTCCTCAAGAAAAAACCTTAGTTCTTAAACATAAATATCCAAATTGAATTGCATTGATTTTATTGATTTCCTTGTTATTATAATTGTACATATTTCATTAGTTCTTTATTCCTTTATTTTCCTTGGTAGTTTTAGTTTTAATTGTTCTAGCATAGCCAAAGAGTTTTTTAAATAAAATATTTTAACTTGGAGTTGAAGTGTTTGTAAATAAACCATGTAGCAGAAATTAAGTTCTCTACTCAAATGTTGCCAGAATTTTTGTTTTTGGACTTACAGTTTTTGTCAAAAGAAGCCATTCACCCCTGTGGTGACTTACATGTAGACTAGACTCAACATACAGAGCTTTTAAATGTCTCCAAAGGGTACTGGTTTGTTATGTCTTCAAGCTCCTTCTCTCAGACAAACATTAGTCTTCACTTCCTCATTGGGCAAATCAACATAGAAATCTTTACCTTGTGAACTCACATTTTAGCTGGAGACTTTGCTACTATCACTTTTAAATTTTTAGTGGCCATTGTGTTGCATTGATGCCTTGGCATGGTGTTTAATAAGTATTCTCATCACTCATCAACAACCATTTAGTTGCATTTTTATTAGCCTTTTCTCACTTTGTTTCTGTTGTATGTTATTTCAAATCTCTCAATTTTGGTCATAGAAAAGAATTGAATTAACACTAGCTAAAAGCCCGTAGAAACTATAAAACAAAAGGTTGTAAAATGACTACATATGGCCCTTCATTTCAATCAAATGCTCTTGTACAATATGTCTCAAATCACACTCATCCTAATGTCCAGGTACTCAATAATAAGCAACAGTTACCTCCCATGAAATTTTTTGAACATTACATGTTTTACTTCTCTAAAGCTCAAAAAGAAAACTACCAGACTGAGGTAACGATCATGGCTAATAAATTGTGTTTTCATCTATGTTTTTTCATGGAGCAAAACTTGTTAATGCATAAAGTAGGCACAAATACAAAGGACTTTCCTGTTAGGAAGTGCACTCTCAGACTCATAGCTATGTACCATGGTCTGCTGTGATGAAGAGGGCAGCCGAGCTGAGGCGTGACCGAGGTTGTGGGGCATGAATCAAGATCACCATAAACCGAATTAAAAAGAATAAATACTTAGCTTTCATACAGACCAAGTGATTTATTCTACACTTTCACGGCGCTAGCTGAACAGTGGCCGCCGAGAAATCAATATGTAATTATAGACATCCTACCCTTGGCTGTTCCTCTCTCAGCATTCACCTCCCACCACCCTCAAAACAAATGTCAGAACAGGACTTGGCCCAGAACAACCAGAAATAAAAGGCATTTACCGGGAGAGCAAAGCCTTTTTAGTCTATTTATTGTCTGCACATACACAATCCTGGGCATTTGTCTTGGAGGCATTTGGTAGATTTTTAATATACAAGATAGATTTTACCACATACATAGTTTATTGTTTATGAAATAATTCTATCATACACAGTGTTAACTATAAAAAAAGTTTAAGGGATGTTGTTTAGTATATGTAAACTATTGTATCATATTGATTGAAAATAGGTTGTCTCTTTTTATGCAATATTGTGTGAAATTGATAAAAGGAGACATAAATCCAAACACAATAAACTTTAGTTTTTTACCAGATGGGAATCCAGGATGAAACAAAGAACAGCAAACATGTATTTTGACATGACACATGATAGGCACGAACCTCTAATATGGCTTGAGGGAAAACCTGGGGATATACAAAATGTACTAATTGAGGTGACAGACAGGTGCAGTGAAAGGTTCGATATTAGACTGCTTTGAAGGGAGAACCTAAACACCAGAAACAAATCATTGGAGCAACCCAGCAAACAAAATAGCTGCAGTAAAACACTAAGACTTTGACCAATATAGCTGGACCTTTTATTGTCATATTTGGGTTTAAGCCAGAGGACTCTAGGGCAGCACACCAAGTAAACAGAAAAGACATTTACGTTTTGTTATCAGCAACTGATTGGCTTTAGTTTTGGATAAATAACCTTTTTAGAGGTGTTGGCACTCATTTTCAGTCCAGGTGTTGTTTGCTTTGCAGTACCTCCTGTCTTTGAGACAGACCATTTCACAGCCATCATTCTTTTGAGACCATTACTGACTAGGTTAAAAAAAAAGGATGAACTGAAGAAAAATAATTGTAGTCCACCTTATACATTATATAGCTTGGTGTAGGAGTCTGAGTTTCCAGTTGATCCCAGGAGCAACAGATGCCAGTCGGTTTCTACCAAGGTAAGTTTTAATTTTCTTTAGTCGGGAACATGTATTGGAACATTAAACCCCTTCAGCTGATTCCATGATCCAATAATTATGCCTCCTAGATGCCTTCTTTTTTTTCCAGGCTCGTCTCATTGGGAGGAGACCCTAGGGCCAACACAGAACTCACTGGATGGACTAGATATATACATTCCAGCCAGGTAACATCTTGGGATGCCCCAGAATAAGCTGGAGACTGTCACTGGGGAGAGTGTCACAGGGGAGAGGGATGTCTGGGTGTCCCTCCTGCACAAGTTACCACGTACCTCAATCTTGGCGAACCAGAAGACGTTGGATGGATGTGATTTCTCCAGGTGCTCTGGGTTCCTGCCGGTCCAAAACTAAATTTTATGTTAAGACTTTATTTAAGACTTTAAATTGCCTTTGGGAATGAGGGCGGCCTGTCCAATGTCCAATGAGTTGAACAGATCTTGCCTTGTCCAAAACAGATGGATGCTGATTTTGGGTGAGAAATAACTTTTGAACTTGGATCCCCAAACTCAGTGTGGAACAGTGTGAAAAGCGTACTTTTCCCCCAAACCTTTTTCTTCTTTATTTTGTAAGTTGACTGAAAGGAAATGGGGTGGGGAGAGAGAGGGGAAGACAGTGATCAAGGTCAAAGGGCCGGGTTCGGACTGTAGCCTCCGTCTATGGTTCACTCTCTTTACCCCTGCACCACCACCGTGCCCCCACAACCTTTTTGAGGGTTAAGTACTTAAACAAAGTACTTGTGGGTTAGTAGGTAAGTGGGAAGCCACCAATCCACCCCCACAGCCCCCAAAAGATCACACATCGTTTCATCTAGCATGAACTGAGGTGATACCAGCAGAGAAACAGGCCTAGTGGGTACTATAGATCCTGACACATTGATGAACAGCTGTACAGGTCTGAACTCTGCTCACCGCTCAGTGCTCCATCCTGACCAAATCAATGAGGTAACCAGTCAATGTTTTCTCATGTTCAAGCTCTTACCAAACCCTTATCTGGCCCAGGCAGTTTAACAGTGACCCCCGCACAGGTAGCTGGAGACACTATAATTCATCTCTCCCAGCCCAGACAGACTCATTTTATCTCATGATTACCCCTACCTCCTCCCCCTCCTCCTTATTCCCCTTCTCATCCTGCCTCTCACTTTCAGGTTATTCAAACATCTTCTTCCTCTCCTTCACTCTCTCTCGCTTGATGTCTTGCACAGTTTTAGCTTCTCCTTATCTACAAACTCATCCATTCCCTGCTGTTGTATTACTCACTGTTTCCTGATCCATCTCCAACACCCCCGCTCATCCTCCCCGCCTCGTTCAAAGTCCTTTCTCCTTGCTCCCTGCTCTCGCTGTGAGAGCCTCTCTGGCCAGGCCGCGGGGAACCAGAGCTTTGGCAAAATAAACACACATAATATCTGAATTCAATGAGGGGTTGAAATGATTGAGAGTTTGAGGTATTTTGATTCAGTTCAATATCCGGCAGCCTCCGGCCATAACACCTTACAAAGAGGTTCAGTTAAGCAGCAGGAGAATTTCTCAAAATGTCTTAATATTCATACAAAAATGGAAATGAGCTCATTTGGTGCATTATACTTTCTATGTTATTACAGAGAAAAAAAGTGTTGTAGCAGAGAGAGCTTACAGATGTGTGATTTTATTACTGAAGCAGACAATGAATGTTGAAAACATCCAAATCTTTAAAGTCTTACTTTCTCGGTAACTATAAGTTTGTAGAGCAAAGGTAAAGACTGATCACTGCTGCAGGGATGTAAAAATACACCTCTGACACCTTTTTGGCTTGTTTCTTTTCAAAACATTACAGACAGGTCTGTAATTGTCCACCTCATATACAATGCTCTGCAACTGTATTTAAATTCTTCGAACTTTTCTACATTTAGTCTTTTTTAATTTTTCACTCCAAAAAAATCTAAAAACTGTGGCTTACAATATATTTAGCCTCCTCTTAATTGGATACCTCTTAATAAATCCAGTGCAACCAGCTGCCTAGAGAAGTCACCTAGTAAAAAGAGTCCCCCGGTTCGTCATTTAATCTCACAATGATTCCAGATGTTCTGTGGAGGCCTCAGGATTTTGTTAGAGAACATGTGTAAACAAATAGCATCATGAAGACCTACACAGAAGACAGGTCAAGGGAAGACGTCATGGACAAGCTTAAATCAGGGTTAGCCTACAACACAATATCAAAAGCTTTGGACATATCACTGAGGGCTGTTCAGTCCATCACCTGAAAATAAAAAGAGCATGACACAACTGCAAAAAACGTCTTAAGAAATGGTCGTCCCCCTTAACTGACTGGCTGGTCAAGGAAATATTAATCAGAGAAGCAGCCAAGAGGTCCTTGGTAACCTTGAAGAATATGCAGAGATTCAAATGTGAGGTGGGAAGACAACTATTAACTATGCACTCTACAAATCTGGTCTTAATGGAATATGATGCAAGAAGAAAGAAGAGATCCATCAGAAGTACTCTCAGCCTGTGTAGATGCTGTTCTTCAGCAGGGACCGAAGATGGTCAGAGTTTATTGGAAGATGGATGGAAGCAGATGCATGACAGGTTTACTGGTGACTCTAAAAATGCATAAGAGTGAGCTGTTGTATGTGGTTGTGCTAACACTGTGATGGAATGGTGACTTGTTCAGGGTGTGTCTCGCCTCTTTGGACAGAAATAAGTTGAGTGAGAGAGGAGTGAAAGAGCGGAAGTTATGATAAACAATGTAAAAGATTTTACAATATATGTCTGGTATATGCCTATAAAGAAAGGGGCTGTATTGTGACTGGATGTCACAATACAGCAGCAGTTCAACATAAACCGAGTCATCATCAAAATACAGCCTCCCAAACACACAACATAGGTCTTTAATGTCCTTGAAAATATATTCACAAAAGTTGTAGAAGAAATATATATGCATATTTTTGCATTTATTTGTTTCACATTGTCATTGAACAAAGTGAATCATGCATCCATCCTGGAAAGATATGCCTGGGTAAAAATGTGTTTCAAGACAAATGGAGACACAAGCTATTTCACAATAATATCCTCACATTTTGCAGATACACCACAAAGACTATTCAGTTGATGCCTTCAATAAAGAAAAAAGACTGAAGAGTAACTATGGAAACAAAAAACAAGCCTCGGTATAAGTGCCTCTACAGGTTTTCAGGTTAACAGGCGATTTTATAGGGTGAATTGAGGAAGAATTAGAGTGAGAGAAATAGAAACTGAAAGCAGGAAGCAGCTTGACAAGAATATGAACAGCAGCAAACAAAGAATTGGAATGGCAGGAAGACAGGAAAGAGCCATACAGCGAGTAGGCAATGACATTTAGGAATCATTATAAGCTAACCCAGTTTGTCTCAATAAGGAAACCCAGCTGTCACTCTGATATACAGCAGGAATGTTTCCTACTAAAGTCTGATGGTCTGCTGTAATTTGGTGTGCTCTAAGTAATATTTATCTGCAGCTTTCCTCTCTTCTCTTTCCATTGTTCACAAGAGCAGCACACTGACATTAAAGCTGCCCCTGAGGAGGTTTTGTCAGTAAGCAAAATCAGCTTTTTGTGGCTTTATATTTATTGAAGAGTAACAGCTACAGCATTTCAACCATTTAATCTGAAGTGGCATACATTTTCACCAGTCGGTATAAGCCAAGCTTTCCTGGGAATCCAGAGTAATTATGCACAGAAAGTACGCTCCTAACAAACAAAAGTTCTAACCTTCTTAAGATATGAGAAGGAACTCTGTGTGGTTTTATCAGAAGTCCAAAGTCTATTCAAATCTTATTGGCAACACCTAATAAACGTTTTAAGATCGTAATCTCACGCCAGAAGATATATCAAAATATGTCTTTAATTTGAGCACTTTTATTTAGCGGATGGAAAATCAGCAGTGTTCACGCTTTTGTTTTGAGACTCCTGGTCGTGTTAGTCTTTAATCTTTAGCATTGAATTAGATCCTTTTATGAGCAGCTTAGTTTCCCTGTGTATTCATTCTGTGTTCATTAGTCACTTTCTCCCTTCTCTTCAGTTCTGTTCACCTTCTTGCAGACATTCTTTCATTAACTCACCTGTTTGTCATTACTTCTCCCATCTATTTAAGCACCTGTTTTTTCAATTCTCCCTGGATCCACTGCTGTGCTCCCATGCTTTCAGCTCCTCCTGATTTTGTCGTCTATGTTTTTGTTTTTCCTGTACCTGTAAGGTTTTGGACTTATTTTCATTAAATACACTGGATTTTTCATGAAATACATTGCTGCCTGCCTGCCTATCAGCATTTTGGTCCTCCAAACCACACACACATGACAGTTGCTGCAGATTTGTTGACAGAGCATTGCTTATGTAAATCTCCAGTTCCAGCGCATCCCATCTTGCTCTGTTGGTTTGAGATATGGGACCCATTTCAGGAAACTACGAGTAGAAAGCACACACCCTGAGTAGACCTACTCCACACTATTATACCCCGGGTTTTTGGTGTCAGAACACGGGGTAACACTTGGATTACTCAACTCTGAGTCAAAGTCGCCCGAGTTAAGCAGGAACCTGAGTAAATAAGAAGCCCTGACAAACCATTAGGGTGTAACGGAGAATAAAACCCACGATAAATGAAATTTATTTTTGCGCATACTGTGTGGTTATTAACAAGGCATACTCATATTAATTACATTAAAGGTGCAGCATTGTCAGTTGGTATTGGTGACAACATCTATGTAAAAACTGCTATATAATTTAAAACATAAAACAAATAAAACATAATCTTCTTGTTTTAGTAAAGGAGCAGTGGATGTAACTGTCATGTATGCAGCCAATGATGCCTGGAAATCCAGAAATGAATGAATAGACAATGCTTGAAGTCTCAAAATGTGATACAGATACAATCACTGCTTTCACTGCTATCTGCAATTTTGTGACATTCTTCTTTTAACACTTGCCCACTTTTTCAGATTGCAAAGCTACTACTAAATATCCAAGGGGCTCATGTTTAAAATAAAATGTAACTAAACCTAAGCTATTTGTGTCTGATGATAATAAAATCACACATAATTTCAATACAACCTCCGTCGGGGATTAAACCTCGGTGTCCCATATCACAGGTAAAGACACGAACCACTCTGCTAAGGAGGAAAATCAGGGTCCTCTGCATGTTTGTGATTGATATGATGGGAACCTCTGCTTTATAGTAACAGTGTAAGGCTACGTTCACACTGCAGGTCCTAATGCTCAATTCCGATTATTTGGTGGAATCCGATTTTTTTGCGTGATCGTTCACATTTCCAAATATATGTGACTTGTACAACTCAAGTGTCCCGCATGCGTAGTAGACGACGCAATGAGGTCACATGTAGCGAGCGTGCTTGGTATTTGCAGAAGTAAATATAGATGGAAATGTTGGACTGTATCTTGCGATTTTTAAGTTGTTTTCCACCAGGAGCCAGCACATTAACAACGTAATATTTTTAAGAAGATCGAAAAGTAAGCGAGCCACGTCCACCATGGTTGTTCTTTTTCTTCCCGCTTCCGCGTAGCAGGACCCAGAATAGTAACGTTTGTGACCTGTGGATACGACCTGGCCGTACAAACACAGGTCGCATTTGAAAAGATCAGATCGTTGGACTGGACCACATACCCAAAGGGGGCCTGGGTCACTTAAAATGGGATCTGTGTCGTTCAGACGTCATGAAAATTTTGGGGATACGGTTGCTCGGCAACAAATTGTTTTGGGGTCACTTCAGCTGCATTGAGGTACCAAGTGAAAGGGTAACATTCCTGACAGGACGACGTGCGATCCCTTTAAATATTTTCTGCACACCTATTTTATGGGAGGCCTAGATAATTTGACTGTAGCAAAAACGGTGATGCTCGAAATATATTCCCCCAGAAATAATAAACATCTAATTGCATCTGATCACACTCTTTGGGGAATTTTCACTCCAACTCACAGGTTGCCCAAAAAAGATCACCCATTTCGCCCTTCCCCTGTGCAGATCTCAGCAAAAAGTTGGACAACTAAAGGGTTTATTAAATAAACCCTCTCCCAAAGCAGGTTGTTCACGGAATTGCAGAGGAAAATTTGACTCAGGGTAACGGCTACCTGGCTTTCTCAGACTGAAAACCCAGGGTATGCACATACCTACCCCAGAACTTACTCTGAGTTCTCACTTACCCCACTTTCAGAAACAGGGCCCTAGTGACTGTGAAGTTCACCTGAGAACACAGATCTCCATATCATGTTCAAGACAACGTTTGGAGCTGATTTGAGCTTTGTGACATGGTGCATTATCCTGTTGGAAGTAGCCATCATAGGGTGGGAACACATGGTCAGCAACAACACTCAGGTATTTAAATATACTTATTTGGTTTAAGGGGCTTAAAGTTTGCCAAGAAAAAATGTCATATTGTGTATGTTTTGAATTGGACCTCGCACCTCTGGGGTCTCTATCACAAAGTACGGTTAATATGCTCTGAGTAAAAAGCAGGCACTCTTGGTAGACCTACTCCACTCTGTCATACCCAGGGCTGTTAGTTTCAGAACAGTTGGTAACAATTTGGTCACTCTACTCTTAGTCTAGTTAACCCTGAGTTAAGCACGAGCATAAGCATATACGAAGCCCTTATCAATGGAATGCAGAAAACATGATTCAACATGGCAACAGGAGGAAATAAGAAGCCTCGAAGTGAGTATTTCTCGCCAATGGAACCATTAGAAATATCAATGACTGCACATGGAGAATATCAAAACATATTTAACAAAAAGCAATACTGTTGTTGCAGCAAAATAGCAAGAGTTAGCATGCAGAGAACTGCTGACCATATCAGTATGGTGTGATTTGACAGAGAATTAAAGTTGTATTCTGAACACTTCACTTATTGAACATCCAAGAAAATGTGTGTAGGTGCTTATGTGTGGGTGTGTGTGTGTGTGTGTGTGCATTGAGTATGTGTCTACGTGCAACCCAGCATGCACAAAAGGACGTCAAAGCAAATCAAGATGAAATATAATATTCATTTATATATATATGTATATACATACAGTACAGACAAAAGTTTGGACACACCTTCTCATTCAAAGAGTTGTCCTTATTTTCATGACTATGAATATTGTAGCTTCACACTGAAGGCATCAAAACTATGAATTAACACATGTGGAATTATATACTGAACAAAAAAGTGTGAAACAACTGAAAATATGTCTTCAAAGTTCTTCAAAGTAGCCACCTTTTGCTTTGATTACTGCTACGCACACTCTTGGCATTCTGTTGATGAACTTCAAGAAGTAGTCACCTGAAATGGTTTTCCAACAGTCCAACTGAAGGAGTTCCCAGAGATGCTTAGCACTTGTTGGCCCTTTTGCCTTCACTCTGCGGGCCAGCTCACCCCAAACCATCTCGATTGGGTTCAGGTCCGGTGACTGTGGAGGCCAGGTCATCTGGCGCAGCACCCCATCATTCTCCTTCTTGGTCAAATAGTCCTTACACAGCCTGGAGGTGTGTTTGGGGTCATTGTCCTGTTGAAAAATAAATTATGGTCCAACTAAACGCAAACCGGGTGGAATAGCATGTCGCTGCAAGATGCTGTGGTAGCCATGCTGGTTCAGTATGCCTTCAATTTTGAATAAATCCCCAACAGTGTCACCAGCAAAGCACCCCCACACCATCACACCTCCTCCTCCATGCTTCACGGTGGGAACCAGGCATGTAGAGTCCATCCGTTCACCTCTTCTGCGCCGCACAAAGACACGGTGGTTGGAACCAAAGATCTCAAACTTGGACTCATCAGACCAAAGCACAGATTTCCACTGGTCTAATGTCCATTCCTTGTGTTCTTTAGCCCAAACAAGTCTCTTCTGCTTGTTGCCTGTCTTCAGCAGTGGTTTCCTAGCAGCTATTTTACCATGAAGGCCTAATTCACACAGTCTCCTCTTAACAGTTGTTCTAGAGATTTGTCTGCTACTAGAACTCTGTGTGGCATTGACCTGTTCTCTAATCTGAGCTGCTGTTAACCTGCGATTTCTGAGGCTGGTGACTTGGATGAACTTATCTTCCGCAGCAGAGGTGACTCTTGGTCTTCCTTTCCTGGAGCGGTCCTCATGTGAGCCAGTTTCTTTGTAGCGCTTGATGGTTTTTGCGACTGCACTTGGGGACACTTTCAAAGTTTTCCCAATTGTTCGGACTAACTGACCTTCATTTCTTAAAGTAATGATGGCCACTCGTTTTTCTTTACTTAGCTGCTTTTTTCTTGCCATAAAACAAATTCTAACAGTCTATTCAGTAGGACTATCAGCTGTCTACTGCTATCCACCTGCTGCACAACACAACTGATGGTCCCAACCCCATTTATAAGGCTTGAAATCCCACTTACTAAACCTGACAGGGCACACCTATGAAGTGGAAACCATTTCAGGTGACTACCTCTTGAATCTCATCAACAGAATGCCAAGAGTGTGCGTAGCAGTAAACAAAGCAAAAGGTGGCTACTTTGAAGAACCTAGAATATTAGACATATTTTCAGTTGTTTCACACTTTTTTGTTCAGTATATAATTCCACATGTGTCAATTCATAGTTTTGATGCCTTCAGTGTGAAGCTACAATATTCATAGTTATGAAAATAAGGACAACTCTTTGAATGAGAAGGTGTGTCCAAACTTTTGGTCTGTACTGTATATACATATATATGTATAATGTATATATGATATATATATATATATATATTATATATATATATATATATATATATATATAACGTGGAAGACTCACCTTCATCGCCTCCGCTCCACCTCATGACTCCGCCATAGCGCTCTTCTCCTTGTCCAATCAACTCCCAAGACATTATATTTTTAAAAGACCTTCAACTGGGAAAACATGTCTTGTTACTTCGACCCTCCTCCCCCCCTTTCCCCTCCTCTGGCTCCCAATTCCCTTCAAAGTTCTTCGGGCCCCCCACCACCAGGATCTTTCCCCGGGGAAACATCCAATCCTTCCTGAATGCCTTACTAGCTCTCTTCATTTTTAGAGCATTACTCTACCTCCAGGGTCCGGCGCCAAAACAGATATTTTTATTAAAAACCTGCTAACCAAAATCTCTTTTTTTTTCCCTCCTTTTAGTCTTTCGGGTTGAAAAAATTATATAAATTTAAATATATATAATATAGTCGTCATTTTTTACTGCTTTTTTCCATATGGGTCGGGGGGGGAGCTGGTGCCTATCTCCAGCAGTCTAGGGGGCAGAGGCGGGGTAACCCTGGACAGGTCGCCAGTCCATCGCAGGGCAACATACAAACAAACCTGCCAAACTCATTCACACACCTAAGGACAATTTAGAGAGACCATTAAACCTAACAGGCATGTCTTTGGACTGTGGGAGGGAAACCAGAGTACCCTGAAACCCACGCATGCACGGGGAGAACATGCAAACTCCATGCAGAAAGACCCCTGGACGGAATTGAACCCAGGACCTTCTATATTAAATAATATATATATATTATAATATATAAAATTTTATATATTTAAAAATATATAAAATATGTCATAATATATATATATAATATATTTTTAAACAACACATGTTGTCCTCCAAAGGGACTTACAAAAGTCAGGTACATACATTCCAAATTAGTTCTAACTATTTTAACAGTAAAGTCAGAGTTAGTTATTTATTCAAATTGGATAAAATGTTTTTCTGTCTAAGGAAAACCCCCAGACTGCATCCCGTCAGTGACTTGCAGCATTCCCTCCTCCCCGGATGAGCATGTAGAGACAGTGGACAGTTACTGGCTTTACTTTTTGCAGCAATCCCTCATAACTTAGCATGCATGTAGGGGACAGTGGAGAGGAAAATCCCCTTTTAAAAGGAAACCTCCAGCAAACCAGGCTCAGTGTGAGCGGGGGCCATCTGCCACACCCAAAGGGGGTTAGAGAGAACAGAGGCAGAGACACAAAGAGAACAAAAAAGCACTGATCCCGAGTCTTTCTAGGGGAGGAAAGTAAAATGTTAATGGATGAAGTGCTTGTTAGGGAACATATGGAACAATCAGATCTCTGATGTATGATGGAGCTAGATCAATAAGGATTTTTTATAATTTTAAATTTCTATTCTGGGTTTAACAGGGGCCCAATGAAAGGGGAAGCTTAAATAGGAGAAATATGATCTCTTTTTTTTAATTTTCATCAGAACTCTTGCTGCAGAATTTTAAACAGCTGAAGGCTTTTAAACTGCATTTTGTGGACATCCTGATAGTAAAGAATTACAAAATCCAGCCTTTAAGTAAAAAATGCATGGACTAGTTTCTCAGCGTCACTCCTGGATAGGATATTTTATTTTTTGGCAATGTTCCGGAGGTGAAAGAAGGAAATCCCAGAAATTGTTTTAAAATTATTTTTAAATGACATGTCCTGGTCAAAAGTAACACCCAAGGTTTTTTTACCTTATTACCGGAGGTCAACCTAATGCCATCCAGGTTAAATGATTGACTAAGCAGTTTCTTTTTTAAAGACTCCGGTCCAAAGGCGACAACTTCTGTCTTGTCTGAATTTAGAAGCAAAAAATTTAAAGTCATCCAAGTTTTTATAACTTCTAGACATGCTTGTAGTCTATATAACTGGTTGGGTTCGTCAGGATTTATGGATAGGTAAAGCTGAGTATCATCAGCATAACAGTGAAAATTTATCCTATGCTGCCTGATAATTTGACCTATTGGAAGCATATATATAGTAAAGAGAATTGGCCCAAGTACTGAACCCTGTGGTACTCCACAATTAACCCTGGAGTTTAAAGATGATTTATAATTTACATGAACAAACTGGAATCTGTCAGACAGATAAGATTTAATCCAGCCTAGCGCTGTTCCCCTGATCCCTAAAGCATATTCCAGCCTTTTTAAGAGAATATTATGGTCGACTGTATCAAATGCAGCACCGAGATCTAACAGAACCAGTACAGACACAAGTCCATTATCTGGGGCCATAAGAATATCATTAGTGACTTTCAGCAGAGCTGTTTCAGTGCTATGATGAGCTCTGAAGCCTGACTGAAACTCTTCAAACAGGCCATTGCTGTGTAAATGCTCACACATTTGATTAGCAACTATTTTCTCAAGGATTTTAGATAAGAATGGAAGATTATATATAGGTCTGTAATTTTTCAAGTCATCTCGATCAAGCAAAGGTTTCTTTAGATGAAGCTAATAATTCTGATAACTCAGGAAGCTCCACAGGATCAAAACAGTCCAAACACAGATCAGGTTCTACAGTTATTTCCAATATTGTCTCACTTGCTGAGGATGAAGTAATCATCTCCGGGAGTATGTCAAAGATTTTATTTTTAATAGAATAAATTTTATTTAAGAAGAATCCCATAAAGTCATGACTGCTAAGAGCTTAGGTAATGTATGGCTCAACAGAGCAACTGTACTAAAGAGAAACCTAGGATTATTCTTGTTCTCTTCTATTAATTATGAGAAATAAGCTGTTCTGGCTTGGCGAAGTGTCTTTTTATACAACAGTAGGCTATTTTTCCAGATTGAGTAGAAATCCTCTAGTTGTGTAGTGCACCAATTTCTCTCCAATTTTCTAATATTGTGCTTTAAAGTACGCAGATCTAAATTAAACCAAGGAGCCAGGCTCCTATGAAGAATTACCTTCTTTTTCAAGGGGGCTGCATTGTCTAATGCACCACGCAATGATGAAGTAACACTATGAACAAGAGAATCAATTTGTGAAGGGGCAGAAACAGAATCATTGCCCTCCACTGTGCTTTTCAGTGATAATGAGGAGATTAAAAGTGGAACAGATTCTTTAAAGGTTGTTACAGCATCGTCTGATAATGATCTACTATAATGAAATTATCTTTCAGGTGTGGAGTACTCGGTTAAATTAAACTCAAAGGTTATTAAGAAATGGTCAGACAGGACAGGGTTATGAGAAAATATTGTTATGTCTTTACACTTAATGCCATATGTCAGCACGAGGTCCAGAGAATGAAGACAAAGGTGGGTAGGTTTGTTAATGTTCTGAGCAAAGCCAATAGAGTCTAAGATAGCATTAAATTCTATCACTTTCAGTGTCAACATGAATGTTAAACTCCCCCACTATAATAACTTTATCTGTATTTATCACTAAATCCGATAAAAGGTCTGAAAACTGATCTAAAAATTGAGAGTAAGGGCCTGGTGGACGGTACAAAACAACAAACAGAAGTGGTTTTAGTGCTTTGCAATTTGGATGAGGAAAACTGAGGATTAAATATTCAAAAGAGTTGAAGCTATTGATTGGTCTGGTACTAATCAATAAATCGGACTGAAAGATGGTTGCTACTCCTCCTCCAGTATTTCGAGGAATGTGAAAATTTAAATAATTAGTAGGAGTTGACTCATTTATAGTAACATAATCCTCTTGCTGCAGCCAGGTTTCTACAAAATAAATCAATCTGATTGTCAGAAATCAGGTCACTAACTAGCAATGTCTTTGAAGAGAGAGATCTTATGTTCAGTAGGCCACATTTAATTGTTTTATTTTTCTTTTTAGTTTGAGTTGTGTTTATTTTTATGAGATTTTCCTGATTTCCTAGCTTTTATAATATTTTTTTATCTATTCAATTTTGGCCGTGGGCGAGACACTGTCTTAGTAGGGTAATGGGTGGGTAGCAGTACAGAAGCTGCAGAGAGGAGTGTTAAACTACGACCCTGCTTCCTGGTCTGAACCCTGGGTTGTCAGAGTTTTGGAGAACTAATAAATTCGGCCAGATTCCTAGAAAGAAGAGCTGCTCCATCCAAAGTGGGATGGATGCCGTCTCTCCGGATCAGACCAGGTTTTCCCCAAAATGTTCGCCATTTATCAATGTAACCCACATTGTTTTCTGGACACCCCCTAGACAGCCAGCGGTTGAATGACAGCATGGGGCTAAACATGTCGTCACTGGTCAGATCGGGGAGGGGACCAGAGAAAATGACGGAGTCCGACATTGTTTTGGCAAACTTACACACCGAAGCAACACTAACTTTGGTGACCTCCTTTTTACGTAACCGGGTGTCATTACCGCCAGCGTGAATAACAATCTTACTGTATTTACGCTTATCCTTAGCCAGCAGTTTCAGGTATGATTTGATGTCGCCCGTTCTGGCCCCTGGCAGACATTTGACTATGGTCGCTGGTGTCTCCAGTGCCACGTTTCTGACTATGGAGCCGCCAATTACCAGAGTTGGCTTCTCAGCGGGTGTGTCGCTGAGTGGGGAAAATCTGTTAGAAACGCAAACCGGTTGGTGGTGACCTGTGGGCTGGGATCTAGGACTATGCTTTGTTCGTACCATCACCCAGCCGGGCTGAGGCCCCGGCTGCGCAGGCTCTGCTGGAGGACTGCTACGGGGAGCTACCCTCAGTGGCGCCGCGCTGGCTAAGGGGCCTCAGCTATCTACTGGTTTTTCAACAGCGCGGAGCCGGGCCTCCAATTCCGACACCCTCGCCTCCAAAGCTACAAAAGTGCTACATTTATTACACGTACCATCATCACCAAAGGAGGCAGAGGAGTAACTGAACATCTGACACGAGAGAGGAGAAGACTCTGAGAGAGAAACAGCAGAATGGGTAGCCATGGTGGAGCGAAAGCTAACGCTAAGCTAGCGACCCCTTACCACTACTAGAAAACCGTGTAAGACACGGAGAGTCGCCAAACATTAAATACAGAAACAGAAAGTATGTGTTTCAACGTGCTTATGTATTAGAACAAGTAAGAGATATCACAGTAGAGAGAAATCAGATCAAACGAGAGGGCCTTCACACACCAAACAATTCAACAAGTGCAAAACAGGAAGTGACGTTACCCAGTGTTTTCAGCCCCCTGACATCGAGTTATTTTTCTGTACACAACTGCTGCTCACTTAATATTTGTTCCGTTTTCCATAAACCCCAGGGTGTCATAATCTGCCTGTGTTTTTGGTTTGAGCTCTGTTTATCTTTTTTACATTACCATGTTCTTCTCTAGCTTTGTTTCTGTTCATTTAGGTTTATTAGATTCATTCCGTTGTTTAGTTTTTGTTACTTCCCTGGATTCCCGTGTTAGATGTATTAGTTTATATTTCCTTTTAGATCTGGTTTCCCCCTGTTAATGTTCTTTAGTTAGTCTCTTTGTTTACTTATTTTTGTTCACTCATGTTTTCTGTTACCTCTCTGTACTCCCTGCTAATCGGTGTTAGTCACTCTCCCTCAGTTCCCTGCAGTCCCTGTGTCACCAGCTGCCTCCTATTCCTTCTGATTAGTTCCCCTTGTTCATTGGTCTATTCTCCTACCTACCTCAGTATTAATACTTTCAGATTGTCATTGTTCTCCACCGTTCTTTCTCCTGATATCTATCCTGTATGCTGCCTTGTATCTTCCCTGCCATGTTTTTTGTCCAGCCATTCTGTAATTCTTCTGCTTATAATTATTAAAACTACTTCTCTACTCACCATGCGGCTCCCTCGCTCTGCTTTGCACTTTGGTTCGGCCCAAAACCAGCATGGCATGACACAGAGACGGTTTTGTGTGAAAATTCCAGTGGATCAAAATTATTTGTAATACTCAGACCAGCCTGTCTGGCAGCAACAACCATACCAAGTCTTCTTTATCATGTCTACATAATTTGATACTTTGAGTTGTTCATACAAAAGGCAATCTAAAGCATCTAAAGTGCTTTACATGAAATAAAAAGAAAGACATAAAAATAACAAAAACTTCCTCCGCATAAAAACAAACAAATTCAAAAAGAAATTAAATGCCAGCTCCATTTGTTTAGTTTTCGTTCCTGAGTACACTGAATGTGCAGGTCCCAAAAACGACATCTACTTGGTTCATATTTGAAAGGCAAGTCAGAATTGTGTTTTAGTCCAAGATGATTTAGTACTTTCTAGATTTAAAGAATTCAATTACATTTTTAAATCCCTCCATTTACACACAGTGAGCCAGTGCAGTGATTTATGAACTGCTGCGATATGATTGGTTTTCCTGGTGTTGGTCAGGAATCGTTTGGATAAGCTGCAGCTGCCTGATTGTTATTTTGTTTTTTACAGAGGTTAGTATACCCGGCAATATAATTATCCAACCTACTTGTCTGAGCTACCACATCCCATTGGCGGTTAGATGCCTCGGAGATCCCTGAATCTTTCCCCAGAAGTGACATCACTGCGCACAACACTTTCTCTTAAAGGAATGGCTCTCAAACTGTACTATACTTTTAACCCTTTTAATCTAAATAAGGTAGAGGAATGGTTACAGAGCTCAGCGCTGAGGCTCCCGTTCTGGATACCCTTGGTGATGAAGCAGCCTCGAAAGAAGGTCACATGCAGTTTTATATCTGGCACTCCCGTGCAATGGATGTACACTCCCTCAGTGTTTATCAGTAAACTAGGCATCATCTGATAGGGTGTGTAATAGCAGGTGTCCAATCCCTAATCCAAGTGTTGCTGCAGTATTCTATCAACACGGTGACAGACTGTTCCACAATCAAACCCATTGCACTAAACTTTGTGTCAAACTGTAGGTAATTTGTCCTTATAATTTACGTCAGTGATGAGTCTTATCCATATCCTAACAAAAGTGAAAACATTAGCATTTATACTGTATCATTAAGGTGTGTGTGTATGTGAAAGCGCATCTATAAGTAATAATAAGAAAGGTTATTCCTAACATACTAATAGTAAAAGTTTATAGCAGCTTTTCTGTGTTCTGTTTTGACAAGAGACCTTTTATTCCGCCAGTGTTTTCAAGTTTAAAGTAAGCTGATTTACTAACAGACCAGTTTTTTGTCCAGTTTCTTGCTTGTCCTGTGGTCTTTAGTCCCACTGACTCTGTCCCACTGATTTCTATCTTTGCATTTTTGACACCAAAAAAAGACTTCTGTCTTCTTTCCATTAAACAGGAGAAGACTGGTGAGTGTAAGTCAGTGTACATGTTGTTTAAACAAGTTTTTCTCCTGAGCAGTGCACTGTAATATATTCACAATTGTACAGCAGGCCCTCTCTGTAGCAGAGCTGGGATACCGAAAACATTGGCTTAGGATTGTCAGCTCAGTTTGTTTTTTGATAATGTAATCTTATACATTTGGAGCTATGGAGCCATGTTGCTTAAATACATTCCTATGGTATGTGTGGGAGTAAGACAAAGAGTCTCTGTTTGAATTTACAAAGTCACATAAGTGATTTCAGCTGTGAGTCCAATGACCATACAGCTGATTAGTCCACTGCTGTCTACTTGAGGCCTTTTCCAAAAAGACCTTTGTACACTTGAAGCCAAATAGTGCCTCAAATCAGAGAGACAGAACACTTGACTTTGGGGTACGTGGCAGATATACTTTCCTTTCCTCCACGTTGACTGGTGTCATTCAACCACCCCCCCCAGCCTAAGTCCAACTGAGTCTGGCACAACACGCCTCTGCTGTTTTCCTTGCATTCTCTCATCATCATTTGTCACCTGGGGAGCTGGGTCTGCTATCTGCTATCAATGCAGACGTAATGCGAGAGAAAGGGAATAAGGGAGATGAAACTTTCATGAGGTGCAACCGATGGTATGGGCAACGACAATGAAAATGCAAAGATTGAACTTTTCTTCAAGACCCAAGGCAGGGTGCTGAGATTACAGAAAGCCTAGAGGTGCAAAGATGAGTGGAGGAACGGCAGGTGAGGTGGTGGGGGAGGGAAGATAGCCCTGGGAAGTGATAAGAAGAAAGAAATGGATTTATCAATAGGCTTCTAATCCCACAGAACCTTGGTGTTTAGAAACCTGAAAATCTTCAAAAGTTCTCTCTCTGTATTGGTTTCATTTCTCAACTGAACTTTAGTCATATTTGCTTTTCACCACTGCAACATTAGCCACATGTGCAGGATGAAGAACTCTGACAAATCAGCTGCAGAAAGCTGCAGAAGGCACTAGGTGGCAGATGTCTGGTTTACACCTCTGAGGTCATTTTCAGCAGGTTTCTACTGTCCTCTTTCATTTTCCATAGCCACATTCATAAATACACTGTCCTATACTGGCCCCACCGCTTCTGCTCTCTGCATCAGTTTATCTCTGTCTTCCAGGAAATTTGCGGTGCCATGTTATGATCGATGGGTTGCTTTCAGAGACGGAGCAGCCCCGACTGTTCGTTTGTGTCCGTAACACATGGCTGCAGATTGACAGCTGGGACAAGTGCATGGTTTTGCACCCCGGCAAGACAAGTTGGGCAGCCTGAGTTAAAATGATTCTCAATTCTAACAAATAAGAAATGACAACAGCTCAAAACCAATAAAACAACTCAAATATCATACAAATGCCCTTTGGTAAACCATATGCACTCTGTACACATAAATATATCATGCTATTGGATGATTATGCAGCATAAATCACTAGAATGCTAGTTTCAATAGTGTGTTTTTATCATCTACATAAGCATACTTTTTTTTCCACCGGAATATTTGTATTGAAATCATATTCAAGCTGCTTTTTTAGCATTTTCGTTGGCTTCGTGCATCCTGTTCAAACAAGTGCATGGTATGAATGAGTCGTACTAGTTTTTTACCACTTTGGATTGACAAAGAAAAAATGTGTTATTTTTAAGTTTTATATCACTGTTCAAGGTATCTAAACATAGATACACAATGATTCAGTGTTTATCTGTGTGTCTTTCCTAGACAAAGCTGCTGCAGGAGTGATTGCTGCCATAAACAATATTAACCTTTTTATCCTATAGATAGCAGCACCAAGGGTGTTCAATATGTGTAATTTTCGATAAGATGAAAATTCTTATTTAAACATTAAGGCAATAGTTGGCAATATAATAGTTGGCGATTAACCTGAAAGACGGCACCACAACAAACTGCTTTGACCTTGTCCAAACTAACCATTGGACTAACTAACTCCAGTGTTAAAGGGCAAACACCAAGGTGAGACTGAGCCTGCAAAATGAAGTGGTGATTTGATGGTCACTATGAGAGCAATGCACAGTTTCTAAACCTGCTCCAGCAGTCTACGGACGAGAGGCGGGGTACACCCTTGACAGTTCACCTATCCATCACAGAGCAATATAATAAATAAAACAAATATCGTCAACTTATCGTTATCGGGAAAGTAGGAAAAATCTTTTGATATACTTTTTTCTTCAACATCAAACACCCCTGAACACTGCCATCCCAGTAATGGTCTGATTTACTTTGCTTCGTTTGCAAACAACGTCACTAATGGATAAAGGTACAGGAGGTTTGAGCTCGATTGTTTTCCTTTGCATACATAGCATGCCTGGACCAATGCTTCACTGTCTGCTCTGCTGTCCCCAGTGCAATATTGTTCCCTCTTTTATTTATTTATTTTAATTATTTTGTTTTTAGAAATTTGTATAACTTTTATGTTTATTATTCTATTTCTGTATTAATACTGATTTGTTATGTTTTTATGTATGGATGTATTTATGGATGTATTTATGTCTGTAAACATGTATGTACGTGTGAATGCATGTCTGTGTGTGTGTGTATGTATGTATCTGTCATATGTATGGGTGTGTGTGTGTGTGTATGTATGTATGTGTGTATATGTATGGGTGTGTGTGTGTGTGTGTGTGTTCCTGTCTTGGCATCACAGTGAGAACCATTTTCCCGATTTCACCATCAAATTGAGGACCGTTGGTACCAAAGTGAGGACATTTTGCTGGTCCTCACGACCTATTTTGCTAACGGTTAGGTTTAGGACTAAGGTGTGAATTGAGTTTAGGTTAAGGTTAGGGTTAGGCATGCACTGGTAATGGTTAGGTTTAGGGTTATTGTCAGGGTTAGGGCATAGAAAGGGTTGAAAATGACTGAAAATGAATGGAAGTCAATGGGAGTCAAAACATGGTCCTCACTACATATAGCAAAACAAGAGTGTGTGTGTGTGTGTGTGTGTGTGTGTGTGTGTGTGTGTGTGTATGCATGTACAGACACACATTTACATATTTATGTATTTATTTCTACATGTTTTGTTATTTTTTTGTTAGTGTAATGTTTATGTTTTATGGAGTTGGTATTTATTTATTTATCTATTTATTTATTCACTCATTCGTTTTTTGGTTATTTGCTTATTATTTACTGTAATCCAAAACTTGCAACAAATGATCATGCTAACCTTCATTGTAAGAAACAAAAAAGTTAAATGAGGTAACAGTGGAATGCAGAGGAGCATTTAAACATATATATTTTCTACATTACCTGCAACCAACACCTAATTTGTAGTGCTGAAACCACAGCAACATTATTGTGCTTCTCTGCCTCAGTCAACAGACCAGAGTTGGTGCTGAATTATTAAAACGATTTTAGTCGGAGAATAACAGTTTTTATAAAAAGTTTTATTCTTCGGATTTATTGTTGTTTTCTATAATAAAAAAAAGGCAGAGCGCCTGACAACACTCAGTAAAGCTGCCATACTTTTTTGTGTTCATTGAGACATCAAAGAATTTCTGACAGCAGCAGGGAGCATTTTGAAGCTGGTTTAACACTGTGGTTGGAGTGGCTCTTGTTCTTGTGTCATCATCATCTTCATGAAACACAGAGTAAGAAAAGCTGGCTGCAGCAGAATGCATTCGGCCTACGGCGCACGGATCTTCCTGACAGATGAGTCAGAAGGAGGGCAGAACTCCAACTTAATACCCTGAAACATTTACTCTCTCATACTGGAGAGCATGTTTTTGTATATAATTTGATAATATAATGTACAATATATTTATATAGTTCTGAAGAACCACAACCAGTTTGTTCAGTCCTTAAGTACATTTTTTGATTGTAACTTCTTTTCATTAGATAGTTTTTGTTAGCGTTGGAAAGCTGATAAATACAGACAAGTGTAATATAAGACACAAGTGAATCAAATAAGTTTGACTTGCAAGGGTGAGACAGTCCTCTGCCAGAACAGCGACGTCCTTCTCACAAAGGGAGAAATCCTTGCACCAGCCTTTTATTTACAACTCACTTTCCTACAAGCAAAAAGCGGGAATTGGTTCAGCCAATTCTTACAGAGATTTCAACCTAAAAGAGTAGTCATTCCCATATATGGTATAAGCTTGTCATGTCCAGAGAGTGATCCACTCCAGACCGCATTCTTTAACCTTCCACAAACCCTTTTTCACACTAAAAAACAATCATAAGAATCATCTTAGCTAGAGTAGAACTTCAAACATAAACATGTATTAAACTAAACAGATGATAACTTATAAACATTTTTCCAACAGTTTTACATGTTTAAAATCCAAATATGTCTGCAGACTCTACAGGTACTAAGGAACATATTGGTGCACGGATGCGTTCAACAGAATACTATTTTTTCGGTAATGCAGTCAGAACAGAAAGGCCTCACTAGCCAAATAAAGAAATGTGTACCTGCAATAGGATGACTCCTGCATGTTTTGGGTTTGCCCACCTATAAGCAAACAACCATTTCCTTCCTCTGAGATTCCTTGCAAAAAATATGCAGACTTCTCCCAGTGTTGCCTGGGGTTTACTCACCATCTCCCTTCTTAGTTATGGTGTTCTCTCATTCGCCTCCACCTGACAACAAAACGAGGAAAGATGTGGAAAGAGAGAAGACTATGAGGAAGGGGGGCTTTCCTCCAGAGTGTGTGACTGACATTTAAAAGCAGAGCCTCGAATTTTCATGCCCAGCATCCTTCAAACTCCGCCTGGCCTTCACATGGGGAGATGAAATGGGTCTGTATTCTTTAGATGTAGCTCACTTTTTCCTCAGTTTCTCTGATATAAGAAACTTTAGAGGGATAAGATTTAATGAATGAAATCAGAAAAAATCATTGGTTTTTTTTTTATATTTTGACATTTTCTTGATCTGGTTTCAGCTGAGTTTGACTTGTTTTTTTTTTTGTACAGGTGTAACGCAGTTAGAATTTACATTTGGACATAAAGTCACCTAATCATTCTCTAAGCATCCAAGGTCTGCAGCTTCTTGGTTTTACTTGTTATTTCTGGTGAACACATTCATTCACCTATTTAACATTTGTTTCTTGGTCAAAGGCAGCTTTGACATTTCTGTGTTTTTGGCTTTTAAGTGCTGTGTAGGTGGCAAAAGCAGCAGTGATGAAACTATCTACTGCTGGATGCCGAACGCAATCAAACAGCAAAATGTGGGTGTGGCGCATGACCAACATACAGAGTCCTTGGTGCTTGATGCAGCCATCCCAGGTTCATGTCCCAACTCCAGAGACCTATGCTGCATCTCTTCCCCTTCTCTCCACCCCATTTCCTGTCTGTCTACTTTTGAAAATAATAGTAATAAAGGTGCTGCAAAAAACAAAAGCATGGCTGCATACCCTCTTTAAATAGTAGTTTTCTTTGAATAGGGAATGAAAACTTTTATCATTTTGTCACATTATAACCATAAAATTATATGTATTGCAGCCCAATGCAAAGTAGAACATGATTGTAAAATGGGGGGAAAAGTATACCTGGTTTCCACAATGTTTTGTAAATAAAATATGAGATGTGTGGCATCTATTTGTATTTAGCCCCTCTGAGTCAATACTTTGCAGAACCACTTTTTTTCTGCAATTAATGCTGCAAGTCTTTTATGGGGTCATGTCTCTGTTGGCTTTGCAAAGAAGCTAAGGCTCAGTCAGTTTGGATGAGGAACATCTCTGAAAATCACTTTTAAAATCATGCCACATATTCTGAATTAAGGGTTATTTTTACCAATGAATATGCCTTGATCTACGTCCATTGTAGACTTGCTTGTTTGTTTAGGGTTTATTCATGTCCCGCGGGAAGATGAGTCTCTGCCCCAGAATCTTTTTCAATTTACCACGCATTTTCATTCAGGATTTCCTTGTATTTACCTCCATCCATCTTCCCATCAACTCTGACTAGCTTATTTGCCTCTGCCAAGAAAAAAAAAACAAAGACCACAGCTGCCACCAACATGTTTCATGGTAAGTCTGCTGTATACAGGGTGATGTACTTTGCTAGTTTTCCACCAGATGTGAGCCAGAAAGTTACATTTTACATCTGACCACAGCAACTTCTTCCACATGTTTGTGGAGTCCCCTATGTGGCTTGTGGACAATCTTGTGGCTTTGTTTCAACAATGGTTTTCCTTTTGCAAATCTTACAGTAACATCAAGTTGGAGATTGCCCAACATTTGGAATTAATCTCATACCTAAGCTATGGATCTCTGCAGCTCCTTCTCTAATAAACCTGAGGTCTTTACAGAACATCTAGATTAATACTGAGATTAATTTACATACATGTAGCAAATGTTTAGGTGACTTTTGAAAGTGATTGGTTGCACTGGATTTAATTTATAGGTAATGGGGGCTACATACAAATGCAACTTGAGAGAAAAATTAGGAAAACCACTTTCCTTTCTCTTTATGCATTATGCATTAATCTATTTAAGTCTATCAAACAAAATCCCAATAAAATACACAGATGTTTGTGATTGTAGTTGTGATTTGTGATAAAATATGAAAAAGTTCAAGAGCTACGAGTACATTTGTACTGTATGTTTAATGAATCTAAGGCTACAGACAATGTCAAGTTATGCTAGACTTTATCAGGGCTATTTTGAATGCAATGTACTTGTTCATTCCATCACAAATAAAAAGTCTTCCTTACTTTGTCTGAATTTATGAAAGTTGAAATTCTATATGCTTCTTTTTGTAATCACAAATAGAAAAGCACATAGAGATATGTTGCAGAAAGGCCAAATCACATATATTTTCGCCATTGTATATGTAATTGTAGCATGTCTGGTTGTGGGGTGTTTTTGCCTAGGGCAGAAAATCAAAGAGAAAGGAAAACAATACCTGCTTTTCTTCTCAATCCATCCTCTGGTGGCTCCAATAGACCTGCTTCTCTGCAGATGTACCACCCCTCTCCTAATATTTATCTTCTTATTTCTATTATTGCTCACATTTTCTCTGTCCGGTCGTGTTTTTCTCACTGTTGCACAGAATGTACTGCAGGAAGAATGCGGAGTTCTCTTCCTTGTTTTCTGTCCTATGGGGAAAAATACTAAAGTTGATACAGTCTCACAATGTTGTGTGCAAAAATTTAACTAAAACATGATTCTTTAAATTATTATTAAGCCAACTTATAAGAACCCATATTGCAATTCTCTCAGACAACTATTGGCCCAATGCTGTCTGGATGCAAGTCTGGATTACCAATGTCTCATATTAAACAACATTGTTTCTCTGTTTTCTATGCATCCTTTCTGACAGCATGTGGTGAATTATAGAGGACAAGGGAGTGAAAAACATCCTTATGGACAGACTGGTTTGTGTCCAGCCATTAGCTCCAGTCTATGCTGAAACCAGACTGATTTCACACTACATTTCCCTTAATTTACTTTAACACTCTGCTGGTTCTTTAAAAAGAAAGGGTGGGTTATCATTGCAGTTTGAGTGATGTTTGTGTCATTAGTTCTGTTCAAAAAAGGCTACAAAAAATAAAACAAGTAGCAACAGTCACCAACCTTCCTCGAAAGATGCAGCTGGCAGTTTGGAACAGAAACAGTAAAATATTGAAAATAGGAAGATATAGAAGTCAGTTTCAAGTTTTAACCTAAATATAAGACTTTATGTTATGTGCTTTCAACCTCTATAACCAGCCTCATCAGTTAAGGCTGCCTTCTGTATACTGATTCATAACTTTAATATGACCGTTGGTATTGTACCTATATTTATTTCTTTACAAAAGCCAGTTACAGAGAAGTCAGAGGAAGAAGCTACCTGGTAGAGATCTCAAATGGGAACATCTCTGCTAGTGCGACACATTTTTATGTAATTACAAATCTTTCCAAAGACTATAAACACTGGTGTTTATTGTTTATACAAAGTGGTTTGTCAATAATCAAGCTGGGATTTTATTTTCGGTAAAGAACAACTGAGAAGTAAATTGATTGACATCTATCAGAAATATTCACAAAGCTATTTCTAAGGAGTTGGGACTCCAGTGAACCACATTGAAGACACAAACGTAGGAATCATGGATCAGAAGTGAACCTTTCTAGGAGTGGTCAGCCTACCAAAATTACTCCAAGAGCGCATCTATGTCTTCATTGAAGATTCTTACATCAGAAACATCTTGATGATCCCCAGCACGTTTGAGAAAATATTTAGCAGACTGATAGGTTAGAAGTAGAACTTTATGGAAAGTGTGCTTCACATAACATCTGGCCTGAAACTAACAGAGCATTTCAGAAAATGGACAACCCTACCAACAACATTGTGTTGGTTGTGTTATGGTCTACTTAATTACTTCAGGACCTGGATTACTTTCTACCAGAAGAATCTCCAGCCATCTTTTTCTGACCTTAAGCTGAAGCAGTTGGGCAATGCAGCAGGACAATGATCTAAAGCACACTATTAAACCCCCCTCTGAATCGTTCAAAAAACACAAAATGAATGTTTTGGAGCAAGTAGTTCATGCTGAAAAATCCTCAAATGTGACTGAACTAAAACAATTTTGCAAAGACGGGTGGCCAAGATTCCTCCACAGAGACATAAAATACTCATTGCTAGTAATTACAAATGCTTGAAGGCAGTGGTTGCTGCGAAGGGAGGCACAACCAATTATCAGGTTTAGGGGGCATGTCGGGGCATTACTTATTCCCATAAGACTAGGTTGGATACCTTTTTCCTTCACAAATGAAATCATAATTTTAAATCTGTTATTTGTATTTCCTCAGGTAATCATGTTTTGATAATAAACTGTGTTTGATGATCTGAAACATTTAAGTGTGACAGAAAAAATAAATAGCAGAAGAAATGTATAAATTGGCAAATACAGTTTCATATCAGTGTACAAGGTACATATCCCACCAGTATTCTGACTCACTGGAACATCTGTACCATACTATGTAAATATCTCTCAGATAGCTTCAGTGTTTCCTAACACTTGTGCTTTACTATTTTTATTTTTGTCAAAGGTGTCCTAGCTTCATGGTGAGTGTTGCTATTGATTCTCTGTAACTAAGTTCACTGAACAACTAACACTTTTAGTGTTTTTTACAGTATAAGAGGCTTTTTCAGGAACAAAAAAAACTTTAATGTGTCTAATTCTACAGAACAAAGATTAAACATTTACCAGATGGATCAGGTTTTCTCCAAGGACTATTTAGCTTCATTCATCTTCCCATCACCTCTGGCTTTGACATTCATGTTTAATTTCCTGACCCACATGCAGAGAAGACTCAAAGAACATGGAGTAGAAAAGATAAGCATTTTTTTTTAGTTATTTTTTACAATATTCAATATTCTTTTATTGCAGCAGCCGTCTATGCGAGAGAGCAGAAGACCGATTAGAAGAAGGTGTATGTGGAAAGGAGAATATGTACTCCATAACCTGAGGCTGTGCCTACAACAAGCAAACAAAAACAATAAACTCACCCTAACCCACAGACACACAAAAACACACACACGCACACACACATCCATGTTTTACAATCTTTATGAGGACTTTTCAGTTACTTCCATTGACTTCCATTCATTTTCCTTGATTTTAGTGCCTAACCCTGACCCTAAACCTAACCTTAACCAGTTCATACCTAACCCTAACCTTAACCATAACCATAACTCAATTCATACCCTAGTCCTAAACCTAACCCCTGTCCCAAGAACGGAATTTGGAAAAGTGAGGACCAGGAAAATGTCCTTACTTTGTCAAAATGTCCTCACTTTGCGATAAAAATACGAAAAATGGTTCTCACTCGGGAAAAGTACAAGAACACACACACAATCCAGGATCATGAAACTGACCAGCTTCCTGTGGAGGAAAAGCATTCCCCCAGCATGATGCTGCCACCACCATGTAGGGATGATTTTACAGGATGATGTGCTGTGTTGCCTATATGGCTAGAGGCAAATAAATGTTGCTAAGTGTTTCTATAAAATATTCACTATACACAGTTTACAGATTATGTCATATTAAACATCTTTCCAAGCATTACATTTTTTTAAAAATCTTTTAAAAAAAAACCTTTTTCGCAACACCGAACTGCTCACAGCAATGTTGTGCACCCAGAGCACGGTGTAAAGCGCCTTGGGAGAAAAAATTGTGTTTCCTGCATGTTTTAGTGTTTTTTTATGCTTTGTAGACTACATGATATTCCTGAATATTTCATCTGGCAGCAGAATGCATTTAATCTATTCTAGCTGAATGCTGCAGTTGTTCTGTCGCATGTAACTGTTAACATTCGGTTTGTTAATTTAGAATATCTCTTTTTGCAGTTAGTCTTTTTTTGTAAATGTCTGTTCTAATGTTATACTTATTTCTTTTTGATAAAATATGTCAAATTTATTTATAATATACTTTATGTACAGACTTCTGCCAATTATTTCTCAGTTTACAATGTAAAAGGTTACAGAATGATGCTGGAATCTCTCCCAAAATAAGCATGATCCAATCAAAAATACTAATATAGTCCACATTTCAAAATGCAACGCATCACGTTTTCTACTATACATATTTTGTTGGCCGTTTGCAGAACCAGGCCTCTTACAGCAACAGCCTGGTGCATATTCTTCTTGTTGGTCTCTGCCTATGTTCTGAAACAGTGTTTCTACATGCATCTACAACCCGGAGTTGTTAAATGTGTGTTATTTTACAATTTGAGCTGTGGTGTGCTGTGTTTCGAAATGTTAATCAGCTCTGACAACAGGATCAACTCTGTCCGTGGGATATAGGCTAAGGACAGAAGGACCTTGACAGCGGGAGGATGCCTCCACACACACTGACTGGTCAGCCTCTTTTCACCACATGACTGTCAAGACAATTATGATTGTGCCTGTTGTGCTGAATTAGATAAATACAGCTCAGAGGAGACAAATTCCTCAAATGTAAGCAAGCGTTTACTGTGCAGGCTCAGAAACAACATGGACATTTCTCATCCACCCTGAACAGCTTCTCTTTCCCTGCAGAAAAAAAAACACCCCCATAGCATGATGCCGGCAACACCATGTTTCACAGTAGGGATGACATGTTGAGGATAATATGCAGTGTTAGTTTTCCTCCACAAACAGCATTTTGCATTTAACCCAAAAAGTTTAATTTTGGTCCCAACTGACCAGAGCACCATCTTCATCATGTTTGCTGTGTGCCCTACATGTTACAGTTTAAACAATGGTTTGCTCTGTCTTGGCATTTGCACCATATGCTGTAGCTCTGATGTTTGGCAGATGAGTAACTCATCCCTTGCACCTCCTGGCAAACCTTTATTTATTTTCTGTTTTCCCTGCTCCCCGTCAGATCATTCGTAGCATTTGGTCTCAGTGTTTTAGCCTTGCCTTCAAGAGCTTTTGTGTGTTTTTTTTCTCAGCCTTTCATCCCTTTTGGAATTTGTTCATCCGTTTGTACCAAGTACGTAGATAATGAGGTTTCTGCCTGCCTTGTTTCTGTCTCCAGTCTGGCCCTCACTAGTCTGTAAGTGGGGGATGCTTTTCTGTTCGACTCCTGCTTCCCCTAGAGCTGATTTGCTCTGACATCATTATACTCTTGTAGTGGATTGTTTCTCAGATCTCAGACTGAGGATATCAGCCTGCCCCAACCCTCTCTTTCCATTTCTCTTCAGAGTATTAATCATCTTTTTCCAGTCCTAATAGCCACAACCTTATCACCTAACTAAATACTCTCCTCAGCACTGTCCTTTTCATTTTATCATTGTTCTCTTCCATCCTGCAGCCAGAAGACACTCTCTGACCTGTGGACCATTCCCATGCTCTGTAGAAATCACAATCACCGAAAGAAAAGCACTTGGGAACCTGGTCGCAGAGCGGAAAAGGGACTTTTACTCCAACCCACGATTAATGATTTGGCAGTAAACTTTGTAAACCTTTGTCCTAGTCAATTTTTAATTATTGGGTCAAACTAAATTAACTTGGTTCCTCACACATCTAGGCTTTAAGCAAGCTTGAAATTGGACTTCTTATGGGTTTCTTACAATAACAACTATCTTACAGTCCTCTTGCATTAATTACAGATTTGTAACTTGCACCAATACTAATACTAGTCAACAAATTCTTTCAACTGAGCAGTGGATCTCTGAAGCTCCACCAGCGTTACCACAAGCATCTTGGCTGCATCTCTGATTAAGGCCGTGGTGCCATGCCTTTTCCATTTTCAGCTGATGGACTGAACAGTGCTTTGTGAGATGTGCAAAGCTTGTGTTAAAGTTTTACAACCTAACCTGGTGACTATTAGGTTGAGTTGAGGCGACTGTGGCTCAGTGGGAAGAGTAGTTGTCTTGCAATTTGAAAGTTGGAGGACAGAAAAAGGAGATGCTCATTGATATGGGCAGCAAGTCGACTTAGGGACTTGCTGGTGGTTTAGCAGAGAGCAGCTGGAAGGTCCGTGTTATTTTATATGGACCTTAAAGCTAAAAGGAAAGCCTACAAGTCATATATACATACATACACACACATGCTGGAGCAATCAGCATCCTTATATTATTTAATATTTAATTAAATAACCATTCAGTCTGTCAAGGACTGTCTTGGGAATGCCAGCCCAATATGTATTAGGACAATAAATGGAAGAGTGACTCAAGCTCTGGCATTACTGCACAGCAAAATCTGCACACATATGGAATACATTCACACAATTTCTTAAAATATAAGAATTTATTCACAAAAATAATTCAACTCAGAGTTAAACTTATTTCAGTTATCAAACTCTTTACTACGCTAGAACAATTCAACTAAAACTACCAAGCAAAATAAAGGAATAAAGAAAGCTAATAAAATATATACAAATGTAGGAACAAGGGAATCAATAAAAATGGTTAAAAACCATGACCAATAAAATGAGGCAATATTACCATTCAGTGTTATCTATGTTTGAGAACCAAGGTTTATGTTCAGGAACCTGGAAATAAAATTAAGTTAGTCTTAGAACTTAACTAAGAACAATGATTGGTAAATCTCCAAACAACCAATCACAATGCAAAATCAGGAGTAGACTAAACATTATTTTAATAAATAATATTTGAAAAAAATAATTTGCTGTAAAAAAAAAATAACCGAATTCTCAATGTTGCTAGCAGTTGTGACTAACAAAGGAAAGCTTAGCACTTGTTCACCACTTCTTTAAAGAGGAACTAAACCCCAAATCAACTTTTTTTTTGCATATAAACCGTACAAATTGGGCCTTAAGTGTGCTATCTTTATGTTACTGTGCTATCATTTTTTTTTATTTTATTTTTTCATGAAACTTATTTAATTCTGCAATATTTGTCCTAAACCATCTTAGTGCTGCCCTATTGTGGTTGAACGGTGGTTACTGCAGGTGAATTTTCCTATTGCTTGAAACGGTACAGCTTAGTACATGCTTATGTCATAGCCCCCGTATTCGGGTATAAAACCATCTCACTCAGACACGCCCCCGCAGGGAGTCAGAAGTTGGAATTGCTCCTCCACTGCCTCGGCAGTGCCAGCTTCGAGCATCTCCGAGTCAGTGCCTCGAGCCAGGAGTTTGATCTGTTAAGGCTCAGGCCCGTTGGGCTTCATGAAGCCTCTCTTAACATCCGGCGACGAGGGGGGTGAAAAATCCTCCACCTCAAAAGATCTATCCATAGCGAAACTACTAGCATCGCTCTGCTCACTCTCATGCTTGAATATGTGAAATTAAGCTAGCTGCCACTTTCCCTCGTCCTCCTAACCACACCCCTGCTTAACGCCCTCCGCTCATCCACACACTTGGTATCTTTCAAAATTTGTCTGGGGGCGGAGTTATTCTTTTACATGGGGTATAGTTCCACTTTAATGTCAAATTTTTACCTTAAAAATACCATTGATACAAGGATTAAAATGCAAGAGGGTGGACAAAGTGTTATGGCTGAACTGTGTTTAAAACCACCGTTTTAAGAAAGTTTGTCTTAACCTTAAAAAACAACAAATAACTAGCCTCAAAGCTGAAAGGTCTGTTCACATTAGATGAGCAGATAGTCTGTTAGCACTTATATAGCTTAACTTTCTCACCAGAAACAAATCAAAACATCATGTAATAAACAATATTTAGATTATTACGCCCTAAACTAATTTTCTCTGCCCAAACACACACCTGCACTCCTGTGGCTAAAAGGCAACTCTAAATGACGTTTAATAGATCTCGGCCTCTTGCTAAAACTGAGCCAACTGAATATCACATGCACTGAACTTCTCCTTGTACATTTTCTGTGGTACACCACAAGGTACGGCTTAGGACCATGTTACTAAGGTCATTCCGCATCATAAAATCACATGCATGAGCTATAATAGCTCTCATTTATCACAATCCTCACTGAGGAAGACCCACCTTATCCATGTAGTGCTCCCTGCCAGACTTATTACTTGTTGTCAGTGGAAAGGGGCACTTCATAGATTAGATTCATTACTGACCTCATGAAGCATACAAAGAAAACAAATTGGGCGAAAATGTAAAATGTTTATCATTTGTTGACGCATGCCCTATTTTCCACTCCCGCTCGTTACTCTCTAATTTGAAGAATTGCCACCATAGACAAGTCATGAGATCCTAAGAAAGGTAACATAGAGCAGACGTTAACTCGCATCTGGACAAACAAATCGATAAGCCGTTCACTTTCTTGAGAGCATAGCAGCAGCAGATAGCTGTGAAGGGGAGGAGCAGCAGGAGCAGAACAAAATAAATCCTGACTTTATGTGAAAACAGCAAACAACTACATTGGCATCTTATTGATTGACAACTAGATGAGAGGAGGGCGACTATTTGGGCTTTAATGCTGAATTCAGCAGACCTTTCTGGCGCACAGCCACCATTACACTGCCAAAAATATATCAGATGTATCAGAAACTGCATTATAGTTTGACCTTTTGACTTCAGGAGTAACTTTGACAACTGATACTATGTTTCTCTCCCACATTCAAAACCAAAAGAACTTTCATATCATGAAGTGGATGTAAAAGTTATGGAAGCCCATTTCCGCCACTCTGATGAAAAAAAAAACAACTTATCTCATTATTATGACCTAGCTATCTCATTATTATGAGATAGCTAAGTCATAATTATATTATACTATCTTATATTATACTCATATTATATTTTTTTATTATGCTTGAAGTGTGCTTGAAATTGTTTACTTTTTCAAATTTAAAAAAAAAAATGTAAAACTCCGGTCAGTTCGAACTTCCTTTTGAGTTGGTACAGTCCACCTGAACCATCGGTTTGGCTTCCAGTCAGTCGCGCTTGCAAGCATAAAACACTAGCGAAGCATAGCTGTGTACAACGGTAAGAAACGTGGATTTGTTAATTGAAACTGGATCTGTAACATAAGCTTGCATAGTATAAAGTAATCAATTTGACATATTGACAATAGCTAATCTTCAAGATAGCTTAAGGGGATGCTTTGCTACTTTAAAGCTAACTTTTTCAATTTTTTCACTTTGTCAGTCCACAGCCAGGTGGTTTGGAGAAATGTTGTCTTGTCTTACTTTTTTATTTGCTGTAATGACACATATTCAGTTTACCATAAAGTTGTGGTATAATAACTGGTATGTAGTTTGTAGATACTGCCTCTTGCCCCCAAATCACTCTTTACTGGCTTCTTATTCTATTTCCGACTCCAAAACAATACCTTTAGGAGTGTGTATTTTTTTATGTTAAACTAAAATATGTCATGACGTTTTCTTGTATAGGAAGACAGCAGGATTTGAACATTCCATAGATTAAAGAATATGTACAAAATGTATGTCTGACGAAGATGAACAGACTTAATTGCAAAGTAGTTGTTCTGGTTGTAATTAAAAACTTCAAGTTGTGAATTTTTTAATTTAATTTTTTAATTCATAATGACTTTGTAGCTGCAGTGCCTCTTTTTTCCGTATTTATTTATTTATTTATTTTTACCAAATTCACAATCGTTTAAGCAACTGTTTGTAACCCAATTAAGGAAATGCAACACTTTTATTTTTTTCTTTCTACAAATCTATTGCATTGATTTCATTAGTTTGCTAAAATAAAAACCTAAACAATATGTGATTACTTTTGTAGAGTGTGGGTTGTTTCAGAATGACTGAAGAAGGTGTGGAGCCACTGCATTTTCACAAGAGCCTTTTCTGATCACATAAGGTAAGGTACAAAGTGACTTCTCTGCTATAGGGTGTCTCTCCATTCCTCTACTCAAAGGCCTCTATATGCTCCACTGATGGCTTGTTTAATTTTTCAGTGTCTTTCGTGGTCTGTTGTTAAACACAAGGTGAATATGGAACTGTACATCTCTTTGTAATACCAAGCAATATTTGTGTATCTTATATGTACATTTAAAAAGGTTTCTTAACATTTATTTTTTCATTTTGTAACATGCCTTCTCTGTAGCTTACTAATCCCCACCTCCCCCCTCAAGTTCAAATGTTTGATCTTGCTTCCTTACCCACAGACTGAATTAATAGTTCTTGTAAATTCACAGCTTTATGACTTCAGACATTGGCTTTTTCATTAGAAAAACAAAAGTAAACGTTGCTAAATATTTTAGTGAAATACTTTATTTGAAATGTTGAAAAACTTGGGAAAAGTTGTTCTTCTATCACCTAAAGAACATTTCCAGGATTAAAGGACTAATGTCTCAACAATATCTAGAGAAACTCATCCATGCGTTTATCTTTAGTCGCATTGATTACTGCAACAGTACATAGAGTACATCAGCCCAGTTCTAAAGTCATTCCACTGGCTCCCTGGAGCTCAGAGAATAAATGTTAAAATACTTCTGTTAGTTTATATATCACTGAACAGCTTAAGGACCAGTTGTCATTAGCAACATTCCAGACCACTCAGATCTTCTGGTTCTGATCTATTCTGCATCACCAGAACTAGAACCAGAACCAAATATGGAGAAGCAGCTTTCAGCTTCTATGCTCCTCTAATCTGGAACAAACTCCCAGAAAACTGCAAAACAGCCAAAACACTGAGTTCCTTTAAATCAAGGCTGAAAACCCACCTGTTTAGAGCTGCCTTTGTTTAGTAGGAAGTGGAACATTGATCAATATTTTTTAACTATATTTGCTTGATTACCCTTATGATTTTGATGCATTGATATTTTCTCGATGATTTGTTGAATACTTGATTGATGATTTTATGATGTAAAGCACTTTGGACTGCCTTTCTGCTGAAACGTGCTACACAAATCAACTTGACTTAACTTGACTTAAAGTTTAACCTTGGTCAAAACATTTGACAAAAAAGAAAGTGCTGAATGGCATTGTGAGTGACCAGATTAGTGTTTTAGGTAAAATTGATAATTTTTTTGCATTACTTTGTTTACATTATATTGGAAACATCTGATAATGGTCTTGTGCATCTTCCTTTCAGTGTATGATCCCAGAATGGATGACCTGGGTGATTTCCTGAGACAAAGGAAGATTCCTGAGGAAACTATCGAGACCATGTTAAAAGAGAAGGTACTGAAAAAAAAAGTCAGTGTTTCAAAAACAGCAGTTTTTAAGCTTTTTTTAAGCATTTTTTAAGAAAATATTTTAATCCATATTATCTAATCGAACTCAAATTACATGTGATTGTGTTGCCACCTTTGTTTTAAAGTAATTATATTTCACTGTTCTCATTTAGATTGATACCAACGTGATCCAGCTGATGACAGATGAAGAGTTAAAGAGTTATTTGCCATCATATGGGGACTGCCTAGCCCTGTTAGGATATTGTAAAAGAAGGGAAAATGGCACCCCAAACAGTCACAAATCAAAACTGTTTGAGCGCCTGAAATCAAAACTGGGTAAAAGAAGAACTGCTGATGAAGATGGCCGCAGTACGGAACAAGAAGAGAAATCTGAAACAACTGTAAAGAAGAACGCTCTGAAGTCAAAGAGAAAAATAGAAATAGGCTGGATGGCTTATGATGAAGAAAAACAGGCTTTTAAACAAGTAAGAGCAAAAAGGGGTGGTGGAACAAGGAGGGTTGATGTATCAAAGGATGCTAAAAAAATGAGATAATCCAAATGGCAGCTGCTCTATTCTTTCCAAATGGAAGAAATAGAGAAGGGGCCCTAGCAGATTATGAGGTAGATCTCAAGGATTATCAAGAAGTGGCAGTTATGACAAAATCACAGTTGGGCAATTGTATAATGATACAAAACTACCTATTATTAGGTTTTATCTAACCACACGTAAAAAGAAGGATAACCAGTCAAACAGTCAAGATGAAGTTTTGTCTTCACCATTTTTTCAAGATCTAGACTTTTTTCTGAGTCAGCCTTCCTCTTCTGCTTTAAGTGTTGCAACAACCAGTCACTCTACAATATCCGAAACAGTAACGTCCTGACTTGATATTTGTTGGAAGCATCACAAATCATGAAAATATTAACTTTTCACCTAATTCCACAGAGCTTAGGGAGGAGGTTTTGGATAGCAGTAACATAGTGTTTCTAGGAGAGTTTTCTGACAGTGAGCCACAGATTTTGGATGATACTCTGCCAATGTCCCCACAAACCACATCATCTGCAGAGGCAGTAAAGAAGATATTGGTGTTCACCGAGGAAAGGTACTTCCTGAGCTTGCAGCACATTTCTGTGATGATGGACTTCTAGACAGTGACTTCAAAATCCAACTTGTCCTGCCCGATGGAAAACCTGAGATGGGATATGATGACGGAGGAGTTCTGGAAAGAATTCTATGACCAGTGTACTACAGGAAATGCTTATAAAGTGCCTTTTCTCAGACATGATTATGGACAGCAGCAGTGGGAGAGTGTAGGCCGAATAATCACTTTTGGATGGACAAGAGAGAAATATCTTCCTGTGAAGATTGCACTTGTCATACTAGAGCAAGCCGCCTTTGGACAGGTTAACGTGATGTGGTGGAGAATTTCCTTAAGTACATGCCTGAATCTGAGCGTTCTGTGTTTCAGTCTTGGCAATCAGACTTCAGCAGTGTTGACCAAGAAGAATTAATAGAGATTCTTGATAACCACAGTTGCAGACGAAATGCCCACTGCCACCAATGTAAATGAAATCCTCCAGGAACTTGCACACAAAACACTTGTCCAAGAGCCTGCCTATGTTATTGAACAATGGGCAAAAATACTCAGTATCACTGGGAAGAGCTTTCAGGACCTTGCTTCAGTGTATGAAAACTTACAACCAAATGCAAGGACAGTTTTGAAGTCCATTGTCTTTCCTCAGGAAATGAATGTCCATCAGAAGGACATTCAAAAGTACCTCAGCACATATGTTAGGAATGCAGATTTGCAGCATCTGTCCTTGTTTCTAAGATTCTGCACAGGTTCAGACCTTTTCCTGGGTAAGAGAATTCTTATTGATTTCACCAAGATTCAAGGGTTTCTCAGTAGACCTGTGGCTCACACATGTAGCTGTGTCCTTGAGCTGTCAGTCTATTATGACAGCTATCCAGATTTCTGAGCTGAAATGAACAAAGTTTTGGAGTCTAATGTATGGGTCATGGACATCATTTAAAGTTGGTATCATCACAGTTGTGGAAATCCAAAAGGGCAAAAAAACTTAAGGTGGCTATTCAAAGTAACAAATTGTCCATCAACATTAAATGAGACTTGTTATACTTTCAGATTTTCGGGATAAGATTTGATCTGGGTGACGTTACACCCCCAAACAGTCTTCAGATTTAACAGAAAATGGATCATATTTTTGTGCTAGGTGAAGCCTGGTTTGTGCAGCAAACATTTTCAACAACGCTTTGTTCTCAAACAAAAATAGTATCAATGATTTATGATCTGTCATGTTTTTGCTGCAAAAATTGTGTTGCTTCTATCATAATATATCCAAGTATGAAGTACAAACATAAAAATTGTATATTTTTTTGTTTGTAAGCCAGTGACATTTATACTTTAACATTTTCAAAATTAGTGTTGGATAAATGACAGAGCACGAAAATATTGAAGCAATTTTTATTTGAATTGCAAAGAGTTCTTGTTCACCTTAGAAGAACTACCTTTAAACTTTTATTAAATCTTATAATATCTGTCAGTTGTCTGTGCCACAAATCTTTGTTCCACAAGTGCCACAAGTTTCATTACAGTATTACATTTTATTTATACACAAATAACCTACTCAGTTTACCATTTGTAATGTAAGATTATTAGCACATAATTGACATTGTCCACATTATCTCAAAGAAAGAAAAAAATATTTATGGCTACCAAATTTTATTATTTTTTTTGCTCTTTCACTGTGCAAATGTTTTATTTTTTGGTTGTAAAATATGCAGCATTTAAGGTTAATTATGCAATTGTTGTTGGCAAAAAATGGCTTATCTTAATGATTAGGAATACACATGCACAAATTCTTCATGTTCAGACCTCTCAACATTAAGGGGAGCAATTGTACAGCTAAAAATTGAAAAGCCTCGATGCCAAACAACAAAAAGTAGTTGACTTTTGTTCTGCCACAGTAAACATGTTGTTACCTGACACATCAAAACATAAGTAACATGAAAATCACTGTAGGACATGTTTAGAAGATCATAGCCACAAAAAACAGTAAGGGAAACTGTTTAGTTGAATCTTTTTCTGATAAAACTGTTTTGATAGTTGTACTTGTTACACTGCATTCATAATTATATAAAAATCTTTTTTTCTGAAATGTATTCTTTTTTTGCACAATGGATATTGTGTTTCTGTTTTTGTTATGTTTTGGGTTTTTTGTGGAAGGTTATAAACAGGGTATTTTTTGTAATGTTTTACTTCACCCACCTTCTGTTATGTTAAGCTTATTAAATGTGTGCACACTAAGATGAGTATTTTTGAAGCACTTGTGATTTATTTTTGGTAATGCCAAGAAAATGGACTGTTCTTTGTTGGCAGAATACAAAATAAATTATTTTGAGTGCCATGTAGAATCTGTTTTTGAGTAGCTGTTGCACTGTAAAGGAATTTATTTGGAATCACAAAAAGACTGAAATATAAAGGGAAAGAAAATTGCCCACATGCTCTCTTATCAAAAAAAATAAGAACAGTAACAAAATTACAAACGATAACATGTTGATAGAAAAATGTCACAGTAATCTGTTAGGAAAACCTGATTAAAAACATTGCTTGTACTTGAAACACATGCCTTTAAGCAATATTCCCCTGAAAAATTAAAGAAAAGGGATACCAAAAATATTTTGGCACTACTGAGTCTAGTTTTGAACCCCGGGGTACTATTTTGCAGTCATACTACATTAAAATACACAGCGATTAATAGGGCGACCCTTGACTTTTACTTTGAAGGAAGTAAGAATGTTTTAGTCTTTTTAAGAAAAACAAAAAAAATCTGTATCACACATGCAATTTAGCCTTCTTACAATGACACACGGTTTTTACAGGGGCAATATTTAAATAATAAAAAGCTTCGTAGTTTTTGTGAGCGGGGGTGATTAGGAGAATCTATTCCTCAGTCCATCACTAATCATTTGATGGAGCCCCTTACATAAAGATTTTTAAATTTCAAACACATCATCTGACATTACAGTCTGTGCTCTGTCATGAGTTCAGTGCATAAGTAAAACACATCAACATCACGGAAAGTCTTGAAAAGACATTCCCCTTAGACATATTCTAGCTCTGTTTGGCTGCAGGCTGTAGAAAAATTGGAGCCCCCATACGGTTTGGGAACAGCATGCATTAATGTGGGGCGACCGTTCGGAGCCCGAGGATTATTTGTAAAAACTATACGATGGTCATTCCATGCATGGACAACTTCATCCAGCTCCATCTGTATGATTAAAAAAAGAGAAAAAAATAAAAAAATAGTTTTAGAAAACAATTCTTGTTTTTAAAAATTTTTATAACTGATTTTTATATTTGTGCATTGAAAGCAGTTAAAATAAATTAGTATTACCTGTATTGTTTGTAGGAAGCAAAACTGAATCAGTGATTTGTCCAAAAAGCTGTCAACAAAATAGCCATCAGCTTTCAGCTGGTCAAAATGGTCCATCCAAAATTGGGCACATTCACCACATTCACTTTTCAGGTGCACCACCATCGTTCTATCCTCTGATTTCCAGTACTCGGACCAAGGATAATACAGTCAAAACCATTTTTCTCCTCGTTGTGCAGAAATCTTTGCATCGCCGCAACATGAGTGTTCTCTGTGCCATGATCCACTCTGACCTTTTGTGGACATCCATTGCACTCCATGCAATAATGGATCTAACCAGATCATTTTCCTCAAGAAGCCATCTATGCATCCATTAATACATATTCCATAAGGCTTCAGTTTGTCATATCCATCAATGTGCCATACATAGTTTGGTCCACGACTGACATACAAGCGTCGTCTCAAGCGATTTCGTGCACGCAGGTCAACCCCATTTGGATCCATCAGGCGCATCATAAAGCGTACTTTTTCTGTCTGTGACTATCCCAGAAATCCAACATTTCTGGTGCATCCACTTGTAGCCATGCTGTCTACCAGATCCTTGCAGTTGTTGTTCAATGAAAGCGGCCACTTCTGCATCATCTGTCTTGTTTTTCTCTGCCAAAGGCATTTCTTTTGCAGTCTTCTCTCCAATGTCCGGAAGCGTAATTTGACATTATGGGATTCTTCCAAAACTTTCAAGATTTCAAGATTTGTAAAACCCCTTCTAAAGTATTGCTCAATGATGTTATCAACATTCATTTCTTTATATCTAGCCAAGCGTCTCACCTGTCTCCTTAGAATGCAAGGGAGCCAATTCAAGCTATCTCATAATTATGAGAAAGCTAAGTCATAATTATGAGATACTATCTCATTATTATGACTTAGCTTTCTCATAATTTTAGCCTTATTTATGAGATAGTATCTCATAATTATGAGATACGTTTTTGGGGGGGTTTTTTTGATCAGAGTGGCGGAAATGGGCTTCCATAAAAAGTATACACAACCCAATAAAATGCCAGATTTTTATGGTGCAAAAAATTACACCACAATAAATAATTTTAGAACCTTTTCTGCCTTTAATCAAATGTATAAAACTCCACAAAAAACTGAAAACTTTTAGGTGGGGAAAATAAAAGGCTAAAATAACATGGTTATGTAACTGTGCACACCCTTTATCTTATCGCAGCACGCACTCCTTTCGGGTAGGAATCTATCAGCATGACACATGTTGACTTGGCAACATTTGCCCACTCTTCTTGGCAAATCACTCTAAATCTGGCTTGCCCTGTGGACAACCCTCTGCAGATCACACCCCAGATATGTTCAGCCTGATTGAATTCTGGTGCTCCAGTTTCAGTTTTTTTCTGATAAGGTCATTCGTTTGTTGATCTGCATTCATGCTTTGGGTTGTTGTCGTGCTTAAGGATGAAGTTCCTCTTCCCCTTCAGCTCCCAGGTAGAAGCTTTTTTTACTGCTTGACTGACTTCTATTTTGTAATTGTTCCAAATTCTCTTCACCCCAGTTTCATCTGATGAAAAACAGCTCCAGATCACGGTACTGCCACTACCATGCTCAACTGTTGGTACACAGAGAAAATCTTGCCAGGCTTGGATGTTTTTATTCATAAGTAAAGCCTTCTGTCTCGCAGCCCTACTCCCATGGCCAGGATTGCCAACTCTCAATCCCCCCAAAATAAATCTCACTTTTTCCACACTGCTGTATAGTAAACACAGTAGTAATTGGGCAATTACTCTGAGGTCCTAATCACTGCAGATGCTTGCAGCTTTTGGTGGTGCTGCATCAGAACTGCAGTGACACATGCAACTTAAAAATGAGATCAGTTTCCTTAAGTAAACCATGTTGCATTAACTATGCAGCTTGTTTCCCTGTTTTCATGACAAACCATCACTGACCAAAACCTATTTTAACATTTGTTTCTTAAAAGTAAATAATCATCCGTAATGTTCCACTTTTTTTTCATTCTGACCACCCCTTATTTCCCCATCTCACTTTAAGTTCCACTCAAAAGGTAGCAACTCTAACCCATATTCCAGACACAAGGACATGGCATATAGCTGTCACATGCCCTGCACAGCCAGTATTTGCCAGAAATTCCTCCAGCTCCTTAATTGTTGCTATTGCCTCTTGGCAGCTTCCTTGACCAGTTTTCTTCTAATCATTTTATCAACTTTGGAGGGACATCCAGGTCTCCACTTGTTTATGCCTGTTTTCACTGTTCTGCACTGCAAATCTAATACCTTGTTGGAAATTGTTTCCAACCTTCCCCTGATTGTTAGGTTTTGACAATGAGATCCAGAAAACAATCAGAGGTATATTTTTATCAGTTGTATAGGTTACAGGTCAAATGTAACTTCTGAAACGATATATATTGGTCTTACTAAAACATGTCACAAACACTTGGCATTTTAACAGGGCGTGTGTAGACTCGTTATAGCTACTGTATGTATTGAAAATGTCAAAACATGGCTCTCTTTCAACTGAAAGCTCTGTATTTTGATTTTAAATATATATGTATTCAATTACATTAAAAACATAATGTAACTTATATAAAATAACCTGAACTGAAGTTTTCAAATTATAGACCTTGCTTCTTGATTAATGATGTGTTTTGTCTATAACTGTGAGTTAGGTGCATTGTCTGAAGTTGTTGTCGCTGCCTCTCTACAAAAGGTCATTGATAATCAGCTGAACCAGCAGGAGAACATAATCTCTTTCACCTACGCAACTGAAAGCTGCTGTGAGGGCTTCTGTAGATGGAATGGCCTCTCTACATCATTACTTTCCTCACTCTGGCCTTTTTTTATAATATATATGTAATCAGTCTCTAGCTTTCTTTCAAATCAAAGCTGGGGTTGCTATTTTTACCAGAGTAACAAGGTATTGGTCACAGAAGACGCAGAAAAACGCTCCCTGAGATCAGCAGTAGAGACATGGTACTTGTGTTATGCCTGCCTTTAAAGCTCCCAAGAGATGGAGATATTTGGAAGAAAAGGGAGACAATGTGAGAGCAAGAGCTGACAGTGGTTAGCCAAACTCTTAACCTTGAAAACAGATGAAAAGAGCCGGCCCGGAGCTGAATGACTTGTTGTTTTTTAAAAACAGAGTCTAAATGACAGATGTGCTGTGTCACTTTAAATGAGAAACAGTTTGACTCTTTGAAAAGTCAAACACGCAGAAAGGCTTTGATATAAATAAAGAAAAGACCTGGAATACACTGAGCTGTGTGAACTAGTCCTCCCCTCTCACAATGTTAACTTTTCCCAGAGGTATTGAATATCTGAATAAGATTTGTGTCATCTGTCTTGTGAACTTGTGCTCCCTCATCTTGTGCCTGCTCGATGTGCTAAGCTGACTTACACGTGGCTCCAGCTTTATATTTTAGCTGGCATTAAATTAAACGTCACTACTGCCAGGGAAAAATAATTAACAGTGAGTCCACATTTTGAAATATGTCTAGATTTAGTGACAAACAGGCCTTCAAAATGTGAAATTATTCTTCCTTGAGCAGGTTTTACACACTGCTGGTTATAATTTAAGAGTTTTGTTCCTTGTGTTAAACATACGATTCAGTGTTTGCAAAAATTCATATTATATTATCCATCCATCCATTTTCTGTACCCGCTTCATCTGTAAAGGGTCACTGGGGAGCTGGTGTCTATCTCCAGGGGTCTATGGGCGAGAGGCAAAAACAGTCATGTTTTTGGACTGTGGGAGGAAGCCAGAGTATCCAGAGGGAACACACACATGCACAGGGAGAACATGCAAACTCCATGCAGAAAGATCCACGGCCAGGAGTCAAACCCAGGACCTTCTTGCTGCAAGGCAAAAGGGCTACCATCTGCGCCACCGTGCAGCCACAAAATAAAAACAAAAAAATTAAAATAAATAAATAACAGAGGGAACAATTTTGCACTCCATTTGGAGAGACTTGGTCTTATTGGTCATTTTTATGGGCCAAGCAGAAACCAGGATGGCCGAGCTCCTCACCCTATCTCTAATGTAATGCCCAGCCACCCTACGGAGGAAGCTAATTTCAGCCGCTTGTATCTGGGATCTCGTTCTTTCGCTCATAACCCAAAGTTCATGGCCATAGGTGAGGGTAGGAACGTAGACCGACCGGTAAATCAAGAGCTTCGCTTTTTGGCTCAGCTCTCTCTACACCACAACGGAGTGGCACAGTGCCCCCATTACTGCGGCAGCCACACCGATCCATTTGTTGATCTCCGACTTAGTGCCGGCAATGCAGACCAAAGTCTGGCTCCGCTTGTATAGAGACCGGATGCCCCCTACTAAAGGGCCATAAATTTTATTGTATTGTATTGTATTCTATTATTATAGCCTGCCTCTCATCCAATAACCACGGGAGATAGGCACCAGCCACCACCACCCTGTGACATAAGGAGGCAAAGACAACGGATATATGGACATTACTGACATGTACTGTACATGCCCAAAATAAAGAATTATTTTTTGTGGGACGTAAGCTACAAAACACAATCCTATGTGCTTAAAAAGAAGGTTGCTAGGCTTCTTCTCTTGTTTTTTTTTTGGTTTTTTGGCAAGATTTTTTACCTCTTGTCTATAAGGCTTCTTAAGTTTTGATCATTGGTTGGAAGTTTAATGTCTAATAGTTGTAATAAGAACAATAACAATAATAGAGTGATTAAGGGTATTAATTGAGCCATCAAATGAGATACTGGTCATGCCATCTATTTAGTTCAACACTTAGGATTATCATGTGCTGGATGACTAAGAATCTACACATACGAAACACAAGATCCACAACTTATTGTGTAGCAAATATTTAAAACAGTTATTTTAATCTTTTTTGCTACAAGGACAAAGTGCAACAGCTACTGCTAAAACTAAAGGTTTAAAAAAGGATTTCCCCCTTTTGAGCTTACTGTTGGTCAGTCTTACTGTCAACATTTTAGGTAGACTTAATCCTGTGAAGGGGCGTTGGTGCTGATTAACCCATTTACTTTGGCAATAATAGTTGATTTCCTAATTTCTAAAGTATTGTATATTAATAAATCAGTTTGAATTTATGATCATTAGCAGGTTGTTTTTTTCAACTATACGTTCACATCAGAGTGCTGTCAGCTCATATCAGACCTGGCTGAAGTTCATGTCCGAGTCAATTTGATCAATCACAGATCATGTCCTTGACCTTTACACATAAAGCCTTTGAATGTAAAGACATCCACACATCCTGAACCACGGGGTTACATGATACATATAAATTTAGTTCCTTCTGCCAACATCTCAGTGTCACTGTAAGACACTCCCAGAAGTCCACTGTTCTTTCCCCAGTGAGATAGCATTGTTTTGGCAGGAAGATTAAAGACCAACTCAGTATTATCCAGGTGGTTTTAATGCTGAGACTGAAAGGTATAACCCAAGACCAGCTGTCATAAAGGTAATGTGTCAACCTTTTAGTAAATTATTATTGAAGTCCAGTCAGAATTTGTTCACAAGACAAAGTTGTACAGAATTACAGTACCAAGCTGGTTGCAGACACACACTTTACATGCATGACGTATTTCCATCTCCATTGAAAATTTACAAGCAGTTACGCATTGAAGGTGGGGCAGGGGACTTATATAAAATCCAATATCCTTTAATTGACAGTCATATCACACACAGCCCATGTGAAATAAATCATTGATTTTTATGTTTTAGCAATAGCACATGTCAATCCACAAGCAGACATTTTGTCAGAAATTATCCATGCAGACCTGTATTAGAGTGTGTTATCATTCCACCACTCATCAAAAACACAGAGGGAACTCAATCTGCCAGAGATAAATTATTCATCGCTCTAATTAGGGCACATGGTGCTGGACATGTTCTGTGAAATAGTGTGTTCCCTGGTTAGGAAGTTCATTGAGTGACATGGGACAAGCAGAATAGCTCCAAGGTGACTGAATTTCAGTATTAATAGAGGTAAAGCAATAGAGAGCCATATTAATTCCCAGAAAGGTTGGTGCTACATACAGGTTACATGTCACGTGACTCATCTGCATAGTCTGGCTCAGAGACAAGAAGGCTGCAGGTAAAGCTGGTCTATTTAATTTGGCTATATTCCTTTACAGTAACAACGATGATCACAGCGCCTTATGACACATTTTAAAAGAAAAATATCAAATTCATGTTAAATCATGACAATGAGATATTTTTAAAAGATATAGTTAAAGGAACAATTCTGTCAGGATTCCACACTTTTTAAATTTTTTTAAATGGAGACTTTTTTAGATTCAAAATTTGAAATATCTACTTTCTTTTTCTGACCATTATTTGTTAGATAGTTTCCAATATTTTATGTGTTTTGGTTTGGTTCTCTTTTTGTGTGTGTTTTGGGTTTATTGTCAGTGTAGTATCACACCAAGACCTCTAGCTTGATCTTTTGTGATAACGGTTAATTGTCTCATCATTTCATCATAAAACCTCTAGCTTATACAGTTGTGATAACATTTAATTCCATCACATCAAGATAACAGACCTCTGACTCGTCTAGTTCTGTTAACATTATCCTGTCATATCAACATAAAAAGACCTCTGTACGTTTAGAGACTGTGTAGAAACACTGCATTATGTTTAAGATGTTATGCCAAAGCTCTGGCTCACTGAATGCAGAACTGCTGCTAAATGAGGCTCAGCTTTCTTTGAAAGTTGCAACTGGACTGTCAGAAAAAATGCCAAAAATGCTCATTTGCATAAACCAGCCACTATTATATGAATTTGTAAATATGTGCACAGTTCACAGATGTGAACCAGACCAGAGTTGCACTTTGAAAGCTGGTTCAAAAGGTCAGTTGAACAATCAGAAGAACATATCAAACCAATTGCGATCTACCCAACCATGAAGTTATGGTCAGATGTGCTTGTGCCCCATGTCATTTAATTTTAGACCAGCAGGAAATTATTTCCAGCTTCCCCAAAGTTTGTCAAAACAACCTTGAGCTGTCATACATGTTACCGAACCAAGTAGTTTGGATTCACACGGATCATGTTCCAAAAAATTCTTTACCAATTTCAATAAATGAGACAAATGATGTTTATTACAGACATTTATGCTACTTGTTGATTCTGTGGTGTTTTGTTTTGTTCCATCAGAATAATAAGATACCTGCATAACTCCCAAGTGTGCACTATCTTAACGGTGTCCTTGTGCATAGTAATATGAAAATAATCAGGTTTCAACAAGCTTACAATTTATGCAAAACGACTACAACCTGTCTCTTAATTCTCTCTGCCCAGTGTGTAGTTCCATTTGAGGTTTATACGTTTTTACTAGAAACAGCTCAATCGCAAGTGGCTGCTATATGACCCTAAAGCAAAGTATTTCCACTTACAAGCTATGCAGAGGTCAATTCTTTGCTTTTCCTGTAATCACTTTGACCAAAGACCTCCATATTAACTGCATTTCTCCTTTGTATTGTTATTAAAATGAGCTCCAACTCCTTCAGATGTTTTCACACTTCCTCTCAAAGCTATTTTCTTAATGATGAAGCACTTTGACATGTTTCTATAGCATCCAGTGCTCTGAAGGATCAAGTATCATTCTTTGAAGATCCTCTGCGAGTTGTTTGAAAGAGCTTTGATTGCTGAGTGTTTCTGCACGGATTGAAGAGGCCAAACTTATCAAACTGCAGACATTCTGATAATTCCTTTTTTAAGGTCTTACCTTATAAGCAAATTAGTATCTAAAGAGGGTCACATGCTTTGATTTAACATTTTTAACTTTTGTCTTTATTAAAAACAAGCATATAGTGATGAACAAATGCTTTGCTTGCACTTGTATTTACTCTAATTTGGCCAAGAGACACTACTTATCCTAAATTGTAAAGCTAAGGATCTGAAGAGCCCAACAGTAGTTCAATTAAATGTAAAATTGTGTTTGTAGAAGTATTTTTTTAATTTGGTGTTTTCTGTAAAATGGAATAAAAAAAAAAAATAAATCTGCCTCCTATCTACCATTTGTGGATAATGGCTCTCAATGTGGTTTGCTTGCGTGGCTTTTTAACCCTTTATAGACTGATAGCTGTCATTGAGGAATGACTTTATTAATCAAATGTTCTTGAATTTTATTAGACTGGCATAATTTGTTGCTTTTATAAAAAAAATTTTGCCTACTTCATGCTGTTAGGTTTTATTAAAGAAATATCTTGGTTCTACAGTTTAGACAGTAATAACCCCTGGGTGTAGCTAGTAAAACTGAAACATAAAATGTGTCAAATCACAGTTAATTCATGATTTAATTACATTTTAACACGGTGCCTGGGTAAATTTGGGTACTTTTTTATCCAGGTAAATTCTTCTTTCATCTTTAAATAAAGTAAGTGAATGGAGTACTGCAAAAACAAAACATTTGTAAGAAAAAAATACATTTCTCTGCACTGTCGCTGTATTGTTGCCCTTAGCAATTCTGCACTTAAAACAGGAAATGGTTTTACTAAAATAGCAAAATATGCAACTTAAGACTGAATAAATTAGTAAATTGTTTAAACTTTTCATAAACAACATTGTTACCGTAGAGCCATTGTGCTGGTCGCTTTGCCCTTTTGCTATTTTGTGCTCTTTGTCTTTTGTACCCGACTTCTTTGGGCAGAACATGGAGCTGTCTACTACAGGACATTTCGGATCGACCACTTGTCCTTGGAAATGTTTTGTGCAACCGATGACTTGACTACATTTCTATATTGGTTTCTTCAAGGAAATGTGGTTATGTGACCCAAATAAATATGATTGATATGGAGTTTGTACATAGTCATTCTGGTTTGATCAGTAGTCACAATCTGCCAAATGTCATAAGAGTTACCCGGTCCTGTTGGGAATGAGATGAGTTAATAGCACTGTATAAACAAACACAAATTTGAACATGATTCAAATGCTTTCTGTTTTCCTGCTAAGTTTACTGCATCAAAACAAAATAGATAAGTAGTTCAGATTGATTGTACTTTACTTTTGAGCCTTGGTTCCAAATGACTCTGAAGTGGAGGGACAGAAGAAGACAAAAAGGTTGTCAGAATAAGAAAACCACCAAACTAGCAAACATACATAGATTTTCTATGAAGGATGTTAAATAGGAGCAACAAAGAAACAAAGCAGGATGGCTGACATTGAAAACCTGATGGGTAACTAGAGTACATCTGTTTAGCTGCATTTATTTGTCCCATGCATTATTATTTATAGAAGGTGTTGAAATGTAATCTGTTTGTAGTTCCATTTGTTAGCACTACTGCACGAGTTTTAAAATTATTCCAGCTAGTTTATTTATTCTACCTATTTTTAATGTCTCACGTTAGCCTTGTAAGTATTAATAACCCTTTGTAACATTTTTTCAAAGGATGAGTATTAGTGGTGAACTTCATACGTCTGGCCTTTGTGGAAGAATAACCAGAAGAAACTATTGTTGAAAGAAATCAATAGTCTGGGCTTCAGTCTGCCTGTAGGGAACACAGCAAATGTGATGACAAAGGTGGTCTGATTAAACATGGTGGTGGCACCATCATGCTACAGGTTTCCTTTCCTTCAGCGGGGACAGAGAAGCCGGGCAGAGTTAAGATGAGAAAATGGATAGAGACACAGCTCACTTCCCAACAGGATGCCCTGAAGCCTACAGCCAGAACTTTAATTGAATGGTTCAGATCAAAGCATATTCAAGAGTTAAAATGGCTCAGTCAAAGTCTAGACCTAAATCTAACTGAGGTTCGGTGGCAAGACTTGGAAACTGATATTCACAAATACTCCAACTAATAAACTGAACTTGAACTATTTTGCAAGGAAGAGTGAACAAAAATTTCAATCTGTAGATGTGCAAAGCTGGGAGAGACAAACACCCAAACACATGCAGCTGTAAGTGCAGTGAAGCGTAGTTCAATAGGATACACTCAGGGGTCTGAATACAAATGCACACCTCAATTCACTGATATCATTTTCCTTTCACTTAACTACAAAAAGGGATTTGAATACTTTTCCAAGGCACTGTATTGTTCTTTTCATGCATTGTTGTTTTACCACTATGTTTCTGTAAAAATAGAAATAAATCCTACATTGAGTCTCCATTTTGATGTTCAAGTATGTTTCTACATCTTTCATTGGTCTTAGTTGTAAAAACATGATGTTTTGCAATTTTCCCGTGGCTGACTTCACTTTTCCTTATCCATTTGCCCTTTTAAAGCTTCAGCCTCAACATGTACTACTGACTGGTCTGTTTTCCCTGATGGTGATTTAAGCTTTTTACCTGATAAGAAGTGCTGCATTCCTCCAGAGCGAATTGTCTGATGTTAGAGCCGCTTAGTACCCCGGGATATGACCAATACCTCAGAATACACAATCACATTTATGCACATATGCACAAGTGTGAAAAAGTAAGATCAGCTTGCAGATCAAAATAGTGAGTTTTCTAAAAATTATTAAAATTATGTTGATATAAAATACAATTATTAAAAATGTATTTTATCAATAATTGTTGAGACTCAAGAATCTGCTGATCTACACCCCATTGACCTTATAAATGTAAATTTGGTTTGTTTCTTGTTCGATCAGTCTCCTAAGAAACCTTTCTCAAAGCCGTCTCCACTAGTTACTGTTGCTATGTCGGACAAGCATTCAATTTCTCTGTGGCCCACTTATGTAAACTGCAGCTATACGAGTGTCAGATTTAACACTTGGACTCTAAATGATTAATAAGAGTGATTTAAAGATAGAAAAGCAACATAGACTGCAGTCAAGTTTTTTTGTATTGTACTAAAATGTGTTCAGTTAATGCATTCTTTGCCTAAATGTGTTACATAACTGATTCCTCCAGTTAAGTATTACTGAGCTTTTCGTAAATGCTTTCTTATCATATTTAAAAATGTATCTCAACTATAACACTGTCAGTGTTTTTTAAAACAGATAGCAGGACAAAGCAGAGTCCTCTGGAAAATTATTTTTTTACTATATTTATTTATCTAGCGCTTTATTCCATTGAGCAATCTAATTAGCTTCATCATGATGCCTAAAGACTACAAATAGTAGGCATTTTATCAAATCTGGTAGATTTGATTTGACTTAAACTGTTTTGTTTGTTTCTAATATGCTGTGTTCAAAGTATTTTCCACCTTATTTTTTTGCCTTTCCTGGTCACTTTAAATGTTTCAATCTTGAAAGGCTCACAAAGCCATTTCTATGGCTTTGGGACTTCAAGGAACCACAGCAGGAGCCACAACTGGAGAAAATATGGAACAATGGTGAACCTTCTCAGGAGTGGCCAGACTACGAAAATTACTGCGAGCACGCATCAACAGACTAATTCAGGAGGTCAAAAACCATCCCAGCACAACATCTAAGTGCAGGCCTCACTTGCCTCAGTTAAGGTTAGGTTTCATGAATCAACAAGAAGTCTGCATACCCACAGTAAAATTAGTAACAAAGTTTTTTAGGGCTTTTAAATCCAAATTATTAGTATTTAAAAAAGATTGTTTTTCATGTACTTGTTTTTAGTTATTTCTTATAATTTTTTAACCCATTTCTAGCATTTTTTTATCTTTCTAGTTTGTCCTGTGACATATGTCTATAAACTAACATAGCATTTCAGAAAAAGTCTTCAAGCACATGGTCTGGAGCTGCTTTACTTCTTCAGGATCTGGACCGCTGTGTGGAACCATAAATTCTGCTCTATCACAGAAAATTCTGAAGGAGAATGTCAAAGCACAGCAGGTCAACCTCTGAATGAATTGCAAAAAAACAGCAAAAGAATGTTTTTAGTGGCCTAGTCAAAGTCCTGATTTAAATCCAATCAAGATTCTGTGGGTTGACCTCAAGCAGGGTATTCATGCTGGAAGACTGACCAATGTGGCTGAATTTAAATAATTCTGCATCGAAGAGTGGGCCAGTATTCCTCCACAGGGATGTAAAAGACTCATTAACAGTTATAGGAAACACTTTAGAGTAGTTATTACTGCCAAGACTCTCACAGCCATTTATTATGTCTAAGTGGTAATTACTTTATCACATAGAGGTGAGCTGGTTTGGATAGCTTCTTTCCCTTTATACATGACATCATCATCATTTGAAAACTGATTTTTGTTTTAACTGAAAAGCAACATCATAAGAAATCTGAAAGAGGGCACCATATTTTATTTGAAGACTACACCGTTCTGGATCTTTGTGGAGTCACATAATTGTGCTTACTTCCCATCTGTACGGTAGCCAGAGCCACTTTATTCTCTGGCTGTATCCCAGGGTGAGGAAAAAAAACCTCCCTTTTTCCCCTGGGGCATCACTGTCAAAGCCACCTGTCTGCAGCTGTGTTTCCCTGTTTTCTACTGCTTTCCAGTCAGCATGCAGCCTGATTACATGAACCGCTGAGCGCAGGAGAGTGTCCTACAGCAGGACGCCTGAGGCTTCAGCAGTTATGTTGTGTATTGCCCACCCGGGTTTCTCTCCCTTCTGTCCCAGACTCAGTCCACCAGCTGGCTGCTCATCTGTGCCTCTCTGCTGTTTCACCTTCACACACAGACACAGGTGGATTGTTTGTGAGGAGTGAGTAAATGTTTGCTTTAAGCTGCTGGTAGGTCAGCCAGTGTGAGTGGCTGTCTGTCTTTCTGTCAGAGTGACATAAAGGTCAGCTTTATTAAAACCAGCCTCTGTTGCCACAGGGAACGGTAACCACAGTCATGGCGACAGTCTGCCCACTCCGTCCCCAAAGCAACGGATCGGCAGCTAATCAGAGAAAGTTATGTACCCTCTGTTTCCATCTTGCTACGTGTTTTTCGTTTTTATCAGACCTTAATAAGTTTGAGCTCATACATGTACCTGTTTTTTTCTCCGTCCCTCTCTTCCATTCATAATTCATTCAGCAGGCCTACGTTCCTGGGTTTAATCGTATATTCAGCTCTTTTTTCCATCCTTGCTTTCCAATATTATCATTTTTTGTCATTTAACAGTTTTTTAACTTTTCTTGTCTTTATTTTTGCTTTTATCTCCGTTAAAACATCCATCCCATCTCTCCCTTGGTGTTTCTCTTGTTCTCGTGTATGCTGCAATGAACAGCTTCACTCCTCCAGGCCTTTTTTACTCTCCTTGATGAAAAATGAATTAATATTTAGAAGATGCTCAAATATCTTAAGAGTGTTTGGAAATTCTTTGCATGTTTCTGTCTGAACTCTGCAGCCTTATCTCTGTTTTTTAAACTCTGTTTGCCTGCAGAAATGCCAACAATTTGATAGCTGGATTAGCAGGTCTGATGCTCAAACCGCTAAAGAAAACTTTACAATGAGATTACAGATTAGAGACAAAAACATACTATGTCTGTTTTCCAACTGTCTCTATTACAGCCTGGAAATATTTTAGACAAACTTTTCTGTGAAAGGAAATTTCCATAAAATTTGTAAATTATAACTCCAGGTAACTGGTCAGGAAACTGACCAAAAAAGCTTCAACAGGCAGCCACTGAGGAGACTGATTCCTAATCCAAATAACAAGAAAATCTACTTTGAAGGCTCTGTTCTGTTTATTTGACTTGCACTCTCAAACAAAATGGACTGATTGCATGGCCAGAGGTGCATTCAAGCTGTTTTTTTATGATGTGGGAAACCAAAAATATGAACAAAACTGATTTACTTTTATTTATCTACCTGCTCCCAAATTGCTGATTTTGTTTTCTTTTTCACCATTCACCAAAAGCCATGGATAATTTTGCTCTGTACGGTTCTATTTCTTTCACCTTTACCTTGTTGCAACCTGTTCTCACCTAGTTTTCGGTGCTAGAACAAATTTGAATAAAATATGGCAGTACTACTACTATTTACATTATTTTTTACCTTCCAGATATGATAATTGGTAATATATATCGTCTTGCATAACTAATAATACCACCTAAACTTTTTCACATTTTGTCAAATTAATACCACAAAACCCAGTGCATTTTACTTGGATTTTATGTAACAGGCTAACACAAAGTCACCTAATTTGTAAACAGATTCTAATCTAATCTAAATACAGCCCTTCATGAAGACCAATGAACACAGCAGACAGGTCATAAAGAGAGTTGTAGAGAAGTTTAAAGCAAGGTTAGAGCTTTGAACGTCTCACAAAACACTGTTTAATCCATTATCTCAAAATAGAAAGTTTGGCACAACTGCATATCTACCAGGATATGGTGGACAACCTAAACTGACAGGTCAAGAGCATTAATTCAGAGATGCATTCAAGAGGCTCATGGTAACTGGGGTAGATGCAGAGATCTACAGCTCAGGTAAGAACAATCTGTCAACAGGACAACTGCTAGCTGTAAAGGGGGCAAACATGTGGAATTTGATCTTCTGGCCAGATGAAACCAAAACTGAACTTTTTTACGTTTACCTCATCATGACCATGATAAAACACAGTGGTGGCAGCATCATGCTCTGTGGGTTATTTTCTTCAACATGGGAAGGGACGCTGGGGAAGGCAGATGAGAAGATGGATGAAGCAGAATGTGAGACCTTTCAACCTAAAAAAAAACATGACAAGTGCTTCTTTGTTCTTTTCCTCACAGAAGGGGCCAAACTGGAAAAATACTTAGTCATACAAATGAAAAAGTCATATTTTAATCAGAAATTTGAACAGCTCAAACAAATGTATTTCTTCTCAGTATAAACAGTTTTAATTCTATTGCTATCTTGTGTGAGGAGGATGCTTGAAATTGTTTCTTAACTGACCACAAATTCCTAATTGTATGGTGTGGAACGCTTAGAATATTTCGGACGTTCACATTAATAAAATGACTTCTCTGTACTGTCTTGTTCATCTTCATCGCTGAGAACAGTTGCTTGCCCTAGTCTGTATAACAAAACATGCAGAGAGTTCATGTAGATGAAGATAAAACATTGTCTAGAGGATGAAGGGGATAAACTATGTGAGACCCAGAAAGTCATACCTTGTCATGACTATGCTGGTACTGGTACAATGCAGTTCTATAGCTGCCACTTGGATGTTTGCAGGTGCTTTATCTACGCTAAAAACGTAGAAATTACAGAACAGTTCCAGAATATATTTTGTGCATCACGTGCTGTGGAAAATCAGTGTGGAAAATGTGCACTAAGGAACACAGTTGAGCTGTCTTGGGTTGTCAGTACTTGGCAATACAAAAAGTACTATTATTTTCCTGTTGCATCTGATTCTCTCACAAGAATAGCTTGTGCACTCCAGTCTTGAGCTCTCAGTAGCTGTTGCAGTGCATTATGTGATATGTAGTTTGATTGATCTGCTGCTATACTGGTGGGCCATTAATAATAAATAGCTCAAATTATCTTGTGGATATAATTGTATCACGGACTAGATGTGCAGGGCATTGAGGTTCACATTTTTGTATTTGAGGCTGCAGGAGAATCGAGACTGGGACAAAGGTTCACCTTCCAGCAGGACAGCGCTCCAAAACATACAGCCAGAGCCACAATGGAATTGCTTAGATCAAAGCATATTTATGTGTTTGAATGGACCAGTCAAAGTCCAGATCTAAATCCAGTTGAGAATCTCTGGCAAGACGTGGAAATTGTTGTTCACAGATGCTCTCCAATCTGACTATGCTTAAGTTATTGTGAACAGAAGAATAGGCAAAAACTTCAGTCTGTAGATATGCAAAGCTGGTGGAAACATTCCCCAAAATACTGCAGCAAAAGTTGTTTCTACAAAGAATTGACTCAGGGGGGGGCTGAATACAAATGCAAAGACACTTTTGAGGTTCTGATTTGTGAAAGTTTGGGGTTGTAATGTAAAAAAATATATTTTTAAAAGAGGTATAAATGGGGCAGTAATTTGGCTCTTGATCTTTGGCAAAACCCTGCGCTCTCAGATCCGTGTCCACCACATTTCAGCAGTATAACTTTAATCGGTCAACTTCTGAGAATTGGCAGACACAACTGTGTTTAAAAAATAACAATATTTTCCATTAAGTCAGCAATGATGTTTATTTTCTTGTTTTTTCTATTTAGCAGAACAAATTTAACAGCTAAGCAGTAAATGCACTGCAATAAAAAACAGCTGTAACTCAGAAAATGACAAGAATGTCTAATTACACTGCTGATTCAAGAGCAACAAGGTTAATAGCTCGCTCTTGTTTTGGACTCTGCCTGCGCTTTGTCTGCGTGTCAGTAATGCGATCCCTGAAGATGAAACCCACAGCGTGTGGCTCAAAATAATAATTCCTATTTCTGTTTTTCAATAGCCACCGCAGTATATAATTTACTTCCCAGTCCGAGGGACGATATATGCAAAACATTGGTGGTGTTGGAATTTGCATCTAGCAATTTTATTGTTTTTTTTTCCCCCAGTTATGTTATTTTGCCCTTTAATAAACATAACCAGCTATCAATTTGTCAGAAAGCAATTTCTACTGTCTTTGTGCAGTCAGGCAAAATTATATGATTGTTGCAACACATTGTGTATTGAAAATAGTAAACAAATACAGGATTGTACTATTTCATGTTTTATTTTGAGCAATGTTTGAGAATTAATATTAACATTAAAAAGAACTTTGAAAACAAGAGAACACCATCAGAAGAAGTTTGCCTGGATACAATAAGCATATCCACCCTTCACCCTAATCTACTGGCAGATGCAGCAAATGTTGATATATTTTAAATGAGCTAATTGTATTAATAATGCACTTAATATGGGAGAAAAAGGTGAATGTAAAGACCTGAGCCTCTTTGACTGGCGGTGAAAATTTATTCTGGCTCCAAAGTTGTTAATGTAATTAATTCTGGGATCCTTCACATTTTTTATGCAAATATTCCTGACTTTTCCAGACTGGTTCTCAGTCCCCAAAACCCATTTTAAACAAATATATATACACAGTCAAATATATATAAGTAAAAGTTCATTGTGAGTGTATGGCAGAACTTTCAACATTGGACACATTTTAGATAAAAAATCGGAAGAAAACAAAGACGGATCGGAAGGAATGAAGGTAGACAGGAAACAAGGAAGAAAGGGAAAGACGGGTTAGGAGGCATGGAAAGGAAGGAAGCAAAGGAAGAGGGAAAGAGGGGAGCCAGGACACAAGGAAAAAAGGAAGTTATGTCACAAGGAAGGAAAGAAAGAGACAAGAACGGGTGGAAGAAGGGCAGAAATAAAGGACATAAGGAAGGGAGGTCGGACACAAGGAACAATTGGAGGAATAAAAGGTAGGAACGATGAGAGAACAGGACAAGGAGTAAAGTAAAACACGTGAGCAAAGAAGAAGGAACAGAAGGAAGGACACAACATTTGTACAATGGGATAGGGAATAAAGTTTAGAAATACATCATTTTTTTCATCCTCTCGTCTTTTTTTGCATACTTTTACTGATCTGGAAAATGCTGAAATAAATGTTATACTTTTACAGACTTTTCCACACCGTGTAGGGATGCTGTTTATATCCTCTGTCCATTACACATTAGTCATGCATCCAGCATGGAAATATTAACCCCTGTGCTTCAAGAGAAGTGAGTGTAGTTGATGAAAAGATGTATTTATGGCCAGTTATTACATCTGTAAGTGAGAAGGATGGCTTGTCCTCGAGCTTGGTAGCAACCAACAGTTGTCTTATTCTGCTTTCAATTGGCCTCAGAAGTTAGAAGTTGGATCTGGGAAACACCCTGGTTGAACTCATTGTAGTTGCATGTTGGAAGACCAGAAGGACCTGCTGCTCGAATGCCAGCTAATATAACCTAAAGAAGCTGATAACATTGTATTTATCTATGTATTTTATGCATTCAAGCAGTACAGGAGTAAGTTCACAGATGTAAATGGCGGTTACTGCATCAGTGGTACCCTAGATGAGACACACATCCACTCCTTTGACAAAGGTTTTCTGAACCTTTAAAAAGTCAGTCAGTCAGTCATTTTCTACCGCTTATTCCATAGTGGGTCACGGGGGAGCTGGTGCCTATCTCCAGCAGTCTATGGGTGGTGGGCAGGGTACACACTGGACAGGTCGCCAGTCCATCACAGGGCAACACAGGACAAACCATGCACACACTCCTTCACACACCTATGGGCAAATTAGAGAGATCAATTAACCTAACAGTCATGTCTTTGGGCTGTGGGAGGAAGCCAGAGTACCCGGTGAGAACCCACACATGCACGGGGAGAACATGCAAACTCCCTGCAGAAAGATCTCCAGCAGGGAATCGAACCCAGGACCTTCTTGCTGCAAGGCAACAGTGCAGCTAACTTTAAAAAGTTTTAAATTAAAAAGTACAAATTTTAATATTATTAAACTAATAAGAATTCATCTAGATAAATACAGCTGAAGCCGAATGCATATATACAGTGTAAAAAAGGACACATAATCCAATGTCTGACAGTAAATCAGATTAAACTTTTACTGCTTGAGGTCAGTTAGGATTATCATTTTTCTGTTTGCTAAATGCCAGTATAGTGAGTTTTTTTTTTCTTTCTGCAAATTCAGAAGTTGAGATACATTTAATTAGGATTTGGTTAAATTGCCCTTTACACTGTATCACTGGGGTCAAACATGTTGGGTTTCCTTCCACAATCTTCTCACAATGGTTTGCAGGATTTTTGGCCCATTTCACCAGACAGAACTGATGTAACTGGGTCAGTATGCAGAATGCCTTTTTTCGAAAACACCTTTTCATCACTTGAATCTGTCATTATGCTAAAATTTATATCATGTATTCATATGTTCTAATGTATGCAAAATCATAGGCGCTCAGCAAAGCAGCCTAACTGACCTGTACTCTGAGAAGAGCTAACTCCATCCTGTCTGCCGGTACTCATCCCCTCCACTCTGAGTTTCAGCTTTTATCCTCTGGATCCTGGTTCAGGTTCCCTTCTGTTCGGAGCAATGGGATTAAAAATGCATTTATTCCTAGTGCTGTAATTTGGGCAAGGGGAGGGGTTAGTTGGACTTTTGGTTGATGAACTTGTTTTTCATTACTAATGGCAACTGTGTTTTTATGCATTTATAACCACTGTGATTTGCGATGATCAGGTTTTATCTGAAGTGACAGATTCTCTAGTTAAATTCTCTAGATCCTCAAGTTAAATGTTGCTTTGTTTTTTAGATGTTTTTCTTGTGACTTGTTGTAAAATTAACCTCCCATTGGGACATGCATACAGATCTAATGTCTAATATGTTAGAGAAACACACAGGCGTTCATAGGGTGTCCTACCTTTCAGCTTATGTCTGATGTTACTGTCCTAAGTGTGTCGTGTGCTTACAAATAAAACACAATATTGGTGTTTATACTGTAAAATTATTTACCTTAGTTCCAATAACCTTACCATTTACAATGAGCCCAACATGCAAAAAACTGACAAACAGAACAAACAGATAACTAGGAAATGCAGATTTTAGCATTTAAGAGTGACAGCTGCAGGACAAATTGAAATCATACTTTTTATAGAAGGAACACATCTTTAAGTTACACAAATCTACTTTTAAAATTGTATTTAAAAAAGCTTATAATTATTAGGTCTTTTTAACTTAACAGCGAAACACTTTGAATGGAAACTGGATGAGTCAGCTTGGCCATTGGAAGTAAAGTAGTATGAGTGACAACTGCAGTGCACTTTCTGACAAAAAATATGGAATGAAAACTGGAGAGATTTTCCATTTTCATGGAGTGGACCATTCTGGAGTGAGAAGTAATGGTAAGTGAAGCAGGAACGCTCCCTGCATTGTGCTGCTGACAGTCAGCCTGACACACACTGCAGCCTCCTCTGAGGGGAATTTTCCTCCCAGGACTAACGCATGCACATTCAGACTGGGAAATTATAGTGTGCAGTGCAATAAATTGACATAATGTGAATCATGCTGAAATTGGGCACATGAGCTGCATGTTAACATTGTGGAAAGGTTTTAAACTTCCTTTTAGCCTCTGATCCTTTTAGACAGTGATACTGTTAAGTGGCAAGATTGTGCAGAGAAAACTGACTGAATAAACACTTTGGATATTATAGGTCTGAAGACACAGTGACTGTATCATCATTGAATCCATAATGGGTCTGTGGCACACAATCATACTTCTGGTTTAGCAGGACGGTTGCAGTACCTTGCAAAAACTATTGATATTCTTAATACTTTTTTACACTTTTTTAGATACAGCCACAAAGTTTAAAGGTACTTTATTGGGATTTCATATAATAGATGAACAAAAAGTATTGTATAATTGTAAAGTGATGGGGAAAATGATACATGATTCCTAATTTTAACAGAAATAAATCTGAAAAGTTTATTGTGCATTTGTACTTTATTTAGTTACTCTAGTCATGTCACGTTGTGGGAGTCTGTCTGTCATGAGGAGAGTCACTTATGAGCGGTGATGGGCTTAATGCCGCACACCTGGGAGCAATCCAGACGGAGGCGCTTATAAGGCGCAGCAGGACATGCATTCATCGCCTGGTGATCCCACATGAGTGGTAACCTCAAGCCTCCATGTCATTCGGTTTTTGAGAAACCTGTCTAGTGACCACTTAAGCGCTGTTCAGTCTGTCCTAAGTTTACCTCTACTGCGAACCCCAGGTCCTGTAAGCTGTCTGCATTCTGGAGACCATCTTCATTCTTCGATGAACATAACCAACCGGACAAACCAAGCCCAGCAGTTCACTCTGCAGCTCCTGCCTGTGCCCGACGCCCTGCTCGCTTCCCACGGACTCCCCTTTTCGGACAAGTTGTGCTCGCCAGCCAGCTCGCTCTCAGACGCTGCCCACGGACTTGCCGACTTGGACCCCCGGAATAAACCTTCCCGGAACAAACCTCTGCATCGACCACCGTACCTCCCAGCCTTCCTCTCTGACCAGCACTGTAAGCTCTCTCCATTTCCTCCACACAGTCAATGATCTGCACAACTCCTCATCTTCCCTTACTAACTCCGACTGTCCTTCACAGAGCTCCAGGTTCCAGCCCCGACCAGAACCAAGCCCAGACTCGCCCCAGCGTATTAAATAAACAAGGTACAAACTGTTTTGGTTGTCTGCTCGTGGTTCTGCATGTGGGTCAGAAAGTTACCTCCCAATATGTCAAGTCAAGTGTTTGCGGAACCACCTTTTGCTGTAGTTGCAGTTTCCTTTTGTGGTCTATCTACTTTTTCTCATTCTTTTTTGCAAATTACCTTAAGGTCATTCTGATTGGATGGAGAGTTTTGTATGCAATGGGTATAAATACTAAAGTAAGGGACCATACCTTGCTACTGGTACATGGTAAAAAACAATCTCTGAATGTAAACCTGTGGTTATTCTCTTATCGTTGCACATGGGTCCTGAGTTTGAATCCCAGCCTGGGTACTTTCTGTTTGTTTGTTCTCAGTGTGCGTAAATGGTTGTCTGTTCCTGTGTAGTCCTGTGATTGGACTCGGACAGGGGACTTGTGCACAGTGTACCTCACCTCTCCTCAATGACCGCTGGAGATTGGCACCAGCCCCCATGCAACCCTGCCAGGGTAGATGAACTGATCATGGTTAGGCTTAGGGAACAAAAACATCTGGTGTGGTCTGAAAAAAAACAGCCTCTGAAAAACCCTAAATGTTCTTCAAAAAGTTTCACTCACTCAAACAGTACAGGCTGCCAGTCAAATGTTCAGCGTATACGTATCGCCACTTTAAGAGGCATAAAATGACAACTTTTCACTGTGTCGACTCTGCTGGCCACTCAAGTTGGCTTACTGTGGTGACTTACTGACAGACTTGACTAGCAGTGAGCCATGGCTTAATGTTTTTAGTAACACCTTTGCCTTTCCTACCAAGACAAGCTGTGTGGAAAAAGAAGCCTGCTGCAGGAGATACTGTGACTGCTTATGCGATTGCCAAACCTGAGAACCATGAAAGGCTTCAAGAGAAAGAAAAAGTGAGGTAGAGACAAAGACTGAGGCCTTTTGAAGCTACAACTTACCTGAAAATGCACCCAATGAGGAAAAAAAAATCTTTAAAAATTGAATTTCTAAGAACTCATACAGTCACTAAGACAGTTCTTCCTCTTGTGATTTGTTTTAAACTGACAATTTTGAGATTTTCAATAAATGAATGGTCTCTGAAAGTGACAGCTGGAGATTTTCTTTACCTCTTACTATCGTGCCCACAGCTCCAGGCGTTTCAGACTTGATGGCTGTTTTGACAATTTTAGGTAAGGAGCTATTTTTCTTCCTTGATGTATGAAGATCACACATCTGGCTTGTTTTAATCATAGGTTCTCTTTTTACCCCATTTTAAAGAGGGTTTAAGAGAAATCGGCCTTCGAGTCACATTCATACCACAAGGAAGAGAGTACCAAGTTACTAAACATGCCAATTAACCTTAACCAGTACTGTGAACAATTACCTGCTCCTTTTAGATTTCTTCTGGTTTTGCTTTGTCACAGTTAAATGATTCACTTTGAAGTCTAAAGATATGGCTAAATGCAAATAAACAGTTTTGAAATTATAGTATTTATTGAAGGGAAAACAAGCCTTGCAAAGCTGTTCTCAAATCATGAATTTGCTCATTAACCACATTTCTAGATTTAATTTCACACTCGCAACCAGATTGATCACTGTCATAAAAGTAAAATTAGATCACATTAATGGAACCTGTCTGACACATGACATAAGCTAAAAGATCTTAAAAGCAACAAATCAGGCTCTGAACTAAGATAATTCAACAACAAATTAAAAAGTAAATGGCAAAAATTTGTAAGAATTATAATCGCATGTAAAAAATCAAGTTTGTTTTGACCCAAATGCAAGCTGACTGAGAAACAGTGTTAGGAATTGGTGTGAAAATTATTGAACACAAACAATGAAGTTCCAGTTCCACAGTTTCAGAATGAGGATTTTTGGTCCAGATCTTCTCCAGAGGAATGGGGGCTAGAAGAAATCAAAGGAAAGCATGAAAAGGGGTGTTAATAAGACTGAAATCTTACTTTTTTTTTCTTTATCTACAGGCGGGGGGAGGAGGTGCAGCCTAATCCTGGATTGGTGTGAAGACTGCTGACCAGAAAGTCGTGAGGTTGTGTCAGTTTGTGACCATCAGTTAGGAAGTTGTGAAGGAGGGCAGGTAGAGGTAAAATTAGTAGGGGGAACCTAGGTGAGGATCGGCAGCAGATGTTCGTGAAGGAAGACCAGAACTCTGGCTAAGCATTATTTGGTTGTCCTTAGAATTCTCAGAGCAGATTAGAGCTGTTGTAGATTCTCCAAGAGTGCAAGAGAATGATTCAGAAGCACAGTGAGACATGGAGTAAGCCACTAGGAAACAGAAAATACATAGCAAAGAAGACCACGAGATTTTACCACAACCAGAGTTCCCCATTTAGCGTCGAAGGGACATCTGTCAGATTCTTATAAGGAGGAACAGGTGAGAGAGAGCACCTCAGTGGACTGGCCATGCCTACCTGGAGAGAGCAAGTAAGGAGCAGCAGAAGGGAGGAGAAAAAAAAACATCCAGAGTATAAAGTTTTCTAAGGCCTTTGAACACCAGCTAACGTTCACTAAAAAACAACTCGAGTGGGTTCATAGTTCCTGTTGCCGTTGGTGGCACAACCAAGTTTTGGATCGCTCCCTTTTTTTCATTTTTTAAAGGAAACCATAATTTAAAAACTCCCTCTGGTTTTTGATGTGGCGTTTTTCCCCAACTGAATAAATGTATTCAAATTAAAGATGGATTTGTTCCCCTGCATTGAAAGATTAAAAACTTCAAGACTTAATCTTTTAGTGCAGGGGCATTAATCCAATCTTTATTTTGAATACAGTTTTCAAAGATTTACATTAAGACCTTTTTCCATCTTTACTAGGGGTGCCAATATTTTTGCAGTGCACTATGGCATGACTTAAAGTGATAGATCATAGTTGAGTTGATTGCAAGTCAGGATAAATGGAAAGATGGATGTGGTAAATATTGAGAAAGCTCTGTATCACAGGCTAGGGCTCTTAATAAATACATCGCAAAAAATTATTTCGGGAAATTTTTACCAAAGTCTTGGATGTGCTTTGCCATATTCTGAAGCTGCTCCATGAAAGAGCAACAACAAAAAGAGCTGAAAATGGTTCTGCACCTCTGAAGCCTTTTTCGAAAAGAGACAGTCCTTTTCAAGCTGACCTCCTATATGCTGTCAGATCAATAACAAAGAATAAGGTTCTGAATATTTATGTAATGTCTATGTAAATTGGATACAACAGCACAAAAAATCAACAAAGCACTACAAAGAGGAGTATGGCCTGCTTTATTTTGGAGAAACGTATGCGGATTGCTTGATTGAAAAAAAACAAAACAAAGTGAAACTGAAACAAGACAAATTTGTAAAACACTTTTATACACTTGCAGCTTATTCATGTGGCTGACAAGAAGGAAAGAGACTGACAGGAGGGCACTGCAGAGGCTAAATGACCTCATACCAAATCAACAGAATAACACTGGAGGCAACATATGAGCCAACAACGAGGAAACGGTAAAAGAAATGAGAAAATCCTGCACATGTAAAGACACAATCGAACACAGGCGAGAACATCATTTGAATTCATAATGTATTTTATGGTTGCAATACAGGATTCAGTGGTAACTTTTAATGTCTGTGGCTAGTACCACTGTCATTCACTTGACGGTTCAGACCAGGTTGGGTGTTATGCTTAAATGAACAGTTGAGTTTCATAGAGCAGTAGCCCCCAACCCTGGTTCTCAAAGGCCCCTGTGTCCTGCATGTTTTAAATGTTTCCCTGCCGTCATCTGATTTTATATTACTGGATATTTATGGGTTTCTGCAGACAAGATGGGATGCTGAGAAGATAATGATCAGGTGATGAATTTGGACACATCCAAAACATGCACTACAGGAGTCCTAAATAACAGGATTGAGGATCACTTTAGTGAAACTATGAGTTGTTAGTAACTAAGTTGCCATACATGACAGTGACAAGTACCTCACATGTAATTATAGAGTTAATATCTAGTCACAGAGGTGCCAAGACCAAAGCAGATTACTGCCATTGTACAACAGATTTAGCCTCATTAATGTTGGTCAGTCATTACCAGTAACTACCAATGCAAAACATATTCTGCAGAATGACTGTAGCACAGAAACCTTCCCATAACAATTTAACAAATACTGTTTAACACGTTTAAGAAAGCCTTACCTTAATATCAGAAAGGTTTCTCTGGTCCACAGCTATCAGGGAACATGATTCAGCATGTTACATGGAACATTACTGAAATGGCGACAACGATAAATTTGCAATATATTGTGCTGCCCTAGCCAATGCCTACTTTCTTTACTGATGAGTTGGCAACGTTACGTTTATGTTCCACTAGTGGGACTTTTACCACAGTTTGAGAACCATGGACCTAAAGATAAGGGCTTCAGTAAGTAGTGCCAGAAAAAGCTTTTCCCTCTAGCAGATGTCTTCTGTTTTTGTTTGTTTGTCAACATTATATGTTCCAGATAATCAAACAAGTTTTAATATAAGATTCTTCAAAGATAATCTGAGTAAACACAAAAAGCTGATATGAAATGATTTAATTTATTAAGGGAAAAAAGCTATCCAAACCAAGATGCCCCTATGTGGAAAAAACAGTTACCTCCCAATCCTAATAACTGTTTGTACCATCCATGGCAGCAACATGGCTATTAAGCGTTTGCGATAACTGGTGATTAATCTTTTACGTTGCAGTGCAGGGAGTTTGGTACACTCATTCTCTTGGATAGTTGGATTTCAGCCACACCAGAGGGTTTTAAACCATGCATTGTTAAAGGCCAAGTGTGCCTGAGGTTAGGGTCATAAACCGATGACTGGACATTTTCCTTTAGGCAGAAAGCAGAATTCGTAGTCCCATCAATACCAGCAGGTCCCTCCACATTGCAAAGCAGTCCCATACCATTTCACTACCAACACCATGTTTGTCGATATAATGCTCTTTGGCACATGTGAGACTGGCTGTGGTGTTATTCTGGTCAGCATTGGTATTTGCGTAGAAACTCTCCCAGAGATGCAATTTCACCCAGTCTTTTTCTTATTGTTAAATGATTTACACCGACTTTTTGTGACCTCCTGGATGAGTTGTCTGTGCTCTCTTGAAATAACGTTGGTAGCCTGGGAAGGTTCATCACAGTTTCATGTTTTCTCCATTTAATAAGATAATGGCTCTCACTTTCGTTCACTGGAGTCCCAAAGTAAAGAGGTAAACATCTGCTTTTTTTCCAGATCAGGCTTTTCCAGAGGTAAACATCTGCTTTTTCCAGATGTTAAATACTTATCTGTTGGTTTTTTTGTCAGATTGGACCGTGATGTCTTGCTTTTTCAGATCTGTTAGCCTACTTCATGTTGTCAGATATGTACAATTTCAGTGATTTGATCATCTGGAACATTTACTGGTGACAAAAGTTTAAAAATAGAAACAAATTGTAAGAGTGTAAATACTTTTCACATGACTGAAGGCATAATAAAAAAACATTATTTTTGGAAAGTTTAGCTCAACTGAAACATATGAATTAATGAAGCTGCCTAAGGCAATAATAAGGCTAGGGACCCACAGTTAATGCTCCTGCTGACATCAGTTAACTTGTCTCGAGAAGCCCTAAAGGCCCAGTAATTCAGTGATTTTCGGCCTTCTAATAACGCTAAGTGGATATTTCCATATTTGCAATTACCTGGACCTATTTGATAATATCCAAATTCCTCTTTTGGTAGATTAAAATGTGGACTAATTTCCGTCACACAGAGATTAAATTCAAAGTGGTGCGATGGCGCCTGGAGCATCACTTCTGTCTGGTTTGACCACACGGTGGCCCTCCTGTCTCTCCTTCTCGACGCTCCTCCTCGCCTCCTCCGCCACCATAAAGCTCAGCCTCCCTCCACTAACACCACCACCTCCTCCTCCTCAGCTGCCTTCCTCTGTACTTCCACTCTTCTCATCCCGTCTCCCCGCTCAGAGCAGCAGACGCTCCTCCGGCTCCGTGCAGCGCGGCGTGCGAACATGGTCGGCGGCTCCTGTGCTCGCAGACTGGCCCGCCGGTCTCGGTCCGCCCTGATCGCAGCCCTCACGGTGCTTCTGGTGCAGACTCTCATTGTGTGGAACTTCAGCACCCTCGACTCCGGCGAAGAGAGAGAAAACGCAGGCTCCAGCGTGCGGGAGAAGAGGGACCGCGTCGCCAGCAGCAGAGCCGCCGGCAGCGACTATTTCCAGCGCGGAGTCCAGCAGCGGCGGCAGCCCGAGCAGCAGCATCTCCCTCCGCCGGGGAGGGGGACGTCTCGCCACATACAGCAGCCGGTAAGACGGCAGCGCTGGCCGTGTGGTCGCATCATATGCTCGGTGTAAAGGACCTCATCGGGGGGGTGGAGAGGTTGACAAGCTGGGTAAAACAGCCCCTGTTTAGGTCCCTGTTTTGGAAACAAACGCTCCGCAGGGCCTCTGAATGAATTTTTGATCGTTGACAGGCTCTCTTTAAAGGAGATGATTGTCTGAGGTGAGCAAGATGCAAAGCATGCTCCCTTTTAGTCCTCCAGTGCATCTGTAGAATGAACGCACTCAAATCCAGACTCCTTTTCTTTATAGGAAAACATGCCAAAGGAAAGTGAAATCGGTTCAGTTCAGGGCAGAGTGGTTACAGGGAAGGGCGAAAAAGGGAGGAAAAATGTCTTTCACAAGATAGCAGCTGTGAAGATGCCTGGACAGCAGAGCCACTGTCTGGGGTTGTAGCCTATACCTGTCAGGGTCTATTTGGTATTTCAAGTCAACAGTTTATGCACAGCTCAGCAGCACTGTCTCAGCAAAGCTAAAGTGAAATTTACAGGGTTGCTTTTGATGGGTGTACAGGGATTAGAGTCTCCAAATTATGTACGAAGACGAAGCGAACACGATCTTCGTAGACATGAACAACTCTGCTGATACCGGGGTTTCTGTTGGTTCTTAAAGTCTAATAATTCCACCCATCCCAAGTCCAGGTTGAGTATTTTGGATGACATTTTGATTTTTTTTTTTTCTTCAAGCCTTTAAATTTTAAATAAAACAAAGCAATGTGTCCCTTCAACTTGTTGACAAATGCATTTTTATAATGTTCTACATTTGCAGGTTGATTTCTAATTATTCATTCACAGGTGTTGAAACTCTCAGTAAACTTTCAGTATTCCCTGTTTTACTTTATTCCACTAAATAAAAATATTTTTTTTCATGTTCTGTAAAACTACCAATTTGCATGTTTGGGATAGGTTAAAAAATCAACTTTTTGACAACTTAACTTCACAAAGCTGGAGCTCGAAATGAAGGGAACCTAGAGGGCTAGAAGTCTTTAATACATCCAGATATTCCATACAAGATCTTAAATTTGTTTAGGGGATGTCTTGAATTTTTACATTAATTTATTGCTTCATGCAAAATCTTTGACGATAAATCAGTTGCTGCTAAAGCTGATTAATTGGACATTGCTCCTCTCTGTTTGCCCGCTGACTCAAGTATAAACTACTTTTTAAGGAACAAATTTCGTTAGCTGAATGTTAAACACTTTAAAAGCTAAACATTTGGATGTAAATTTAAATGTTTTGACTGTAGTGGGCCCTGTGATGGACCGGCGACCTATCCAGGGTGTAACTCTCACCTGTAGAGCGCTGGAGATCGGCACCAGCTCCCCTGCAACCCTGTACGGAAGGAGCGGGTATAGAAAATGGATGGATGGCTGTACTGGACTGTTGCCTGTGTCATTGGACCCATAGTTTTCGTCAAATTTTTCGTGACCTTTGCCGTTTCATGATGTGTAAACAATTTGTTGGTTTTTCAAATGTTTTTTAGTGCTACCTTTTATCTGCTGTCATCTTTACAAAGGCAAGCTTTTAACATTAGACTGCAGCTAATGTGGGGTGCTCCCGGTATGCTGTGGTCAGTATCTATCAAATATGGTCCAAGGAAGGAACAGTGGAGAACAGACAACAGGGTAATGGCACTTAGGAGGTAAAGACTCGCTCATATGGTCTGACCCAACAGCCAAGCCACTTTTAGCTATTGCATGAAAATGTTAATGTTGGTTCAGATTAAAAGCTGTCTGATTACAGAAAGCATCACAGTTTGTTGTGTATGGGAATAGATAGCCGCAGACCAGTCAGGGTCCCTGTACTGGTCATAATGTTATGCCTGACTGGTGCAGGTACCAGTCATTTAGGCGTTAGTAACTAAATCATTAACTCTCATGTGGATATTGTGTGAGAAAGACGGCTATTTGGAGCCGCCTCAGACATACAGCCTAAAAGCGATAGGGCATCAGTCAAAGTCACGCCAAGGATGGCTTATATCTGAGCCACTTCTGTTACACTCCTCTATGGGCGCTCGTGCTTCTCAGTTTTCATTTATCTGATGCATCTTTATTCAGATCTTGGGGGAAATTAGGAGAAATTACAGCATATTAGGGTGTTGTTATGATGCGCTGCATTGAATTATTGTCCTGCACATGAATTACATAACAGCAACTCCAGATTAGTTATGTCAGAACCTTTTCATGCTGCATCGATACTAATTGGTCCAGTTGTGTTTCATTGTTAAAGCACCTCCTTTTCAGGAAAGGCTTTTCATCTTCAGCTCGGTCCCTGCAGCTCATCTGCTTCCTGTCAGTCAGTGATAGAGATACACCGATCAGGCTTTTCCAGACAAATAGTAAACTGGTTGTCTTTGAGGTCTCATCTACTGATTCTGATTGTTAATTCTAATGACTGTATAAAAACAAATGAATAGAGAGGTTATCGGCATGAAGTAGTAGTTTGAATCCAACATAGAAACAAGAATGAAGGATTATAACCACGTAAAAATCAAAGCATCTCTAACTTTTTTCCAGTTTTTGCTAAACTCAAAAAAAGGTAGATCCACATACATGCTCTTGGTTGAGGCGTTTATAGACCAAAAAGTGTGAAAGTGTTTGTTTGTAACACATTTAATTAAAAGGAACAAAATTCTAAATTGTCAGGATTAGATTTAGCAATCTAGAGAAAATTGGCCGTTCCAATCTCTGGGCGATTGGTTCATTTCTAAAGACAAATGTACATTTTTTACTTTTTGACCTGCGGTTTAATAATCGTGGCCAGTAAAGGAAAAATTGACCGATTCTCATCTCTGGCCGATTGATTGGTGCATCTGCCAATCACTTATCAGAGCTTAACAATGGGAAATTGGGTGATTCCGATCTCTGTTAAAGAATTCCATATTTCCACTGTCTGACCCTCAGATTACTGATCAGGGCCGATAAGGAGAAAACTGGAAAACTCCAGTGTCTGGCCCATTTTCTACACTGTATAGTTCTGTAGCCCCCAGGTTCAACATACAAATCCTCTCTCCGACCTAATCACAAAAATTTCATTTCCACTTTAACTGCGAGAAGCATGTGTGTCTGAGAGCATCTTTGTGAGTTGGCAAGGCCGTCTTTCCTTGTGTAAGGCTGACTCACGAGTGCCGACTGATGCTATATGAGGCAGTGCATCTGAGGGATGGGCGAGCAGCAATTCGATCTGGAACAGAAGGAGCCAGGAGCCAGACTTTGACAATAGGGAGCATTTCTACATGATAACTTGTGTTATGTGAGAAAATTATGCATATCTTTAGAAACATCATCCCAGCAGGCAGGAGCTACAGCTGTCATTAGAGCCTGTTTCTTGTTTCTCTTGTGATAATGCTCCTTGAAGAGTGTAGACAAGTGTTTTTATTCTCAGAGGTTTCTCTTCACATCTTCTCAGCTTTAGAACTCTGAGTTTGTCTGTTCACGTAGGCTTTGCCTACTTGTTGACCATTTATCATCCCAAAAAAGTTCCATATTAATTAGCCTGTCGTCTTTCTCCTCGCATCCATTTATTACAAGAGTTAATGTCACAATTATTATTAATAGGCTTGTAAGGGTGTCTGTGAAGAAAGGAAAAACATGCCCTCAGCAGCAGATTGAGGAAAAGTTTTCAAAAGCTTCACATCTGGCCATCAGCCTTTTCTTTCCCTTTGCCCCAGTCCTTATATTTTGTCATTATACCCCCCCCCCCTGCACAGCAGGAGCTTAGGCTAACTCCTGTTGTTAAGACTTTTCCCCTTACTCATGGTAATATGCGTAAAATTACCCCTGATGTACACTTTTTCCACTGCATCAAGTTTTCCAAAAGGTTTCCTATGGCAGTGAAGGCATCACAAGCCATCTGGTGTCGTGTGGACTTACTCTTCTAAACGTTTCCACTGTATGATAATACATGTCCATCTTAACCACAAGTAATTACGAGTTGTGATATTAGGATGTTAGTTTTCGTCTCTCAGCTTGCTGAGACAGAACCTTGTAACGTGCAGGATTGGTCTCTCTATGAAGAATAGCTCTTTGCCTTTACTGAAACCAGTGAAGTAAGAGCACAGTACTTTGAATATGTAGATATTTTACCTTATTATTATTTGTACCTCTGTTATGCAGAATTAACCCACTAGAAACAAGCATATTGTGATGACTGGCATCAGAAGACTGACAATCGGTCTTCTGCATCACTGTGGAGGAATTTTGACCTGCTGTTCTTTGCAGAATTGTTTTAATGCAGGCATATTCGAGCGTTTTCAAGCATAAACTGTGCTTAGCTGGAGTCTCAAAGCCATAGAGATGTCTTAGGAACCCTTTACAGACCAATACTTTAGATGTTGATGACTGTTTCTCATCTGTTCTTGAATTTCTTTAGATTGGCACATTATGTGTTTCTTTTTGAGACCTTTCAGCCTACTTCAAGTTGTCTGACAGGTTGTATTGAAGTTATTTATTGATTCTACTGGACAGTAATCAAGGTGTGGTGAGTGAAATATAACTGAACTTTACAAAAACATGTGGCTGGTCACAGTTAATGCCCCCCATTGTATAATATGCCAAGGCATCTATTTTTGAGCGAATCTCTGCCAGATCTCGTTTTAGTTTTTTATGTCGGTGTTTTAATGCTCCAGTAACTTTTTCCAAGTGCCTCCAAATCTCTAAAACCAAAGCAAACAGGCCATTGCCGCTTTCCTAAAAGTTAAATTGACCTCCATGGCTGACAGAGGCAGCACTGTCCTCTTTGTTCAGACTTTAAGCCAATTATAGGCGCGAGGGAACTGCGTAACAGCGGGGATACACCTGAGTCTGACAGCATGTTATAACCCAGGGAGGCTCTTACCCCTTGTCCTTATTCATTTTAAATTTCATTCTTGGTTTTCGGTTGTATTAGACTTGATTTTAAAGTGTTGATTGTCTTCTTTTCCCTTTATATTTATTCCATGAAAATATAGAAATCTCCCTTTTTTGCTCAAATGAAACAGTTTAGACATTTGATATTTGATATCCCTTAAGACTGACCAGGGCTGCACAATATCAAAAATTCATGCAGTGGAAATTTTATTGGTAAATTTTGCAGTGACTACATCGGTACCGATACATCCCCGTTTTCCTGTTTTTTTTTCTCTTCTTTCTCTGTGCTTCCAACACTCTGTGATCTTTAGCATCTATTCATCTGTTTCAGATATGGGCGTCTACTGCAGGGAGACTCCATCCTACATTGGCATACACACACCTGAAATCTATTATCCTATAATTAATGCATTCCAAACAGTCAACTGCGATTATGAAATTTCACACTCATATATGTTAAAGTAGCTGGCATTTGCTACAGAAGAGATTTTATCATCCCTGTTACCCACTGTTTAACTTACTAGGTACTTACTGAACACTTTTGTGCATAATCATATCCTGGATTAAGAGTAAAATAGATGAATGGATACACATTTTAGTCAAATATCAGACCTTTTAGGAGCAAGTGACCTCAAAGACAATCAGAATTAACATCATTAGATTGAAACAAGACCCAAAATATACTAGGATTATTGTTACTTATAATAATGCATAGTCTACATTTTTAGGAGCTGCACGCTTTAGTCTCTTGTTACCATTTATCCTCCAACCGCATTCACAAAATGATTCATCCCAGCATGTCTATAATCACAGCGCTGAGTCACTCTGACACATGCATACAGACCACGCTTTCACTAGGAAAATGATCATTTTGGCCTTCCTTGGGAAAATTCTTTTGGTTTGCTATGTGGAACGGTTCTTGCACTGGGAGTTAAAACCAGCCCTGAAATCTTTGAGGCTTTCATACAACAGATGCATCATTTTCAGTTCATTTTGCATTTTTGCAAATATTCACTCATTTTGAATTTGATGCTTGCAACATGTTCCAATACAGCTGGGACAGGGCATAAAACAACTGGGAAAGTTGAGGAATGCTCCAAGAACACCTTTTGGGAACATTAAACAGGTGAACAGGTTAACTGGAAACAGGTCAGCGTCATGACTGGGTATAAAAGGAGCATTCCCAAAAGGCTCAATCGCTTACAAGCAAGGAGGGGGTAAGGTTCACTATTAGCAGCAGAAGCAAAACACTAAGAGCAAGACAGTCAGAGACTGCATACCTCTGCCTCCCAACATAGGGTTTCTAAGGCCATAGAACAGAAAATCCTGGATCAGGATCTTGATCTGGATCAGCTCCAACATTTTATTGACTTTGGGCTAAGACACATTGGATAAAAATTCATAAAAACTCGTCTGTTACCTTTTCCGTAAAATTGCTAACAAACACAAGCTCGCACGCACACCCACACACATATACACACTCTTGTCTTACAGTGTTGTGAGGACCTTGCATTGACTCTTATTGACTTCCACTGATTTCCATTTTCAACCCTTGCTATGACCTAACCCTGACCCCACCCCTAAACCTAACCATTACTAGTACATACCTAACCCTAAGCCTTAACTCTATTCACACCTTAGTCCTAAGCTTGACCCCTTGCAAAATAGCTATTAAAGAACGCGAAAATGTTCTCACTTTACAACAAATGGTCCTCACTTTGATGGTTGACATAGCTATTATAGATAGTTTAATGCAACAGTTAATTTCTGCTACACAACCTGTCTACCATTGGATGGCATCTTAACAATAAGCACTCCCAAGTGCACACTCGGCTTTCCGTCTGCCCCTAGGTCAGGGATGGTCTTTAATACAATGTGGGAACAACATGATACTGCTCAGATGTAATGTAGAAACATTTAAATATTGCTTCCCCTTTTAAAAATTAACTTTGGATCAAGCATACAAAAAAAATCAAACTCAATACTGATAATGGGTAAAATACTCTGTACCATTTTTGATATTGCAGAATTTTTTCAAAGCCTAGGTTTCATAATGAAATTAGAAAAATATAATCGGCAACAGCACGAGATTGTTTTTATTCAGTTAATTAGTGCCATTCCAATCACAGGTTGGTAGTTCAACAGCCATTTAGTTGAAAAAAAAAACCTCTAAAATTGTATTTTTCTATATAGCAAAACAGGACACTACATAACTAGAATAGGCTAGAAGTGCTAAAATTATTAACAGAAGTTTGTTCCTGGGATTCAGTTGAACCAGTTTCTTGACAGCGTAAAGAAGGATGTTCACCCAGATGTATTCATCAGCAGCCCTGTACAGGCTATGGTTTTCTGGTTATTTTGCTCACATTTTCTGAGGTGATCAGCTTTAAAAGACAGGAAATACAGCATATTTTTTCTGGATGACTTATGTGAGCTTCAGTCTGGGTCTTCAGAACTGTTTCTTAAATTAAAAGAAATTGTTCAAGTTGAAATGGGTGCATGTAAAATGTTTTATTTAACGTTACTCACTTTATTATTACCCATAATCAACAACTCTTTACTTCTGCGCAGAGTGAAGTAGTAATTTCGGGGGTTGCAGGCTTATCTTGTGCTCGATAAAGCTGGCCATTGTTGTGCCAAACTTGTGTGGCCGGGGTAATGAAATATTTAAAAAGCTGTACGCACCAACTACTGTTTCAAGACAAAATAATTATACACACATCAGATTTTATGTCACATATGGTAGAAGATGGTGTTTTCCTTACAGTACAGTGTAATTGTCATTTTATCTGTTTAAACAGACAGAATCAAACTTTATCTAAGTAGCTTTAACTGTATTTTTTTTGTTAGCCCAGCCAACATAGGCTGTATTGGTTGTCCACACCCATTCGTCCTCTGAAACAGAGGAAGAGTCTGAATCCTGCAAACAAAGCCTAATATTAGGCTAATCATCATTTGTCTCCATTCATTTGAACAATTTACTTCTCACTGATGCTGGCAGATCCAACCTGTGCAGCATATTCCACCAAAGTGAAACAAAAGCCCGCCATTGTCTGGTGTGACATTTTTAATGGTGTCATTATTTAAGGGCCGTCGTTTTCATTTGTCATGAAAGGGCTTTCATTCACACTGCTTTTTGCCCACCTTCCCCACATGTCAAGTCCACTTCATTCTCGCACTGCCGTTCCTGGGGGTGCCGTTTGTTCCTGCTCTGCTTCATGCACCAGTCACTGTCAGCGCAGGGTTTCGTAATACATCAAAGCCACTCTTACACTGGTAATTGGCATTTAAATTGGCTCTCCTAAAAAGTAAATCGTTCTGAAGTGAGCGCGAGCTGTTCTGCTTTAAACAGACCTTTATACATACGTGATTACAGGGCTGAAAACCTCCCCGAGGAGACCGTGTGATTTAAAAACTCTTAATGGCCCAATCTTTACACCGATAACGTGTTATTCTGTAAAAATCTGCAACAGGGAGAAGAGTAGAGTTCAGCCTGCCCATCCATCAAAATGTTGTTGTGATTTTGCACACGGAGAGCCTCTTTTTCAAAAGTCATTAGCCTGAGAGAGAGAGGTTGGGAACATATTTAGATCTAAAGGAAGAAGTGTGCACCTGAGAGACTTGAAAGAGACTTGCTGAAAACCTGAAATACTTTGATGCTCAAGTGTAGTTTGTACACATACCACCGTCCTTCATGCCGCAAGAGGAAAAACATTTTATCATTACCATAATGCAAAAGCCCTGTCATGTTACTTGGCTCAGCCGATGCCACTAATGTGAAGACTGTCAGCGTGGAATCCTGAAAGTGTGTGAAATGATGTGCAGAAAAGCACAGACTGAGTCTCCAAAGCAACTCAAACACAACAAGGCACAGACTTCCCTCCTAAGCGCATTGTGCAGCACAGGTGCTGAATGGACTCTTCAGTGCACCACGCCTGCATGCCATCTGTTCGCAGCAGAGGAAAACTCCTTTTTCCCATCTTCCTCTGTTTCTTTGCTGTCATTGTGTAATGAGACAACAGCTATTCAACAGGTGTTACGGCGGTGAAAATACTATGCATGTCTTCACAAACAGAAAACACAGGGGAGTGACTCACACAGTCCGGTCAATTATATTGACTCCCGCCTGGGCGATGAGAGCGGAGCAAGTTCCATTACCATATTATGTTTAATAGGGCAAATGGATAACTGCGGCATCGAGTTAGGAGCAAACCAGTGTGTGTCAGGGGTTTAACAGCAGAGGGTGTGTGCAGTTATTCTGCTTGCATTAACATGGCATGTTTTGCAGAAGTGAGGGGGACTGCTGCTGGTCTTCTTGGTTTGAGTTTTTAATGCACTAAGGATGGTCATTACATTTCATGGGAAGATAAATAATTTAGCTTTCAGTAGAAACTGCTTTAAAATTTTTATTTTGCAGGGTTTATCAGTTCATTCAAAGTGAACCAGTGTATTTTTTTTGTCCCCAAAAAAAAGATCTACTGAGAAACTTGGTTTCTCTGGAAGGAAGTTTTGGAAATATGATTAGAAAAATGTGTTGAATCCCTGACTTTACAGTTTGAAGGCACACTTTTAAGAAGGAAATTCTCCGTTTTCCTTCTTATGAAATGGAGAATGCTGAACCTAACCGCAAACGCAAATCCGGAAAAAATCGTTAAGAATAATTTCAGTGGTAGTTATTGGTGGAGTAACTGATCTCGATAATTGAGAAGAGAAAGCCCCCCCGAGATTCTCTAGAAGTGATAAAGGTCCATGTTGTCCATCTGTCTATTTTGTTCAGCACCCTGTTCACTTGGTCACTACTGATCCATATCTCATGACGACATTGGAAAATTTAACAATGGACCAATAAATCAACAGCTTCAATCATTGAGCTAAACGTCTTAATTTTTTCTACGGGAATAAAGCCCTTGTTACTACGAACTAAGCCCCGATTTTCTTAGAACCCCTTAACAAGACATTAAGATGTGGAGATGCGCAATATGTTGAATCATTGTTGTAATTGCAAAATCAGTGTGTGCAATGTTGCAATTAAAAATCATTGCTTAGATGCAATATTTGGTAGGGTTTTATACTTCAAGTAACATGCGTTTACTCGTTGCATGCCATTGAAATGCCATGCTGAATGACAAAGCCACATTTTCATCCCAGTTACACGTTTTTGTAATATCTGCAACCCTTCCAAGACTGGGAAACCATTCTGCTTCAGGTAAGGACTCATCCCCAGACCAGAAAGAGCATTCCACGTTTCCTAGGTAAGAACCATGACCTTTGACTTAGAGGCCATGATTCTCATTTTGGCTGCTTCACTCCCAACTGTGAACCGCTCCAGTGAATGCTACAGGTCATGTTGTTCTATGGAGTACTTCTGACCCCCTTTCCAGTCCTTATATAACCGAAAGAGGAGATGTTTCAGTTTTGTGGCTCCCAGTGTGGTTTGGGCTTCGACAGGGCAGCCCCCTGTCACAGATCCTGTTTGTGGTGGGAGGGAACAATCTTCAGAAACCACAGGTTGTCTTTTTGACCTTTGAAAGCAGATGAGGTTCTGTTGGCTTCTTGAAGCTTCTTGTTGTGCAGATATTATCACAAAAAGGTATTTAGAAAATTATCTTTCACAGGTTTATTTATATGCATCGCTCTGTCAAATATCCCTCTGTGCACAAACACACAATCCTTACACAATAACAGCTCCATCCCAGCCATCTCTCCTGCCTCCCAGTTTTCCCATACACATTCGCATCATCCTCAGCCACTATTACAAATCGTATGAGTCTCCCAATACATTATTAAGCCATCATTCAGACAAATGAACCTATATAATGATGATTTCAATTTGCTCACAGGTAAGAGGCTTTGCATGCAGCCCTGGAAGACACACACAGGAGAGGGTGTGGGGTGAAACTGTTAAGGTTTTTGAACAGTTACTACTTCTTTAAACGAAGTAAGTTTATCTTGGCCTCACCATGTGCTGCTTATGGTCTGACCCCTGACAGTTTGAACCCCCACTCCTTCAGCCTCTGCAGCAATGCTGGCAACACTCATTCATCTATTTTCAAAAGACAGCCTCTGGATATAAAGCTGAGCCTGTCCACTCAGGTTCTTTGGTCGACCATGACAAGCTCTGAGTGGAACCTGTCCTGTTAAACTGCTGTATGGTCTTGGCCAAAAGGGCTGCAGCTTAGTTTCCGGGTGTTGTCAATCTTCTTATAGCCTTCGACATCTTTGTGTAGAGCAACAATTTCTATGTTCAGATCCTCAGATTTTTTTGCCATGAAGTGCCAGGTTTAACTTCCAGTGACAAGTATGAGAGAGTGTGAGAACGATGACACCAAATTTAACACACCTGCTCCTCCATTCACACCTGAGACCTTGTAACTCAGGGGTGTACTCACTTTTGTTCCCAGCTCTGGGTTTCCTCTAGGATTTTTTTAAATCGTGGCGGTTTGCTGCTGAGATAGGGTATGTGGTGCTGTTCAAAACATATCTGAAACATTACGCATTCAGGTAAAACTTATATTAATTAACTACATTACTGTCATTCAAATGCAACATATGTCCGGTCCAAGTTCCTTGGAGCCCGAAGAAAGCATGCGCGAGAGGTAGATTGGTTGAATGGGTCCGTCGGCGGTGATGTTCGGAGTAGTCACGGAGAATGTGGAACCGTTCTCATTAACTAATTAGCGGAGTTACTCCGTCGGTCGGAACAGAACAGAGCAGAAACCAAGGATGTGGAATTCTTTCGCCTCCTTCTACGAACAACTGTAGCAGCTTTGCAGGCAGGAAGGAGCGGGCAGTGTTGGTTTTTCAAAATAAAGTAAATTTTAAGGTTTTTTTGATATTTAAATGTTAAACTCTCTGATTATGGTTAGTATAATTGCGTAAATAAAAAATAACACAACAATGCCATATATATAAATATATATATGTCAATATATATGTATTAAAAAAAAAACTTTATTCTGAAGGTGTGGCGGCTTTTATTTTGCCATGGCGGTGCTCCACGATCAATTACATGTAGCGGAAACCCTGCAGCTGTTTAGACATGAATGGCTATGTGTTGAGTTATTTTGAGGGGACAGCAAATGTACACTCTTATACAAGCTGTACACTGACTACTTTACATTGTATCGAAGTGTCATATCCTCAGTGTTGCCCATGAAAAGGTATTCTTACAAAAATGCGAAAGGCATACTCACTTTTGGTAGCTATTGTACCTGCACAACTATATAGATAAATTCATATCAGATCAAGATCTTAGTGTTTTATGTTTCTGATAATTTGCTCAAGAAAAAATATTTTTTCAAAATGCACGTGTTTTGGTTGTTTGTGGTGTGGCAGAAAAAGGTTTGAAAAAGTTTGAAACTTTTTCTGGTCACGGAAAACCCATGGTGTGGAAAAATACAGGAGGTTCACCTATTGCTCATGTGGTATTAAGGTAACATGATTTTAAAACCACAATTCAGTCACACAACTCGCATCAATATAGAACAAGACTTGGTTTGGCATCTCGGCTTTGTTTATCGCTCCATGTCCGTGTTGCTCAACGTATAATGATGTGATGAGTATCTGCACCCTCCAACATGATCTCCTGCATGGCAGTCTGACCTTGGGGCCCATGGGTGAATGCTTGGGTGAGGGAGGGGCTGGAAAGCTGAAGACAAGTGAGAGCAAGCAGACGGCAGCAGCAGCAGAGGGGCATGCGAGCAGTAAGATGCAGGAAGCTGGCAGCTTATATAGACTGCCCAAACTGTTGAATTACATTTAGTATGTTGTATAAAATGTTTGAAAGATTGCGTGTAAAGAAGCAGCACAGCTCTAGTTGACTGCCTGAACTAGCTCTAGGCATTGTTTCATTTCCGTAAACTAGCCGAATATTTGTTACACAGCCACCCGCAGGCTAGTATTCGAGTTGATTGCACCCGAGCAGGTGCTACAAAATACATTTTTGTCCTTAAAAAGTTATTTTATATCACTATTTCAATTCAAAAATGTTAATATATAATGCATAAATATTGATCTAGTTCAGGTAATTTTGATGATTATTGATTACAGCTACCAAAACCAAAATTCAGTCTCTCAGAAAATATATATACAACATAGGCCCAATGATGCATTTTTATTAAAGAAATGCTTAGTTTTTGGCATGGTATGATATTTACAATCATGAGGAAGAGTGCTGTTTTGACAATTATCCAGCCCGACTCATGCTGTACTCATGCAAGCCACAAAGGATGCATATTAAGCATATTAATGGAAAGTTAGTTGGAAGGGCAAAGTGTAGTAGAAAGAGATGCATAAGCAGGGATAACCACCACCACAACAGTATTAAAATTAATCAGTCACACTGGTTTTACAGCAGTAGGAATAACCGTTGCTCTTCTGTTTTCATTAATAATGTAATACCGTGAAGCCATAGTTTTTACATATAAGGTTATCATACTGTGAAAATGTCCCATGCCGAAAATAACCATAACCCTAAATTATGGTGGGCCTCTTTATTTGCAAAACCAAGTTTTCAGGAGTTTTAAGATTATGATTTAATAAAAACAATATTAGACATTCACTTTCTAATTATGCCCCCTACATGTTAGATTAAACTCCGGAATTTCAGGCAATTAGCTATTTGAATGTAGTGATTTCATAGGAGGATAAAAGATGGGAATTACTGCAGGTAAAACACAGCATGACTTTCATTCATGCAACACAAATAAAATCAATCAGCTGTTATACTGCTGCTTTTTACTTATTCTGTGGCAAAGTACAGATTATTTAGGAGAGGATCTGGCCGTTTTCCGGTAATGGCACATAAAATGTAAGTGAATTTTGCCTTTATGGTGTTGTTTGTCAAGTTTGATGTGATGAGAGTCTGCGGGAAATTGTGGCTAGAAGTGGCAGCCACATATCCGTTCTCTTGCTGTTCCTTTTTTACTTTTCTTTTAGCACTGATGACTTACAGTAAATCTAACATCTCTGCTGTGTCCCCTGCAGCATTCTCCATGAATAGTTTTGTGCAGTAGGTCATTAGACAGTGTGGAGCGTGCTTGTCTTTCAGCCATAATAGTTGCATGTCATTGGGGGAAGAGCTTGACTGCCCACTTCTCTGAAATCATTGCAGCTCTGCCTCATTCTGCTCCAATGACAGGCAACGGGCTGATTCATATGTACAATAGAAATGCACATGAACTTGTAATCACACCCACGCCGACTAATGGCGTTGAGCACGGGCTGCTGCCTTGCTGCTCCTTTCTCAACACATCATACACTAATCTCAGTGTGTTACGTTATCCTTAAGCAAAGGGGAGGGGGACCGGGGCAAAAATTGACTACATGGCTCTGCGGCAAAGACACGGGCCGACGACATGTCGGCTGAGCAGCGATGGAAGCGATCTGGCCTGTCAGGGAAAGCTTTTGTCCTTCCAGTCCCATGGAGCAAGAGGAGACGAACTGACAGCAGTGCTTTTCTTCCTCTCCCTTCTTCCCCCCTTTTTTTTCTGTCCTCATTGCCACTGGAGCTGAATGCCAGAAAGCCCAGAAGACTTGTCTCAGTGATTAGAGGGAGAAAGTGAGAGCAGAAGAAAGAGAGAAAGAAAAAAGGCGGAGAAAAAGAGAAACACATATTTATACAAGACAGAAGAAAGCTGGAGGAAGAAGCGTTGAGGGGAAGAAGAAAAGAAAAGATAAATGTCTCATCCTCCCTACAAATCCGATGTTGACTCAAATCCTGGCGTAATCCTGGGGGGAACCCGTTTTGGGTGTGAAGCCTGGTTAGTGTTGCTTGAGTATGGATGTGACGTTGATGACTTATTCTCTGATCACATAGAGATCAGCCTTTGAAATTTTTTTCCCTTTTTCTTATTTCAGCTTTCTGGTTTTTTAATGTTAGACCTTGCTCAGTTGTTCTAACTTTACCCCATTAAAAAACACAAGCGCTAGTTCTTAAAGGTTTGGACAACATCTCAGTTCTTTCCTGTACCACGGGTCTAACACAGTCTGGAAAAGTCTGGAATTTGATTTCAGTGTTTTCAAGGTCTGGATAAATATGTAAAATATGAGTATGTGAAAATACTTCTATTTCTGAAAAATTATTATTTATGTGTTTAAATGCATCAGGATTACTGTTTGGAGGCTCACAGTATCTGTTCAGTTTTATTGTCTATGACTGCCAGAAGAAGATGCATGTAGTATTTACAGTTAATTGTCAAATATACTTGGAAGAATTTGCTCCATGGTTTGGCCCGTTCGTAACAGTCACAATTGCCTATGTGAACCTTTTTAGGATAATTACACACTCCTGCTGTAGCTCTTTGGGGTTCAGGTCAGGCCAGTGTGCTTGCCAATCAAGCACAGTGCTTGGTCGTTGAAACAGCTTTGGAATGGGCTTTGCTTCAGAATCCTCTCAAGGCTTCAGTTATATTATGAACATTTTTCCCTTCACTAAACATTAATATTTCTTGGTAATAGCAGTCTGTGAACAGCCAGCCGTTCTAGCTATGAGCGTTTGAGGCCCTAACCCTGCTTGTGGAGGGTGTGAATGTCTGCTGGACAACTGTCAACTCAGAGTTTTCCATAATGTAACATTTCTGTATTAAATATATAGGTTTCATTAGCTGTAAGCCATATTCATCAAAATAACATAAGCGTATACAACTGTGTATTACACAATATGTAATATAAATGTATATATGAAATTTAATTTTCAATGATATTTCAACTTACTGAGATGTACCTTTATAACATTAACGAGAGTTTTAGCATAATATTTATACATGTATTTGAACAAAAACGCCCCAGCATCCTCTTCAGCATTCTTCACCGAAGAAACGCCCACAGAATAGATAAAGTTATAAAATATTCTCCTTTCTGAATCAGAGAAGCACTCACAGATCCTTTATAAACACGCTCACAGACGTGCCTGCAAACACACACACAGACGCACGCACACAAAGATCTCAATCATCCTCTTCCTCCTCTCTCAGCTCATGCATAACTTCTCTGCTCACCACCTGAATGGCTGCTCTTTAGTATTCATGTTAGGACAAGTCGGAAAGCTCGCACTCATTACGGAGCAGGTGTTTTTTCTCCATCAGTGGTGCATTTACATCCCGGCTGTTCTTTCCCGTCTGCCTCCACTCTTCCGACAGCTCGGGGTGCAGAGAGCTCATGTGGTCTTAATGCTGACAATACCGTTGGCATGTTTGTACACCTTGACTACTTCCTCTCCTTTATCATCCGCTTTGCCTCCTCCTACTCCTCCTTCTCTACCTCCTTGAGTATCTCACCACACCGCTGAGGCATTCATCGGCCCTCCAGACGCCGCGGGCCTTCCAAATCAGCCTCAATGAGAAGCCCCACAGAGGCCTGTCGCAGCCGGGGAGAAATTGCAGTGTAATTGAGCTGCGTGATAATAATACGTTCTTCCCTCTGATTTCCTAACAGCGGTGAATCATCAACACAATCATCATCGTGCCATCACATCATCACATCATCACTTCCACGCTGCTGCTGTTGCCACCGGAGCTGACCTGCTCTTTCGCTTCAATCTCTCAGTTTCTCATCAATTGCTTTCACTGCACCTTCTTTATTTCTATTTTTGCTCTCCTGCTCTTCTCTCACTCTGCGCTCAGCCCCGCTCATCTGAATACGTTTCCAGTTCCTGTTTGATTGCATTGGGTGGCGTTCTTCAGAGGTGCAGGCTACAGAAATTACAATGTTTGGAATAGCTAGATAATGTGTGTGTGAGCAGAGAGGGCAGAAGAAGAAAACATAATTAGGATGGGTAATTGTTTCACTGAGATGCCAACGTTTTTTCTGGCTGCTTTTCTGCTTTCCCCTTTAGTGTTTTGTTTTTAGAAAGGTCCACGGTTGTAAAAATGCAAAGCTCAGAGGATCATGCCTTCTACAAGAAAACTGAGCTGTTTGGAGCAAGCCATTTTCTTGGCTTTCTGCTCAACAACCTCGCAATTTCCGATGTATTTTCAAAATCGCTGCCCAGTTGCTAGTTTGGTGAGAAAGTCTTGCAAACCTCTCAGCTCAGACCTCTGGCTTAGTGAGCCATCCAATCCATGAGCCCCAGGGTCTGGGTGACTGGTGAAGGCTGCACAGATTTTCTCTTGTGCAGTCTCAGCAGTCCATCTAAATATCCTTTGGAACAAATGTGTGGTGAGAACAATAAGCAATCCAGTTGAACTGCAGCATTTCTGTTTGCTGTTCCTTTGTCCTCAAGTTTGGCATCTTCTTTGCTAGCGGAATTGTTTAAAAGTAAGTCCTGTTCGCCTGCTCCTTTATTCAGGGGTCACCACAGCAAGTCATTACAACTTGCACTTAGATTTAGCAGCGTGTTTATGCCGGATGCCCTTCCTGATGTGGACTTTGCCTTTGAACATTTTTTTACTTTACTGTTATTGCAATAGCATTGATACGGCTGGCTTGAATGTTTTCACATTTTCTTACGTTACAACTACAAACTCCAGTGTTTTTTTTTATGGAGATTTTAATTGATAGAGCAGCACAAAGTGGTACATAATTATGAAGTTAAAGGAATACAAAACATTCTTTTTACATCACAGCTTCCTGCACGGAAGCATCAATCAAAATGACACATGCAACAATTGTTGGGACATCAGTTTTATCCTTGGTGAGGTCACAACTGCGAACAGACCTCTCCTCTTAGCTGTACTGTTGACATTTTTTATCCAGGAGGGAGTTCGACTACTATAATGACGTCAGTATGAATGGAGGGGTCTGATGTCTTCACTTGGAGTTCTTCAGGTTTTGCACATCCCGAACAGTCAATGTGTGTGCTATCAGGGCTCCCATGAAGTCTGGAAAAGTAAAGAGTTTGATTTTATATTTTCCACGTCCAGGAGACAATAGAGTATGGAAAATATTTCATCAAATATTTCATCAACTCATCAATCCATCATCCATCCATTCATCCATCCATCCATCCATCCATCCACAGTTTTTTTTTGCAGGGAACGCTGTGTGTTTCTCAGGTGACAAATCGCTGCAGATGTGTCATTTTGAGAAGCAGTGGTTTAGGAAACAGGAACTTCATTAAGCATCTTGAACAGAAAGTGTCAGGAGGTGCTGCAGGAAGCTTAAAATGCTGTATCATAGATATAGCAGCAGCTACGCCTCTTTAGCAGACCTCTGAACAGGATTTATATGTCTCTGGATTCACATAATATGAGCTTTTTAAGACAAGTTCTTGGGTCAACGTTGTGCATTTTCTTTTGATTACTTGTTGACAATCTGCAAACCTTCAAACCAGTAATTTTTATCTCGTATCACTGGATAAGAATTAGTTTGGACTAACTTCTAAAGGGTCTTTTTTATAAAGACATCTGAGCTAAAAAAATATTCAGACATACCTGCATTCCCACATCAAAGTAGCTCTTTTTATAAAGCATAAAGGCCTCTTTGTTTCTCTTTTTGGCACACCCAATCTGTTTGTTTAAGATAATAGGGAATGCTTCTGTATGTGCATCTGAAAAAGACGCAGATACACTGCATCTATGAAGGGTTACAGGGAGAAAGGGTTAACCAGAGCATAAAAACTGACCTGAAAAGATAAGTCAGAGGAAGTTGAGGGCTTTTGGAGCTTCGGTTTAGATTTGTGTGAGCAGTTGTGTGTCTCTGTGCAGTAGGTTAGTTTACACACGGCTCTCAGTACTTTAACCATCCTCATGAGAATTGCCTTTCCATAGGAGAGAAACATTAAGAAAATCATTGGCTGCTTATTAGTGTTAGCACTCTACTAGTGTTTGTGTGTATAAGCTCAAACAAGGAACAATGCTGCTCTTATTTCCTCCCTCCTCCTCTCCCCTCCAAGTGGCCAGACGAGATTTTGCAAGAGCTTTTCTTGACTTGTTCCTTTGTCCTCCAAATGCAGCAGGGGGGAAATCAGTTTACGCTGGTAAATAGGCACATGCAATACTATTTATATGCAACTTCAGAAATATTATATATAAATAATTAGTTTTGACAAACTCACCGGTGACAAAGTTATTCATATTAAGATTCTTATGAAACGGCTTGAAGGAGATAGCCACTCGCCTACATAGGTCCATATCAGGACAATAAACAGTTTAAAACACGTGGAAGTAGAAGAAACGAGACCAGATAAGGATCTAAGTTATCCTTGCCAATATGCATGGAACAGAGCACGGTAATGGATGTTACAGAACTCTCCAAAGATCGTGGTTGTCAAAAAGCAGCCATTTTTAGTCTGAAATTATGCTATAGTAGTAAAAGATGAATTATTGTAAAACCTTTTACACCTCTAATTCTTTAACAGGGGTGCCAACAATCATGGAGGGAGCTGTATGTGGAAAGCAGACAAAAATGGTGTTTTAAGTAGCAACTAAATCATACATTTCAAATTATTGATGGATGAGAAACTAAAGAAATCAATGCTGTAATGTGCATCCAATGCAATATCATTCCAGTATGGCCATGATGGTCAAACACTGACATGGATATGGTAACAAGAAGCTTTGATCTGAAAGAATTACCTTATTTTGTGATATATGTGATGTGTTTATGGAATTTTCTCATGCTAAGAAAAGCTCCACCTTAAAAAAAAAAAAAAAAAATATATATATATATATATATTATATATATATAGTATATTATATACTATATATATATATATATATTATAATATATATATATATATATACTATATATATATATATATATATAATATTCTTTTTACCTCAAATTTAGTAAGTAAGAAACCATCGCAAAGCTCTGTACGGAAAACCAATAAAATAACTATTGAAATTAGGTCCCATAAATAAGATAAATTACCATACGATAAAACACAATAAAATAAACATCCAACAGAAAGCCTGTTTAAACAGGAAGGTTTTTAACTGCTTTTTAAAAGAGTCCACAGAATCAACTAAACGTAGCTGTAGAGGGAGACTGTTCCACAGCCTTGGTGCCACAGACTGGAGGGCTCGGTCCAACTTCATCTTCAGTCTGGTGCGCGGAACATCTAGAAAATGTTCAGCCTCAGGACGAAGACGGCAAGCAGCAGTATATTTTTTTAGGGTTTTTTTTTGTTTGTTTTGGGAAAAAAACAATTTTAAGAAATAATTTAGGTGGAACAGAACAGAATCAGATGCATTAAGAAATAATTCAAAAAGAAAAACATATTAAACAGTCTTTAGCAGCAGAAACCTGTACGTCATGAAGGAGCGTCAGTCTGATGTGTTTCTAAATACGACAGCCTTTCACATTTTTATACCATATACTCCAAAGATATGGAGAGAATGCAAACATCACAACTGCTGAGGAAGAGATTTGGTCAAAGCAATTATAATTCCACCAAGGCATGACGGCTTGCTTAGCACACAGTCTATTTGCCTAAAAGACACAAATGCCTGCAATTTAGCAGCAGTAGAAGCAGTGTAATGAGTTGTTAACCGTTTGCCTGATGTGACTGTGTCACTGTAAGGTGGGAAGAATAATCAATGGACTGGGACTTTATTTTACCAGTATTATATCTAGTGGCTGGGAAGAAGATTGACACACAGGAAGGTTATTGGTTTCTCTGAATTATTATGCAGATTTTCCTTATATGCTGGAATTTGGCTTATAAACCACAGTATTTAGGATTTGCTGGAACGCTTTGATAAACAGTGGGATGGCTGGTGATTTCAGTGGTATCCAATAGATGCATTTACTGTGTTTGTATGCATTGGTTTCCATAATACAAGGAGAATATGCTCCTCGGATTAAACCAAAACAGGTATGAGGGAAACATTTGGTTATCAGTGGATGAATATCTGAATCCCCACTTGTTTTCCAGACTTGTGCTGAGCTAAGCTCCCGGAAAGTGACCGCTGTAGTGCACAGACATGAAGTGATATTGATCCTCTCATCTATTTCACAGCAAGACGGCACACTTATCCTAATGGTTCCAGAATTCTGATCATATTTTTGAATGGGACATTTTTACTGAGATTAGGCAGATCTTATGGTGGAATTTTATCATCGTTGAGGTTTTCCAGCTTTCCTTTCAGTCAGCTCATCAACTCAGGATAAACCCACTTTAGCGTTCGGCTGCTCGAACGCGGCAGCTTTTAGCTTTGGCAATTTCAGATGAGTGACAAGAGACAGGTTATCTACCGCTACATCCAATGACCCCTCCAGCTTAGTCCTTATCAGCAGATGAAGTTTCTCATCCCCCCTCTATCAAGGGGAGAGTATAGGTAAGCTTTAATTATTAATGTTTGTTTGTTTGTTTTGTCTGTCAGTAAGATTATGCAAATAGAAACAGGCTACATTTAAATAATAAGCGAGGCATGACCAAAGGACTGATCAAATCTTAAAACAGATCCATATCTCCCCTCACCTTGCCTGAATTTGAGATCTGGGGGCTTTGGGTTGGGCAGATGACTGAGCTGTATGAGCCCTTTGAGTTTTAGTGGAGCTGCAGATGTTAAAAGAGCTCACCATACAGAACAGAACATCTGCTAATAGGGTATGCAGTTTACAGCAAATAAATAGATGCACAATGAGCAGAGATGGTTTGAATTGATAGGATATAATGCTGACATAAATTTAATAATCTCAATTTTAGGTGTTAAAGTCTTACATGCAGCCAGATTTAAAATATTTGTTTGGTTATGTCTTTCTTTGTCCATTCTTTCAATCGTTGCTTTTTATACTGAGCTTTTTGACAAACAAGCTGATGGCAGGATTGGTAAAAATGAGAAAACCCACACCTTCAGTTGTTCCTGTTTGCTTTCACACAGAGGTTTTTTTAGACCGTACCAAACAAAGTCATGCAGTTGCAACGGATTCTTTCGGGGCAGTGTTGCACTGACAGATATAAAAAAAAAAGGACAAAGAAGAAAGTCTGTCTCATCCGGATAAACCTAGCAGTCGTAACTGTGCCAGGGTAAAGTTCTCTAGTCCGTTTCAGGGTCCGGGACAAGTTCGCACCGGGGCGATCGGCTCCAGACAGGGTTCCAAAGGTTTGGCGTGAAAGCACTGTAACAATCCTACACCTGGCACCAACTGTGTACATTAAGTGGTGATTTTTTTTTTTTTTTTATTACAGCCTTTTTTTTTTTCTTACATGGTTTCCAGTTTTTTGGTCAATCTAACCAATATGGGTTTTCCCTAGTAAGCCCTTTAAAGTGAGACTGCATTAACTGAGTTGAGTACATTTCTGCCATTTAAAGCTGCATATGAACCCGGTACATCTGGAGATGAAGGTAAAATGGAAATACAGCTAGGTGTCAGAGATGCCTGACCTCAGATGTCAGTACACACTGCAAACAAACTGTTTACATTTTCGAAGCAAATTTAGAACCGTTCTAATGTTTAATAGATGAAGAGTGCATCAAGCCTCCAGCTTTGCTTATGTTTACCGTGTTTTTTTAAATGTGTATGCACCACTGAACATCAAAGGTCAGCAAAGGTGATGATCATTTCTTCTTCTGTGTGTGTTTGTGTGTTCGGCGCGTCAAGCTCCACATGCCGTCTCAGCCTGCAGCAGACCCGATGATTCAGAGGACACAGTCTGCATAACATTCACAGGCTCTGACCCTTTACTACAGCAGCTGTTACTATAATTCTGCAGCTGTGTGCTTATTTAAGTTGCTGTTTTCTAACACCACTAAACACAGCTCAATATGTATATTTGTTGCATTCCTGTCACTGTTAGTATCCCCTCTTTGAGAATAATATGTGCATCTTTCTGTGTTTTACATGGCAGTGTGCGGCTGTGTGTATTTAGCGCCTGCTGGCTCACCCCAGGCACTCTGTGCTCTTGCCAGTGCCCTGCTTTGACTCCCAGAGGCCTCAGAGCTTTTTTGCTTGGCTATGCTGACAAATTGATGCTGCCGGACTGGCTAACTGCTCCTTCTGTGGCTGGCACTGCTGCAATGTACTGTGAATACCAAGCGATGGCAATGAGCTCTTCTCTCTGCCTCTTTGGTTTCCGCACGCGCAAACAAACAAATATGAGATCAGGGAGCAAACCCGTCTTTTAGCCAGGCATCGCTTGAGGAAAAACCATCAAATCCAGCCTGAAATCTGGATCAAAAACCATAATCCCCAGCTCTTGGGGATCTGATCTGAGTTGCTGTTGGGCATGGCTATCAGCCATTGCTCCTTTTCATATTTCCCTTTGCCAGTTCTTCTCCTTTTCCTCTTGTTTCTCTTCAGCTTATGCTCTATCAAATTTTGGACAGCTGTTTTCGTGCTGTAAAAATTGAGGATAGTAGCTTTGTTTTACCAGTAATGGAGGAGTCTGTGCATCTGCTATGTCAGAATGATTAGCACAGCATGAGCAGTCTTTACTGCGGTGACAAACCCATATGGTTTCCATATGTACGACTGAGCATACGCTTGATCCATTTGTATTTAAAGGGGTTTACTTGGTAACATAATCAGTAAATCTTCCAACTGCACAGAGAGTACAAGTAAGCATAAAACAGTTTTGTGTGTCTAAGATTTACAGGCTCTGTAATTAACTAGTAATTAAGATGCAACACTCAAGGATTGTTTACATATATGGTAATATTAGATGGCATCATTTTTTGTTTAATTGCTTACTTGTTTCATAAACAGTACATTGAACCTGAATTCCCCACTACATCGGAAATAAATACTGCCTAGAGGCATAATGCTGGTAGACCATAATATTTTGTATACCATCTGTTCAAACTATAGATGACTATCCATACAATACAATATTTGGTGAGTTGGATGTACTTTCTGATGTAGATTTTAGTGACCAAGATGCTAAAAAAAAAGGGTTGATGGCAATGTGTTTTGATTGCAATCAGTGTTGCACTATTTATTATTATTGAAAACAAATGTTTTCTTAACACCCTGCAGCCCAAATACTCATCTCTACAGAACTTTGGGTGTATGTTTGTATTTAGATAAGACAACAGAAATAAAGATGAGTTGGTGAGATATGCTTATACGAAAGAGCAGATATAATAATCTTGTCATCTTCGATGCCAGGAGTTTCATCAGAAGTGTTTTCTATCTTTTATATTTCCAGAGGAACTGTGGGTAGCTGAAACCACAAGTTACTCTTATATAAAACACTGTTTCATTTAGATTATTTTTTTGTGCTTCCTTGAAAAGGACAGTATGAAGACTGCTGTTTATTAAGGCTGTTTTGTTCTAATAGGTCACTTCTTCTCATCTAAACAGGCTCCACCACCATCCCTTTCTTAGCTTTGCTGAAATTCAAAATTTTAGAAATCCTGTTATAGCATGAAAAATTTGCTTACATTTAGAATGACTCAGTATGACTTTCTGTGCATATTTGCAGGAGTTGTACATTTGTGAGTTGTATTGTATAGTAATTCTTAGAAGTTTTTTCCCTTTTTTAGTAGTTACCTTTTTTTAAAAATGCAGCTCTATGCAACCAACCCCTCACCCACCTGCACACAAACACTCAGGACAGCCGTTGCATTCACAATGTTACAAACATACACAGAGGACGCTCTGTGTGGCACAGTTTCCATCCAAACTGGAGCAGTGTAGCTCCTGCCCGGTCTTAGTTTGCCACATAGTGCGCCACTTCAGCTTCCGATTTCTTCAGCTGTAGCAATAATCAGCTAGCCTCCGCCACTCGCCAAGGTTAACCAAATAATTGCTGCACTCATCTGGCTGAATCCCTTCTCAATCCGGTACAGGAGCATGATCCTACTGTCGCAGAGAGCTGCTTCAGTTGAAAAGCACGTGAGACTACAAGGCTGAGGCAGTGGACTCATAACCCTTTCTGCAAAGAGGGGAAGATAGAGCTGGTTTGCTTGGCTTATCTCCATTAGAAGGTCATGGATTACTAATCCTTGGGCCTTGTTGCTACCACTCGCTCTTATGGATCCACGCTGTGCGGAGTCAACAAACCAGAATGGCATTTTGAGATGCTGTGTGCTGTGGTTGGAAAGTCTGATTGCTGCCGTTTGGCTTATAGCAAATCTTACTGGTTTTTCTGAGGACTGAAGAGTCACTGTTTCTGTAAACAGCGGAGAAAACCAGACAGAATGAGCAAACCAACAAATATGCTTATGGTTAGTGAGAATGTCAGGACGTTTGGGTGTTTATGACATGCACAACTCGTACATAGAGTTTGAGTGCAAGTGGACTTAAATGACATAATTTGCCCTGGCTATATATGGCTCCAAGAGAAGCTGAGAAAACAGCTTGGAAATTCTTCAGTGGAGTGTATAATGTTCTCGACTATGAAATTTGAAGATTTGGAGGAAACTTCTCCTCCTTATCCAAGAAGATTTGAGGTCAAACCATTTCTCCTTTTTCTGTTTGTTTGCAAGATTTTTCCAAATGTTATGACAGAAATTTGAGGAAAATCTTACCAATGGAGTAACTCTGAGTGGATTTGCTGTTGGCTTGATTTCAGTCCAGATTTCTGAAAACTCATAGAAACTAATGCAATTTTTTAAGCTCGTTTCAATGTTTGTTCCTGAAGTCATTCTACAAATATTACAGGATTTTATTTTCTGTTCTTTGCATCTTAAATCTAAAAGGTTTCCAGTATAGTGTTTAAAGTGGCTGGCATGTTTTCCAGAGGGGATGTGTTTGGAAAGGCTAGAATCCCAGGTCATGACTGCTATTTGTCCTATAGTAATATATCTTTGCCCACAGTCATAGCATTGTTTTTCATTGGTAATTTTGAAATAGTGTAGAGTGGATACCTTTTTCAAAAGTTCTCATCAAACCATTGCAGACATTAGACATTTTTGACTGGTTAATTATTCAGGAGGTTTTCTATAAATCATTGGTTCTGAATGTGACCCAAAATGTTGGTCATAAAGCACCAAGTGGGTGCCGGGTTTTAATATGACTTACAGAAATCAAAACCAATTTTAAATTATTTTAAAAAGTATGCTTTCTTGTAGATGGAGTGAAAACAACATAAATGGAGAAAATAATATAATTCAACAAGGCTGTCAAAATTCCCATTTACCTGTCTTATGAGTGGAGATATAAGAATCAAAGCTCTGACCTGCTGATGTGATTTTAGAAAATTCCAGGAACAAAAAAAAAATGTATATACTTTCAGGATAAATTGAAAATTGTAGTCTTTTAACCAAAGTTACAGAGCTGTCTTTGCATCGCTGAAAATACAAGTAAAATAAAGTTAAATCCTCCAGGTTATGATACAGAGCCATATGTAAAAATAAAGCTCAAATATAATTGGAGGGCATAAAACAAATTGCAGCAAAGCGGCTTTGCTTTGCTTGTTCTGCTTGCATCTAACTCTTTGATATAAAATCCTAAGCAAAAGTAAATCCTTGAAAGTAAAGTTTTCTATCTAAACGTTTTTAACACCCTGACCAGGGCTGCAGGATACTAGGACAACATTAGTGTTGAATGTTGAGATAATGATATGACAGCTAAACAAATACAGAACTTCACAGTGTTAATGTCTGCTTTTTATTCATTGCAAATAGAGACCCCTGGTAGAGAGTACTCTGTCCAGATACTGAAAAAAGTGAAATTTCCTCATCATTTTCAACTCAACATCTGCTATTTTGTAAGTGAAAAAACATGTAGTTATAGTTTTCTATCATCTTCACTAGAACATCTTAATCCTCTCCCTAAACCTTTTCTGCTGCATTAAACAATTATTTTCACGAAATATAATAGTAGCTGAATACATGGTACTTTTATAAATAACTAGATAATTACTACTTCCAAGCAGTTCTTTACGATATCAATATTGCGTACAGTGAAATTGTGATAATGATAAATGTGCGACTGCTGATTGTGCACCTCTAACCCTTAACTGATATTGACTATTGCTAACTTTGAGTCTACTTGGACTAGCCGATCACTTGTTACGGATGGTCAAACATGAAATCATCTGGTCAGAAGCCAATTTGTTTTGGTGGCTCTTTACTCTTTATCAAAGTTTGCATACTTCAGCTTACAAAAGCCGGAGTTGCAAGTCTGTGCCAGTCGTATTTTGTAGGTCAAAAGCTGAAAATGTATGGGAACTGCTGCCACAAACTCTTTAACTGATTAACTTAATCCTTAAAAAGCATAATTACACATCACCTAATGTGACAATAACAGATCTGACATCTTTTGCTGAGGGTTTCTAATTGATAAGACTGTTTGGATTTAAAAAGCTCCTTGCAATTAATGCTACAGTGATGCCCAAAGTTTTACCCCTTTTTATTATATAACAATATTGATAACATTATAATGAATTATGGGACATCGTCTGCCAATATTACAGGTAACAATCGCCCAAAGCCTTTTTAGTACAGCTCAAAAGCAGACTGTCACCTTGGTGTGTCAGCAAACCTACACCCACTTACTGATCATAAAAGAGAAGTAAATCCTAAAAGGTTCCACCTTGGCACAAAGCACTCGAGTCGAAGTAAATGCCCTACTGTGTCTATGGAAAATGTTGAAAGGATTTGGCTTTCTTAGAGGCTTTGCAAAAAAAGTAATTTACTCTTGTTTCCAGTCAATCTGGAGATAAGCCAGCACTAACAGCTCAGAGAAACCTAAAGATTAAAGATAATTTCTCTTATAGTTACAGGACAAATATACTCAAACAGCTGAGAATGGTGACAACTTTGTATAAGGGTAAAAATATGATGTCACACCCACATTCATGACACTGACGTGAACCTTGACATGACCTTTACGGTTTTTCCACACATTTTCTCATTCCTGCCAAAACACAGGTATTGAACTAATTTTCTTTATATAAACCTGCTTGCAAATTGGCCTGAACGATTTAATGACGTATTTACTTCTGGTTGATTCAGGATTTGGTCGAGAAACCATCGAACATCATTATTACGATAACGCCCTGAGCTGAACTGACAAGTCAGGAAAAAAAAGAGAGAACAGAGACCGCAAGAGACCAAAGAATGCAAGTGACAAACATGCTGAAATAAAGAGAAGTTTTTTTCAGAATAACACTGCGTGGGAGGAGATTTGGTGTGACCTAATTAAAATGTTGGAATCCTGAGAGGAATAAATTAAGAAAATGTCAGTTAGGCTGAGCCGGAGGAAGGGAGATTAAGAGGCGCAAGCTCGAATACTGTCTGATTTTTTTTTTTTTTTTTTTTTCCTCTTTACCCCCTTTATCAGGGAACTATGGGAACATTGTTCTGAAACGACAACATATTGAGTTGCTGTTTTATGTATTAACTAGTTGAGTACATGAAGAGGGTTTGTAATGACTTGAATACAAAAAAGCAGGAAAACTACAACTTCTAAAATGTAAAAAGAGAGAAAAGCTCAGATTTATGTTCATTGTTAGATAATTTAGTTATTCCTTTATTCATTTATAAAAACTCCACATCAGCCTTAGGATGCCTTTCTATGATCAGTCATATATTGTTTGAAAGAGGGGATGCCACACAGTGTGTTTGAGAGCAGTTAGTGTAACACAGCTCTGTAGTTAAACAGTATTTCACTTTTACTTCAAAACATGCCAAAATAATTCTAGAGCTGAGAACTGTCTTGAGTAGGGAACCATGTTATGCCTGTATTAACATAGGTATCTGAAACATTTAGTCATTTATTAACTTACTGGTGTAAGTTAATTAAAAACCAATGTTAATTACCATCTTGTTGCTGTTTAGATAGATAGATGGATAGATAGTTATAGCAATATAGCAGCAATATTAGTATTGGATATCAGCCCACGTTTTAATATTGGTTTCATATCTCTGGTCTTCAGCATCTTATATTAGAAATTAGCATCCTTAACACAGTAAGCATTACTAAGTGTGCATTGTCTTTATTAGTAGTAAAAGCTTATTTGAGATTATAAAATGGTGGTCAATGTTTCCAAATCTAGTGTCTACCCCACCAGAAAGAACTGGACTCCTCAAAGTGATAAAGTAGAGCAATTTTGCTGTGAAACATTCAGCTTCCTGTAAACTGCTAAAGGTATAACTATTAGGGCTGCACCGATCGGTCGGCCCTGATTTCCTTAATTTTGGGAGATCATTGATCAAAATAGTTAACTTTGAGTCCTCTACCCACAGTAACAACTTCTGCACAATAAAGTTTTGTTGAGTCTTGTTTGTTTTGGATTACCGACTAACCTACCACCAATCTGGACCAGTTCAATGTAAAATCGTCCAATTCCACACACCAGCTAATTTATCTGTGTGCTTATTGTGTATGTTCACCAGAGAATGTGGATCCTTATCTTAACTTGGAGACCTGCTGTCAACCTTTCCAAATCCAGCATGTTTATGACAGAAAGAGGTTTAAAGCTCCAATGGATAAAACAGGGCAACTTGCTCCGATCAATCTCAGATATGTTTTGACCAGTTGTAGAAAATGCAGGGGTTGTTTTACATTCTCCTTCCTCAAATTTGATTTTAAAAACCCCACTGATACTGAAAATAGCTAACTTTGAGGCTTCTTCACCCAGTAATAGTATCCACACCAAAGTGTGTTGTTGAGTTTCTGACTTGCCACTCAAGCTGAAGGTCAGCCAGTTTCAGAACACTGAAAAGTGCTAGCTTTTAGGTGTGACGTATCACTGGTTTAAAAATCATTTTCAGAAACATTTTTTAGTTTTCAACCAGCCGATCACCGATCATGGTGAAGTAGAAAGTGTGTCGTAGCTGGTTTCTCAGTGCATCTCTGCTCTTTGGTGAAAATGAAATTCTAAATGACCTCAAACAGCTAATGCTCAAATAAAAAAAGGAACCTAAAATAACATAACTAAGGAGAAAGTGAAGAGAGTAAACAGCAGGACCAACATGGAAGTCTAATCTTACAAAAGTCAGCATCTTTACTCAACTGTAGTTCCTTTTAAAGTCTGTGTTCTGTGAGCCTTGTGAAGCTTTCAACCTAACTCAATGCCCTTAGCCTTTCCGGATACATTCCCCCCTCTGGGGAAGCTCCATATGGGGCCAACATTTTTCTGCAGTGCTGGAAAGGAATGGGCCATACGGCCGCTGTCAGATTGCATGTAGTATGTGTTATAGCAGAAGACAGCAATGGTAATGTGTCTGTTGTTGACACAGAGGCAAAGAGAGAGAGGTGGCATGAAAAATGAAGGGCAGATGTAGCAGGACGGAGGGAAGAGGAAGAAGAAAGGACAGCTGGCACAGATCTTGCAGTTAGTAAAGGATGACTAATCGACATGTTGACAAGAGACAAAACAAGACTCTAAGTGTTTGATGCCAGGTACTTCCATTAATACTTCCAGATAGTTGACTGTTTCCCTATGAACTTACCATTGGAAATAATTTTTCACATTTGCATTTCTCCACTTAATCAAAATAAAAGGTCAGTCCTAGTGCAGCTTTTCTAACTCTGAGGCTTCATGTGCCTCACTGTCTTGCCCTTCATCTGCAACATCTGCAGCATCTTCAAAATGATGCGACATTACATCAGTGTTCATCCTCACCCTGCTGAGCATGCTGCGCTCATTTTGCTTTCAGTTGCAATCAATTCTGAAAGTTTCACTCAATCAAAGTTTTCACAGCGCCAAACTTCGGAACTGAAATGAAGGTTTTATCTAATTTATTTGGCCACGATCACTTCTAAATGAAATGTAGTTACAGTTCCGAATCTGAATTACCCCCCTCCAGTGTTTCCATGTCACACTCCAGCACTCAGATCTACTCCATGAAATGCAGGCATGTATTTTATCAGTATGGGAGTATTTCAGTCTTGTTCATTAACTCCTGAAAGGTCAAGCTAGCTGAGAAAGGCTTTACATAATGTTTTTCCTCATGACTTATCCAGACACTCATAATCCAGAGTCCTTTCTGGACTGCTGTTTGGTGCTCCTCTACAGTCTCATGCTGCAGCAGGTCTGGGCCAGTGTTAGGTTGTTAGGGTTACAGTAGCTTTGGGCTAAACTCTACTTAAACTGTCACAGGTAAAGGCTAGATTTCAGTGTGAACCAATATGGGATTCTGAAAGACTCAACAAGCAAACTTAGTGGGTTGGATGGACTGCTGGATGGATGATCTGGTTTCATTCACTTGTTGCTGTCTGTATTAGCAAAGACATAGACAAAAACCAGTTCACAACACCAAACAATCTGGCCTTTTCTAAATATTTATCATCACAAATAGTGGCCAAACTAAAGGAGAGTCACCCATCATTTTCATTTGGGGTTCCTACAAATTTTCCAAATAGGACTTTTATAATTTTCAGGACTGTTTATGATATAATGGGCATTTAAGTACAAATATTAAACTAGCTTGGTTTTATTTTCTGTTTTTGTTTTTTCACAAATCAAGAAGAAACACAGTGTTGAACCTAGGTTCTGCTTTGTTCTGCTGGACAAACAGAACCTATAAATTACAATTTGTGATTAGTGATACTTAACTCAAACAAAAAGGAATTGAAACTATTTATCTAAGTTGAGCCCAGTTTAAGAACCTTGAATCCTGTTTAAAACCCGGGTTTGAAATGATGTAGAGGCCAGAAGAGCAGTCAAATAGCGCTTTATGAGTTTTGAGTGTACTTTTATCTGTAAATTACTCAAGAATAAAAATGATCAATGAGTTGGACAAAGCATGAACATGTAGCAAACCAAGAATAAAGGTCATCCTCTGAATGGATGAATAGAAATCAATACAAAAAGTCCACCTTATTCTTTAGGTTTTAGATAATGGAATAAGAACTAAAGTCTGGAAACTTTACCATACCCAGTTTTGATTTGATGATAAAACAAATTTCCATTCTTCTCCAGACTGAATCCTGCTCACTAAATGAATGCTGTTTTAAAACCCCAGTCGACAAGTTATGAGGGGACATTTCTGTTATCCAGCTGACTGCAGGCTCTACCTGAGCAGATACTAATTAGTAGTAACTATCAAACCTTCCAATAAGAGCTTGTTATAATTGTGTTTCTCTATAAAGAGTATTACTGCATACAGGTTTAATAGTCTGTGCAATAAGCACTTGAAAACTTCTAGAAAATTTACTGGGTGTGCACTCCATAGTTTTGCCCAAGCTCATGTCTAAACTGAAATGGGAACAACAGACACCTTCCTCTTTTTGCTGTGGTGTGTTTCTCATTGCTTTAAGTATGGAAAAGATTGATTAATAAAGTTTTGAGAGGATTTCCACTTTCTCTGTGAAAAATAAATCTCCTTGGCTCAATGATTTCATGAGAACAGGTAAAGAAATATATTTTACTCCAACTTGATGGGCAACAGAGTACTTCATTGTTCAATGTCAGCTGTAGAAGGGGAAAGTATGACACCTTTTAAGACCAAAATAATATAGAAAATTGCACGTTCGACACTTTAAAGACAGATTATTCTTGAAAGTAGCTGATAAAATTGTAACCTGTATTAGGAAAAAAAAGGAAAAATCACAGATGAGGCATCGCAGTGAGGAGCCAAGATCTATGACTTTCTGTTGCTTAGTTAATTATTTTACACCCTCGATGCCCGGCTGGATATTTTCCCAGTTTTAGTCACAGCACCTTTTGAATAATTTTTTCAGCAAGGCCTAACATCATCTTATTAAAATGCTGTTATAAGGCACAGTTTATGTTTTTTTCCTCTCTGTGATCTGTTCCTTATTCCATACTTTATCTACTCTTATACTTTACCACTACACAAACTATTATTTCTTTTTCTATATGTCTGTCTCATTTGTGTGCTTTTTTCCAATTTCCCTGCAACTTTTTGTTAGCTTCTGCTTAATTTCACACAGTAGCCTTGTTGCCTCAGCAATTCTCCCACTCCCAGTGTGTGTGTACGTCTGTCTGTGTGTTTCTTTTTTCTCAGTGACATTTCTGTGCCAGGTGTGACAAATGGCAGGGAGAGAGGAAACATTTATTCCCTGTGGTGAGCTTAATTAGCCTATCAGCTAAGCCCTGGCACCAGCTTGTAATGAACGGCACACACACGCTGATACAAACACACACACACACATATATATACATATACATATACAAGCTGTAGCATGCACACACACTTATTCTCAAGTAAGAATCCACCAACAAGTGCTACATGTACAGTAGCCATCCACACACAATGTGTGGACAAATCACGTCTGTACATGAAGCCCCATGGATAATTGGATGGCACAATAAATGATGTCTAAATCGCTGCTCAAATCCTTATTTTTCTTCTCTGGCTTTACACCCAAAGGGACTCAGTTGTATCCAACCTAATCTTTTTGCTATTAAAAGGTTAAATCATTTACAAATTACAGCTCTCTGGCAGCAATTAGCATATGGTGGGGGTGTAGGGGGCATAAAGGGCCAGCAGGCGAGACAGTGAAGAAATACCGTGTGTCTGCTATCACAACCAGCGCCACTCACAGATCCATCTGTATAAATCGCAGCGTGCATTTGTATAAACATCTGTCCCGCTCCTTGTGCCGACGCCACGCCACACTGCACATCTGTAGCAGCAGAGCGAAGGTAGGGGGTTGATGAAGGACTCCTGGTGATCAGTAACCCTGCAGCCAAGCGAGATGGCTGCAGCATTCTGCTGATAAGGGCACTCTCACACAGCGAGGCAATCAAACGCAAACACACAAGCTCATAAATTTGCTTTCATCTGAGTTAGTGGTGTCTGAGGGCCTGTCTTTGTCTCTTCTTTCCTCAATCTGTGGACAAATTAGGGACAACGTTGTCTGGAGAAGGAGACTCCTAGTCTACCTCCCTCTTTTTCCCTTGGTCACGCCTGCAGAGGCTTTGGCATGTCCCACCAAAGCCTGCTGTGAAGGAGGAAATGAGAGCCAAAATTGCTGCTGATGTGTCTTTCTGCAAAGCACTGGGTTTCCAGACTTTGATGCCATGCAGGTGGTGGTGAAGGGGACATTAAGGTGCCCTTTAATGGTAGAGAAGAGTGGAGGGGGAAGTTTGTAATTTGACCAGATTGTGTCGCGACTTGTTTTGGGTGTAGCCTGGTCCGGCAGCCCCGCTGGCAACAAATGGCTTTTGATGTCAGCTTTAAAAGGTTCACGGGGGGGGGATTTTTGTGGAAACCCCATGCTGCTCAGAGGTGGGACTAACACTGGGAAAAGTCAACAATGAGAAAACAAGCATTGTTATCTGTTTCATTACAGAAGAAATAGATTTGTTTGTAGATGTGGCAGATTTAAAATCTCAGAGAAGACATGTACTAGTATGAGATTCTTACAGTATGTGGATAAAGTACCACAGTATCCCAGTATTCACTTTAGTAGTGCAATTTATCAATTTAATTTTTCGTTTTCAGTTTTGGCATCAATCAGTCACAAAGCAATGTGATCATAAAAAAGATTTTTTATTATTATTGGTTTGGTTAATCCTGCTTTGCGACTATGCTATTGATGTGATCTGATTTGAATTCTAAGACAAAGACATGAAACAAACTTGTGATGTGCAAGATTTGCTACTAGGTGGTGTCTGCACAACTCAGCAACACAACAAAATATATTCAATCAGTATAAAAATGTATTGAAAACATTTTGCCAAAATTTAAATAAACACATGTTCTTTCAATATGTTTTAAAATGTAAGCAAATGTGTTTGGTCAACTTGGTCTTATTTTTAAAATAGTTTTCAGTAATTATGTTTTCCAAGTATAAGACATACAAAGTATGTAAACAATTGTTTTCTATTGTTATTTTCATTTTAATATTGATCAAAATAACTGGGATTATTTTTTCCCATTATCAAGCAGCCCTACTATTAAAATTATGAATTAGAATGGAAAGACAATCTTATTGCTTTTATATAGAAGAGGAATGCAACGGTCATTCATCAGGTAAATTAGTCTTTCTATTAGGTGAATGTAAAGTGCAGTAGCTGTCTTTCAGCCAGCTCACCAGCAGTGTGTGGGTGGGAAAATTGCAGCACATGGCTAGTGCTCCTTGTAAGGAGTTTTGTAGAGATAGGAGTACTTTAGTACAGGCCAAAGCTTATTGCCTAAGTCATTATTTTCATTATTATTCCTATAAGCCTCCTGTTTCAGGGTGTAAATACATTTTCCTTTTTATTTTTAGACTTTTTAGCAAATGTCAACAAGCTAATGGCTAAAATAGACCTTGAACTGTTTACCATTTGAGTCAGAAGCCAGTGGTCAGACCTTCTAGGAACATCATACCCAACTCAACTTTGGTCACCCAGGGATCCTGTTTGTAGACTTTAGCTCGGCCATCAACACCATGAACCCACCAGGAACCCAATAGCTCGACCATTTCACAGTGCAAACCTCCACCTGTCAGTGGATCACCAGCTTCTTGATTGATCAGCAGCAGGTGAGGCCAGGGCGCATCGCTCAAAAGCTGTTAGCACCGGCGCCCCCCAGGGGTGTGTTCTCTCCCCACTCATCTCTGTACACAAATGACTGCATCTCAGCAGACCCGTTTGCAGATGACGCCACTGTCATTGGTCTGATCCAGGACAGTGATGAGTCTGTATACAGACAGGAGGTGGGTTGGCTGGTCCACTGGTGTGCTCTGAACCACCTGAGGCTAAACCCGCTAAAGACAGATGAGATGACAGTGGACTTCCCTAGAGCTCCCCCCACATTGCCTTTCCTCACCACTTTTGCTCAAGTCAGCAAGCCATTTGTTCATTGTTTGTTCATAATTGTGTTCAGTGACCAGGCAACAGCAATACAAGCCTTAAAATGCAATTTAGGCCTTCAAGTGTTTAACTGGGTACAAGAAGGGAAAAATAAATAGATGATTCACCTTGTCTTATGTGACTGGAACCATATTGGTTTTTGAACTTGGGTTTGGTGAGAAAACTCTGACTTTCAAACCTGGAATTCTGACTTCAGGGGGACTTCCAGGTGTTTGCTCCTACTAGGAGATTCTGATATCTGGGTACAAGTTGCCAAACATTAGCGCCAAGCTAACTTGTAAATATGCTGCGATACTGTTTTCGCTAGTAATCACTTAAAAATAAATGAAAACAACATCTCATAATGTCATCTTCCTTTTTATTAAAAATCAGTGTGATCCAGACCTGACATTTTTGTTATCCCTTTCATTAATAGGAGATTACTGTCCAAATCATTTGAAAATAGCCTGAAATAGATGAAGGTGAGAGGGGATAACATTATAATAATAGGGTCATGAAGTCAAGCAATGCATATGTAGTTATTTCACACATTCATTTGTTGTAATCCCTTAATCCTGTAAAGGATTTGAAGAGGTGGGGTGAACCCTGAAAGGGTCCTTAATCAAAGAGACAGCAGATATTCACCATAAGATGAGTTATTAAGAATCACTAATTTATCCAACAGTCATTTTTGATTATGATGGGACTTTCTTGTGAAAACTCTGAAAGGCAAAATGCGAGTGTGGACACTCCATTCCTGCAAGGCTCTGAAAGCATAGACTTGACAAAATAGAACTTTGTCTGAGTTTAGCATTTTGCTGTCAAGATCTTTCCTTTTCGTAACCAGAATTATTTGCCAAATAAAATTATTTCAGTTGAAATGCAAGGACACTCTGCATTTCAATTTGGTACCTCCTCTACCAATAATGTTTGCTTTGTCTATAACATACATTTTAGAGATACATCAAAAAAATCTATTGGAAACCAAAGGTCAGAGGATTTCCTTGTCAATACGCCCTGCCCAGAGTCCAGCCTGTTGGAAATGTAAAGATCTGATCTTTTTCTAATAGTGCATGCAGCAACATACAGTATTTAAGGACTACCCGGTGATGCTTATGACACTCTTCGGTGTGGAAGTCGTTACTGTGGCAAATACCTTTTCAACACACCGTACATAATGATGCATTCATTTAAATCATGCTACAAGTTAAGGATGGGATAAACTAAAAAAAGGCAATGCCTGTACAGTGAAATTACTTACAAAGACCAAAACTGATTTATTTGCTAAATGAGGAAGATTTTTATTTTTGCTGAACATCTGTTGGGTTGACTTGTTGTTCCAACCAGGCCTTAAGTGGCAGAAGTACAGACATAAGCACTATACTACTTCCTTTTTCTTCAGCCCACAACCCTCCTCTTGTTATGCAATCTTGTTGAACCACCAAGCTTACTGATTTAAAGTAAAAGAGCAAATAATCCTTTTGATATCTTCTTAGCTTTTACTATGGGCTCTTTAACATTTTAAAGAGCTAAAGCTAACAATCTCCTATTTTGCTTGGAAATCACTTGTCCTGGAGGTTTCAATGATCTGAGTATCAGACGTAAAGATCTGTTCGGCCATCTGTGCTCTTATTATTGCTTATAACTGAGCTCTTCACCCTCACTCTCCCCCAATCTGACTACTTTCACTGTAATTTTTGTCTTCGTGTCTTTTCTTCACATAGATGACTTTAGTTTTAGCGACTTTAAAAACTCACAAACTAAAGTTCTCAAAAACTGTCGATTCCTATTCGAATATAGCTTTTTATTTCAAGTTGACTGTTGAGCTTTGATGCATTCACAGCTGTTTGGAGACAACTCATTAGCTCTTTGTGTTTGTTTTGCAAATGCAAATTTGACCACATGATGTGACTTCCAAATGATTTGATTATAATCATTTGGAAACTTTTATTCAAGAAGAATAGTTATTTCATCAGTAAACAATGCATTAAGTACATTTAAATGCAACAGCTCAACTACTCAGATGTCTGAAAGTGGCATCTTTCAAGTTGCTCAGCTTCATTAAACAGATTTTTCACCCGGGGGCTCTCAGCAGAAACAGTATTGAACAAACAACTTCCACTGTACTTCCTCCTCAGCTGTTTCTTTCTGCTAAAGAATAAGTCATTTTTTGATCGTGACCTAACTCAAAGCAGCTCCTCAGAAAATAACAAGACACCTCAAGGGGGGCTGATTTTAGCAATACTGTAAGGTAGTATTACACAAATAACCTGCACTGCCAGGCTAGAGTTGACTTGCCTAACAAAGACTACATGTGAATTAAAAACATTGGAAAGTTAACAAAAACTAAAGATACCAATTAGGATGTGCACAACCAAATAAACACAGGTGAAGTCTGATGTGACCCAGTACTAAGCAGAAGTCTATTCATTCATCTTCTATACCGCTTATTCCATATTCCATTCCTTAGTCCATAGTGGGTCACGGGGGAGCTGGTGCCAATCTCCAGCAGTCTACGGGCGAGAGGCAGGGTACACCCTGGACAGGTCGTCAATCCATCACAGGGCAACACAGAGACATACAGGACAAACAACCATGCACACACTCATTAACACCCAAGGGCAATTTAGAGAGACCAATTAACCTAACAATCATGTTTTTGGACTGTTGGAGGGAGCCGGAGTACCTGGTGAGAACCCACTCGTGCATGGGGAGAACATGCAAACTCCATGCAGAAAGACCCCCTGGCTGGGAGTCAAACCCAGGACCTTCTGCTACCAACTGCACCACCGTGCAGCCTGCACACCGTGCAATCAGAGCTAATCAAAAGAAAATTAGCCAATTGGTTGGTGCATCTGTAAACCTAATTGAGTAATTTCTCAGTTCCTGTGCTAGGTCTTTTCTTAGTCCTGCACAACTTTTACACACTGCTTGTCTGCTGTGAATAGTTTTAAGGCTACCAACTCCGTTGCCTTTTCTTGTCTTGCTTCCTCGGTTTTGATGGTGACCCGTTCCACGCTGTCAAATTTTCAGCAGATTTTGAAGACTATCATCCAGTTGGAAATTAGGATATATGGTTGCTTTATTCATATTTTAAGTTAATTGTTGGTGATCCTAAAGAATAAGAATAAAGGATTGAGGAATCACCAAACAGACAGGAGTTTACTTTGAGAATCAAGAAGGTGTAAACCAAGCTAAACAGTACAGCGTTCTTTAAACTTTGTACAGGTCTGTCGAACTCTTGGTGATAGTGATTAATAAACAAACAGATCAATGGGTTAAAATTGGGCTTCAGGGAAGCTTTCCATGCTTTTCCAAGTCATACAGAACAGCACAACAATGTGCTTGTGTTTTGTCCTGCAGGCAGAACTTCTGACAACTTAGCAGAAGTGAAAGCAAAATGCTTCATCGTGGTATATTTGCAAATCATTTGCATGCTGTTCATGAACACAGTGAAGGCGTTTTTTGCCATACAGATCGCTTATTGAACAGAAAAAACATATATTTTGCCTCACAGACATAAAGACCCCAACTGACTCTCTGCTCAGCTTCACACAGGTATCTTGCTGCATCACCGCTTTGTGTGACCAATGCCTAACTTCTTAGCAGACCCATACCATACTTCTTCATGTCTTGCCCATTACACCATTGATGCAGAGGAAAGGAGATACCCCGCCCCCAAACCCTGTTCTTCTTGGTTCTTTATTTCCTTTTTTCTACTTGTAATCTTGCTCATGGCCCCCTTCCCTTCTTGTGCCTGATCTATTTTGGGGCCTATGTAAAATGTTTGGCTTTCACACACACACACACACACGCACACACACACTCGCGCACACACACACACAAACACACACCTTTTTGCACCACAATGGGACCCCACTGTGCTGACACACCATGCAGCCTCGGATGCATAGAAGGGACCCTGTGTTGTTGCGGCGTTGAGCGGGGCCTCATGATGTCACAGGGAAATTGCCGTCATCCCTCACCCGCATGCTGACTGCACAGAGACGCATCCCCCTCCCCCCGCTCTCTTTTCTTCTCATCGCTGCGGTGAATGGAATTGCATGGCTGTGCAGTTCAATCACTGTCAAGTGCAAAGAAAAGGGGTCTTTTGTGCAAAATTTCATGATTCACAATTGATTAAATAGGGGTGTTATTTCATGGCTGAACAGGGAGGTGTGCGGCAGGAGGATGAAGACGGGTAAGAAACTTTTCTTCATGCCCTTCTGAGATATGGCTCAGAAATCGCCTGATGGGCCTTATTCAAAGCCGGGAGATGTAAGGTTCTGGGGGTTTATTCAAGGAGGGGAAATAGTAGGACGCTATAGGAGGGGGAAGAGCGTGAAAAGACACAGTAGGAAAGTTGCCAATATCTTAACATGGCCTGTTAAATGGCTTTCAGTGGCTGCAGAGATATAGGCTTTAATATATCGTATGTAAGCCACATGATTTAGATTCTTGTTGTCATCTGGAAATTCCCAGGGTTCACCCAGCGGGGAGAAGGTGGGCGATACAGGCAGTTGTTTAAAGATGGCATGGGGGGCATATTTTGATCCCATCACACAAAAATATTTAGTGTCGAAGTTTTAGGAGCTTATGTTTAAAGTTAAAATTGTTCTGGATGAAATTAATTTGTGATATAAATTAAAGTCAGAGGAAGCAGCTAAATAGCTGAACTAAAGTTTAACTTTCTAACTTTCACTGGAGAAGGTAAAAAGCATTCAGTCATTTATGAATTTTAATTTGAAATTTTGCCTTAAGACATAGTTAAATGCATTTAATTAAACTGGAAATTAGATATATATTTAGTTTTTATTTGATGTCAGTTATAGCTCCTAGAGAAGAATTGACTAAAGATTGACTAATATCAAATCAAACTTTTATAAAAATCGTAAAAAATTTAATAAACCAAGACAACTGCAATTGGTGCATCTCCCCATTACTTGCAGTCTTATTTACCACTTAAACCTACAGAGTATCAGTTTTGACAGGGTGTAATGATTTTAATTTTTACAGTGTTTTGTACTAAATATCACTTGGTGATCAGTATGGATTTCCAGCAACACTAAACTAATTTCTACCAAGTCCTTTTTCACAGTTTAACACAGAAACTAAACCATTCTGGAGCTCCTGCAAACATTAAATAAATACTTTAAAAATAACTTATATTGCTCTTAAAAATGATCTATTTTTATGCAGCATTTCAGAAAACGTCATAAGCCAAGAACTTTCTTATTATTCCAGGTGTTCTTGCACTATTAATCCAATATTGAATGTCAGGCATTGACATTCTTCAACATGGGATTAATTGTGCAAGAACACTGCACTGAATAATGTCAGGCATTGATGGCTTGCTATGCAGCAATGGCGATTTAGATTTCAATCCTTGTTCCCAAACAGTGACCAGGATCAGCAAAGAAAAGCTTCCTGTATTTGTGTAACTGCTGCCTGGTGGTTGAAATTTAGTTTCATTTCCTCTGTTGGAAACAAGTTAATAAAAGCCTGGACCGTACTGTCAGTCTGCTTTTCTTCTGTTTTCTGTCACACAATCGATATCAAAAGCTACTGATGGTCATGCAGTTTTGTGTTTCACCATACAATCTAATTCTGGTGGGGTTTTTTTGACTCTGGGATGAGTGTCACTTGCTTTTGTGAATGTGGGGCGAAATAAAATAATGCTCTGCAAACTGAACCATATAGTTTTGTTACAGTATAATAACACCCCAATTCCTTAGCCAGAGCGACAACACAGAGCGATTGATTGCTGCCTGCACACTTCTCAGAAAAATGGAAAAGCATCAGTAGAGAAGCAAATGATGTACAAATTCAATATGAAACTGAATGAAATGTACAATGGAATATCTGTAAATGTTTAAAACTTTTTAAGGCACTGAAACTGAGATGATTAATTTCAAGCCTTTTCAGGACTTTTAAGGAACCCAGCAAGCTTTATTCTAGAAGTCCAGATGATGGGACAAAAGTGCAAAACCTAATTTAACTTCCCATGTTGAAAATAAATGATACTTGTAAAATGACCAATTCTCTCTTTTGCTATACCATGTGACTTATGTATACATTTCAGATAGTAGACATGGAACGTCACTTGTATACACATGGACACAGTCTGGACACATGCTTTATGATAAATGTACCAAACCAACCTCTACAGGTGACTGGGTGGGTGTGAATGTGCATATCTGGTAGTGTAAAGTTTGGTGGGGAGGGGCAAATGTATTTGTGTTTAGTAATGCATCTGTGGAAGCTGCCTAGATGCAAAGAACATGAAACTAAACTACAAGACTGCATCAATATTTCTATATATATATTAGCTGTCTTTGCTTTAACGTTGCTTGTGGTGTGAGTTCCCACACTCAGCAAATCTTCAGGGTTATCTTTCAACCTAATTTTCTTCTTAACTCATTTCAAGTTGAAAGGATCAGAAGTGAATATTGTTTATATCCGTGCGGATTTTTTTTTATTTTCTCCATAACGGTTACTTCAGTTCATTTCCACATCAGTGAGCCGATGTTAATGAAATGATGCCCATTAATTGAATCATTTACATTTCAAGCATTTATCTGATGCTTTTATTCAGAGTGACACACCCTATGTGTGAAAAATGCATTAGGTTGAATTCCCAGACTTCATATGTCCTAACCAGCAGAGAGCAGGGATTTCAATTATTCAGCGTTTGAGACTAGAATACAAAGATGCAGTAATACATATTGTGTTTTGTGATCAGGAGACATGCTTCTCTTTTTCTGCTTGAAGAGGAAAATAATTATACGTAGAGGTGGCAGCATCAAACAACCAGAACCTAATCTGGAGCACGGTCAGAAACATTTGGCTGTAACCGTGCCTTGGGAGTAGAGAAATTTCCCCTTCTAATCTTTTACATTCATTTAAGTTTTTCTTTTTTTTTACACAAACCATTTGTCATCTGCAGCAAAAGATTTTTGCTTCCTAACTCAAAGCCGGGTGAATTTGATAGGTCTTGCCACATAAAGCATGATTATCAGAATGCTGTTTATTTTTTGCCAGGAACTACATGTACAGATTGGCACAGTTCTAGTGTAAGCAAAGACTAAAGGGTGCAGATCATTACTTTAGCCTTGTATAAAGCTTAAAAAAGAGGGACACTCCGGCACAGTGTTGAACAATATCTGTCACAAAAGCAACATTACTTGATTGCGATTACCTGGTACAGTTTTCCCTTCCTCTGTATAAAAATTGTCGTATGAACTTACCCTAAGCCCAACCTTAAACAGAACTGAACAGTTTTGTTGCCACAGTTTTCATTGTGTAAATCAGTAGCAGTGCTGCTTTCCCTGTGCTTTATCGCTATTTCTGTTATTGCCACCTATTGGTCATCATATGGAACTTAATTTTTGGGGGGTTCCGATTTGATCCGGGTTAGAGTTATATAAGCAAGTTTGTCACCATTTTTTGTCACATTTAAATGTTTCACGCCATAAAACCAATTTTATTAACAGACAATATAACCTAATAGCACTTTTTGAATAATAATACATTTTTAAGGCAAAAAGCTGTGATTACCAACATTTTCTTTTTCTTGTCTTCCCAGTCTGAGAAATCACTTAAACAGAACCTTTGTGACAAGGTGAAGTAGGCTAAAAAATCTCAACAAACACAGCATCGTGAGGCTATATAAATATATTCAAAATCAGATGAGAAACAATTTATAAACATCTTTCAGTCTGGAAGGGGTTACAAAGCCATTTCTAATACTTTAAGGCTCCAGCGAACCACAGTGAGAGTCACTATCCTACAAATGGAGAAAACAAGGAACAGTGGTAAACTTTCCCAGGTGTGGCCAGCCAAACCAAAATTACTCCAAGAGTGTGAGTGACTCATACAGGAGGTCACAAAACAACCCAGAACATCGAAAGCACTGCATGCCTCACTTTACTTAGTTAAGGGCGTAAATGCTATCCTTGGTAGATGGAAGAGCAAAACCGCTGCTGACAAAAGACAACTCAAAATCCTGTCTCACATTTGCCAAAGAACATTTTGATGACACCTAAAACGGAAATATTCCCAAGCAAAATATTCTGTGCACCGACGAGACAAAATTGGGCCTATTTGGAAGGTTTGTGCTAGGGCTGCATCGTTTTAGGAAAGCATGCAATGTGTAATAATATTGGTAAATTTTGCCATAACTATATGACTTGCGATAAAAAAACGGCTAGCTAATAGTGTTAGTATCTTCCTGCTTTGGGCCCATAACAAAAATAATCCGATAGCAAAAATAAACCCCAGATAAATAAAACTCATTATTTCCACCTATAAAAAAAGGTTTTATTAAAAATGCTGTCTACTGTTTTGGCATTCAACCAACTTAGTTGTAGTTTCTTAATAATTTTGCCACCACCTCTTTACCTTCTAAATGTTTTATGCTGCATTGAACAAGATATAGCAAATATGTTGCAGGCATACAGAGGCTAAATGTATGGTACTTAACACTGCTGGGTTTTTTTTTTAGTCAGTGTAATCAGTTTTCTTTTACTTAAAATATCTGTAATTACATAATAAGCATTACCTTCATGAGGAAAATCTGCTGAAATATTTCCTATGGGAACAGAGGGCCATGGAGTTCAGAGGCTAGAGCCATCGATGGATGGATTTGTGGCTTCATCGCAATATCAAAAAAAATAATGTCAGTATTGGGTCTCAAACCCATTCGGTCCAACCATTCCAAGGTTGTTAAATAAATCCCAGAAGCGCTTTTAAAGAAGTCATTTCCTGGATTTCTGGACTCCAAGTAGCTAATGATGGTAATAACAAAGTTATTTTTTATATGATCCAATGTGCAGCAGCAATTAGTGGCTTTTCTTTCATATACATATAAATAGTCAGAAATATTTTGTTAAATGATAAAAAATAATTTTATTTAATTTGTTTATTCACTGGTCTAATGTACCAAACCTTCACCTGTTTTGGAGATTATTTTACTGTACAAATATTGCACTACAAAATTTTTTATTTATTTATATGTAAAATTAAAGTGGCTTTCAGTTTGCCCTTATTTATTGTGCATGGCGAATAAATAATGAGATCAGTAATGGCTCTGAAGGCACTCTAATGAGGCATAAATCAGCCAGTGTGAACAAAAGAAGTGACCCTGAAATGATTGTAAAAGCAACAGGGAAATTTAGCAATTACTGCTTTTATCATACACAGCCTTGCTTTTTACTGTTATGTGTAAAAAGCCCAAAAAAACCTAAACATCTACATTTACATTTTTACATAAATAATTCACCCTTGTTTTTTTTTATATTTATAAAAAAATGTTCAGCTATACAAACTCAAAAGTTGAGGACAGGTTTTCGAATCTGAGCCTGCGACTAAGTTGTCTGACTCCGTTATTGCTTAAATAATTAGTTAAAGCACCTTTTTTGTAGACTTGGCTAAAAAGTATGTAGAAGTGAGTCGGGTACAAACTCACAGACCTGAAAGTCGATTTGATAAATCCTGATGACCTCTTATCATTCAGTTTTAAACATCTCATCCCACAGGATTGTTTAAAAAATCCTACACAGGTTTTGACTTTACAGTTTTAGACTATTAAAGAATATAAATTATTTAGAGATTCTGTATGCATAATCATAGATCTGGGGAAAAGGGATTGCAAAAGATCACAATAACCTACAGGTTTCTCAACTAATTACAAATAAACCAAAGAAAGTTTTCCTTGGCCTTGTAGAAACTGCACTAAAGTTAATCTGTTTCTTTATAAGCCGTTCGAGTTTCATGTGCTGCTTTGCAAGTCATAATATTTAAGGGATAGAAACTTTTCTGTCTGTGGTAATGACTCCAGTTTTCTGGGCATTTTATTATTTTGCACAGCAAAAACGCATTTGTGCAAATATAGTCTGTGAAGCCACATAGTTGCAACAGAAGAACGTCCATTAGGATGAAATGGGAATTCTGCATTAGTTTGAGGACTCCCCTTTGACCCTTGGTCTCAGTAAAAACCCTGGATTCTTGCCTCTATAACTCATAAATCTTTTGTCTTTGTTTTAAAACAGAATCTTTGTCTGATGCTTAAATACAGTTTTGCTTTCAGTTCATACAGAACTTCTAACTCAAATTTCCTAGACAGAAAGTGTTTGTAATTTTCACTCCGTTGAAAAGACACTTGAGCCCCGGGGCTTGTCACAGGGCACAAAAGCAGCTTCTGTGCATACCAAACTTATTTCATTCGAAGCTGCTGCTGCGGGTGCTGATCGTGTATTTGCTTGCACACACACAGACACACACAAACACACACACACTCCTTTCACAATACATGTGACCGGCATTCTCCAGTTTTTGCCTCTGGTAATGAAGGGGTTTAAAGGGAATGTCTGAAGGGAGAAACTGAGCAAGGAATCTTGGAAAAAACGCGAAATACAGAAAGCAATGAAACCTTTCAGCTCAGTTACCAGTGAAAAGACAATTGTATGTTTTCAGAAACCATAAAGATGCATCATCTTAATGTTTCCCAGCTATGGATGTGCACTTTATTATGTTAATGGTTCATCAGGCTGATGTTTTCCCCTCATTCTAGTTTAAGCAGTGAATCGATTGGTTTCGTAAGTTCACAAGTGAATTTCCTATGTTCACCTATGAATAGGTGGACATAGTGAACGAATAGCTAGACAGAGGAAAACGAAATGTGGGTTCTGGATCAATGCACCTTTTTGCCAATTTGTACCCCCATTTCATACTCAGCTGTTACCAATTTGCCTCCATTTCTTTTCATAAGTGTGGATTAACTGTGTTGCAAACACTTACAAAAACCATTTCATATCATTCTGATTGTCTTGATGGTTAAGTATTTTCATGAATTCTGATGATGATTTATCTAATAAATTGTCAAGTCTCATGTTTCATTTAATTTGTTTTTTAAAAGCTTTGTATGAAAGTATTTCCATTTATTTTGGCCCTTAGCCCTTTTTGGGTCGGTTGAGTCTTGTGAGATATGAAAGATGAGATCTTGTGATTCAACCCAGAATAACTCGATGCAGCCTCCAGTTGGGTAGTATTATTTATTGGAGTCATTTGACTACAGTTTTAAATGTTAATACTTTTAGGACCAGGGAGAAACTTAACAAATGCAGGCCAAGGGCCCGCGATGAATAGGGTTTGACACACCTGCTGTAGAATATGAGTAGGTTACAGAACAATTATTCTAAAATGTTAGTCAATGCTGGTACATGGTAGATACGAAATGCCCACAGGATCAGTTGTTCTACAAAAAAGTTGGGTATGAAACCTCTAACATTATAAAGTTACGAAAGGAGAGCGAAAGAGCAAAATAACCACCGCCTGAAAAGGTGACTGAACATTTGAGAGTGGTTCCAACTCATGCAGCTGCATATGTCTGGTGGCAAATGGCATACTAAGGCTAAACCAATTCAATTAATTCAGTTTTATTTATATAGCGCCAATTCACAACACATCTTGTCTTTCTCAGATTTGATGACACTAGGGCAGTTGCACATTTATAACTTTTAAATCAAGAGCTAAGTCAGAGCACAAACTGTAGCAAATAGAGGTGTAACGATACATCCAGCTCAGTACACAGGATTTTAGCAACACGTTGGGCAAAAACTAAGAATCCTGATTATTTTATTTTTACAATCAGAGCAAAGGTTTCACAAATCAGTGTCCAACCAATAGCAAGCCTTGAAGAAGAAGCTAACAATAGCATGTTTATTTACAAACGTTTAGCTGGTTGTGGTTTTCAATCACTGTTTCCTCTTTTACCGAGGTTCCAACCATGCAGCCGGATAAACTATTTAAAACTAATAAACTCTGTCAATTTAACTGAGCGTCTCACAAACTTTATTCTTTCTTACACTAGCAACATGCACCAAGTCTATTTTTGACGGGAACCAAAAAACGGGAACCATTTTAGAGTTTAGAGTCTTAACAGATAAAGGGGGAAAAACAAGCTGATTTAAATACCACAAAATTAAACATTGTGGTAATGGATATATACTTTTGACATTTTTGAAATACATGGTGTTACTTGACAAAAAACAAATATTTTGCAAATCTACTGCACCACATCTGACACCTATCACATCATGAAATCCAAAAGTTAGGAACATCAGTGAATACGTGGGTGAAAAAGGAGCACTTGCAGATTGCAAACGACTTTTCATTTGCCAAATCAGTAGTTTCTTTGTCTAGAGCAGGGATCTCCAACTCCAGTTCTTGAGATCTACTCCCCTACAACTTTTAGATGCCTTCTTATTCCAGCTAAGCTTAATCAAATAAATGGCTCCTGCATGCTTCTGCAGAACATGATGACATGTTGAGGAGTTAAAACAGCCATATAAGGGGCTCATAGATCTTGGCATTTTTTTTTTGTTCTTCCTACAGCTGAGCTCTGCTGGGAAGTTTAGTAAATGAAGTACATGCAGTTTATAATTAAACTGAATGCTCAGCCCACTTAGTCATTTACAAATCTTTATGGATACCCAGGTTTGACTGATAAACTTTGAGGCCCCCCTCGTTGACACATTTAATTCCATTCTGGCTCATTTCTCATTGAGGCCTCCTCAGGTGCTAGAGCAGCTGTGTACCAAGTCTGTCAACTGCATCAGTCTTCATGCTTGGAGAATTGCTGCCACTCAGTTCTGGTAATTAATCTGAGCTCGTTAGCCACATGGAAGGCAGGTTGTACAGAGATTTGCCCACATCTTCTGCTTTGGTGACACAGCACACACTTACACGCTCATAGATAGTAAGCCTGAGGTTTTTAGAGTCTACTGGGACTTTTTTGATTTGGTCAGCTCTATGGTTTCAGGATTGTAACGGCTGTGTACTGTTTTTTGGACATGCACTGGAAATATTAAATATTATTAGATTTTCTTAAATAAACTACATTTTTCACATAGACTGCACGGTGGATCAGTTGTTAACACTGTTGCCTTGCAGCAAAAAGGTTCTGGGTTCAACTGCCGGCCGGGGTTCTTTCTGCAGGGAGTTTGCATGTTCTCCCCGTGCATGTGTGGGTTCTCTCCGGGTACTCCGGCTTCCTTCAACAGTCCAAAAACATTACTGTTAAGTTAAGTGGTTTCTCTAAAATTTGCCTTAGGCGTGAATGAGTGTGTGCGTGGTTGTTTGTCCTGTGTGTGTCTGTGTTGCCCTGCGATGGACAGGCAACCGGTCCAGGGAGTACCCCGCTTCCAGCCCATGAACTGCTGGAGATAGACATCAGCTTCCCCGCGACCCACTATGGAAGAAGCGGTAGAAAAAGACTGACTGACTGACATTTTTAACATTTCGCTGGTCTGCACACCAGTCCGAATTCTCCAAACAATGAACATCCATTGGCAATTGATAGCTATTCCAGACCAGGCTGTCATTTTTTTTGTATTTAGCAAAGGAAAACGTTTGAAAATACACTTTTAGGTCCAAACATCAAGCCCAAATTTAGTCTGAACAAAGAGGCTAAAAATCAAGCTTTTACCAGTCCTTTTCAGTGTCATGTACTAATCAATAGAAGTATAATAACACATTCAGCTCACGAAAAGAGACAATACCAGGTTTACAAGAACAAGACAAGATTTTAGCAGTGTTTTCCTTTTATTAGGAATTCATCTTGTTTTAATGTATATAATAAAAGATTTGGCAAATGTCTAAAGTGGTCGTCATGCCAAAAAAGCATTAAAAATACTGTTTTTTTGTTTTCACAAATCAAATCATCCGATTACACCCTTAATAAGCATCTTCAAGGCGTCTTCAGGTTACGCCCTCAGCCACATCTACATGTCGTTTAGACCAAAGGCAACATTGTCTTTTCAAATAAATGTTGTTTGGGATGTTTAGATGTAGATGAGGAAAACGGTAATAATGTAAACATTGTTAAAATGCATTTAATGTTGGAATTGACAAAAAGATGTGGAAATTCAATAATATCATGACGAAATGTACCTGTGCTGAGCTCGGTGCTGTTTTAACTCCAGCCCTTAAGAAAAAAGCAGGCTGAAAAGGTGAGGTGAATCTGATCTGTGCTGCTGCCTTGTTCTCCTTCACATCTACCATGGGACTGCAACAGCATATGAAAGCATTTGGAAAGGGAGTAGCAGGGTGGACCAGATGAACAGTTTCTTTACTGAGAGCAAGGGATGAAATGGAAGAGCGGAGGAAAGGAGTGAAGCTGGGCAGGTGCTGAGAGACAGATATGTTACACTGGAGATTGAGGAGAAAAGAAGCAAGAAAGAGAGAAAAAAGGACAGGTGAACTATTTCCCCCAGTGGGAGAGGAAATGAGGTAAAGTGGAAAGGGCTAGCTTAGTATTGAGAAATGGACTAAACCATCCCCGGAGGGGTAACTGAAACTCCCAGCTCCATGGGCCTCTCTCTAAACGTACCTACCAGTGATGGATGATTTTTTTTTGTGTGTTTACCCCCTCTGCATTTTCCTCACTCTTCAGCACAGCTCAGGGCGCTCTCAGCTTGTGTTCATTTGTGCGTTTGTGTCTGCACAGCCACCTCACCGTATGCCATGCAATCTCCGCTTTACCTCCTTGACATTCCCAGGGAGCGGAAAACATATCCTCAGCAACAATCGATAGCTCCATGCAGCTCCATGCCCCATCTGCAGTCCTAGGCAGCTCTATTTCCAATGACTGCCTTCGCTATTAATTCTGTGTCCCACCGTTTCCTCCTTTTGGGATTGAGCAGCAGGACAACTACTGGAGTCCTTTTGCTCACAAAAGGAGGAATAAAGGAACACTCTGTGAAGGTTGTAGATCCAGAGGAATCTCCTCAGTGTTTAATTACAAATGCTACTCGTTTGGACTACAGGTCACATGGGGCTGTTCCATTCTATTGGCTTTAATAACTCACACCAATTCAAAATCATTGAGAGCTGGACCAATTCAAGGTGACAGTTTTCCCAACTGCTTGAAATGTCAGATATTCCTAATTTATCAAGAACCATTTTAGTCAGTAAACTGATATCTTTGAATAGCATTATTCGTAGGCATGTGCTTCAAGAAATATTCAAATATTTCAGTATTTTGTTTAAATTGAGCTTTATTGGTACCTTGGCTTTAAAGTCATGGTTTGGTATATACTTCAATGTTTAGTCACTGTTTGGCACGTGTCTCAGTTCTAAAGTGTGTATATGTATATATATATATGTGTGTGTGTGTGTATGTATATGTGTGTGTGTGTGTATGTATATATATATATATATATGCAGACCAGAAGTAACTTTATATTGTGGCCATAGGTCATAACAAATAGACTTCTCTATGGCTTTCGCATCACCAGTGATGTTTACATGCTCGTAATGACACTTTTAGTGAGTAATTAAACTAAATATAAATCCAGCTACGTACTTTATTAGAAATGCAGAGAGAAATCTGCATGGGGAGAACATGCAAACTCAATGCAGAAAGACCTCAGGGTAGGATTCAAACCCAGGACCTTTTTGCTGCAAAGTAACAGTGCTAAGACAATGTCACCAATATAAAAAAATTATCAGTCACTGCAGGAAGACAGATAAAAGCTTTATAATGACCTGAGATCAGAAATCAGCCTCAAGATTTTTCTCTGCGCATCTCAACATATGGTGTATAAAAGACATTAGATAATGTATGTTGAATTGGCTGAGTGATCATGTCACTGCTTGTTCTCCTGGAAGCAAAGTTAAAGGATTATATGCTCTCCTACAAACTGTAAAAGATTTATACTCTCTACTATTAGCTTTGCTTTTGGGAGTAAATGAAGGCATTTACAAGTGCAACAACACACCATCAGCACTGTCACCACATGTCAGTATATTTTTAATTTGACAAAGACCTATTTTAAATTCAAGAAACCCTTTTAACACTAGCATCTCACCTCTGACTTCTGTGTTGTGTCTGTCTTCTGATAAGTTGAGGGACAGACTGGTCGTGTTTTTTTCAGGTGTTTTTCCAATTGAACTGTGTCCCTCATCTTCTCATAACTCTCATAGCAGGGATCAAAGTAGAAGTGTCTCCAGGGCAAACACATGCTGCATCTACTTCACTCTTTCTGCCTTAAACAAAGGCAACAAACACGCACTGCCATGCAGTTTTAGAACAAAATCCACTACAAGCATGAGCTTTTCAGACATAATCGTGACTGCACACAGCCTCATTTTACCTCTGGAAACATCCAGTGTCTTGCACTGCATGGATTAGTCTCCTAAAGCATTCCCTTTGAAACTCCGCAGGCAGGGATTTCTTTTTAGGTGATCACTGGCCTAAGCAGCTGTTACACGCAGGATTAGCAGGTTCTACCATTCACAAGAAACACAGTCTGTTTAAACTAGTTGGGGGGAAGGAAAGTAGTCAGAGACAAGGGCAAAGGGGAGACACTCAGAGGTTATGACAAGCGGGAGAGGTGGCAAATCGGTGGATTAATAAAGAGGAGGTGAGAAAAGGGAGAAAGTGAGGTGTGAAAGAGGCAAAATGGGTAGCAGATGATCAGAGAAGAGGAGGAAGATGAGCAGGAAAAAACGATAAGGGATGATCGAAGTGGAGCAGAGGGGAGGGACCAGGATGTGTGAAGAGAAGTGTGAAGGGCAGGAGCAAGGGAAGAGGCAGAGTTTCAGAGAAGAGAGGCAGACAGCTTAAACGCATCAAATTAAGTGAGAACCAGACCTCTGCCAAGTAGGAAGCTTAGAGGGAAATGACAATGAGAGCCTTGTCCCCGTTCTGTTTTCCCTGCAGTTTTGTGTTTTGCTGTATAATATCATCCCCCTCCTGTCTCTTTGAGCGTGAAATTGTGGCACCTTTGTAATTGTGCTGGTGCAAGGTGTTTACAGCGAGGAAAGGTCGATGGGGCGATGACAGGCCTGGCTGTAGGGGTGGAAAGACATTTTTAAACAATCTCACTTGTCTCTTGTGCCTCTTACCTGTCCTGCTTCTAATTCCCTTTTGCATGCCTCATTTCTAGACATACAGTATCTCACAAAAGTGAGTACACCCCTCACATTTTTGTAAATATTTTTTAAAATCTTTTCATTGGACATCACTAATAATGTGACATTTGTATGAGAGAGTGTGTAATTAATAAAACCACATTTAACCTGTTCCCCATTCACACGAGACCCTGTAACAGATACACATGGCACTGGGGAGGGAAAATGGTTAATTGGGCACAATTTGGAAATTGTCACTTAGGGGTGTACTCACTTTTTGCCAAACGTTTAGACATTAATGGCAATGTGTTGAGTTATTTTTAGGGGACATGAAATTTACTCTGTTATCCAAGCTGTACATTGATTACTTTAAACTGTATCAAAGTGTCTTCAAAAAAATCTAACTTCTCTTCACAGTTCTCTGCTACTTTGTGTTCATCTATCACATAAAATCCCTGCTCTTTGTCAAACCGTTTCCCACCCTCACCTTTTTCCTTTCGACCGTCAGATTAGCTTCTGTAGAAGGGTGCATGACAATAGGGTGGCGGCAGCTTATTTATATATTTTTTTTCTTTTTCGTTTCATGCATCGCAGCAGATTTCAGTTGAAAAAGTCAGCACACCTCATACCCTGTGCCAGTGCTCCTTCATATTCCACTGCTCTGTCACTCACTATTACATTTTTCCTTGTGCTTGCTGTGCCCTGTGCCACCCTATGCTTTCAGCCTATTCTACTGGAAAAACAGAGGAGGGGCATGAGCAAACAATCACGTTCACTCTGAGACTATCTCCAATATGCAGCCATGGAGTGCTGGGAAGTGCAGTCAGATGCCACGCCGCTGCAATTTCTTTGCATTTTTATTTTGTTTCCAGCTAGGAATGAACACACTTTCATACATACCAACATCCGTGCTCACTCTGTCATGTTCTGCACCTTTAATTCCTCTTGGTGTTTTGTTTACGGAGCATTGGGCCTATTTGAAAGAGAATTTAATTGAAACCAAGGACTAATCTGATGATGACACGGAGCAACAAAGTCCCTAGACCTGTATTGCCTTCAGTTACGTAGCACCCTGTGGTACCTTACTGCTTCGTTACATGCCTCATGGTTCAGTGCCGTGCTGCCTAGTCATTAATGCCATGTTGATTGTTTATCCAACATTTGATATGCACGGTGCTCTTTCAGTTCTGATGTTTTTCTTGTTTGTGTCTCCCCCCTGCTCTTCATCTTACCTCTCTCTACACTATTTACCTAACACTTCCCTTGTCTCTGTCCTACTCTTTTTCTCATTTCTCTCTCCAGGATGGATATTACTCCCACAGGCCAAAGGAGAAAAGTAGAGTTGACAGCAACAATGAGAACTCAGTGCCCAAAGACTTTGAGAATATAGATAACAGTAACTTTGGTGCTCGTTCGCACCGGCAATCTGTAGGGACCACCAGCAGTAAGCAGCAGGAGCGTCTGCAGGGTAAGCCGAACGCCCAGCAACAGGTCTGGCATGACAGCTCTCCTAGACTGGGCCGCAGCTCCAATGAGATTTTGCCCATAGGCCAGCAGTCGCTGGAAATGGGAAACAATGCCTCCTATCCTGGGGGTCAGGGCATCGCTGGAGGCCTGCAGCAGTACACTCGTGCCTCTCTGGCCCAACCTGCTCAGTCCCAGCACAGACATCAGCATCCACACAAGAAGCAGGCGACTACAGCAACACTGGAAGTGACATACGATCAGCCTCCGAAGTGTGAGATCAGTGGCAAGGAAGCCATTTCTGCTCTGTCCAGAGCCAAAAGCAAGGAGTGCCGGCAACAGATTGCTGAGGTCTACTGTAGACACAAGGAGGGCCAGCTAATGCCTGATGCAGTAACTCGCTACTGCCCTATTGAAGGCAAGTACATTATACTGGTGAAAGTTAGTCATGGTTTTATGTTTACATGAGAGGTTGAATTTGCATGCTCTCCACATTTGTGTGGCTTTAAGTTGATTACTTACACTTTCTTTCACAAGTTAAAATCAAGAATACTGGGTAAATTTGTTGAGGTAAATTGATCCAGGCCGAGTGGTTACACTAGGTCAGGAGAAAAGAAAGAAAAGCAATAAGAGTACAGATAGTTAGTGGCTGCAACAGCCCAGTCAAAGCGACACAGCAAAACACGGAAGCACTGCAACAGTAGTTCTTGTTGTGGGAAAGAAAAACAGTACACAAAGTGAACTTCCTCAATGGCTCTTTATTTGGCTTCTTCCAGGAAATAGGCACACCAAAAGATAGAAGCACCAGGCTAGGGATATTTCCATAGGAAAGATAAACAAAGAGTATACACACATTTAATGTGAACAATAGCTCCATCAATTAGTTTGTCCAGGACAGGGACACCACTAAACATAGAAATAATGCCCCTGGACTACTTTCTATAGGAGCATAAAGCACAATACAACAGGGTTTATGGCTTCAATAGCTCTGTAAAAAGCTACATCTAGGAAGGAGACACAACTCAACAGAAGCGCTGAGCCAAGAGTACTTTCTATGGAAAAAAAAAACAGAAAGTACTAAGATAATGGGTCCAATTTATGTGTCAATGCCACTGTCATAGAAGGAGACATGGCTAAATGCAGAAGCACTGATGAGTAAAAAAATAAAAAACACAAAACCAGTACAGAAAGGTATTGGCTGCAGTTACTCTATCAATGCCAGGAGTACTTTCTGTGGAAAAGAAACTTTACTGGTGGCTGAATTAGTGCTCTCAATTGTTGCATCTAGGAAACAGACCCAGCAAAACACAAAAGCAACAACTACTTTCTTTGGTAAAAAAACTGTATGTTAATGTTTTAAAGTTAATGGCTACAATAATTTTCTTAGTGAATGGCCATTTAACTCCTATAAAATCATATAGAAATAGACACTTCAGGTAAGACAGTTTTTTTTCATAGTTTCCTCTCCTACCTATTCGTGAGCAGAAATTATAATTAGCATTTTTAAAAGGCATCACTGCGTCTCACAGTCGACACAGAGACATTTGAATGCAAATTCGGAATCTGATTTGATTGTCAGAGCTGTCAACGGACAAACTTTTTGATTTAAGTTTTAAAAGACTTTGTGTGACTCCTACCTCCTCATCTGTTCCCTATATATATATATATATATATATATATATATTAGTTAGAATCCTTTAAAAAGAGCTGCAGTTTTGCTCAGAGACTTCACTTTCAGTGACACCTCACGTTCCAGTGTTGTGCTACGCACTGCTGCCCTTAGTGCTGCTGACAGAGCAAGATTTGATATGAAAAACATCCTCACTCTGGGGGAGTTCTCCAGTCAGAACAAAAGAGGGATTCGCACAGTTGTTTGAAGCTGTAAAATTAACTGTGTAACAGTGTCGTGAAAAAGTATTTTGCCCCTTAAACATTTCTTCGTTTTAGATCATGAAACAAAATTTAATTTCAAACAAGAACAACATGGGTAAATGCAAAAAAAGCTGTTTCAAATAGTGATTTCGCTCATTAAGGGAAAAAAGCTCAATAAACCAAACAGACCCATTAAAAAAAGTTAAAGGAAAAAGTTACCTCTAAACCCTAAAAACTGGTTGTGCCATCCTTGGCAGCAAGAACTACTAACTGGCAATGAGTCTTTTACATCACAGAGGAGGAATTTTAGCCCACTCTTCCTTGCAGAATTGTCTTGGTACAGCCTCATTAGTGGGTTTTCAGACTTGAACAGTCTGTTGAAGATCATGCAGCAGCATCTCTAAAGGATTTGAAATTTCTAATAGATTCTATAGGGATTTATGTGATAGATCAACACAAAGTAGCAGAGAAGTGTGAAGAGAAGTTAGACCTTTTTTGAAGACACTTTGATACAATTTAAAGTAGTCAGTGTACAGCTTTGACTCTTTTAAACTTTGACTTGGCCTCTACAAAACCCTCTTTTTCTTTTTTAGCCAGTTGGAGCCAGGATTGCTGGTCCTGAAGCATTACAGCAGACCCAGATCATCACACTACCACTACCATGTTCCACTAAAAGTTCCACTTTTGTTTTGTCAGTCTATTAAATATTTTTCCAAAAGTCTTGAGGATCATCAAGATGTTCTTCAGCAAATGTGAGCTGGGCTTTGGTGTTCTTTTTTTCTCAGCAGTGGTTTTCACCTTGGACCTCTGCCATTGAGGACATTTTTGTCCAGTAACTTTCCTATTCTTAAATGATTACCACTGACCTTGAATGAGGAAAGTGGTGCCTGCAGTACTTTAGACTTTTTTCTGGGTTATTTTGTGTCGTCCTGTTGACAGCAAATACAAGTGCGCTTTTGAAGTGACGTAGGTAGGTGGCCACATCTTTTAGCCTATATCATGTTGTCAGAAAGGTTCTGTTTTAGTGATTTGATTCTCCAGCTCAGTGACAATGCTTTATGATTTAACCTGGAGGGTAAAACATTGAACACCGAGTGAGATCAGTCAGGATAGGGTTTTTTTTTTTCCTTTTAATAAATGAATTCGTTATTTTAAAACTGCTTTTTGTGTTTACTCAGGTTATCTGTGTCTGATATTGAAAGGTGTTTGATCATCTGAGAAATGTGTAATGAAAAGCAAAACCAAAAGACATCTGGAAGGGGACAAATCATTCTCTTTATAGATCTGTACAAGGGAAATTTTTTCTACTCCAGTCACTCAGCTGCAAGATTGCCTCAATCATTTTATGGTAATGGCACCTCTTTAAAGGTCCCTGCTAAAACATGTCATGATCCTGTAAATAAGTAGAAATCAATTGAATATTGAATATGAAAAGCAGGAACTATAGATAAAGAATGAGTGACTCTCATTTTATTTATCTTAATTATAGATCAATACATTAAATAGAATGAAATTAAGGGATCAGGGGACATTTCATTTAGAGAAAATCATGTCAAAAGTTATTCTGAAAGGGTTTTAATGCCTTTTGTCTTGTTTTTACATTTTACTTTTCTCATAATGTCTGCCTAATCTTTGCTGTGCAAGCTCTTTTTTTTCCCCAAAAAAGGAAGTAAGAGACTAACCACTCTACAAAGTTAAGTACAGACGGACGGTTTATAGTGGTGCTTAAATGAACGGAGAAAAAGATTTCCTCTTCTCGTAATTGCAATTTCTCATCAAAGCCAAGGTACGTCTCCCTGCCCCACACCAATGTGTAATTGGTCAAGTAAATTGTTGGAGAAAATTGGAATGCTACTTGTGTTCTCTCCAAATTGATTTTTCGGTTTGTTCTGTCAAGCTGGCCACAGAACACAGGTTCCCTCGTCTTTTTTAGACGCACCATGCTCACAAATTTATGGACATCTTGCAGGCTGGTTGTGGATTCTGTAAACAAAATCTGTTGCACCGGCAGCCATCAGCGAGCGGCACGCATCGGCAGGCATGTTTAAAGCGAACACTGCATACACACACATGCGAGAACACACGAGGGAGTGGACTGTATGCATGTGGACAGCAGGAGAGGAGGAGAAAGCTATTATACCTCCTGCCTGTTCTGCTGAGATACCTCTCCTGCCCTGCCTCTTGTTGTTATAACTTGACGAAGCACAATGACTTTGCAACTTTGGCGCATTCCCTCTTCCCCCGTCAGCGGGAGCGTCGTCTGTCTGTGGCTGAGCACAGCAATATGATAAAAAAGAGACAAAGAAATTGAAAAGGGCTCTCCCCTGGTGGCTGGGCTGTAACAACGTGAAAACTAAATCAAATCACTTTTCTTTCTTTTCGTCTGCCTGCTGCCTGCCAACATGTTATCACTCCTCCCTTTCCAATCAAGTCCTAACCTTGTTAGCTGAAAATTGCCCAATTTGGTTTGATCGGCATTCTAGCCGAGGCCTCAAGGACACAATGACTCTAATACAGAACAAACGTAATTGCAAATGTCGTTGCATTTAGGGGAACACGTTCACCCTCAGTGATCTCATATGCTAACTTTTCTGCCGATGACGTGACTCAGTGCGCAGCTCTGGCCACCCAATCCACAGGCAGCTGCTTCCTGGTGGGAGTAGAGTGGCTTCATTTGGAAAAAGGTCCATCTTAATACTGCCAAAGGATGAGAATTGGTAGGAAATGCTGATGGCCTCATAAACCTTGGATGATTACAGTTACTTAAAAATAAATTAATTATGGGGTTTTAAACTCTTATTGAGTTCTAAACTAGAATAATGACATCACCCACTTTAAAGAAATATGTGGATTGAAAGGTATCTGAATAAATAGTTTCTCATCAAAAGAAGTGACCAGGCCTTAGTGGGCAGTTGCAGATTAGGAGTAAGAGCTAAGATATCACTTAAAGTATGAATATTTGTAAAAGATTATTGTACCCAACAATCTGTTGCATGAAATTTATCCAAAAACAAAACATATCTGTAGAAAAAAAGTTTAAATGAAGAGGAGAAAATGAATATATACATTGACCAAATGGCAAACACAGAAGAGACAAATAGCCCACTTTCTCCTGTGGTTTGCTTTTCAAGCTGTTCTATATCTGGTACAACCAGCCATTCTTTTACTTAGAGCTCCTGAGCAAAACATATCATATGCTAAATAAAGACCATCCATAATATGAGAAAATCAAATCAACAATCTTTAGCCTTGATTTTCTCGGGTTTCATATTGTCATCTGATAAAACTTTAAGTTAGGTGGGAGAGAAAGCTTTTAAATGGGATTTGACTCTTCCACACTCACATGAATCACATTTTAAGCAACATCCAGCTTACATAGATGTTTGTTTATTTTTTATTAAATCTCATTACCTTTTTTCAGTTCAGGTTATCTTATATAAATCTTGCAGACGGATATAGAGTTGGACTGGCTGTCCAACTGTATTGTACAGTGAAATATATGTTTGATAAGATGTTCAATAAAAACACCTGGAATAAAACAATATGCCAGACATCCCACAGAGCTCTGTTCATTCAGTAATCTGAATATGGACAGGGCGTGCCACAACTGTAAATCTACAGTAATATGGTTTAGTATGCCACCTAAACTGTCCAGCTAGCTAAGAGGAACATTAATCAGAGAGGTAGGCAAGAAGCAAATGGTAACTCTGGAGGAGTTGCACAGCTTAAATGGGAGAAACTGACACAATATTTGTTGTGTCCTGCTGAAATCAAGCCTTTATAGAAGAGTTGCAGGAAGGAATCCATTGTTTAACAAAAGCTAAAAAAAAGTTTTATTTGCAGTATTTATGCAGTTTGCATAAGGCACATATACGAAAACCCAGACATGTGGAAGAAAGTGCTCTTGTCAGGTAAAACCAACATTGAATTTTTAGACTGCGTGCAAAGCGCAATGTGTAGAGGAAAACGAAATATGCACATCTCCCTGAACACACCATCCCTTTGTTGGAAGATGGTGGTGGCAGCATCATGTAGTGGCAATGCTTTTCTTCATCAGGGACAGAGAAGATGGCTGGAGGCTAATACAGTGCAAAACTAGAAGTGGGCTTTCACCTTCAAGCAGGGCGATCACAGCATTATCATGTGTTAGAATGGCCCAGTCAAAGTACAGACTTAAATCCAATTGGGAATTTATTGAAAGATCTGAAAATGTCTTTTTATACTGTCGAGAAATCAAAAGCAATACTGATTTTGTTATTCATACAAACCGGTTTTGTTACAAGTTTTTATCTGCAGACCTCGCTCTGCGAATGTTTTTTTTCTCTCTTTTAAAGTAGAGACAATCCCTGAGACATTTTCTAATGCAATTTGGTTCATGCCCTTTGGGACCTAACTCGGCTCTTCCTCTAACCTCTTCTATGAGCAGTTAAGATGGAGGGTGTGTCAGAACGAGACGTTACACAGGATGATGGAGGAAGAGAGCAGGATGATAGCAGATGAGGGAAAGGCAGTTTCAAAGATTGATAGCAAGCGCTTAGCTCAGGTACACAGTCTGCTCAGAGAATACGGCACACAAAGCTGCTCTTCTTCAGATGAACAGGTTGACCAAACTGACGATAAAAAAAAAGCTAAGCTGACACACGTGCACAGAAGTGCTCATTAGTTCACCCAGCCAGTCTTGCTCACACTCTTGGAGTGCTTTGAGAGGCGACCGGCCAATTATCCGACTGCAAAGCAAGCCAGCGGATCTTCTTAGCAGGCCACCAATTACTGTTCAATCTTATACGGCCCGCAGGAGATTTCCCTCAGAGCACACACACAAGAAGCAGCAAGAACTCTGCGTAAGTGAATGACAGGAGGTAAGGCCAGTTGGAGCCAAGGGAGCGTGTCGTTAACCTCACTCTCATCATTGGCCTTTAAACAAATCCACCTTAAATTTCAGCAAATACAATCATTCCTACAAAATATGGTTATGACAGACACATGCCTCTAAATCCAGTGTAATTACAAGGCCTCGCAGCCAGCAAAGAGGACTTTTCCTAAATGTCGCTTCAGGGGAATAAACAGTCCACATGTCAGTATTCCCTCAGGTTACTCTGTGTCTGCACCACAGACAGCCTCATGGGACCTGAAGCCCCAAATTATAGTAATTAATCTCCTTAGGGCATGTTTTGTGAACTGAAATCTCTCGTAAGCTCTGTGTGTACATTTGTTGTGATAAGTTAAGATTTAGAAACAAACAATGTCCATGATCATGTTGGGGGAGGGCGGTTTAACAGCTTCAATGAATTCAATTAAAGTCCATTCTTTTTATACCTCTTCAAAATCTCTACAGTTCATTTTACATATTAAAAAATAATCTGGTGATTTTTTTTCGGTTGTTGAGCCTGGTAGGAAACCACACAGTGGGGCTAAGCAAGGTTTCCAACAACCCTCCATGGACCGCTGGAATTGTTTCATTTGACATGCCATGGCCAGGGCTTGTGGTCCCACATTCATTTTGTTGTCATCTTGCAAAGTCCAAGGCGTCTTCAGGGAGTTTGGCCCGAGAGGAATGATAGCACACTGTCATTCCAAGCTGTGCCCGGATTCCCTGAGGAACCTGTCATAGGATTCCTGTCTGTGGGAGGACAGTGGTTACAGTTGGTTTTATGTGGTTGAAATTGTTGAAATGGTTCCAATTCAATCACATAACTGGATGAGTGACTTAAAGCATTGTGTGTTTGTGGTATTACAATTCGTCTAGTTCGGTTTTTATTTTCTTGTTTGGTTTTGTAATTGTGACAAATTTGAGCCATATCATCTCATTTGGCGTCCAAACTGGATTGGTTATTTTTTCCCCTTGTTATACAGAGTCTGCGCCGATGACAGACAGACAGACAGACTTATTTTTGTGTGCTATTACCTGAGTGTTGTCTTTGGCTTTGACCTTTTATATTAATACACAGTCTGAAACCATGTGTCCTTGTGGTCTCAAGTATTGCTTTTCAAGTGTACCTGACAAAAATAGTTAAAATTGCCCAAACAGATACAAGTATCTTATTAAAAAAGGCTCTTTGGCTTAAATTCTTTGATTCAGCTAAACTTCAAAAAGTCTATAACTTTGTCTTTGCATTTACTGTCTTTATTCCTAAAAACTTAAAGGCCCTTTGAAAGGTTATTAATGGTTATCTTTTTTTTATAGTTTCCATTATTAAACTGATTTAATTCAGTAATTTCCCATGGATGATACAAAACCCTTTGAATATCCTGACTAATGACAGATGCTGCATAATTATGCCCATGCTGTCTGTTTACCTGTACAGGCAAAGCCAATGTGAACATCCAGGGGGATGAAGACTCTGTGGAGAGCTTTCCATTAAAACCGGTGAGAATAGCTTTCGTCCTGGTGATTCACGGACGAGCTTCTCGCCAGTTTCAGCGTCTCTTCAAAGCCATCTACCACACCTCCCACTTCTACTATATACATGTCGACCAGGTGAGCCGCAGAGAACCTGAAACATGATCTGAAACAGGATCCAAGCTACTCTAAGACATATTTGCCAGTGGTTTTGTTTCTGCCCTGTCTCTTTCAGCGCTCCAACTATCTGCACAGGCAGGTGCAGGTCTTGGCTTCCCAGTATCCCAACGTGAGGGTCACGCCCTGGCGCATGGCCACCATCTGGGGGGGAGCCAGTTTGCTGACCATGTATCTGCGCAGCATGGCTGACTTGCTGGCCATGAGAGACTGGAGTTGGGATTTCTTCATCAATCTCAGCGCTGCTGACTACCCTATCAGGTAAAAGAGGACATCACATTAAAGCCAAGTGAGAAAGTTCTGAAATAAAGATATTCAGAGTTCAATAAATACCTGTAATCTTTAAATGCTGTACAGTGTTAAGAAGCATTGGTCAGAATTTTATGGCTGATATCCAATCTTAGTTTTTTTTACCATCTAAAAGCAATTGTAGTGATTTTTTTTCTTTAAGAAAAATAATTGAATATATAAGAACAGCATTTGTCCTCCTTTTGTAATTAATAATTATTTACATTAAGAACAGAAGCTTTAGGGTCCTATTTTAGCTATGAGTGCAGTTAGCGCAGCTAGCATAACTAAATTAATGGTCTCCACTTGAGTGTTATAGAGAAGAAGGTTCTAGAGCAGAACTATTCAGTTTCCAATCCCCAAATAATGAGACTTGTGTTTACGAGTATAAAAGATGTCACAAGTAAGTCAATAAAAACAGTGGTATAACAACAAGACATCAACATCAGCTACAAAAATATTATTGTTATCTATTTGTAAATGTTGTTGTTCATCTCTTCATGACCCCGGTGGGTCTGCTGTTTGGGAATCACTGTTGTAGAGAATCTAGATCTATACCCTGACTATGAGGTTTCCATAAGACTGTTAACTACTGTAATTCCGGCATTCCCCATGACAGAAAGAGTTCAAAAGGATAAAACAGAGCTAATATTTTGCCTTAGTTCAGCCTTCCTGGTATCTGATGAAATTCTTGCTCTCTCTTACTCTCTCGCCGTCTGAATGAACCACAGACATGTTGTCATGTTGTAGAAAATAAAACATGACATGTTGTCATGTTGTAGAAAATAAAGCTTTGTTTTGAGTGGCTTCTAACGTTTCTGTGCTTTCTGAGTTCATCACCACAGTGATACTAAAGATAGCTAACTTCTTCCTTCGATTACAGAATCCACACTAAAACGTGATGTTTCAGGGCCAGTAAGTCTGAAAGTCATCCAATTTCCAGATGTTTTTTGTGCTTTGCTAATACTGTGCAGAATTTTGACCAAGTTTATATATTTAGTTCATATTATATTTCCAAAGAATTTGACTTTTTTGTCATGTTATAAATTGTTTTAAATTGTCTCAGTTAGAAGTTTTTCATGCCCCCTACAGGCGTTTAACATTTTCCTTCTAATGTTTTCTGGTTAATAACAAACGTTTAATGAACAAAGTGGGCAGGAGGCAGATAAAGGAAACATGTCAGGTGTAGAAAAAGCAGATGAGCAGCATATAGTAATTTATTTGAGGAACAGCTATTTTTAGTAGACTATGATTTGACACAGTGCTTCATCCCTTGAGCAAGGAGCCTTTCAAAAAGCCTGGAGAACTGTTGATCGAGTACGCCTTTAAACATAAGAAGTTTGGCATCTTGGAAGTAAAACATAAAGAAACGAGGGATGACTAAAGACTAATGCAGTGCATTGTTGAAAATGATTTTCCTTAAAAGAATGCTGTCAACACAGTACTATCCCACTTTCAGTCAATGCAGAAGTAATCCAATACGCTCCGTTCTATGCTTCTGTCGTTAACTGTGAGCTTTAAATACAGTCAAACCAAACAGATCGATGATGTAGAACCTCTGCTTTCTTAACCACTGCTCATTCATAGCCTTTTTTCCTCTTAGCTCCCACTATATTGAATAGGTTACATGTTGAAGTGATTGCGATTTAATTGGCTAGGGCCAAAACACATTGACTTTCCAGGTCTGTTGTGGACCTCACAATCCGAGAGTCATCCCTCCAACTCAAAAACATCCCACTTAAGGAGCTGTAAAGTGTAATTAACTGCTGCAAAGTAGGCACAGGCTAGACATGAAGTCATGGAAATAGCCTTTTGGAAGAGAATTTTTTCATGACTGGTGTGAGTTTACAGTCCTTCTGGGATTTGAGGGTCTGCTGGGTTTTTGAAGTAGCTCCACAGCAGCCAATTAAAACCCCCCTATTAAGAAGAGAGTTATCTCCGCTGCACAGCCAGATGTCCACCAGTTGAATTTAGACAAGCTATAATGGCTACTGGGTAAAAGAGCTGCGATGTCTCCGCAGCTGGAGCGAAGATGCTGGAGCATGTGTAAATTTGGATCATGGGATGGTTCAGTCTCATGTTTTTGACATTAACAATGACATGCTTTGATTTTATGTCTCCGCTCCTGAATCTATGCTCTGTGCACAACTCTTACCATCTTAATTCTGTTCTCAGCCCCTGTTTGTTGAACGTTGTGCAGATTTATCCTCTCTAAACGCTTGTTAGGCCGTCTGATTAAATGTATTTGCAAGTGGGACCATTTTTTTTTAATTATTTTATGTTTGCCTTCTCATTGGCATGTGGAGGGTGTTGGTGTTGGAAAAACGGCTGACAGTGGAGGTTTTTAAGCCTCGTGTACTGGGAAACGAAACGATTGATGAAGCGATAGAGGGAGCGGAGAGGCAGAAATGACAGGAAAAGGAGAACAAATAGGCAGAATTAGAGGAGGTGAATGAGAGGAAACTCCACATTTTGGATCCACGCAATATGAAAAAATGGACATTGCGCTCTTGTATTTAACCAAGTCTGTGAAGTACGTGTTTTTATTGAGTTGAACTTGCAGATCTTTTTTTTTCTCCAAGTGTAAGGTCCAGGTTCAAGACTAAGCTGCTCCAGTGCCCTCAAGCAACAAACTGACACCCATTCAGCCTTCCTTTCAGCTGACAACCCTTTCTTCCATCTTTAGGAGGGCATTTGAGGAAAGAAACAATATTTTTACGCTGGAAGGAACAGCTTAACCTTATTATTTTGGACTTACTAGCACAAAAACATGAGTGAATAAACAGATGCTTCAATTCTGTGAGGCTGTAAAGCCGCCGAGGGTACTAGAGCTTTACAAATTACTGTACTTAACCAGGCTAAATATTTAACTGAATATTTAAAGCCACCAAACAAAGTTTACAGTTACAGTTACATTGAGCACTAGTGGTTTATTTTCTCCTTGAGGGCACATATTTCGTGTGTTGTTCATGGTTTTGCATCCTAAAAATAATTCTGTGCGGTATGATAATCATGAGTAAGAATACCACAATTCACCTTATTTTACAACAATAAAAAAAATGTATACCATGAAGGAATTATTTCTGTTTAAAACAGAAAAACAGCAATTATAAATTCTGCTGCTAAAACACTAACTTTTGACATAAAGCTTTTTAGAGTTGTGATTGTACTTTCTATACCATTTTTTTTGATACATAAGCAGAACTCTAAACAAAAGTTAAGTCATTTTAAGTGCTTATTGTGGAGAATACTAAAACATTTTGCCACTGTGCTACTAATATAGTAACACAAATACAACAAGCTGACACTAGCTGGTTACTTAGCTTTGCTGTCTGCTCTGGTAGAGCAGTCAGTCCACTTAACAGAATTGCTGCTGCAATTTTGCAAATTGTAGCTTTAAAACAATGCTACCCTAATAAGAGTGATTGGCACTTTTCCTATAGTTTTCACACAGTGACTGCCTGTGCTTTTCAAACAGACAAATTTGTATTTTGTGCAGGAGAGTTAAAAGTGCAGTAGCCTTGTTTAGGCCAGCTGGCTGGCAGTGTTCAGCAACAGGTGGGGGAGGGGCAGTGCTGTGTTACTCTACACTTCAAACAGCCAGAGTAAACTCATTTAAGCACTTTCCCCTACCACCAGGTGTCTGTTCAGTAATGATAAAAACTATATTTGGTAAATGGTACAACTTTGCAGAATGCGACATACTGTCAATCTGTTTATAAATTATAATTGAACTGCGGCACATTTAGACTTTCATACTAACATACTGACAACCACTTTATAAATGATTTATTAATCAATCAACAGATAAATCTGGAATTATGCATCTGGAAAAGTCTGGAATTTTGTAACTGAAAAATATGGAGTAACCATGGAAAGAAAACTCCACCTTCTGAGACAGCATCCACCCAATAGATGAATCCCATAAACTTTAACTGTCCAGCATGCAGTGCTTTTTTCTAAAAATTACAATAACTTTCATTTCCGAAGGTTGTGGGCCGATGTGAATGCACTGTGTTGTTGCAGTCTGGAATGCGGGGGGCTCCCCTTGGCCCTGCACTGCCTGACTATTATTATCAGTGGGACTGGAGACAAGCATTATTTCCCCCCCAATTCCCTGATGATGTCTGTTCTGTCGCATGGATGGCTCTCAAAGGCAATCCTAAAGCTGCTCACACCGGCAGAGAGGCTGCTGCGTGTCCACTGGGACATATACCATGCATGTTTGCACTGGTGTCTGTGTGACTTTGAGTCCAGTCTGGCTGGAAGATGAGTTACGCTCCCCTGTTTGTCAGGAAGCGTAGGCCTCTTTCCCAGCTTTTACCTTTGCCATCTGTTAGCTTTTTGAGCTCTGTTTTTTAAAGACCCTTTTATAGATTTACTGCTGCTTTTTAAAAGTCCCAACCTTGTGAGGCAATGTCTCAACGTCTCATCTGCGTCATGTTATTCATGGGGGGTAACAGTATTGCACAGCTTCAGTCCTGTGGTTCTACTGGATGCCATTCCTGATTTGGAAAATAAATGACTCATTGTATGAAAGTGAACTAACCGTAGATCCTGTTGGGAAAAAACAATGATGAATGGAGGAATCTGTGTCTTGTCTTCATGATTGTCATCACAGCAAGTAAAATAACATACAGATGCTTGCAAAAGTATTTACACTCGAGTGTAATATAATAACTCAAGCATACACTTGAGTTATTATATACTTTGAGTTATTGTATACTTCCCAGCTATTTTCGAACATGTTGCAAGCATCAAATTCAAAATGAGTGACAATTTGCAAAATACAGTTTACACAAAGTTTTTCAGTCTGAACATCAAATATCTGGTCTTTGTTATGTATTCAATTGCATATATAGGTTGAACAAGATTTATAAATCATTGTATTCTGCACCCAGTTCTTGTCTTTAAAAAATGATAGCAGTTGTTTGTTGTATAATCACTTCAATCTGGAAAAAGGACGGTTTAATTTAAACATTAAACGCAAAAACGTTAAATGAAATGTGTGTCTTTATAACTTCTGCTGCAGTAGGATGTGTGTTTCACAGCTTATTCCTTAACATATTCATTGCATACACAGTCCAGGTGAGGGAAGGGAGGGTTGAACAATACAGCGTTGTAAATGAGATATCATTTTAATCCCCATGACCTATTTTTTTTTAAGAGCCCCAGCAAATCTTGAGTGATGGGGTCCTTCGTGGGTCCTTGTGTTTGAGCTCTTATTGCTGCTTTAAAACAGACAGAAAAAGATGATGTATGTACTGCCATCATCCAGAAATTCGTTTAAAGCCGGTCTCAGACAGATCGGATGTGTCTTCTGAGGGATAAACTCATTAATAATGATGACTAAGGATGGAAATCCTTTTTAAATCTAAACCTGGCACGCCACAGCTCTGCGTAACGTTGATGTTAATGGGGTAAAAGAGAACAACCAGACACCCCTAATATTCAAGTGTCAGTATAGTTAAACTATGAAACAAAAGACGTTTCCTTTCCTAGCTTTAAATCCATTCCCAGCTTCCTTTTCACATTTAAGTTTATAAACGTCCACATTACAGCAATATAAACTCATTTGGAGCCACAGCCGGCTTCTTTGAGTGTTTGTAATGCCACAAAACCAAACGTATAAATTTCCCGTCTTAAGTGAGCAAAGAAGTGTTCCTGTTTCTGCTCCTGCGGGCGAAACCAGCTTTTAGATTCCAAACTGCACATACATCGAGTGGAGGAACGGAGCAAACACATTCCTGAGCAGAGGAGGGTGAACTTAAAATTTCACGGAGGAATATTTGAGGTTTTTGAGGCCATCATGGACGGGCTTCGAGTCACACATACCAAACAATTAAAGATGTTGCCTGTATCGCTCCTCCACTTCCTTGACTGTGACATCAAATTTTAATGATGAATCCAATTACATGTATGGAAAGCAAACATTAAGTAAGTAAATTAAGTAAATTCATTCATTCAAAATGAACAGTTGTTGAGATATATGGCCATAAATTTCACAAAAAAGGCACTTCCAGACTACTCCTTTACGCTCTTTTATGACAAAGAAGGGGAACCCCGTCACGTAAACAGACTGCTGACTGCTGCTACAGTGGCTGACAACACAGACAGTAGCAAAGAATCTGATGTTTCTTTAGATATCTTTCAGTCACTATCAGTGAAAGAAGCAGGAGGAGAGTCAGTCAGCTGTCATCAGATGGCAGAGCCCAAGTACTTTGACGTGCGGACGGACATCTAATTCGACCAGAGTCTATTTTTGCTGATAGCGCTGTTTTTAATGCAACAATTCTCACACATTGAATGACCTGAGACTTCCCCTTCGTCATTTCTGGGCGACTGTGGACTTGTAAAATTTAACAATGAAATATATCTATTTTGTGTCACAACTGTCTTTTAGCACGTCTTTAATCCTAAAATAATGTCAATTACTGCCCAATTTCTTCACTATTAGGATGTTTTCTTTCAATTTCTGCATTCGTGGGAAAAGCCCTGTCACAGGCACTTTAAAAGCTATTTAGGACTGTGTTGCTATTTGCAATTTTGATGCTATTTGCAATTTTGATGAATGACTCCATGCACCGACGCTGTAGAGCGGTCTGCTTCTCCAGTACATGGGCTATACAGGCTAAAAGCTTTGCTCTGCAGGCTCTGCCTCAGTCAATGGCTCTCACATCTCATCTGCGGCGGAGCCTTTCACGATGGCTGGGTTTGTCTTTCTGAAAAAGAGCAGTGAGGCTCAAGGATCAGTGGGGGGAGGGACAAGTGCATATTAATGTCATTTCCCCCTGAAGGAGCAATTTCACTGCCTAGGGGGTTTATCTTAGGAGGTCTTGAGCCATAAAGCTAACGGATGATGTGTTGCACCCGCCCGCACACACCGTGCGTCTGCTGGCGTGCACACTGGCAGTACAGTGCACAGTCGTTGTGCACAGACACCCAATGCCTGTAGGCACGAAGCCAGACACACACATGCAGACAGAACCAGGGGAATTCATGTCAAGCTCCAGATTTGCCACCTGAGTGGTCACCCTGTCCACTGGGTGTAGTTTGCTAACTGTCAGCCCTGTGGCCACCCTGTCTCGCAGTGCTGTTCACACACAGAGATACACACTCCTATCTTAGAGAGCCTAGCGCAGGTCATCACACCGCTTAATTTAAAGTGTTGATTCATTGCAACAACAAACTTAAATGTATTTATGAAGAAAAATATGGAAGGTGTGCCTGTTCATTTGTTTTTAGTCCTCATTAGTCAATAATTTTAAGATAATTTCTAGAACCCTCTGTATTTGCTGCAATTACAGCTGCAAATGTTTTGAAGTGTGTCTCTACCTGCTTTGCACAGAGACGTCTTTAAAAATAGCTCCATTCAGATCAGAGAGAGTTTCTTCTGTAACGATCAATTTTTAAGTCTTACCACATATTCTTAATTGGGTTTAGGTCTGAACTTTGACTAGGTCATTCTAGCACATGAACATTACTTTAAGCCTTTTACAGAATTATCCTAATTGCCATCAGCTCTGACCAGTTTCACTCTTCCCACTGGAGAAAAGCACAGGATGATGCTGCCACCACCATGCTTCACTGCAGGGAGTGTTCATTGTGACTTGCAGTGTTAGGATGCTTTAGTACTATGAAAACTCCTCAGACCTCTGGTGTGGAGCAGACAAGTGAACTCCAGTCTTTGTTTGCTTTGAAGCGAACCTTAGTACAGCTCGCTTACAGTGGGAATTCAACCCACAATCCAGAGAGCCAAATGAGAAAGTAATATTACATGTTATTTACACAGATGTATGGGATCTTAAAACGTTTAAACCTTTGCTTGACATCTGTGGGATCCCTGCAGCACATCACAGTCTCACCCTCTCAGGTATATTTTCTGTACTATTGTATTTGTCTCAACCATACAGAGCAACATGCTCAATAAAAGTTGTAACTACATGATGCCGTTCAGGCAGCTTGGTCTGCTTTAAAAAGTGCACTTTCAAAGTGAACTAAAATAAAACAAAGTGTGAAAACTCTTGGCACCCCCTTTACAATTATACAAAGTCTCCTGGGTCATTATGGTGTAAGAACATCCTTAGAATCACAGAAAATGCTTTTTATGTAGGCCAAAAAGTTTGATTTTGTTCTCATGTGATAAAAGCAATGTCTTGCACGTGCTTACTGTGTCCCCTACATGGATTAGGACAGCCATGTTTTGATAGGTCTGTGCTTGTACAATGTTCTTTCCATCTTTAGATGACTGATTGAACAAAGCTTTGTAAGATGTTCAGTGCTTAGACACTTTCTACCTGAAATTCTAATATTATTCTAGGTGTAGAGAATGCATCAACTAGCAGTAGTGGGATATATACTCCATCTTGGCTGTATAACGACTGGAAGCAGTTTTAGGCCAATTTGCATGTATAGACTATAAGGGGTTAAACTAAGTGTGACATTTAAGAGTGGCGATGCCCCGAAATAACTTTACGTAGAGTGGTTGGAACTGATAAATAACTGAATTGGAATGTATGTACCTGAGTTTTGTGAAGTGCCTTGAGACGACATGTGTTGTGAATTGGCGCTATATAAATAAAACTGAATTGAATTGATGAATCTTCTGTTGTTTAGAAACAATACAGTTACAATTTACCTCAGAATTTTTCCACTCTTAGATGTGTCTTTTCCTAATCACATCTGATTCAAATCATTGCATTAACTCTTCAGCAGGCTATCAAGTACTGCAGAAGCCTGTCGGTCATCCCTTTATTTAGATCAGGTCTGTGGCAGCAGGGAAACACACGCAGGACAATGGGGTTTGGGCCTGACTTCCCCAAGGGCCTTTGTGGGGTGCCTTGAGATGACGTTGTAAATAAGTGCTATATAAATAAATAAACTGAAACTATCTCTGTACTTATGCTGCTATAGGCTTAGGCTGCTGGAGGACATAATGACGACTTTCACCCTCTTCGCTACATTCTCACACTACTCTTCAATTTTACATTATTTGCTGTTATTTCAGCTTTTAACTTTGTTCTCTCTCTTTTCTCTTCTTAGAAGCTACACCTGGCCTGACTCTGTGTCTACCTGTGACACCTTTCTGGAGGGGGGCATCGTCCAAGCTTCTGCTGGCAACAACTTAATGCTCACCCTCTACCGATGATCCACATGGCCCTGTCTTTCAGTGTTTTACCCTTTCTCTCTCCTAGACATGGCTACTGACTGAGCTTTTACTGTAACTAACTCTATGTGCTCTCTTTCAGACTCTAATCTTGAAAACTGGCTCAGAGTTTATATGTTCTTTCTTTCTAGGTGAAACGACTAAAGGAGCTACATCCATTAACATTTACTTTTCCTTCCCATAGAAAGTACTCCTGGATCAGTGCTTCTTTGTTCTCTTTGTGTCTCTGCTCTGTTCTCTCTAACCCCCAGTCGGTCGTGGCAGATGGCTGCTCACACTTAGCCTGGTTCTGCTGGAGGTTTCCTCCTGTTAAAAGGGAGTTTTTCCTCTCCACTGTCGCTACATGCATGCTCAGTATGAGGGATTGCTTCAAAGTCAACGCCAGTGACTGTCCACTATCTCTACATGCTCATTCAGGAGGAGTGAATGCTGCAAGTCACTGACTGGATGCAATCTGCTGGGTTTCCTTAGACAGAAAAACTTTTTATCCAATTTGAATAAATAACAGAATCTGACTGCACTGTTCAGTGGTTAGGACTAATTGGAATGTATGTACCTGACTTTGTGAAGTGCCTTGAGACAACATGTGTTGTGAATTGGCGCTATATAAATAAAACTGAATTGAATTAATAATCTATAGATTGTAACACACTTTTAATCCATAAATCACTGTTAATATGATTCTTCCTACGTCATACATATTCTCAAAGGTTCTCTGGCTAGTCTGGCACTTACAGAGTCAACTTAAAAACATGAATTTGTTCAAAACCTGGGTAAACATTGCTATGTCCCATACATTTTGTGTAAACATATTTTACTTGAATATATTACTTGAACTAAACAGTTTTAGCTTTGAGTTTGTTACACTTTGTTGTCTTTGTGTTGTTCCCAGTGATTTGCCAATTATAACTCTGTATAATTTATATTTTTAAGGCGTCTTTTACAACCAGGCTGTAACAGATGAACCCATTTGCGTAACTGTCCTCCAAAAAGCCATTAAACCTATAATTTGTGCTGGAAAATAAATTTTCCTGCACTATACAGTACTCACCATATGTTCCCTGTCAAGAGTAAGTCATTTTCTTTTTATTTCAGGAGCAATAACCAGCTGGTGGCCTTCTTGTCCAAATACAGAGACCTGAATTTCATTAAGTCACACGGCAGGGACAATGCAAGGTAAGATGCACATTTTTAATCTTTTTAACCTCACTGTAGCAGCCCTCTCCTGCTCTCTGTCTCTTTTATCCACTCATACCCAAACTTGCAGCACATACGGTGCAGCACTTGTACAGCGTGCACACTGAATCATGACGCAATTAGCTCCCGTCTGTGGGCTCTATTAATTAACGTTCTTGGTGGGGCGAGGGTACTGCCAGAGCTCCGGTTGATGCTGACACCACCCCGCTTTTCTGCCTTGTCATGCCCTTGTGGCAGACCAGTCATCACGTTGCACCGCAGGCAAAAAGACCCCAAAACAGAGGGAACGAATGTCCTGCAAGGATGCATGAGTCAGTGTGACTCAGCTCTACCTTTGTGTGATTTCTGCCGCTGTGTTCGATCACATGCTGCCCTCTGACATAAGGAAAACTGCAGCTTGTTTATTAAAATGCAATGCAGACACATTTGATTATATTAAACATCTCAACAGTTGCTTTAATCGCTTTACCCCCCATTTAACCCATAGATTAATGTCTGAGTGTGTGGCATCAGTTAAACACATTAACCGTGTGTATCACCATTCAGGGAGCACTCTGACCTGCCTGACCTAAATTTGACTCCCTGCATCCAACACTTGATCTGTTTGCAGGAGTAACACTACCTGCTGTGCCCCCAGGCTGTCACTGCAGAGGGTGTAGTGAAATATTTAGAGAGCAGTTGTAGCTGCTCAGCTCTCTGTGCAATATTTATGCGTCCCATTTTTATTTTATTTTTTGTGTGTTTTATTTCTTTAAAGAGAACAGTGTTTAAAATTGTCAGGAAAGATGTTTCTTCCAGAGTTTGATAGAAGTAGGGGAATGTTGTTTTCTTGTTTAAGCACATGCACTGCTATAACAGTATAAGGTGTTGGCAGAGAACCTACTGTATGTACTCAACTCTGCAGCTCAACCTACAAATGCAGGTTACACATGTTGCACTATTTAAAGAGAAATACACATTTTTTTATGAATAATTAGTAAACAGAGTAAACAGAACTGAATATAAATAGTCCAACAAACTGGTGAAAACAGGAAAACTGATTGGCATATGCAGGTAGACTTAATGAAGCTAATTAGCGTGGGGAGCAGTGGCATAAAAACACAATCTGAACATGAAACTAGATCTAACAGATCTAAAAGAATATAACTAAAGAAATAAATGCCATAACAAGAAGTAACAAGAGAAAAGCTGCTCATAAGAAAACAAGCCAAATATGATCACAAATGACCAAAACCAAACACTAGATGAATCGTGACAGTACCAACTTTTTCTCATGAAAGAAGACTTGTATCCAGGAGTCAGCTGTGTGACCAGATCGTTGTTTGTCCTGATTAGGTTCATCCGTAAGCAGGGTCTGGATCGTCTCTTCTATGAGTGTGACACTCACATGTGGAGGCTGGGCGACCGAAAAATCCCAGAAGGCATCTCTGTAGACGGTGGATCTGACTGGTTCCTCCTCAACCGCATGTTTGTCGAATATGTGATCAACTCCAAGGACAATCTGGTCACCAACATGAAGCGATTCTACGCGTACACTCTGCTGCCTGCTGAGGTAACACAGGCCACCGCACAAACACGGGCGAGGTCCCTAACTAGCAAGCACTGATTTGTATTTGCGCTGCATCATTTAACAAAAGACTCTCACACTGTTTTCCTTTTGTTAATGTGAGTTGACTCAAAGCTGGACAGAAAGTCTTAGATTGAGGGGAAGATGTGAGATTGTACATTCTCAGCCATTAATTTAGGTTAGGTGAAAACATAAACTTCTGCAGAGAAATTGAATGTTTTTCATGAGCTGCCTTGAATCTTATTTTCTTTCTGCTCCCAATCCTATTTCCTCTTGTGAATTGGCTTGTGTGGGAAAACAACAGGCACGCAGTTTTCTAATTTTCCGTCTCTTTTGTTTTTTTCCACCTTATCTCGCTGGCTATTTCGGTTCCTCATTTCCCAGTCGTTCTTCCACACCGTGCTGGAGAACAGCGGCCACTGTGGGAGCATGGTGGATAACAACCTGCGCATCACAAACTGGAACCGTAAACTGGGCTGCAAGTGTCAGTACAAGCACATCGTGGACTGGTGTGGATGCTCTCCCAATGACTTCAAGCCTTCAGATTTTCACCGCTTCCAGGTAAACGCAACACACAGGCTATTCTGATCGATCAGCAACAACCCTTAAATGGTTTCTTGGTGACAAATTGACTTTTTTCTTCTCCCTGTTAAAATGGGGTTGTAAGATTAATGTTAGTTTCAAAAACAACTAAAAACACACTGCTAAAAAGAAGTTATCCACCACATTTTAGGTTACTTTTGTTTTTTGTTTTTTTTTTTATAAAACTTAAATGTTTCGAATAAATACCCTGATTTGGACATCAGACAAGCTTGGTTAAACTTAACTTTTATTAAAAATAAAAAGTTTTCAAATACTTTCATTTATTAAGAGAAAAGCTACAGAAACCAACTTGGTCCTATGTGAAATATTAGTTGCTCCTCTTTTTGTTGTTAAAGCAGGAGCAAACCCCCGGCCCAGTTAGTACCTAACCTGTAGGATCAAGAAATCATTTAAATTGGGGGCCCAACACTAGTCGTAACGAGCTACTATCCTGCAACTTTTAGATGAATCCCTTCTGCAACACAACTGAATGAAATGGCTTTGGGACCAGCAAACTACAGGGTGGGCCAGGTTTTCTCCATCTTTGGAAAGCAAAGCAGGCCTCTTCTACCTCAGTTAAAGTTTACTGTTCATGACTGAACATTGAGAAACAGACTGGGCAGCAATAGCATCCATAGCAGAGATTCAAGGCCACAACCACTCATGACCAAGACGAACATAAAGGCCAGTCTCACATTTGCCTCTTGGAGATCATCAGATCTTCAAGAGGACTGACAAGATGATGATCTTCTGTGGACTAAAGACACAAAAGTGGAACTTTCTGGAAGGTCCAGTTACATCTGGTGTAAAACTAACATGGAATGATAAACAGAAGAAAATTAAGGTTTTGGGGTGGCCTAGTTAAGGTATATCCAATTGAGTTATGGCGGCATGACCTCAAAGCCTTTCATGCCCTCCAGCGGGGCTCAAAAATCAATTCTGTAAAAAAAAGTGGGACAAAGTTTCTCCACAGTGATGCTGGGAACTCTTTATCAGTTATCACAAACACTGTGTGGCTGTTACTGCCATCAAGGGGGGCACAACTGGTCATTAGGTTAAGAAGACAATTGCTTTTTCACATATGGTCAGGTTGGTTTGGATACCTTTTTACCTTAAATTAAAGCGTCATTTAAAAACAGCTTTTTGTATGGAGTCAGGTTATGTTTGTCTGGTAATACTACTTGTTTGATGATTTAAAACACTTAATTGTAACAAAAAAGCAAAAGCAGAAGAAATCTGTTCGGGGACAAATACGCTTCACAGCAATGTCACTAAAAGCACATTTTCTTTTATGTTTATGTTGTCATAAATTTTATTTTGCATTCAACTCAAGCAGCTACACAGTATAGCTGAAAAATAGAATTCCACTAGTGGCCATTAGACATTTTAGTGTTTAAACCTTACCTGACATGACATTTAAAAGGTCAAGGTCAACTTTACAATGAGTCGAAGGTAGTAGCTCAATAAGGCAGTTTTAACCTTAACTCTTGCTTTTTACTGCCAGAAAAGGCATGATTTCTCCTGAGGTGTAGCCCCCTAGAGTCTTACACTGAAAAAATTGAAATCTTTTTATCTTCCTTCCAATTTTACCTTTAGTTCAGTGTTTGACTCCTTCTGTTTGTGCCTTCCTTCACACAGTGCAGATCTCAATACATAGAGAAACTAGCAGCTGCAGCAGTTGTACCAGTCTCTCTTTCAGGGGGAAAACACTTAGATGGTCAGAAAAGATTTGATAGTATGCACGGCCTGTTATGTTGATCAGTTTGCTCTAGAGCTATCCTAAGGTTAGCATGTTTCCTCTTGATTTCGATGTGAATTGTTGATATTTCGGCTTGTAACACATTTCAGAGTGGCCTTAGTTGATAATGTGCAGATAAAACAGAAGAAGTCCATGATTTTGAAAATTATTTAAACAAAACAGACAAAACCCCAGGTCTTAGCAGTTAATACTTGGCATCAGCCTTATGAAATATGCGCATTTTTTAGCCAATACCGTTTTTAAAATAAGAAATACTTAATGTCTGTCAAACTCTGTTAACTTTAGTCTTGTTCATCGATCTGATATTTCATTACTCCTTCTCCTAAATACGTTTAGAAATATAGTTAAAAGGAAAAAAAAGAAATGCTATTTCGGTAATGAAAGGCCTCATAAATAATTACAAACAGATATGTCAAACACCTTCCTCAGGGAAGCTGTTAAACACTAAAGCCAACATGATAATATGTCTCCCTTTCTTGCACGAGTGCTACATTTAGTAGAAAATCAACAGAAGTTAGTAATAATAAAAAGAGCTGTCCTCTTGCGCTCAGCGTCCCACCACAGTCACTGTCAATATGTGCAAAATAACATCTCCATTAAGGATGACCCTTATAGAGGAGAAAAAAACAGCAGCTCTGAATAGTTCCTATTTGCTTTTGGTATTAGGAGAGAGTGGGGATTTGGTTGGCTTATTAAAATAAAATAAGTTTGTTTTACTATTTGACTTTCAGGGGTCACTTAAAGCAGAAAAAGCTGCAGTACAAAGTGACCCTAAATTTTCTGCCTCAGCTTAGCTGCATTTTTACTCGTATCCTTCAAGTGGTAAGTCCCTTCATCTGTCCGGCTCTCCACACACCAGCCATCACACTGACCTCTGCTCTCCCTTTGCCAAACCCGGCTGTCTCGCCTCTGTCTCTGGCAGATCGGTGCCAAGCATTACCCTGAGCTCCTTGGCGCTGCTGCTTCGTCTGGTTGGCACCCAACATGGTTTCAGTGAGGTCTGACCCTGGAAACAAAGCAGCCCTGTTATATGATTAACTGATCCTCTTATTAATTATTTCAGTACTGATGCTAATCTATTTATAAAGTTCATCCAAAACAATGCAAGCTGGACCAGAGTGCTGGGGAACACAATGGAGAAAGAACCTAAAACCAAGATTTTTCACTAAGATTGAATAAAAGAAACATATGAAATTAAGTAAAACCAATAAAAAATTTAAGTGATCAAAGATTACAGAACAGCTGAATAACCCTTTAAATAATATTTGTTAAATTGAGCAACAATTAAGACAAGAATAGAAGTCTTAAATAATGTCCCACGTGTCCTGGGTGAATTTGAAGTCCATTCACCTGGGGAACTTGGAGAGTGTGTGTGTGGCCTTTCTGTTTTTTTATCATTTAGATACAGGTGCTCCTCAAAAACATTTAAATTATATTCTAATTTAAAGTAATTCATTTTGAGAAACTAAAACCATTTGTTATATATTTCATTACGCACAGAGTGATGTATTTCAACAATCTACTGTATTTCTGTTAACTTTGATGCTCCTGGCTTACAGCTAATGAAAATCCAAAATACATTCTTCAGAAAATTGTAACATTACATAAAACTTGAAAAAGCAGATTTTTATTACAGAAATGTTATGTTATGGCCCTCACAATTATGGCAAATACTGTTAACTAGTCAGAAAAAGTGATTAAGGTCAATGCTAAGGAAGCTGGCTGTTTACAGGGTGCTGCATCCACGCATTTTAATGGAAAGTTAAGTGGAAGGAAAATGTATAGTAGAATAAGGTGCACCTGCTATACTTCAGCCTTGCAAAGATTGTAAAGCAAAGCCCATCCAGGAGTTTGGGCAACATTTACAAGAGCCAGAGCTTCAAAAGACACCAAACATACTGTAGATGTACCTGGGACTTGGACAGCTACAACTGTTGCATTACCATTGATAAGACACTTCTGAACCAGAGACAACATCAGACACGTCTTACCTGGGCTTAGGAGAAAAAGGACTAGACTGTTGCTCAGTGGTCTAAAGTCCTCTTTTAGTATTAAATTAAATTATGCATTTGATTTGGAAATCAAGGTTCCAGAGTCTGGAAGAAGAACAGAGGGACACATAATCTAAGTAACCTGAGGTCCATTGTGAAGTTTCCACAGTCAGAGCAATGTCATCTGCTGGTTTTGGTCAACTGTGCTTCATCAAGACCAAACTCTACTAGGACTACTTAGAGCATTTATGAATACTCGCTTTAATAGCAATGCTAGCACTGTAACTTAGGGATGCACGATATATCGGCATCAACATCGGTATTAATAGGTGCTAGTAATTTTTTAACATATCGAATTGGTCCAATAAGTTGAACTGGACTGATATTAATAACCGTTGTCGTTTCGTTTGTGTATGTGTCTGAAAATTGGGAAGAGGGCAGGGAGGGGGTTGGCCATGTGGTATTTGATTGGGCGTGTTGCGGTGATAGTGAAGCAGCACATGATTCTTTCAAACAACTCCACAGAGTGTGTGCCAGGGCCTCCTCATCCTGGAAACATGTCCTTGTCTAATTTAACACATCTGACCTGCCATACATCATCCCACACTTACTGGTACATGAGAAAAAAGCTGAATTCCAAAAAAATAAGCCACCACTTGATTGGGTCTCCTGTTTTATCTTCTTTTTTTTTTCTTAGCAGGTAACACCAAAGTGTTTGGTACTGCATGATAAATAGTTTGGTGTCTGGGAACTAAAGAAAGAGGCCTTTGTGTGCAAGCCAAGCTGTGGAGGCAGCAAATTTCATGATGCATCATCAACCGCAGAAGAAAGGACGTGGTACGGCCAAAGAGATGGAAAAAGATGTGGATAAAATGGAGGCAAAGACCAAACTGAGACAGATAAATGGAGAACATTTGGTTGAAAGTTCTGCTAAATCATACTGCCCAAATTTACACGCTGATAGATAGGATGTATAGACCTTTTTCTCTTCCCTATCTTTAAGAAAATATCATTGACTGGAGTTCTGAGTGACTTCCAGTTCAGTGATGCGCCTCAAATCCCATCAACGGTCAATGTGTTGTGCTGTTACCCCTGTTTTAAAAACCCTTTTTATTGAAATGTGGGGGATGTATTTTCATGGAGTCTTACCCAATGTATTGTCTTTTGTTTGGAGGCAGGGTTGCATTTTCTTCTGCCTTGAAAGTCAGTCATTTTCTACCGCTTATTCCATAGTGGGTCAAGGGGGAGCTGGTGCCTATCTCCAGCAGTCTACGGGCGAGAGGTGGGGTACACCCTGGACAGGTCGCCAGTCCATCACAGGAAGCAGGAGTACCCGTTGAGAACCCACACATGCACGGGCAGAACATGCAAACTCCATGCAGAAAGACCCCCGGCCGGGAATCGAACCCAGGACATTCTTGCTGCAAGGCAACAGTGCTACCAACTGCGCCACCGCGCCACTGTGCACCGATTTCAAGTCGGTTATATACGTTACAATTAATCCTAACCATCGAAGAGTTCAGTAGGATTCAGTTTATTATTCAAACTGGCTAAAAAGTTTTTCTGTCTAAGGAAACCCAGCAGATTGCATTGAGTCAGTGAATAGCAGTATTAACTCCTCTTGGATGAGCATGTAGTGACAGTGCAAAGGAAAAGTCCCTTTTAACAGGAAGAAACCTCCAGCAGAACCAGCTACCAAAGTACCAGTAGTGCTTTCTGTAGGAAAGAAAAGTAAAACAGTATTGGTTATAGCCCCTTTAGAGGCTTCATCAAGGAGACAAAGACAGCTAAGCAGATTAACTCTGAGCCAGTTTTCAAGTGTAGAGTATGAAAGAGAGCACATACAGTTAGTCACAGTAGAAGCTCAGCCAGTAGCTATGTCTAAAAGAGACCAGGTTAAACACTGAAAGACAGGGCAAAGTGTATCATCTGTATAAGGTGAGCATTAAGTTCTTGGCAGCAGCAGCTTGGCCAGTGCCCCTTCTCCAGGAAGGTACCACAGCTAAACACAGAGCCAGGCCAGATGTAGCTTCTAGAAAGAGAAAAAACGGAGAGAACATAAAGTTAAAAGCTGAAATAACAGCAAATAATGCAAAATTGGAGAGTAGTATGAGAATGTAGCAGAGAGAGTGAAAGTGGTCATTATGTCCTCCAGCAGTCTAAGCCTATAGCTGCATAACTACAGAGATAGCTCAGGATAACCTAAGGTACTCTAACTATAAGCTTTATCAAAAAGGAAAGTTTTAAGCCTAGCCAAAAATGTAGATATACCTCAATATTTCAGCCAGCCATTAAACGTTTCTCCAGAGGACGTTTGGTTAGTCCATGTGGACAGCCACAAATTTCAGTTGAAGGTGTCCATTTTGGCTGACTCTGGAGTTCCAGCATTTTCCAGTTAATGACATACTGATGGGTAGTTCCTCGGATTTTTCTTGAACATCCTAACAATTTTGATTTCTTCTGAGGGTGAAAGTTTGGGTCATATGATTGAAACAAGGACACAACTTGGTGCTTCAACAAGACAATGACCTAAAATACAGATCAAAATTGGTTTTTGAATAGACAAAGCAGCCTTGCACTAAGATTCTGTATGTGAATATTTGAGCTTTTAGAGAGCTACATGAAATCAATAACCAGTTCGATAGAATGAACAAATAAACTGTAAATGTTTACGTAGGATAGGAGGTAATGTAGACTCTTGATTTAAAGTTTTTGTTTTAAAAATCTTTCACTTTTTTACTATCTGAATACATTAAGAGAGCATAAACACCCTTAGTTTATTGCTACCATTTTGCCAATACTGACACAGCCACTGGGAGCCTTTAACATATAGAAATGTAATTGTAGATGGAAAAGTGAGACCAAATATGGGGTAATTTTAATTTAGTGCAGCTTCTAATTCATTCACAAATCTCTAAGAAGATTTGCCCATTTTCCTCCTGCTGTTTTCAGCCACCCCTTACTCCACCTCTTATCAGCACTTTTTCTCTGCTCACCTATCACTTAGACACACATCTCACACATCACATTTGTTCCCCTCACATCCTGGCACACCACCGTTTAATAAGCTTCTCCTTTTTTCTTCTCTTTATCTCCTCTGTCCCTGCCTCGTTCCTCCGCTCGCCTTCCGTCTCGCTCTGCATTTCTGTAGCAAACAGTGAGGCCCACCTTCTTTGCCAGGAAGTTTGAGGCCAGCGTGAACCAGGAGATAGTGAACCAGCTGGATGCCTACCTGTTTGGACCGTTTCCTCAGGGAACCCCGGGACTGAACTCGTACTGGGAGAATGTTTACGACGAGCCAGATGGCGTCGCCAGCCTGTCGGACACGCTGCTCACGTACTACCACTCCTTCACACGGATGGGCCTGCTGAGGGCGGCAGCCTCGCTGCAGGGGAACCCAAATGATCACAGCTGCAGGTTAGTTGTGTAAAAATGTGTGTGCATGAGAAGGTAAACAGCAAATACATTTATTTCACTACATCCACTCTAATAATTGCTGCTCTTATCACACACCTGCAGCTCATGTTTGTCCAGTTTGTTTTCTGCTCGGAAGCCAGATGTATCTTTATTAGCTTCACAAACCTTATTGTACAGCACATAAATGGCCTTTTGTGTTTCTCCTTGTGCATGACTTCGTAAGATTGCATGTCATGGAAATAGGTTAACAATGGAGGGCTTCAATAAGCAACTGGGAAGCCTTTCATTTCGTAACACAATATGACACCATCAATTTATTCCTAAGATAATGATGCTATGTATGCCATAGCACAGAAAGCCAGGCTGGTCTGTTATTAGTAATTAAATTAATGAATTTTAGAGTGCTGTTAACATACAGTATTTGCTTAAAATAAAAATAGAGCTCTATGCCAGCTTGATGTACCTAACGTTTGGTATCATTTTTTTTATTTGCAGCTGGTGTCGCAGTATTTCAGTTTGGTTTTCATTTCTAAAAAATCATCTGCGTGGCTTTTCCAAACAGAATCCACTTGGGATCTATCCTTGGGAGGCACCAGTCAGTTTTGTAGCCAATTTTCGATTTCTGTATTTTGTAAAGCTTTTACCCGATACCAATTTTGTGTAACTTTTTAGAAATAAGAATATAAAAAGATGTAAGAACAGAATTCCAAGATATTTTTTCCAATGGTCAATTATTTTTTTAAGGAACACAGTCAACATCATGTAGTGTGTGTTAGGGAGTAGTCACTGTGCAACAAGGCTTTACTATGATTACTATCACTGAGTTCACATTGAACTCTTTAGCATCTTATGTTAAAGGTTAACATGGCTAGCTTTCTGTCTGTATTCTCTAAAGAATGTAGATCCTTACTGTAACTCAGATTTCCAACAGGCTGCCAACATTTCCAAATACATGTTCCACGTCAGAGGTCAAAAGCTCAAAAGGATAAAACAGAGAAACTTTGCTGTTATACATTGAGCCATCCTGTTATCTGCTGAAAGTCTTGCTCTCTCTCGCAGCCTGAATGAACAGCAGACCTGTCCTGACATATCATAGAAAATGCATTTTGTTCTTAAAAAGCTTTTTGCATCTCTGTGCCTCATTCTGATTTTCCCTTAATAATACTGAAAATAGCTAACCCCGAATCTTCAGTAACTTCCACGACGGTGAGTGATGTGTCAGCACGATATGCACCTGGTATGTTACATTCATTGATCAAAAAACGATAAGCTTTTTGCGTTTCCAAACAACTAAAACAATCATCCAATTCCCGTCACAAGCCTCGATGCTTGTGCTCCTGACAGGAGCATGACCATTTGAAAAAGATGCACACATATTTTGCTGAAAAAACTGCTGAATGGACCTTATGAGGTTAGACAGGTTGTCTGTTCACTGCAGTGGTTGCAGTGGTTTCCCAAGCACCACCATGCTGCCAATACATTTTAAAACAGTAGTAAAACTTTTTCACATTTGTTGTATTTTGTCACCAAAAGTAAACAAAATGTGTCTTTTTCAGCTTAATTTCATGTTCTGTTTTTACTCAGAAATAAGAAATTCCAAGCTTCTTGTTAAAAAAATTACGTATTATATAAACAAAAAATGCCAAAGTTGTCTATTTAAAAAATTATTTTTGGAAATAAATCGGGCTTTAAGATTAATCAATAAGTCCATCACTTAGTCAACAGATTAACTGATATAAAAATTGTCATTAGTGGCAACCCTAGATGTTACACGATGTAAATTACCATAATAGTGACGGAAAAGTTTCGGAACCCGTTACGAAAACTGACCATCGGTGCCGCTGCCTGTGCTGCACTTGTTGTTATTATATAGGCAGCATCGCAATAGTAGGGCTGAAAATATTTTAGCGGATTAATCATGACTAATCGATTATTAAAATAATCGTCAACAAATTTAGTAATCGAATAATTAACTAGACTATACAGACTATAAAACACGACATTTGCTGAAAAAACAACCCATTTAGAGCAGTAATTAAGCCAAAACTGTACAAAAAAATACCTATTTTGCATTTAAGATGAAAAACCTTCTTTGTCTGTGATTATGTTTTATCCAGAACCCCTCAAGTTCCATAGCTTTAGCTTCACCTGGTTCAAATTCTGTAACAAATCTCCTATTATTTTGCTCTTTGATTATTAATCAGTGAATCAAAAAATACTTTACAGATTAATTAATTAGCAAAAAGAATCGTCAGTTGCAGGCCTATGCAGGAGGATTCACTTTTTTTATGTAAACTGCTATGATTTCCTCCTCATATGCAGGACGTGAAGCACCAGAACACAACAACCCCCACCCCACCCCACCCCACACCCACACTCCTGCCTGCATTGTAAGCTTTCTATAAAATGTTCCAGGTAAAAGCAAAAGATGAAAGGAAGCCAGATTTTATGGTTTCCATGTGTCAAACCTAAAAAAGGCATCAGTCAGCTAAGCTGTTTCTATTCAGACACTGCATCTGTTAACATAGAGGACAGGAACATAAAAGCAACATGCCTATATGTACACTATATTGCCAAGTCTGCCTTCACACACGAGCTTAAATAACATCATTCTTGATCCATAGGGTTTAATATGATGCTGTCCCACTCGTTGCAGCGTTAAAAGATTCAACTCTTATTGTAAGGCTATTCATAAGGTTTAAGAGTGTGTTGTAAAGATTGTTTACCATTGTTCCAGAAGCACATTTGTGAGGTCGGACACTGATGTTGGACGAGAAGGCCTGGCTCGCAGTCTCTGTTCTAATTCATCTCATTGATATTCTGTTGAGTTGAGGTCAGGAATCTGTGTAGGTCAGTCAAGTTCTCAACTCCAAATCAATGTATTTGTGGTTCTTGCTTGGTGGTGTGCAGTCATGTTGGAACATGATAGGCCCATCCAAAAATTTTCCAGGTAGTTGAATGCATGAAATTGTCCAAAATGTCTCACTAGGCTGATGCAATAATTGTTCCTTTCACTGGAACATTCAATCAAGCAATCAACTGTATTTATACCCATAGGTAGATCTGATTACAGTGAGGTGAGTCGGCTTTCTTTCCAAAAAAAACAAATATATAACATAGACATACAGTAGAGAAAATGAATAAACTTTAGGGTAAAAAAAACAATAAATAAAAACAGCTCCATCTTAAGAACGATATCAGAATAACAGACATTACGACAAAATACATAAGACAAGACAAGATATTGACAGCGGAGATTGACGGCAACAGCACAAAGCTGGAGCCAGGAGCCCCAGGAGCCAGGCCTTCACACACAGTTCTGAGAGTGATCCTTTCTTTCAAAATTGTTTGTAAAGTCAGTCTACCTGTCTAGGTGCTGGATTTTATACATGTGGCTTTTATCCAAAGCGACTTATAAATAGAGGATATAACAATGGAGTTAATATCAAAGCTAACATAAGGCTATTTAGAAGGAAGGCCACTGGTTAGGTGCTGGCTAGAAGTGACAGGTGTGACGATATAGAAATAAAGTGCAGGCATATAGAAAAATGCATAAGAGGCGTTAGGGAAATACGGGGTAAGTTCTAGGGTAAGAGATGTTCTTTGAAGAGCTGGGTCAGCTGACATTTTGCTATACCTGTTTAATACTATCAAACTGCCTCCAGTGTTAATGCCGCGGAGGTGCCTGTTGTATATACTACACATACCAAGGATCATTTTGGAGTAACATTTGGTTGTAAGTTTATGGTACTAAGCTTTATTTGAAATACTTAGATATAACAGATTTTACAGAAACCTGCAGTATGTGGTAATTTAATTTCCAAGCCCTGTTCAGCAACAGCATCATCATTAAAATAATCTAACTGAGACTGGAAAAGTGTTAAATTACTGGTAGACCCAGTTGTGCCTAATGTAGTATATTTGCATCATACTTAAATGTTTTATTTATGTGTTATATTCAAATTTACAATCTCTACTTAATTTAGCTTGTACTTGACAGAAAAAAAAAATCGAGAATATTTTTTGTAAATTTTAAATAAATTCATGTAGGAGGAGGTAAAAAATAATTAGGATTTTATTGAAGTAAGGCTTCAATAAAAATCATAATTATTGAAGTGTATTAAAATATTTTACAGATAAAATTGTCCCTGGAGCTGTCTAATTTATATTTTCTCCATCTGAAATTTTAACGATCAAGCCAAGTAATTCAATCAATAAGGGTTTACGCTGAAGTGTGTCGCTGCAAAATGCTTATCTGGGAGTTTATTTAAGAGCTGCCTGTTGTCCTAAGTTTGCTCACATGTCACAGCGGTGTTTCTTGCTACATGCATGCAAAGTATGCATGTCATATAACAGATGGATGGTTTGGCCCCGGTATAAAACAGTGGCAAAAGAGAGCCGAAGAACAAGAAGAATGATTTGGATCTTTTAGCAGTTTGCTGTGACTTTCTTGGAGAGTCAGAGGAGTAAAAGCCTGAATGGAGCTTCTGTGCAGGATGCAGGCCAGCCCAATTCGCTCCGCCTCTTATTTTGGCTTTTTGGAAAGGCAACTCAGAGGCCTGAGAGCTGAGGTAAAGCAGGGTGAAAGTGCAGAAAAAGAAAAATAAAGGAAAAAAGAAAGATAAAGACACAAAAAATGAAGCAAGAGATTGGAGGAGTGTGCAATGCAATCCTTGGGGGTGTAAATATTTGCCTGTTCTGCTTGTCAGGGTAGCATTTGCCAGCTCTGGTTGACTCCTGGTCCGTTAGCTGAATACTGATGAAGGTGCCTGCACAGGGGAGTTGGCGGTAAAACTGTGTGTTTGTGTTAAGGTGTGTGTGTGTGTGTGTGTGTGTATCCAAAAAAATGAGGAATAAGGAGTTTGGGAAGCACAGAGATTAGCAATCTGGGTGAGAAGGAGTGAGAACATGAGCAATCAGCAGCTGTTGAGCATCCCCCATCAGTGCCCACCCCTCAGCCCTTTTATGTTTTTCCAGAAGTCACTCCGGCTGTCTGCCCTGAGGGCGGCCCTCCACCACATATGAAGCCACGAACAAATAAACACACTAATCACAGGGTGAGATCTTCATTCTGCTTCAGATAACTGGATGACCCAGTTCAACTCTTCCAGCTGACATTGTTTTTTTATTACTCTGTTCACATCAGTACCAACACACCCATTTAATAATGGGATTTGTTATTTATCATAATACTCTTTATAGTTCTCAAAGGTTTTATTGTGCACTAAATTAACAAATTCTTGTCTATAGGGTTTCATATGAATCAAGCCCACTCTTTGCAGCCATAGCAGTTCAGCTCTTCTGAAATAGCTTTCCACAAGATTTCAAAGTGTTTATGGGAACATCTGACCATTCTTCCAGATTAGCATTTGGGGAGTCAGGTAGTGGCAAAAGCAAGGTGAGGTCTTGCCACTACCTGACCTCTCAAATGGTAGTGGCAAGACCTGTCCCCCTATATATTTGCTGTTCCACTCACTGGCGCCTCCTAGCTAGCCAGTATTAATGTGCATATTATTTTTGCTGCTTGAATTTAAGAGAGGAAAGGACGAGCTTCGATAAAATTGAATGTTTATTTATTTATTTTCAATAATATCTCAGACCCTGCTCTCAAATGATATCAGGATCACATATTTAGGTGAAAAACGTTACAGTATTACAAAAACACAATAAGAATATATAAATCATATGAATTGTCAAATATATGTAAGTCATTGTCAGTAAATTAAGCAGGGGTTAAAAAAATCATGTTTAAATCACATTATTTACATTATTTAGGGTTTCCGAAGTAAAAGCTCTGCCAAGCGTAAGTTGTTCTAACTACCTGTGGTGACCCCTGAATAAGGGAGCAGCCGGAAAGACTCCTCCAGTGTCCTATTCGCAATTTATTTCATTATTCAGATGCAGAAAATAAAACTTATAAACTTCAGTCTCACAAATGTGGGTTTAACAGCCCACAAGCAGCTCTTCCTCTGAATGATCTGTATTGTCGACATGTCTTTGACCGATTACATCTCTGTTAAAGGTCATTGAATTAATGTCCACCGTGTCACACAATTACAGAGCACATTGACTCCCTGCTAACCTTTACAGCAAGTACACATTTGCATCCGGCCACATTAGCATGTGCAAAGCAGGCTCCCTCTAGACTTTACCTAAATAAATCTTGATAATCATTCTCTCTTTTTTTTCACAGCCTTAGCTGTGAATTGCTGCTCCATAGGTCTGTTGGTGGGTCTAAGGTTCCCTAATGGATTCTCCTTTTTTTTTACATTGTTCCAGGTATTTCCCAATGGGCCACCCTGTGTCAGTGCATCTCTACTTCCACTTAGACCAGTTCCAGGGCTACCTCGTCAAGCACCATGCCACTAACCTGGCTACAAGCAAGCTAGAGATCACGGAGACCTGGGTGGCGCCCAAGAAGAACTTTGAGCTGACCACTCCTCCAGGCAGCACATTTAGCCGTTTGCAGTTTGCTGAGGTGAGTTTTATTTACCTACTTTTAGGGGGATTTTCTGTTCGATAACACGTTTTGGCAAAAATCGATGAGACAGCCATCACTAATGTGAAGAAATGAGCTGAATTAAAACTTTTATCAGCCCTTGTGGAATTATTTTGGTGGGCCGGCCACTCCTGGGAATGTATCTCACTGTTGGCTCTCACTGTGGTTTATTGGGGTCTCAACGACTTACAAATAACTTTCTAACCCTTGCCAAAAATACAGATTCCTCTGACATTGTTTCTCACCTGTTTTTCAATTTCTTTAGAACATACATAGAGCATGATGTTTTGCTTTTAGCCTTGCTTTTTTTAATCTTTAAATAGTCTGGTAGCTCCTTATGTTTCTGAGCTCCTACATAGTTAGCTCTGAGATATGAAGAGAGATGAAGATCAGATGCTCTTGGTGGTGACTAGAGGAGACAGAATCTTTTCAGTTGCAGCTTTTAACAATCTCGCTCTTTCTGTGAGGTCTGCCAGAACTACAAATGTATTAAATGTCTTATTAAAACCCATCTCTTTACACTGGCTTTTAAATCCAGAGAGCACGACCATTAGGCCAATCCTTGAACTCTTTTGCCTTTTATTGCTTTTTTTGGTGTTTTTTTTTTACTAATGTTGTTATCTTGTACTGTTTATTATTATGATTTCATCTCATTGAATTTTTTATTTAGCTATGCAACACTTCAGTTGCCTTATGGTATGTTAAAGCATTTTTGATTGGTTGATAAGCCTACTTTATGTCGTCAGGCAAGGGATTTCCTAATTCTACAGGCCTGGATGCTGTGAAGTGAAACAGAACCAAACAGAGACAAAAATTCAGTTAATTGGGGTCAATTCATGTTTTGTTTTAGAATTGAGATTGTGCGAGGTTGTTTGAAATGAAATCACACACCAAATGCAGCTCATCACTATGGTGACCTTTTATTAATTTTTATATTGCCCATATTTAAAGCAGCACATCTTCACACAATTAAGCCCTTGCCTGTGATGGTCTTAAAAAATGTAAATTTATTGAACTCATCCAAGTTTACGGGTACGAGCATATCAGGTGCCGCTCGTTTGTTGCCTGCTAATATAATGACTCCTCACCTTCACACTGGGATGCCTTGCCTGATTGTCTTATGTTAATCTTTGTTTCTGTTTAGGATACAGCAGCTCAGCTGTGATGTGGCAGCCACAGTCTATTCTAGAAAGAAATTAACTGAGCAAATATAAATTGACCTTTTTCTCCCCGCCTCATCCTACACGTCTCTGCTCGAGGCAGACATGTCAACAAATCTGTGACTGAGTTTGCTTGCTTTGTTTGAGCTTGTAACCGGTACTCGCACACCTGGACTCACCTTGACCTTGTTTTACTTTCGGGAGCCATCTCAAAAGGAACCAAAATAGCCACAGTTTGTGTGTCAGGCGTATGAGACCATGAGTGACAGACAGTCAACGTGAGCAGTGGTTTTATCTGGATGCTAAGCTTTGAAAAGCATTCACTCAGTTTGTCCATCCGTCAGTCAAAATCGGCAGAAAGAGCTTAAATGAGACAGCACGACTCTGCTGCAGAAGGTCTGTGCTTTTTGTCAACTTGGCAGGTATGAACCATATTCCTCAGGTTTTACAACTGTAGTTTCCCAGATAAACCACACAGCTGGCTGAATAACGTGTTCCCTGTCCTGCTTTGGATATGTACAAAGGCAGGTACGTTTCTTTCTTTTCATTCTCCTTTTTCTGCCTCCCAGCTGCTTTTATGGGTCTTTTAACTCTTTGATTTAATATTGAAGTAATTGAAGCTAACGCTGTTAAAATTTGTATTTCACTTCACGTTGGATTTGAGATTTGAGAGGCGTATTGCTTTACTGTGTAAAAATAACACTAGAACAAGTTTAGTCCTTGTTTTAGATTATTGTTCCAAATTTATATAGATATATGGAGCACCCTTTACATTTATGAGCACCCCAGAAAAGATGTATAAAGAGCCTTAAAATAAAAGAATCCATTATTGTAGTAGAGTAACCTCATAGAAAAGAAATAATGATCTTATTTATAATTTGAGTACATTTATTCAGTGGGGAAAAAACTTACAATAGGGAATAATTGTGTTTCTCAAAATCAACAGCCATGCTTATTGAAAGACTCCTTGAAGGAAATAATATGACATAACACTCTTCAGAGTGGGAAAGAACATGTCGTTCAAGTAAATCAGGTTTATGCTCATCTTCAGAAGACAGGAAATGGCTAAGAAAACAGCGACTTGCTTAAACTTGCCAATATCCACTGTGAGAGGAATACCTATAAAGTTAATCCATCTATAAATGAGACCATTAAGGCAGGAAGAGGGTCTGAAGGTTTTTTTTAAGATATTTTTTCGGCACTAGTGGCCTTTCTTTACTTTTTGACAGTAGGCAGACAGGAAAGAGGGGTAGAGAGAGGGGGAGACATTGGGCAACTGTCGCCAGGTCCGGGACTCGAACCCGAAACAGCCGCTTCGAGGACTGTATCCATTTGGTCGCGCACTTAACCCCTACACCATCAGCGCCGCGCCCGTCTTAAGGTTTTTTTGTCACCACACACAGTATGGAGGATAGTAAGGAAGGTTTGAGAAATGTCTCCAAAGATCATTGTTGGAGACCTGCAGCAAAGAGTGGGATCCTGGGGTCACCAATTCTACATAAAAACCAGTAGATGGGAGGTATACCATCAAAAAGCCTTTTCTGTCCTATTATTACAAACATAATGGATGTTAACTGGAAAAGTGTGCTTTGGTGAGAACAGTTAGCACTGGCTTGAGGGACAAAGAATAAATATGTGAGCAAGCACCTCATGTCCCCTGTAAAGTATGGTAGAAGAACTGTGATGCTGTGGGCTTGTTTCTTTTTCAAAAGCCATTGGAGCCTTGTTAGCAATCAGCTCTTAAATTACCTTTTTTTCCATCCTTTAAATCTGTTGGTAAATGTGGTCATAGACCTTAGATATGTCCCCCTCATACAATCTGTGGTGATCATCATTTACACATAAATAAGTACAATTTTAATATTTTTTTTTCACAGTCAGGGGACACATAATACACAGCCTTTCTGAATTTTAGGGTTTTATGTAATAGTTCTTTATAAAACTGACCTGGTTTTTACCAGGTTCTGAAAATAATTTCAATCTAACCTGAAATTTAAAAAGTGCATGACTCCATTTCATAATGTCACTATTCATTAAACAGAAACAAAGCCAGAATAAAAAAATATATATATATCTTATAAGTTTGGCTTTGCTGTTTCTACCAGGATTAATTGGGAAAGTAGCAGCCAGGTGCTACTAATAAAATGCATTTGATTAACTGATTACCGGCAGGTTAGAGCACGTCTATAATAGCAATAGTTTTCTCTGTTTTCTGGTTTAGAGCACAGTAAAGTGTGATAAGCAGCATGCAAAGAAGGAAAGAAACAGTTATGACCTTAGAGAAGTGACTGTTGCTGTCAATGACTCTGGAAAGTTTTGTAAGACCACTTCTAAATTATTTGAAGTACTTCGTCCTGCACAAAGAAATTTTTATTTTTTTTGCTGCACTAGAGGCCTTTATTTTTTCGTTTTTCTGACAGTAGGTAGACAGGAAAGAGGGCAAAGAGAGGGGGAGACATTTGGCAAAGGTCGCCAGGTCCAGGACTCTAACCCGGGACAGCCGCATCGAGGACTATAGCCTCTGCACATGGTCACGCCCTTAAACCCTACACCATCAGCTCCGCGCCTCTGCACAAAGATTATTCTCAAGTGAAAAACACAAATCTTCCCAGGAGTGGATGCCAAGCAAATTCAGACCACTCAATGATCAGAGAAATTGCCAAAAACTCAAGAGCTGCACCTCAGTCTCTACAGGCCTCTAGTGGCATGTTAAACCTTAAAGTCCTTGTCAGACTAGGGGAAAACAGTTAAACAGCTATGGCATGTTTAGAGGGATTAAAAGTAGAGAGCCCTTTCTAATATGGCTTGAGTGCATCTGAATGAACCCCAAGACCTCTGGAACAATGGCCTTTGGACAGGGAGACCAGAGTAGACCAGAGTATACACATTCGTCTGAAACCAAACACGCCATATAAGTATCTCATTGAAACTGGCAGGTATGGTGGAGGAGGGGTGATGATGTAGACTTGTTTAGGCTAAACTGGGTCAGCAACGGTATAATGGTCTTAAAAAGAGTAGCAAACCTACAGTTGAATTGCTAAAAAAGGACCATATCAGGGTGCTGCAATGGCCCAGTCAAAGTCTAAACCTTAACCTGGTTGTAATGCTGAGGTCAGACCTTAAGAAAGCTGAGCAGGAATGTTCACAAACCCTCCTTCATCTGAAGCGAAGCTGCAGTTGGCCAACGTTCCTTCACAAAGATGTGAGGGACTAATAGTGAACCAGAAAACAACTACTGAGTTATTGTTGCTAAAGGATGTTCCACAAGCTATTGAACTGTGAGTTTTTTTCATTTTGACTGAATGTTTGTTAAATAAAAGACGGTGTGGAATTTGTTGTTTTTTTTAATAATTTTCAAATCATGAATCATTTTTACTTTGTCCTTTTACCATTTCTCTTTACAACCAAGATCTACAAGGGCTTGTTGAGGTGCTGCTTCTGGAATCTCTGGTAACTCTTAAGTTTGTTCACCTGTGTTTGATTTTCATTCTCAGAAAAGTGTCACTAATGAGCCTCGAGGGGTTTTCATGCCCTGTGGTTTAAAACAGAGCCAGATGTAGGGTGGGACTGCCCTTGCCCCTGATTGATCAAGCTGTCCTGCCTTATTTAATGGACGTGTCAGACTGTTGGCGCCGGCAAGCTGGCAATGTAGAGAGAACGTTTGTATATAGGGGGTAGTGCAGAAAAGTAATAATAGTGAAATATACAAGGTTTCAGATGTTTCTCTTGCCAACTTTCTTCTTGTCAAGCTTACATGAAAACTGTGAGTGATTAGAGCAAGATCTGTTGAAGAATAGGGGTCCAAACACTGGGGGGAGAAAGTAATGACAAAGCTGCCAGACCAGTATTAGTTCCTCAAAAAAGCCAATTATCTATCAGAGAAATAAGTCTGTGCTTTGGTGAGAGGTCATAAGATTTAATTGGGTATTGGTCTTAACCCAAAGCTTAATGAGCAGACACACAGCCAGTGACAAGCAGAGTGTGGAGGCCATTGTAAGCTGTAGGCTGAAGCTGAAAGGGGGCAGTAGGTAATCTCTCTTTGGACTGCTTTGGAAGGATCTATTGTCAAAAGAGAATATAGTGAAAGGTGTTTGACTCCAAACTGTTGGCAAAAAATCTCATTACACCTGTTCAAAGTTTCTACACATGTACAGTACCTTCCACACTATTTGAACTCCCTCATTCTGCATTAAGAAGGGTCACTTAAGACAGACATCTTTCCAGGAGTGGATGACCCAGCAAATTCACACAAAGGTCCGACCATACATTGATCAGGAAAAATGCCAAATATAAAAAAGCTACCCGACTGTGTAGAGGAAGGAAAGTGACACATGGTTTTTAATTTTTTACAAAGAAAAATCTGAAAAGTTTGTTTTAGGGCCATCTGGGTCAAAACTTTCTTAAACTACCTCTTACTGCGCTTTCAGAGTATGTCTATCAGCTTCACACATCTAGAGACAAAATTGTTTCCCAGTTCTTCTTGCTACATGTTCTTAATAGGACTGAGGTCTGGACTTTGACCAGGCCTAACACATAAATATACTTCCATCTACAGCATTCCAGTATGGCTCTGGCTGTATTATTGGTGTTGCTATCCTGTTTGAACGAGAACCTCCGCCTTTATCTCTAATCTTCTGCAGCCTCCAACAGTTTTTTCCCCAGTTGTGCTTTGTATTTGGCTCCGTCTATCTTCCTATTAACTCTGACCACCTCCCCTGTCCTTGAAGAAATGCATTCCCACGGTATGATGCTGTTACCACCATGTTTTACCATGGATATGGTATGTTCAGCGTTATGTCCAATGTTAGTTTTCCACCTATTTTACTTACACTTTTTGTGTAAGCCACAGAGTTGAATTTTGATCTCAGATTTCTTTTGTAAAAACATTTTGAAAGCAAGTTCTCACCTTCTTTCAACCTTACACTTAAGCAGTACTATGTGTTTGTATATACATTAAAATCCCAAACACAATGACAAAAATATGAAGGGTATAAATACATTTGCAGGCCACCGTACACATTCATCTCAGTCATTTGCATTTAGCCCTTTTTTTCTCCTGTGCCGTATAATTGGCCAGAGTAAACAGCAGTGTGTTTTAACCTCTCTCAGAAAGAAATGTTTTCTGCTCAATGCTTGTGTAGCAAGGGATTGCGCTTTGGTTATTAGGCAGACAGCTTGTCAAACAGTGTTAATGTGGCTCCTATTAAACTCTGTATGCACAATATGTGTGTTCAGTTAGAGACAAGGCTGTGGAGCTTATAGGGTATGCTGCCCACTCGTCTGGCCTGAAACGGCTTGAAAAATGTGCAGCTTGGACTGCAGCAGAACCTTCTGTTCATTATTTACTGTATGTTGCACTTAATCAATGATTGTTGTTGAATAAACTGAGGGCAAGATCCAGGGGCAAGTCTCTTGAGTTTCCCTCCCACCTGCGACACGTAAACATTGCCAGCCTTCTGTTTCATAACATTAAGTTTAGGCGGCCGTTTCAAAGCTCTTACTGCAACACAATGCAATATCTTGTTCAATAATACCTCATAACTTTCTATAGCTTAATTGTAGGCTCCAGTGTGTGTCCATCTGGCATAATATGAAAAGCTATACAAAAGCCAGACAAGGCAGCTGATTAGCTATTTAAAGGTGATCATGGCCCACGATGCTGGAGCTGCAGAGGAATCTCCAGTGATTTAGATGAAAGCAAGGTGTCTTTACCAGATGGCTTAAAATCTCAGTCTTTTCCTGTTGGTTTAATTTAAGCAAGTGATGTCTATTTTTTACCATGCACGGCAATCTAAGCTCTCGGAGGATGTAATAATGAATCAGTTCCAGTCAGCCATTGATCCTCCAGCAGGGTGAGGCTGTATTAATCAGCTACCATTGTCACAATGAGCGCTTCCAAAAGCAGACTTCCCTCTCACATTTCTGCCAGCACGCCCCAGGCATTTTTTTTACGGCCAGTTCGTTGTGTGTGTTGCTGCTTTCAATCAGTCTGCCTTCCTCATCATTCTCGTGGCTCCATGTCTCCTTTAGCATACTCATTTACCCATCCTTAAGTTCTCCCTCTATCCTTTCATAACTAAAATTCGACTCAAAGAAAACATTTTAAAGATTTTGCTGCAGATTTCTTCTGTTTTTGCTGTTTTATCGTACGCTGAAAATCAAATGATGATGCAAAAACAAATTTTACTATCAGATGAAAAGCAGAAGGCAGTTTTCAAATGATGTTTTCAGTTATTGAAGGAAAAACCTGCTATCCAAACAAACAACCATCATTGCCCCTCTTGTTTAATCATGACATAACAGTGAGAGAAATTGAACCCTATCTGAAGGCGTGCGTCCCGTTAGATCTACCATAAAGCTAAGACAGCATTTCAGAAAAATAACATAACAAACAAACCCGGTGGTGGTCTGATGGTTTTGGGCTTCTTCTGGACCTGGATGACTTAATGTGATTGATGGAACCATGAATTCTTCTCTCTACCTGGAAATCTTGAAGAGGAATGTCTGGCCATCAGGTCCTGATCTTAAGTTCAAGGACACTGGGGCTATGAAGCATGATCTAATGCAACCAGCAGCATATGTGAATGGCAAATATATAAATAAATAACACAAAGGTTTTAGAGTAGCCTTGTCAAAGTAAGGACTTCTGACTGAGAATCTGGGTGTGATGCCATGGCATGACCAATGAGTTGACATTTGGTATGTAGGTACTTTAACTTTATTAACTAACATGCTATTAGAATGGTTAAAAAAATTCTATGTATCTTTAGAAAAATAATACACTTTTTTGCTGTGTCTTGGCTGTGTCCCTAATAGGAGGGATTCTGTGAAATTCAACCCATACAGCATATAAAGAGATTTTTAAGGGATGCTGCAGGCAGCAGCATGACTGCAAATCCAGCGAGTGACTAACACAAAAACAGCAGCAGCAGGCTCACTGAATAACATATCCACTTTAATATAGGAAGATAACAGAATGACATTTTCTGTTATTTTCTTGATGTAAGTGGTCATTAATTCATATTAGGAGCAGAGGAAAGGCCTCACTGTGTGTGTAAGAGAGCAGTGGGTGTAAACCAGCGATTACTAAAACAACATTCTACGTTTGCATTCCCCGTTCCTTAGATTATTACCCTAACTCTTTTCCAAAAGGTTCCCAACATTTCCAAATCCAATTTGCTCCATAACAGAAAGAGACTAAAAGCTCAAAAGGATAAAACAGAGCAACTTTGCCGTCTCTTCCAGCCTTCCTGTTAACTTTAAGTTGCGCTCTTTTGCTCCGTTGCAGCCTGAATGAAATACAGACCTGTCTAGACCTGTTGTCAAAAATTCAATTTCCTTTTAAAAGTTTCTTACGCTCCTCTGACTTTGAAACACCTGATACTGAACATAGCCAACTGTGAATCCTGTTCACACATTACCAGCTTCTGCAGCGCTGTTGTCAGTGCAATATAGTAGAGCTTGCGTTTGCTGCATTCACTGATCGGAAAAAGATGGGATCTTTTAGCGTTTGGACCGGCAGCTCACCGGTCAGTTACTGTGAACAGCTGATATCTCAGTGCATCTCTGAAGGAAAGTCAGTCAGTCATTTTCTACCACTTATTCCATAGTGGGTCGCGGGGGGAGCTGGTGCCTATCTCCAGCAGTCTATGGGCGAGAGGCGGGGTACACCCTGGACAGGTCGCCAGCCCATCGCAGGGCAACACACAAACAACCATGCACATACACACACCTATGGGCAATTTAGAGAGACCAATTAACCTAACAGGCATGTCTTTGGAAGGAAGCCGGAGAACCCACGTATGCACAGGGAGAACATGCAAACTCCATGCAGAAAGACCCCCGGTCGGGAATCGAACCCAGGACCTTCTTGCTGCAAGGCAACAACTGCGCCACCGTGCAGCCCAGTATTACTGATATTACTTATACTGATAATTAATTCACATAACGTCACTTGAAACAATTTGAACTACCCCTTGACCAGCAGTTATTTTTGTTAAACCAAAATGTTTAAACCCCATTAATATTGCCCTGCAAATGTTCACAACTATAAAGCTTATAATGTAAGTTTGCAGGAAATAATAACCTTGAGGTAGCTCATTGTCCCTCAGACTGTCTTCCAGTGCAATCCAAGCAGTCAGCCAGTTTCTTGTTCCACAGATGCACTTGTCTCTAATTCAACCAAGATATCTTTTGCTCACTGATACCGTCTGTTCAATTTTATCCTCACTTTATTTATCTTTATATTGTCACAGAGAATGCTGCCTCTTCCGTGGCTGATGGAAACATTTGAAAGCCCCTTTTTATGTAGCTCTTCTCTCTAGACTCCCATTTTTCTTTTCCTGTCAAAAAGGCTGCAATTGATGCATCTGGATATACTCAAAGTCTTCCACTGTTTTGGCTTTTCATTCACTTATCTGAGGTTGTAATCTTCTCCACTGTTTAGGACAAACATGTCTCTCAGTGAATAAAAGGATTTGTCATTGTCTTCTCCTTCCACTCACACCTTGGGGATATGGTTTGGACGTCACCGTATGTTTGTTTTGCTTGTCTCCCAGTCCAAAGCATTGTAGCATTCGTGTGCAAACATGGAAGAGGAAAGGATCAGGTTGGTCAGCTGATGTATTGTGTAACAATGGAAGAGTTGTGATGACTGATGTAGATTTTGACTCTGATGAGAAAATTATGCTGGGCGATAATTTACTGCAACTTTATTGGAGCCTAAAATAATTTGTTTTGCAAGTTACATTTTGTTTATTGATCAGCTCTGCGTATGGTCCTAAGGGTGAATTTACAGAATATGTGATGTTGTGGAAACATCTAAAAACCGCATTAAATATTCATTTCTTTCAAAATAAATGGCCACAGATAAATGTAGTTGTTTTATGATTTATGTCTAAAAAAGTGGTTTAATCACAGATAAACATCAAAAATGAACTTTTTATTACTCATTAATATAACCCATCAACAAAAATATTTTTTTATGGCTGAGGAAAGAGTTTGGACACCCTACAACTTAATGGCTAGCGTTAGCTCCTTTGGCAAAAAAAAACTTTGGTGACATACTTCTAGTAACCACCTACCAGCCTCTGACGCAGGTCTGAGGAAAGTTTGCTCTACTCCTTACTTTCAGCTGTCTGAAGGTTTTCTTGCCTGGCAGCCTGGCTTAAATCACTCCACAACATCTCAACATCTGGGCTTTGACTCTGGTCACGATTTTCCATTAATTATTCTCAGCCAGTCTATTTACTGGTGTGTTTTGGGTCATTGCTATGTTGCAGGGTCCAGATCTGTTGAAGTTTTCATTTATTTAAAGATGGTCCCATATAATCTTCAAAGGACCCTCTGGTCTACGGTAGAACTCATGGTGGATTCTGTGATGGTGAGCTGGCCAGGTCCTGCTGTAGCAAAGGAACCCGAGACAATGACACTTACACCCCCTTCAATGCTGTATTTTCTTTTATCTGTTCTGGTGTCCAAATAATTAAATTTTATAATGCTTTTCTTAGAAAGCGCCTCCAATGAAATCTTCTGCAGTGTCTGATTGTGTGGTTAATTGTGATTGTACAGGCATGCTGTTGGTCTCGTTATTACATTTTAGGCTTTAAGGAGACTAATTTAGCATCTTGTGGTCTGCTATCAGGATAACTTTGCTTGTTCACAGTTGTTTTGAATGTCCTTTCACTTTTCCACAGAGTGGAAGAACTGATTTCAAATTCTTTTGAAACTCTTTAAAACTCTTTACCAGAGCCATGAGCTGCTACAGCCTCCTTTCTAAAGGCCCCAGAAGGCTGTTTTGATCTCACCATGGCATTCACTGTGACTTCAATGTTTAAGAGCACACCAAACCAAATGAATATGGTTTAAACAGGGAAAACCTCCTTCAAAATTCAGAGCAATTATGTTCTCATCAAGTGTATTTTTGTTTCTGTCAGATTGGCACAGAATGGGACGCTAAAGAACGCATGTTCAGGAACGTCGGCGGCCTGATGGGTCCCATGGATGAGACGGTAGGCATGCAGAAGTGGAACAAAGGGCCAAACGTCACAGTCACCGTGGTCTGGATCGATCCTACCAATGTTATCGCAGCCACCTACGACATCCTGATTGAGGCGAGTGCAGAGTTCACACATTATCGTCCGCCACTCAACCAGCCGCTGCGACCCGGAGTCTGGAACGTCCGAATCCTACATAACTGGAGCCCTGTGGCCGAGATCCGTTTCCTTATCGTTCCGCTGGCCTACAACAAGCACCAGCCCATTAGACAAGGTCAGAAACATTCAAACACTCTGTTGTTACCAGCGTTTCTCATTTATTTCAGCATGAAGATGATTTAAGGTTTGTGCACCGCCTTTCTCATCATGTAAGTCCTCCAAGTAAAATAATCCTTTATTCTTTTGTCATGTGACTGAAAACGGTGCCAGGCAGACAACATCTTTAAACACGAAGAACCACAGACTTTAATGCAAACAACTAAGTCATCAGATTGTTTTAACATGAATCGATATGAACAATTTGATTTTGAGATGGCTAAAATATTTTATCTTTGATAAAGCCAATATCCTGCCTCAACAGGAAGTTGGCAAACAGACCATTTAGTGATCTAAATCTTCAGGGGCTGAAAGTAACATTTACTTTAATTTCTAATTGGTGCTTTTTTATTTTTAAATATAAATTGTTTAATACATGTGTGTGCTGACTTGTGGTTAAGTAAGAAATAATTTTACATCATTCTGTGCTTACATCCAGAGCTCTGACCATTTTACCACAAGTTAGTGTATTAAGTCTAACTGGACTCTAACTTTGTCATTCCGATGTAAGGAACTCACTGAAGTTGTTTAGTGTTTATCATGTTTTTCTTGCTGACAATGACATTGTGTCAGATGCCGCATCGAGCGGCACAAATGCTACACTGACCATGAAGTAATGTTTGCTGATTTAGGTGTCCCAAAAAGGTCCACACACATGCTCACACATGCACAAACAGTCTTGTATCTGCAGTGATGCCCTTTCTAATCAAGCTATGAGCCTCTGCAGCCCCTAGATGTTTGTCATCAAGTCACCCCTAATAACCCGGCGAGCAGCTCATACATACTTAACAGAGTGTTAAACAACAGTGCACTTAGCCCTCTAAAAACAATGACACAATTAAATCAATCAGTCAGCATGGGTAAGAAACAACACAGCAGTGTTCCAGTCCATAAGCCACCAGTTTTCCCTGGAAGTCACACAAGAGCAGAGATGCTAACTTCAACGTAATCACATCTTTCGTGGTTTAATAATCTGCTTGAGCTACTTTTTATGATGGAGAGAAAGAACAAATAAAGTTACATCTGTTGCCTTAAATGTAAGTCTCACAGCAGCTGTTTTTGTGTCAGAAGGAGTCGCATATTAATCGCAAGTAAATAATCATGCTCCCACCAGCTGACAGTGGTCCAAGTAAGTTATTGTTACGCTCTTGGTGGTGCAACTGTGTCCCACCGCTGCTCTGCCAGTAATTTAAAGGATTTCACCCAGCAGCTAAACTAAACAATCCATGGCAAAAAAAAAAAAACCCTGGCATGTTTAGCAAACAGAGATCAGTAAGCACTGCAGACTCCACTGGGTTAGCGGCGCCAGCTTTGGAGAAGTGTGCACACACCTCTAAAACGTACATAGGCTAGGTGCTGAGACAAGAGTGATGTGAGTATTTCAGTCTGCAGTTGAAATGCTAAATGCATTTGATGAGGTGTCAAACAGAAGTCCTATTATCGGTGCAAAGATGAGGAGGAGGTAAAAGTGAGAGTGGCAGCTCATAGTGTTCATAATAGACCTGCACATGGTGTGGAATTAGTCTTCCTTGAAATATCAGTCTATTGAATATCACAATTGCAAAGCATGGCTTAGAAAGATGCTGTGTTTCAAGAGTCATGCGAATACTCTCTTTATATTGACAACATATTTGGGCAGTTGGATGGATGCTGGCTGCCCTTGACGTGTATTTTTAGTGGCTGAGATGGTAAAGCTCACAGAGACAGGTGCTGACAATGTTTAATGGTAAAGAAATAAAAAGTCTGAAAAATGTGGGTTATTTTTAATAGATATCATCATCACAGTTGTGAGCAACAGTATCACAATATTTCCTTTACATCACATGGCCGCAGTTTCTAACCTAATCTTAAAACTGTCGGAGTCTGACTCATTGAAATCAACTTCTGAGTAATCGGTGTATGTCTGCATTGATTATTTTATATTTTACAGTAGCAGATTTTAAAAATCATCATCTAGCTACTTTTTGGGAATGTGACGTAAAAGGACATTGTTAGGAGGACAGTTTAGAACAAATCAAATGATTTTTACTGGAAAATAAATACAATATTTATTATTCAAAATATATGTCTTCATTTTTTAAAAGACCTTTTTACATTAGCCTATATGTGAATGAGAGCCTTTCATTTACTACATAGCTTGATTTTTTTTTTTTTGTCAGCTTTATTGGTCACTGTGACATTTTAATTATTGACAAAAAGTAAAATATGGATGCAAACTCATTCAAAAATAAAAAACTACTTTACTGACAGAAACGATTCAATTACAGAAGTTGTAATAACAATAATATTTATAAAAGGTGTTATATTTGGAAAACCATGCAAACTAAAATCCAACATGGTTCAGGACACGTCTCTCCAAGATTAGTTTTATTAACCAAAGCTTCCCTGGGGACATTTGAGATATATACACACACCCCATGTGCCTTCTTGGCTCTCAGCACATGCTTTGGCTTTAGCTTTTCATCTTCCTTCTTATTTTACCGCTGTGCCTGGCACCATGTTCCTCTCCTACATGCAGTGCCGGTAAAACTTTATGATGTGGCAACAGCACACACACACACATACACACACACACACTTTATACAGATGCAGAAACACTCCTTTAAGGTGCATGGCTTTGTACCACACAGCGGTACCACAGAGCGAGCCGTATGATGTGCTGACTGCACCTCGGGTTTGACTGCATCATTCTGTCACAAGCGTGTGGAAAACGCTGATGTCTGCAAACATCTGGGTGTGAGGGGAGTTTTTTTTTTTTTCTCTCTTTCTCTACAGCCGCACTTCGAAGGGATGGGTGGCATCCCAGTTAGGAGACCGGTGAGGAATTTAAGGCTCCACTGGGGCTCAGGGTAGAATGGGTGCTTTAAAAGGGAAGCTGTGTTTGTGGTTTTATAGCCTCCCTTCCAGGGCTTCACCGTCACAGGAAACGGGAATGAGGGCATGTCTTGGATCGTTCCGTTTACATAAATTTGGCAGTGCAACAATGTGACAGACCACATCAAAAGAACAGTTGGAAGATTGAATTGCAGATTTAAACACAAGCAAATTAGGAATCTATTTGTACTTACAGCCCAGATCTCACAAGTATGCACCACTGTAGACTTCATTTTGCATTTTGGATGTTCGATTCTGACACTTCTTGAACTGTTGGACTCTGGCTTTGTTATGAGTAGAAAAATGGGGCCCTGATGGCTCAGCTGAAGAGCCGGCGCACCATGTGTTATAGTAGATTTCTTTCTCTTAGAATCTTGAGTGTCTTTGTCCAGAAACTAGGCTGAAAATTCAGTGGTTTACCTTGCTTAAATAACAAAGTGACTGGTTATTTAGTTTTTCTTTTTCATTGTTTTTCTTTTCCCCAGACATTTATTTGTCGACCAGGATAAAAAGATAAAGAGTGGAAAAATGGGTTACAGGACAGAATTTGATTTTACTATTTGATTATTCAGACTCGCCTAATGCGAAAATGCTTATTCAGGTAATGTACTGGGATAATGTCTGCACTGGGACCACACACCAGTCTTCCACTGTCGAGATGTGTTTGCTCCTCAGTTCTGGCCACTTAACATGATTTATCAAGTTTCTTTATCAACTTATGTAAAATTACCATTTTTTAACAGGCCAGATTCTACAATAGCATACCCCAATACAAATGGTCAACAATATTACTTGATAAGACCTTTGAGATATTAAGACCTTTGAGATATTTGATGACTAAGAAATGGTTTAATAATCTTGAAGGTATTTCAATAAAGATGATCCAGCGCTTGATTTGATTTGAATGCACCACAGAGTTAAAACATGTCTTATTTTTTAACATGTTATTTTTTTCTTGAATTAATTGAAATTAGTCCCAGCTGTGTTGCTGCTCATTTGTATTTGTTTTGTGGTGGGAAAAGTTTACATGGGAGAAAACTGTTAAAGGAATCTGCTTTTTCTCTACCTTTTCCTGACTTTTGTTTTCTTTTCCTTCCTGTCTCCAGAGGACACACTAAGGCTCCACAACGGGCCAACAAAGAACAGCTACATGGAGCAGAGCTTCCACGGCCTAAACCCAGTGCTCAACATCCCCGTCAGCCTGGCTTATGTGGAGCAAGCCAAGAGGAACGCGGCCCTCACCGGCCCGGAGCTCGAGGGCTGGGTGGACGGCCTCGTGGGAGAGCTGTGGGAGGCCGCTGACATCTGCGCCGTCGGCCTCACCGCCTGTCCCGTCATGCAGCCCTGTGCCAAGAGCCCTTGGAGCTCCATGAGCCCGGATCCCAAATCCCAGCTGGGAGGTCCGCGCACCGACGGCCGCATAAGGTAGCAGCGAGGCCTCCAGCTGGACAGGAGGCCGTGATACTGTTTACTTTTATTTATTTGAGAGGCTTATTGCAGGAGAGGAAGAGGAGAAAGCTCTTCCTCTGTCCCCCTGAGAAGAAGCAAATGAAAAAAGGTGGAATCCTTCAGCGTGCTGTGGGTAAGGCTGTCTTAAAAGCAAGGGGAAGCATTTCTCTGAATCTCCCACAGAGTTTATTCCCCGAGGGGATTTTGCTGGCTTTGCTATTTCACTTTCTTAGTGTATTTATTTTTCTTTTCTTGGCTGAGTTTTACTGTGATAAAACGTTGCAATTTTGGAGCTTTTTACTGTGCAGCCGAATGAATTGTGACCCCCTGCTTTAGGGCAGTGTGGCCATGTGAGTCTGGACTGTCGACACTGCTGCAACAATGCCTTAGCTGGAAAACATTCACCAGGAGGTAGCCGAGCACTGAGATAAACCTGGCTCCTAAAACATCATCAACATAGACAATGTAACGGTAACTGGGTAATAAGCACCCCATAAATAGATCAAATAAAGTTTGGTGACAGCTCAAATTAAATTTATAAGGTGACTAATTCAATGTTTAAAAAAACACCACCCTTCATTTCTGTAGGCACCCCTGGTAAGGATGTGTAAAAAGCCTTAAAATAAGTACATCTCTTACTGTTGTAGTAAAATCTCACAGTGAAAAATTTGCTAACAGCATGTTTTGGGGATTTTTAACAACTTCTTTTACCATCCTCTTCACTCTGCATGTTGGCAATATAAACTTTGGTCTTGGCCTATTTTGTCACATTTCCAGCAGTTTTAAACTTTTTGTATTTATCGTTCTGATATCAGGGTCGTCATGATAGTAAACGTTCAACTCAGTAACAATATTCCACTCCAATTTTCGATTCTTTCTAAAAAAAATAACTACTGTATGACAATATTTTCCTTCTAATAATCAGAGAACAACCAATAAATAAGTAATTTAGAAATAACAATTTGTCTTTTTTTATATAGCAAAATAGGAAACAAGATTACACTTAGTAAAGGTGTTTATATCTTTTATGGTAGTATTTATCCATGCAGTTGACTGCAAAAAAACATTTTTTACAGTGTAATCAAGGATCTGTATGGGGTGTTCTGGTCTTTTTGTTCCCTCACCATTTTGTACCCAGTGTGAGAGCCTGCTGCTGGATGTTTGCCTATATTCAAACAAATGATGTCTCTGTTGCAGAGACAGAAACTTTACTGACTTGCTAAGTTAGCAGAGTTTTAAACTTCTAGCAGCAGCAGCTCCCTGTTTCCACCATGATTGTTCAGATGAGCCTCTGCAGGGAGTGTCTGCGTTTCTGCAGGTCTGCTGTGGGGACCTGTTTGCCAACTTGGGAACATAAAAAATAGCTCAGTTGGTATTAATTTTGATACAAATTAGTATTTTTCAAAATTTCCCTTTTCATGTCCATTATATTTAAATATGGTTTATTTTCACATCACTCGTAGATGTGGACAGGCTTAGGTAACAGTTTTCTAACATAAAGATCAACACACATCTGCCTTCCTTGATTTACATTTTCTCTTGTCTTTCCCATTTTGATCAGCCAAGCCAATAGAAATGGTTCTTTATGACATCCTACTTATAACCTCATAAAAAGTCATGGATTACTGAGAAATGTTTCCAGACTCTGATCAACCTAAAAAAGAACAGATGGAATAAAAACTACTTAAGTTTAATAAATTTTACATGGATTTATTTCCTGACTGAATAAATGTATTCAAAATGTTAGATTCATCACTAAAGTTATGTGTGAAAGAAAATAACTTATTTCAAGGCTCTATAGTATTTTTTTTTTTTTACCAGGGGTGCTGATAAATATGTGGGGTGCTGTAAAATCACACATTTCTGCAGTCGAGTGCCTGATTAGATTTTGGAGCGGCTGTGGCTGGATTTGTTTGGTTGAGATAAAAATGTCTTTTTAGGATCATTAGTAAATTTGTGGAAATTTTATTACACTAAAACTGCTTGTAGACATTTGTGGTTATCTTAGTTTCTTTTGAGCCTTCATATTTAAATAGCTTAGACTTTTTTTATAACAGCTAGATGTTATGACAGGCAGCAGACAAGAAAATAATATATTTCTTGTTTCTTTTCTTAATTCAATCTGCCTCAAACTTGAAACAAAATTACCTTAAGCTAACCTTAAAAGTCTCTTGCTTGTTGAGTTTGTTTCAGTCATTTCACAACCTTAATGTTGTACATAATTATTCAAGAATCTTCAAAATTGTGTGAGTGGGGGAGCGGTATTATTTATTTCTAAGTTTATATTAATACTGATATTTTTAGTCAGTGACTAAATAAACGCGACGCTGCCTTGGCAGCATGACTGGTATTTTTTTTTCTAAGAAAAGCCGCCTTTATTTACAAAGGCCATCACCCCGAACTTAAATTGTACGTTTTTATGGCCCGCACCTGTGTGTTAGTCTGTGTTGTCCTGTCTAAATAAGACCTTCTCGTCCTGGCTTCTAATTACATGGCTGTTTGTGGTGTGCATCACTAGAGAAAAAACGTGCTTATCCTTGAGCTAAAAGGTTACAGTGCCTGAACTTTTTCACTTTTTGTTATGTTACAAACACAAACGTATTTACATTTTGTTACTATATTTGGTAGACCAACATGTTGCAGTGCACAAATAAAAAGCTCAAGTAAAAATGAAGCTTGGTTTTCAATCTATTTAACAAATAGGAATTTAATAAGGTCCCCCCCCCCTCCGAGTCGATACTTTGTAGAACAACCTTTTGCCAGAGCTACAGCTCTTTTGGGATATACTTCTAACAGTTTAACATCTAGAGATTAACATTTTTGCTCATTCTTCTTTTCAACATTGCTAAAACTGACTCAGATTGGATGTGGAGCATCAGTGGACAGCAATTTTCAGGTCTTGGTTTTAGGTTTCTTGCAGCCTATAACTGGGTTTCTTCCAGGATTGCTCAGCATTTAGCTCAATACAACTTTCGATCAAATCGGAGCAACTTCTTTCTTGTAGTAAAGAAAAGCATTCCCACTGCATGATGCTGCCACCACCCTGTGTTGTTGTGGTCTCATCCCACCTTCCTCCGCTTGTTTGCTATGTGACATGTAGTAAAATGCAGATGGGACAACCTTGCTTCTTGTCACTCTTTCATAAGGGGTCAGATTTGCTTCCACTTCCACGTTTTGCACTACTTTGTGTTGGTCTAGCACATAAAATGCCAGACGGATAATAATTTGTGGTTGTAATTTGACAACCTGGGAAAAGGTTCATGAATACTTGCAAGGCACTGCATTCAAGGTACAAAACCATCAAGCAGAGAAGGTGAACAGAAACTGTCTTCACAAGCAAATGCTCTAGACAATGTGTGGACAGAAGGAGAAACTGTGCTTTTTGGTGTTGTTTTGGAATGACAGTGAGTGGTTTTAGTTTTCATGCTGTGACAAAAAATGTATAATTTCAAGTGAATATTATATTGTATCTTAAGTGCGAAAAGATGAATAATTTATTAGACTTGTTCTATGGCACCTTGTCAGCTCTGTTCACAGTTGAAGTACCTTTCTCCCATCAAGACAATCTCTGGACATTTACGTCAACTTAATCACACCCGGGACGGCATCTGATCCTGAACAAGGAGTTCGGTCACATATTTGCTTTACCTTGGAATCAGTTTCATCTGAAGCCAATTAGGTTTTCAATTTGTGATTGTCAGCATTGTTTATTCATCACATGAGCTAAATGAGTGGTTTTGCACAGGCTAATGAAGAGACATTACTGTTCATTAATGTCAAGTTCACCTTACCTCTCTGTCAGATGGGAGGATTATATCTGCTGTGTCTCTTTCCCTTTCAAATCAGCTCTGTTTCTGGTCTTAAACTTCCTCATCCTATCACTTACACTACCACCGTGCTCTGAACAGTTACATCACACAGTACTCATTATGATGTAAGCTCAATTACAGGTTTGGATTAAATCAATTAAATGTAACTAAATGTGAAAGTCATATTTTGTAACAAAATGATTAACAAATGAAGATGTACTGTAAATAGGTATTTTGTATTGAAATATTGTTTAAAAAGGATACCATTCGTGTAAATACAGAGGTGGTCAATTGAAACTGGAGGTTTTTGAGTGTCAGTAACTGGACAAAAAATAATGAATTCAATGTTTTATCAATGAAAAGACATGACCTGTTTCAGTATTTTTGGCTGCTGTGAAAGCAACCTTTTCCTATCTGTGTCCCAGAGAATCCAGATTGTTATTGTTCTTGCTGGAATGTATTGTTGAGCATCTGTTGCACAAATTTCTCTGAGTCATGATCCCCCCGTTGTTTTATTCAGAGAGGCTCCGTGTGCCTTAGCTGATTCTTAGAACCTTCTCTGTCCATTAAAGCAAATCTTTGTTTTGCATTTTAATGACCTCATGTGAAGAAAGCCATGAGTCTGTCAAGTGATGCATCAGTACTCTGACACCAAAATGATGTCTGCTGTTGTATATATCGTCAGGCCTTCTCAGCTTTTATTTTGTTCTTCCCTTTTGGGGGATTTGTTTTATCAAACTGGCTTGTTTTACTTTTCTCTGACTGCTTTTTGGAAATAAAATTCTGTGAAACAACAGCTTCCATGGATGTGTGATAAATTGTGGTCAGCCACTAATGAATAGCAATTCACCAAGAACGGTTCTTGTTCCCACCTCTCTGTATGGGGCTCCCTCGTCCAATCAGTAAACCCTTGGGTTAATTGGTTCCTGTTATAAGTCAGTAGGATTACCACATATTATTTTCATTTGCTGAATGACAGAATTATACGAGACACCAGATAGATAGATCTTATTATTTGTCAAGCCTTTTTAAACCAATGCTGATCCGACTTGAGGGGATCAAGAAGGAAGTAGACAGGGTTCAACTCTTCTTATCTTTTATTACTTTAATTCAAGATGAGGTTTGCAACAGCACATTTATCAGCAGGTTGAAAACCTTGCAAGCAAACAAAGCAAAATTTGTTCTAAATAGAATCTCAACAAAGAAATATTAATTACAATCAATGAAACCAAAACCGGAACTATCTGCCTGCCAAATTTCCCATTAACATTTTATACAGCAAAATAATGCTTTAACCCATTTAACTCATGTTGAAACAAAATCACTATTAGAATAAACCAAACAAACAATATACAGCAGCATCAAATCAACACAGACGTCACCAGGCCACTTAAATACACACAGCCTATTTTGCACCACAAACACATCTGACCATAAACCCAGCTTAAATTTAAAGAACTACTCCAAAGTTCAACAGGAAATTTAGAAATGAGGTTTTACTCACCAGTGCATGTCTACCCTTCTCTCCAGCACTGATTCAAACAAAGGATGCACACCTGCTTTTAAACCCAATCAGTGCCATAAGCCACATGTGCAGGCCCCTGCTGTCTGAACCAGGAAAATAAAATGGATCAAGAATAATTAAACAGTTTTAGGCAGTTCTGCCATTTGACAGAACATTATTAATACACCAGTGCAATTTCTTTTGATGGTAAATGATAAACATTCAACATTTATCCAAAGTAAATGGTCATGTGTACTGTCTTACCTTGCAGTTGTTTACAGATTTGAACATTAATTATTATCAACCGTTCACATTTGGGAACTCTGTCACCAGCACCAGCATGTTGTTCTCTAACTAAAAGCAGTTTGTTTTAAGTAACAAAATAAAGTTATTGCATTATCTTTCTTCCCCACTTAGCCGTAGACAGCAGAAACACAAAGTTGGTCATAAGTCTGTGAAAACAATCAAAAACTTGAGTTTTTGCTGCTAAGCATAAATTCCTTCTCACTGTTAAATGAGTAAGAACTGAAACTGAAATGTTTTAATAGCTCCTGTTCAGTAAAACAAATATTCAGGCAAGCCAAGTTTGTTTGTATACCACCATTTGTACACATGGTAATTCAAAGTGTTTCACAAAACCAGTTAAGAAAAAGTAAGAGTAAAGACAAGGAATGCAGTAAAAATAATAAAGGTGAAATTAAAGCACTTAATAAAAGAAACCTTAAAATGCAAATTAAACAAATACCTCAGACATGATCAAATTAGACATCTTAACTTCATTTTTAAATACAGATAAATTATCAATTACGTTTTCTTTTTTTTTATTAAATCTTTTTCAAGGTATGTTTTGTTTTGTTTGTCAAAATTAATGTCAGTTTGTTTATCAAGTACATTTAAAATAATGCAATTTCAAACCTAAAACTAAAAATAATGCAAACAAACCTAAAACCTGCTATTTTACTAAAATAGAGTAAAACAGAACAGATAAACGTGACGAAGGTCAAAGAGTTTTTTAATCAGAATCACATAAATGTGAGAGATACAGGGGCTGGACAATGAAACTGAAACACCTGGTTTTAGACCACAATAATTTATTAGTATGGTGTAGGGCCTCCTTTTGCGGCCAATACAGCGTCACTTCATCTTGGGAATGACATATACAAGTCCTGCACAGTGGTCAGAGGGATTTTAAGCCATTCTTCTTGCAGGATAGTGGCCAGGTCACTACGTGATACTGGTGGAGGAAAACGTTTCCTGACTCACTCCTCCAAAACACCCCAAAGTGGCTCAATAATATTTAGATCTGGTGACTGTGCAGGCCATGGGAGATGTTCAACTTCACTTTCATGTTCATCAAACCAATCTTTCACCAGTCTTGCTGTGTGAATTGGTGATTGTCATCCTGATACACGGCACCGCCTTCAGGATACAATGTGGACACATGGTGGTCCTCAAGAATGGTTCGGTAGTCCTTGGCAGTGACGCGCCCATCTAGCACAAGTATTGGGCCAAGGGAATGCCATGATATGGCAGCCCAAACATCACTGATCCATCCCCATGCTTCACTCTGGGCATGCAACAGTCTGGGTGGTACGCTTCTTTGGGCTTCTCCACACCGTAACTCTCCCGATGTGGGAAAACAGTAAAGGTGGACTCATCAGAGAACTATACATGTTTCACATTGTCCACAGCCCAAGATTTGCGCTCCTTGCACCATTGAAAACCGACGTTTGGCATTGGCATGAGTGACCAAAGGTTTGGCTATAGCAGCCTGGCCGTGTATATTGACCCTGTGGAGCTCCCGACGGACAGTTCGTGTGGAAACAGGAGAGTTGAGATGACGATTTAATTCTGCGTGATTTGGGCAGCCGTGGTTTTATGTTTTTTGAAACAATCCGGGTTAGCACCCGAACATCCCTTTCAGACAGCTTCCTCTTACGTCCACTGTTAATCCTGTTGGATGTGGTTCGTCCTTCTTGGTGGTATGCTGACATTACCCTGGATACCGTGGCTCTTGATACATCACAAAGACTTGCTGTCTTGGTCACAGATGCGCCAGCAAGACGTGCACCAACAATTTGTCCTCCTTTGAACTCTGGTATGTCACCCATAATGTTGTGTGCATTTCAATATTTTGAACAAAACTGTGCTCTTACCCTGCTAATTGAACCTTCACACTCTGCTTTTACTGGTGCAATGTGCAATCAATGAAGACTGGCTACCAGGCTGGTCCAATTTAGCCATGAAACCTCCCACACTAAAATGACAGGTGTTTCAGTTTCATTGTCCAACCACTGTATATGCTTCGTACTACATTTTAAATGTTTCTTTGCTTTCTTATAATAAAAAAGGGGAATAATAGTACATCCATCTCTGCAGTTTCTCCTTTTAATAGACACAGTAGGCTTGGGAGTCCCTTTTATTCTTTAGTCATAAGTCTAACCCTCACATTGAGATCCAGCAGCTCAGGTGGTTTGGCCAGTTTCTTTATCTTACGGGTCATGTAATCCAGTGACAACAGTGGCTTCAGAGGGCATCTCACACGTTGAGTCACTGCAGTTAATCCAGATTATATGGTGCAGACATTCCTCCTTCACGAGATGCTGGGGTAATCTAGTCAGAGAGTATTTATTAGGGCTGCTACCGTTCAGGGTTTTATATACACTGAAAAATAACGGTTTTCCATCCTAAGCCTTTCAGTGGCTGTCTGGTCCGCTGCTTTCATTCCCAAATAAATGTTTGTATTGCAGCCACTGCAGGATAAAGGTTAATAAGAAGCAACTTGCTTCCTTGCACAAAATAGATGCATTTTATTTGTTCAGAACTTAGCCCTTTGCTGAGTGTTGAGGAGTTGCTGTTGCATATTAATAAGGCTGACTACATGTTGGTTGTTCAAGTTTTTTAATATAGAGGACTGAATGCGTCAGTAAAAAAAAAAATGAAAGGGATTTGCTGTCAGATAATCCCAAACAGAAAGATTTGCTGCAACACAGTTTAATGTTGCAAATCACCACTTCCATCACATTTCTTTACACTTTAAAGAGCATGAATTACTCCAGTGAAATATTGTCAGTGCATTGTTAAAGGAACTATGTTTATACTACATTTGTACCTTGCAGTCAATATGGCGGGGTTCTCATCAAACAATTCAAACACACAGAGATTCCTGACACAGTTCTTTAACATCAGGAAAAACACACAAAGGTTTAGGAGAGCAAGAGTGTTGGGAACCCCAGATCTGCATGGACAGGAAAATCCATTTAGGTAATAATTTAGTGTTTGTATTTCCACAAATCTGAAGTCAAAATATGCATTTATTTAGTTCATAAAGTTAGCCATTTGGCCTCATTTGAGTTGTCAAAATTGTCTTCTTCAGCTGCCTGAAGGTTCTGTCCAAAAGACCATCCGGTTACTGGAATCACTTGATTTTCAGTTTGATTTGTTCCAACCGGTGGCCGGCAGGTCAGAAATTTAAAAATCGCACATTTTTCCAACCAGAGAATGCTGCATACTGAGCGCTGCCAGGTCTCTCTGACAACTAGACCTTTTTAGTGTGGACGATAAAATGATGTCTGAGGAGCACAGAGATACAACATATATATATATTTTCAAAAGAAAACGGTATTTTACTAAAAAATGTTAAGAACTCGCTGAGATTCATTCAGACCACAGTGTAGTGAGAGTGAGCACGATTTTCAGCAGATAACAGTGAGGCTGCTCTGTTTTTCACCTTTCTTCTTATTCATAGAATGGGCTGGATTTGAGTCTCAAAGTTAGGGTTAGAAGTTATATTCTCTAGAATATACACAGAGTAACTGCTTTTTTTTTAGAAGGAAAGTTTAAAATGATAACTCGATAATCCATTTGTCTTTGCTTTAAATTGAAAGCAAAATCCTGTTTAAAGTTGACTGCTCCCTCACACAGCAGTGTAATGCTGCCTCTGCTCCTGCTATAAATATTATGGACTACTCACTGCAGGAACACAGGAAATGTTGTAATGTCTTAAACATATCGTTTTTATATTATAGTTTCTCAAGAGAAATATGCATTGCCATAAGCAGTCCGAAAATATGTATACAGTACCGTCAAAAGTTTTAGAACGCCTTTCTCATTTAATGGTTTTCTTTATGTTCTTAAATATTTATATTGTACGCAGATTCTCACTGAAGGCATCAAAGCTGCAAATGAACACATATGGAATTATGTAGCAAACAAAAATTGTAAAAGAACTTTAAATATGTTTTATATTTTAGATTCCTAAAACAGTAGCCACCCTTTGCTGTGAAGACTGATATAATAACCTTTGGCCGTCTCTCAATGAATGTCTGGGAAGTTCTTTGAAGACTCTTTGGAAAACCATTTCAGGTGACCACCTCATGAAGCTCATGGACAGAGTGCCAAGAGAGCAAAGCAATAATCAAAGCAAAAGGGTGGCTATTTTGAAGAATATAAAATATAAAAATGTTTAGATTATTTCACACTTTTTGTTTACTATATAATTCCATGTGTGTTCATTCACAGTTTTGTTGCCTTTGGTGAGAATCTACAACATGAATAGTCATGAAAATAAAGAGACTTATTAAGTGAGAAAGGGTATCTAAAACTTTTGACTTAGTGTAAATATTATCAGTACATTTCTATTTTCCAAAATGGTAATTTCACTGATGTTACAATATTTGACAAATATAAGGTCTTTACAGTGACAAATCCTATTTGAAAAAAGCCAATTAATACCTTAAAAGCCATAGAACACCAAAGAAGATAAGAAAGTCCTTTCAGCTTGTATATGCAGACACCATAAAACAGCAGTAAGAGGGTACCGAGACCTGTGAGAAGCTGCTTTGTAAAGGTTAATGTTCAAAAATAGCACTAGGATATGGCACAGTTGACACAGAGCTCAATTTATTCCAATTTTATGTTTCGGTGTAAGAATGGGATCTGCTAAAAACAAAAAAAAACAAATTATATGCACAAGAATTTCCATTTGTCTGATGAACATGGTTTTAAATCGCTCCAGAAAGCCCCAGAGTGAACCCAGTGGTTCTTCTGTCCTCAGTCTTGGTGAGCCTGACGCTGCTTTGATTGCAGTGTTTGAGAATGACACTTCTTCAGCTGAGATGCATTTTAAAGCTCCTCTAATCTTATAATAACTACATCTGACATCTGACAGTTTCTCTTAACCCTGTGGTTGGGTTTTATAAAACTGCCATCCAGCTCAGTCAACTATGTTCAGCTGGAAAGTGTGACTGGTGAAGGATGAGAAGTTGACTTCAATAAAAAGGCCTTTGGTAAATCATGTGAATCTGCCTGCATGTGTCACCTAAATACAGCTACATTACAAGGATGGAAACTGGTTATTTTCATTTTATTTCACTCATTGCGTAGATTGAGGCCTAAAAATCATTTGAGGCAACAAAAGAACATGAAATTGGAATTGCATTGCATTGCAAAAAGATTAATACTACGTATACGTTTTCACATTTTGTCATGTTATAATAAAAAACTCCAATAGCTTCTTTCGCAAAGCATTTCTGTTATAGGCTCATGAATACAAAAGCCTCTGAGCCCCCCCCCAAAAAATAATTTTTAATGCTCTGAACTTCCCTTACCTCTCTCCCCTCGGACCTCTGTGTTTTGTTACCCTAGAGAAGTTGGTCTGTAAATTCATTATCAGAAGTGTTATGGTTAACACTCCCTGAAGGGTTATATCCCAAGGGAGAGTAGATGGGTGCTCTCATAAATAACTTTGCTACCTCTGACCCGGGGAGGGTCTGGGGATCATATTTCTAAAACTCTTTTAAGTTGAGGTAACACCCACATATTGTTTAAATACTGTCTGTAAACTCTTGTTCTGGGCTCTGCCTTTCTGACTTGCTCAGTGACAGAGTCATTCAAAGGCTTTCAGCGTTTGAATGACTCTGTCATAAGTCCGGTCTTTCTCTTGTTAATGAGTTGATTTCTCTCCCACTTTGATAAGAAAATCCATAACATTAGCCAAGCCAATTTCTGAACTTTAAATTATAAATCTCACCTTTTCACTCATTTTTGCTCGGAAATGACTCAAGTCTTGTTAATGGCTGTAAATCCTGCTGGTGGCTGGTCGTGCAAACCTTTCATTATCACTACATCACTCGCTGGCTCACCCGTATAAAGGTCAGTGGATATGGGGCTGTGACAGCCTCGTTTGGTAGAGTCAGGGGCACAACAGAGTCGGACGGGCTTCTACCCCTCCGGCCGCATCGGTCCATTCACAAAACACATGGAGACGACTCTACACCTGCTTAATCCAGCCTTGAAGTGTTTTCTGAAGGGGACTAATGCCTCTAACAAGTTTTCTTTTAGAACTGCCCTGTATTTACCAGCTCATCTGTCAATACGGAAGAAAAAAATCCCCACATCATAACTCTTCCACCACCATATTTCAATGCAGTGATTGTGTGGTCACAATAAAGTGCAATGGTAGTTTTTTTTTCCACAAATACCTTTTCAGCTCAGCCCATAATTGTGCACTGAGATCAGGGCTTCTTGATTACCTCTCCAAAACATTGAGTTTGTCATTTTGTAACTAGTTTGGTGGCATGATTTGGTCTTTGTCCATTTTTCTCATAATGACATCTATTTTGTGAAGTCAAGTAGTTCTTCTTTCAGCAACATCCCCCGTATCTAACAGGCATACGAACTTCCCAATTGTAACGATAGTATTTATGGCCAAACACTTGTATTTGTTTCATCGGACCACAGGACGTCTCCAAAACTCATGATCTTTCTGCTTGAATGCATTTGAAAACTGTAATCAGTGTTTTTTGTTTTACAGTGAATAAATAAGCTCAGGAAGCTCTTCACAAGGTCTTTTGATTTTCTTCATGGGTTGATACACACATTTTGCACCAAAATATGTCCATCTGTGGAAAACAGAACCTATCTTCAGTCTGAACGGGTACGATGGCTGCACATTCCCATGTGTGTATTTGCATATAATTAAACAGATGAACGTTCGGTTCTTTCCGATATCTAGACTGATTTCTCTGGACTTTTCAATGATGTCACACAAGAAAGAACTGTGATCGAGTTGATGCCATAAAATACATCCATGGTCTCAATTAAAGAAGAAGCAGAAGCTTACAAAGCCCTGAAATCATAATTTGGGCTCTCTTTCTTTCATTTTTCATGAATTTTACAAACAGAGATTATTATGATAATCTTAAGTGACCTAAAATGAAATACAAGTTGGTCTGACTTAAACTCAGACAGCAAGGAAAAAAAGGTTATGTGTGTTTTTATATTGTGTATGTAAACATTTATTGTCATTACGGTGTCCTTGAGTGCTCTGAAAGGCGCTTTTAAATAAAATGCATTATTATTATTAGTAGTAGTAGTAGTACTTGTAATAAACATCTAGTTTTAACTATAGGTTACTTCTGAAGGCAATTGGTTGAACAACATTTTACTTAGAGGTATCTAGGTAAAAGGGACTGAATGAAAATGCACATCACTCCTAAAGATTCTTATCAGTGAACATTTTCAAAGCCATGAATGATTTTAAAGCTTTGCAGGAACTCAGTGGGTGCAGCATGAAGATCCTGGTTTCGAATTCCAGCCTGGGTTACTTTCTGCTTGGAGTGGGCATGTTGTCTCTGTTCATGTCTGGGTTCTTTCTGGGTAATTTGGCTTCCTCCCACAGTCCAAAAAACATGACCTTTTGGTTATTTGGTCACTCCAGCAGATTACCCTTGAGTATGAGCGTGTACGGATATGGTTGTTTGTCCTGTGTGTCACTTTGTTGCCCTGTCACAGATTAGCTGCCCGTCCAGGATGTACCCCGCCTTTCGCTCCGATGGAGATAGACACCAGCTACCCTGCAGGCGAGTATACACAATGGATGGATCACTTTCCTTCACTTCACAATTCTTTGCTACTTTGTGTTGGTCTGTTACATGAAATCCTATATATTACACTGCAGTTTGAATTGTAATATGATATATTTGCATTAGAAAGGCAAAGTACTTCTTTGCATTCTAACCGAAATTTTGTCTTCGCTTAACATATTTTTATTCTGTTTTGAAATATTTTTTTAATACTTCTGATTGTTTACAGTTTTGCATAGACATTTAAAATGCAGTGCAGGATTTCACTTTTTTCTCCCCGTGTGTGTTTCCCCCGATGCTCTCTAACATACGTTTGTGTCGGGTGTTTGTGAGGCGATAATCAAATGGAAACTACAGATTCTATCTACTTTCCTCAGAGAAATTAAGCCTACTGGGAAAAGCAGTCTGATTAGCACAGGCTTCTGCTGCGCTATATATATCCACATCAATACATGGGCTTTCTGAATAAGCAAGCAACCTTTTGCAGCTAAATTAAGAAGCAGGAGGATACATTGAAGTGTCTTTACATTTATGTAAAAGCCACAGAGCTAATATCGAAAGAACTGACTGGAGTTAATAGCAAAGAAGCATATTATATATACAGTTATTTTATTAGTATATTATTAGTATAAACCTTTAATTTATTCATTTAAATTCTTAAAAACCAGCAGCTGATAACACATAACTGAATCTTTACATTGAGGGATTTCAATGTTTTTTGTGTTTTTACAGAAATGGACCTGCATTTATTAATTTATACGACAACAAAGAGATGTTTCGACTCTCTGAGGTTGAAGGAAACTGTATTATGTGTTTTAATTACTGCCAGCAAATGAAGATACTAATTAAGAAACTAATGAATGAATTGACCTTACAAAGATGTATTTCCCTTGGGTTTAATGTGCTGGTATTTTTACATAGAACATGAGCACTATATGCTTGGAAAGGCATGGTTCATCTTAGCCTGTGCCTTTGCAATATTTCATTTATATGAAAATGTGTATTATGCAACGGAGAGCAGTTACAAAGCTGCAGGTTTTTTCGTAGTTTTATTTATTCATGCACACAGCTCTGTCTCATGGTGACAATACACTTATGAGCTCCAAGTTTTGCTTCTCTTGATTTCCAACTAGTATTTTAGTTCCCAGAATTGTTTCTGATGATGGCTTCAGTCTCATCTCCCATCAGTGTGACTGCCAAGCATTTTTTTTCTTCCTTTGCATGCTTTTCCCAGGTTTAATCTGTGCCAGCATCATTTGAACATGTCCTGCCACTTCAGGTTATTTGAAAAACAGTAGTACGTAGTTTTAATGAAAAAAAATGATACAAGCTTCTGCAAGAATTCATGTGACGTGTCAAAAGAGTATGATTGGAAATTGTATGAAACCTAATCCCGAGCCCAGTTTAAGAAAATCTTTAGAACTGAGACCTCAACAGACAGGCACGGATATGAGGCACCAAACCACAGAGTAAATGATGAAGCATAGGCAGACACTTGACTCCTCTCTTGGGATTTGTGGACAATATTTGCTGACAGTATCACCTGACTCGATTATTAGGGTTATAGAGAGTGAATCTTCAAAAGGAAGATGTTTCAGATGAGTAATTTCAAAAATTTTTTTACCATTATTATTATGGAATTACATTTATTGACATTGTATATTTTGAGAACACTTTGAATGTCCAGTTAATTTATGTAGCCCATATAAAAAGCAAAATTGAAAGAATTTTTCAAAAATTTTGCCTAAAATCAAATATGCTGAGTACATTGTCAAGTCTTTTTAAACCAATGCTAATCTGACTTGAGGGGATCGAGAAGGAAGTAGACAGGGTTCAACTCTTCTTATCATCCTTTATGACTTTAATTCAAGATGAGGTATGCAACAGCAGATTTATCAGCAGACCATAAACACAACTTAAATTTAAAGAACTACTCCAAAGTTCTAAGCAGTTTAATAAATTTACTATGATAGAACTGAGGTTCTTACTCACCGGTGCATGTCTGCACTTCTCTCCAGCATTGATTCAAACAAAGGATGTACACCTGCTTTTAAAACCCAATCAGTGCCATAAGCCACATGTGCAGCCCCCTGGGCAATGTGGATCATCGGTAGAGGGTCAGCATTAAGTTGTTGCCAGCAGAAGCTCGGAGGATTCCCCTCTCCAGAAAGCTGTCACAGGTAGACACAGAGTCAGGCCAGGTGTAGCTTCTAGGAAGAGAAAAGAGAGAACAAAGTTAAAAGCTGAAATAACAGCAAATAATGCAAAATTGGAGAGTAGTGTGAGAATGTAGCGAAGAGGGTGAAAGTGGTCATTATGTCCTCCAGCAGCCTAAGCCTATAGCAGCATAACTACACAGATAGTTTCAGTTTAGATTATTTAGTTAAACGGCGCTTATTTTCAACAATGTCGTTTCATGGCACCCCACAAAGGGTCCCACTGATGGTCATTGTTATACTAAAAACCACAAGGATTGGGATACCTCTCTCTGTCAGACTGATTATAACCATTGGAAAAGAGAAGGGGTCATACAGGTAGCAGAAATGGAGAGTGTGTTTGCACCTCAACCATAACTGAGCCGGTTTAGGCTAAACCTGACTCCCCCTTGCTCCATCCAACAGGCTGATAAACTAAGCCACTCTAACTATAAGCTTTACCAAAAAGGAAAGTTTTAAGCCTAGCCTTAAAAGTAGACAGGGTGTCCGCCTCACGGACTAAAACTGGGAGCTGGTTCCACAGGAGAGCAGCCTGATAACTAAAGGATCTGCCTCCCATTCTACTTCTAGAGACTCTAGGAACCACCAGTAAACCTGCAGTCTGAGAACGAAGTGCCCTGTTAGGAACATATAGAACAATCAGATCTCTGATGTATGATGGAGCTAAATCATTGAGGGCTTTATATGTGAGAAGGAGAATTTTAAATTCTATTCTGGATTTAACAGGGAGCCAATGAAGGGAAGCTAAAATAGGAGAAATATGATCTCTCCTTTTAATTTTCATCAGTACTCTTGCTGCAGCATTTTGAATCAGCTGAAGGCTTTTAACTGCATTTTGTGGACATCCTGATAGTAAAGAATTACAATAGTCCAGCCTTTGAGTAACAAATGCATGGACTAGTTTTTCAGCGTCACTCCTGGATAGGATATTTCTAATTTTGGCAATGTTCCGGAGGTGAAAAAAGGAAATTCTAGAAACCTGTTTAATATGGCATTTAAATGACATGTCCTAGTCAAAGTAACACCAAGGTTTTTTACTTTATTAACTGAGGTCAACCTAATGCCATCCAGGTTAAATGATTGACTAAGCAGTTTCTTTTTTAAAGACTCCGGTCCAAAGACGACAACTTCTGTCTTGTCTGAATTTAGAAGCAAAAAATTTAAAGTCATCCAAGTTTTTATATCTTCAAGACATGCTTGTAGTCTATCTAAATGGTTGGGTTCATCAGGATTTATGGATAAGTAAAGCTGAGTATCATCAGCGTATCAGTGAAAATGTATCCTATGCTGCCTGATATATAGTATATATTATATATATATATAGTAAAGAGAATTGGCCCAAGTACTGAACCCTGTGGTACTCCACAGTTAACCCTGGAGTTTAAAGATGATTTATCATTTACATGAACAAACTGGAATCTGTCAGGCAGAAAAGATTTAAACCAGCCTAGCGCTGTTCCCCTGATCCCTACAGCATATTCCAGCCTTTTTAAGAGAATATTATGGTCGACTGTATCAAATGCAGCACTGAGATCTAAGAGGACAAGTACAGACACAAGTCCATTATCTGAGGCAATAAGAATATCATTAGTGACTTTCAGCAGAGCTGTTTAAACAAACAGTTTTAGGCAGTTCTGCCATTTGACATGACACCTCCCACTTGATCTCCTGGTAAAACCCAAGGAGGTCACTTCTGTCTTTCGTGGTGGTCTCGTCATTGTTGATCTTCTATCGGGACGAGGACAACAAGGTGTCTTACGTCCCTGTGGAGGATGATGGTAGTGGATTTGGTGTCCCAGGCTTTACTTCATCTCTTGTCAGATCTCTTGTATATCCTATTGAGGTTAGGATATACAATGTATCTTCCTTTGTGTCATAACCCACACCAAGAGCTTTGTTCTCTCCATCCCCCATTTGATTTGGGAGGGTATTGTGGGAAGTAAGGATGTCATCCACATAAGTATCTTCCTCTAGGACTCAACGATCTTCCTCTAGATCAATAAAAGTAGGCAGCTTTGCAGTTTCTCTCATTGCTAATTGTGCAATGCACCCAGCTGGTCTGTCGCCAATGTTTACCCTGGTGATGCCAAACTCTTCAATGTCATTTTCAGGATGATCTCTCCAGAGAAACCTGTGCAGATGCATTTCACGGTCCTCCAACCAGACTGAGTTATACATTTTCTTAATGTCTCCTAAAGCTGCAAAAACTTGAGCACATCAGGTCCTTTTAAAAGGATATCATTCATGCTGAGTCCTCTGAATATTTGACTGCTGTTACACACCAATCGAATTGGAGTTGTTGCTGAGTGTGGTTTTGGGGCAATCAGATGGCTAACATACCAGACAGGGCCTTTACAATCCTCCTTGACTTCCTACGTAAGCTTAATAGCTGCACGCCGTTCCACTATTTCATGAACTTGTGTGGTATATGCTTTTTTCCATTCAGGTTCCTTTTCCAGTCGTCTTTCTTTCCTTAGGAATGTGGCCTGAACAGCATTTTTGTTGTTTGGGAGAGTGCAAGGATCCTCCAACCATGGATACTTTACATCCCAGTGTGGTGAATTGACATGAGCATCCTCCTTGACATAAGTTAGTCCTCACTTTATTATTTCTAGCTCTTTTTCCTCTGCTAGGGTCATCTCCTTCCCACCAGGCTGACAGTTGCCACTCCGGCACCCTCCACATCTCGGCTCACAGGAAGCACCAATACTTTCCATCTCCACCATTGCAGGAAGTCACGGGTTGTGGTTGTTGTATTTGCATGAACCAAATGTTCTTCTGGGCTTTGTTATCCGGTAAACTCTTTGTATTTCACTGCAGATGTCTGCATGGAACGAGCAAAGTGAGGTTTGGATAGGTGTGCTGCCATTTCAGCTTCCTCAAATAAGCCTGGATTCGTGCCACCTACAGTCTTTCCCAGAGGGCCTTCCCACAAGACAAGGTCTCCAATCACTCTGACCTTTTGAGGAACTAGTCTTCCCTCTCTGTGACTGATCAGTAGTTCAACCTCCTTTGGTCTTTTCAGTTCTCCAAGCTTTACCTCTGGGAAAAAGGTCTGAAGTTTCCTTGGTTCAATCTCACATGTGCTCTCTCCTTTCCTGATGGTGTTTGGATGCGGACTCTGAGGAGCTATCTCTTTGTGTTCACTCTCATGGACATTCCACCCACACCATACAGCACCAGTGTGATCTTCTCACTGCGTAGTCCTAGACGGTCAGCAGCCTTGTGGGTGATGTAATTTGTGTCAGATGCCAGATCTATAAGTGTCCCAATCTTCTGACCTGCATTCGCTGTCACCTCCATCAGCATTAAGATTACCGGCAGCTCAGATTGTTCATGCTTTTCAAGTAAGTGGGATGGAGTTTTGATCAAGAGGTCTTTACGGTTGTTACAGTTGGTGAACACCTTCCTGCATCTTTCTGCCATTTCTGGAGACAACTCTGATAAGAACTCCTCTTGATGGTCCGTCAATTCCATCTTACTTGGCCTCCTTTTCTGTACGGGTTTGTCCTCCACTTCATTGTTTTTAGGGCAGAGGAAATAATGGTGGTCAGCAGACCCTCCCTTTTTACATTCCTTATTCCTGCAAAAGGTATATGCCTTTGCAGCATTCTCTATCAGAATGCCAGCAGAGACACTTGATGCAGAAACCCAGTTTCTTTACAGAGGTTCTCTTTTCTGGAACAGTCAGAACATTAAATTTTTTATAGAATAAAAGTTTATTAAAATGCCTCCCTTCTCCGCACACAGCACATACATCCGGCCCACTCATTGTGGTCTTTGTGGAGGCAACCTTCTTTTCTGACCGCTTGGCTGGGTAGTGATCTGGCTCATCAGCAACCTGTAGTTGCTCCAGCCTCTCCAGAATGCCTTCCTGATTTTGTAGGAACTTCAGAAGCTTGTCAAAATGGTTGTCAGTGGTAATGTTGTTACTTGAATCTTTCATGAAGATAAGCCAGTCCCTCTTCAGGAAATCTGGAAGTTTGCTTTCAGTTGTCTTTAGCACTAGTGGGTTTTTAATTGCACCCATATTTCCAACATCAGTGAGACCTGCCAGTGCCTTTTCCACTATTTGAATTAACTCGATTACTTTTCTGGGCTGATTTCCCTTAACAGGAGGTAATTTTTCTAAATCTTCCAAGATTTCAATTACTATCTGATTTTTATTTCCAAACCTGTTTGAAAGTACTCTGAATATGTCATCTGCAGAAGTGTAGGTTGACAGTCTCAGCTCCTTTGCTATTTGTTGATCAATGCTGTCTAGAAGTTGAATCTTCTTCACCTTGCTTGATCCAGTTGGCTCTCCTTGCTTTTGTAAACTTTCCCAGTCCATCCTCCATCTATAAAATTATCTTTTATCACTGGAGAAAATAGGAAGAGTAGTGGGTTTTATTCTCTCAACTGGATTTATACCCTTGGGTGCTGACAATAGTGGTTTACCCCTACCACTAGTGCTGTCTTTGACCCGACATGTCACAAAATCTGGCTTTCTTAATTCAAATTTACTTTTCAATGATATTAAGCCTCTCATTCTTAAATCAAGAATTCTCCTCTCCTCCCCTGGGATCCAACGCTCCCAGGTTTGGATTGTCACAGTGGCCTGCTTTATCCTATTTTCCAATAGGTTCATGTGGACCTCATAGCCTTCAACATTTACACTTATAACAGGCAATTCAGTTGCTACTTGTCCACTTTCCTCAGCCCCTATGACAGCTGTTTACACTTCCTGTTGGCCATATCTGGACCATAAATTATCTTGAACAATCTCTTTTACGAGTTTAAATTTTTCTTCAGCCTCTTTTGCTGTTTTATCAATTTCTTCTTGCTGTTCAAGATATATTTCCTCTTCTTTCTTTGTTTCTGACAGTGATACCAACCCACCCATATAGTTATCATTTGCTTCAAAGAGTTCTTTGAGGCACTCAGAAAGTTTTTTAAACTCCTCCATCAGTTCTCCATGAACCATCAGTCCTGCATCTCTCATAACACTGTTGCCTTGACGGGTAAAAAGACTCTTAGCAACAGTCCGTTCCTTCTTGAGCTGTTTGATCTCATCTGCCATCTTGTCTTTGGGTCCCCAGCAATGTGATATGTAAAGCCGTTTATCTTTACTTCCTTCTTTTTTTTCCATTCAAGTCGGATCAGCATTGATCCGACTTGAGAAGGAAGTTTTCGTTGTCCGATGAGCTAACCCCTCCCACCTACTTCCTATTTCTAAGGGGATTGCTCAATCCAGCTCTCCATCCAACGGGTCCGGACTTCCCTAAACCTGAAAAGTCTTACTAAGCAGGTTCACTGAAAGTTCTGTTTAAGCTGGTGTCGGGAAATGACTCGCCTAGCCTCTGACAGCCTACATCCAGAAGTCTCGCCCTTCTTCAACCGGAGGTCTGGACGACTGAGTAGCCAACGCAGTCGATCACAGTCCGACAATCACTCCTGTTAACGGCTGCTCATTCCCTAATATTACAACTGGCACTTGGTATATGGGCTAGGTTAATTTTAGTGACTCGGCATGAGCCCCAAGGGCGTTGTTTTAACAACCTGGCTAAGGCAACCTATAAAAACCTCCTATAATTTCTTAGAACCAGGCAACAAGACTTTTTACCACCAATGAAAAACCAAAAATAAGGTGACTCAAATAATCGAATGTCCACAATTTAACTAGAATTTTATATGCTTTCTTTAATTAGTAACGCTTTTGCAGGGGTCAGTAACAGCTTAAATTTAGCAACACAATAAATTCAATAATAGAAATAAGTCAATCAACTCAACCTGTCTTTCCCTGATGCTGAAACTAGTGAAGTTGGAGAGGCCTTGAAGACGGAGGCTCGTCCATGCACCCGATGGAGTTGTTCCTTAGGGTAACAACGAGTGGTTTCTTGAGGGGGATACGGCTTGATCTTCAGTTTTCCTCCTTTAAGTGACAGGCTCTGATGCTCCAGGCTTCGATGGTTAAACAGAAACTTTGCTGTCTTATGTCTCAGGGGACAATGGCTTCCAGAGGCTGAAGAGTTGAAGGAAACCCCGGGGACATAATTGAGGTTGATTCAGGACTTCCAGGAGCCTGAGACTTGGAGCAATCAGCTGTTCACCGATCAAGTTCACTTCCGTTGTCTGGATACAAAGGCTGAAGATGAAATCAGATTCTTAATTTTGAGGCACAGTCCTTCAGGGCTCACGGGTTGATCCTCTTTTTAATGCAGTCGATCAGCAGGGCTGTGTCTCTGGTACTTCTTCCATCTAAGCATCTTTTTCTCCGTCCGATCTTGTTCACTGGTCTTCTGCGAGGAAACAACCCCGTTCCTCCCTTCAGCTTTGTTTTTTATAGTGCTTAACGCTTCCACCAGTCAGCTCCTTATTAGGATTTCCAGTTATTGCTCAATCTATTCAGCTCAACTTCTTGGTTATTGCACAATACTTTAGTCATGGTCATGGTGACCTACTGGTTCCCGTTTTTTCGGACTTGGAGCCTGTTACAGGCGCATCCTCCCTTCCTCCCATGTCCGTCAAAGGTCCTCTGTCAGCATACAGCTGGCTTCTTGTAACTCTTAGTCATCCTGTACTTCTCTCCCTAATCTGCTCAGTCTTAAACTTTACACAGTATCACACATTCCATTCTCAGCTTTATACATTTACTTCAAGATACAGTTATAAAAGCATCACTTCATTCTTTTTATCCATCTCTAATAATCAACATTATATCTTGCATATATGGTTGATTGAGAAATTTAAACCTTACTGTTTTGTATTCATTATCAGTTTTCAATCATATTTCAATCATTTATGTTCTAACTTGAAAATCAAAGATTACTCATTTCATTTATTACTTGTAAAAGAATGGAAAATCATCATACATAATTTCTTTGGATACGCTTTGTTTATAATTCTGCAAAAGATAAGACAGTTAATATTTATCTCCACACAGGCCTCTCCAGTCTTCTCAGCTCCAGAATATGACAACACGCCTGTTTCACTCTGCAATGCTTCAACTGTATTTCTTAACAATTGTTGCATGGATTACACAGAAATATATCTATTGTAATTTTTTATGGATTCATCTGTAAGTACTTCGTGAATGCTGCATGGATTACATGGAATGATCTCACCTTATTTTGACAAAGTAGACAGGGTTCAACTCTTCTCACCATCCTTTATGACTTTAATTCAAGATGAGGTATGCAACAGCAGATTTATCAGCAGCAGCAAGTTGAAAACCTTGCAAGCAAACAAAGCAACATTTGTTCTAAATTGAATCTCAATGAAGAAATATTAATTACAATCAATGAAACCAAAACCTGAACTATCTGCCAGCTAAATCTCCCATTAACATTTTATACAGAAAAATAATGCTTTAACCCATTTAACCCATATGTTGAAACAAAATCACTATTAGAATGAACCAAACACACAACTTACAGCAGCATCAAATCAACACAGACTTCACCAGGCCTATTAAATACACAGAGCCTATTGATTCAAACGAAGGATGCACACCTGCTTTTAGAAACCAATCGGTGCCATAAGCCACATGTGCAGCCCCCTGCTGTCTGAACCAGGTAAATAAAATGGATCAAGAATTATTAAACAAACAGTTTTAGGCAGTTCTACCATTTGACACAACATACATTAATAAACATATACGGCAAACAAGAATAAAAGGACTATAAAATAGAATGAGACTTTTAATCTATTTTTAGGTTTCTGTTTGGGACTGTACTCAAGTCAATTACTAAAGAGAAGTGTCCTTAATGTACATAAAAATGTACGTATTTCAATGGCTTGAGCAGTTCAAATACATAAAGGTAACCTGCGGTACATTCCAGAATACCCGTTGAACATCTTTGAATTTTGTCATCTTACAGCTTCAAAATGTATTAAATTTTGCAGGGATTTTATGTGACAGACCAACACAAAGCAGTGCACAATTATAAGTGGAAGGACATTATTACTTGTTTTCCAACATTTTTTATAACAAGTAACAATCTGAAAGATGTGTTGGCCTTTTGTATTCAGCCCCCTTCTCTTCTAAGCAAATCTCATATGAATCCAGCTGTTCTATGAAGGCCTCAGAGGTTTGTTTGAGAACATTAGTTAACAGACAGCATCATGAAGACCAAGAACACAGCAATCAAGTTGTGCTCTTCTCTGGATTGTTCTGCCTCTGTGAAATCAACCGTCACCTGTCCCCCAACCTAGTCTTACTTATCTGGATCAAGACCAGAGCCCCCGCCGACTTCATTCAGAAGGTTGGTGATGTTTTTCCTCCCCTGACTTAAATCACTGATTTATATAACTAACTTGCCACTCTGTTTCAGTGGTCAACCTGACTCAGGAATTCCCACCACTTTTTGGTTTTGATAAAACTTTATACTGCATTCTCTGATTCTCTGTCTTTCTAGGTTCATGAAATATGTGTCAAGTATGTGTCAAGACTTGAAAATTACAGACACTTTCTATTTAGTCTGATTGAGCTCGAGCTATTTTGCAAAGAAGAAGAACGAGAAAAAATATTTTAGTACATAAGCGTGGCTGATAGATTCATACCTTAAAACACGTCCAGCTGGAAATGCCGCAAAAGTTGCTTCTACAAAGCACTCGGAGCTGAATACAGATTACCATCTCACTTTTGAGATTTTTCATACATTCCAGTTAATCATAACTACCAAACAGATTCAGTTATTTATTCAAATTCGTTAAAAAGTTTTTCTATCTAAGGAAACCCAGCAGATTGCATCGTGTCAGTGACTTGCAGCATTCACTTCTCCTGGATCAGCATGTAGTGACAGTGGACAGTCGCTTGCATTGACTTTGCAGGAATCCCTCATACTGAGAATGCATGCAGCGACAGTGGAAAGGAAAACTCCCTTTTTTTCTTCTTCTTTGTTTTTATCGTGTCCTGTCCGGCAAAGAAGCACTAAGAATTGTTATCTGAGTGGCAAGAAGAAGCCCAACAGATTTACTTAAACAAGTGTAGCATTACAGCTAACACTATAATGCTCTGCTTGATATTTATATGATCCAAACGAGCCTGCCAACCAGAGCCTTCCCAGGATGAAACAGTCCCAACCGCCCTAAAGAATTCCAATCTCAACCTCATGAGCCGTCCACCCCCCCATGAATCTCCCCACAGGGCCACCCCAACCAGGACACAGAAATCATACACATGCCCCCATACCCAAATGCCATGAATCCCCTCCCCACAGGGCCATACCCTCACAGAAGAGCTCCAAATGTGAAAAGCCGATGAAGACACATCCACACAGCACAAGCTCCGCCCGACACCCAAACACCAGCCAGAAGTAGCCCTGCGAGAAAACCTATTCCGAAGCCCACAAAAGGCAGAGAGCCCACAGAGCCAAAACCAAAACCCACCAAGAAGCTGAGACAACTTCACCTGAGAACAAGTTTGGTCAGCGAGCCTGCACGACCGACTGGGGGTTTGAGAGAACAGAGCAGAGACACAAAAAGAACACAGATGCACTGATCAAGTAGTACTTTCAATGGGAAAGAAAAGTGAAACATTTTTGGTTATAGCTCCTTTAGAGGCTTCATCTAGGAGAGAAAGACAGCTAAGAAGATTAACTCTGAGCCAGTTTTCAAGTGTAGAGTATGAAAGAGAGCACATACAGTTAGTCACAGTAGAAGCTCAGCCAGGAAAGAGACAGGGTTCAACACTGAAAGACAGGGCCACGTGTATCATCGGTAGAAGGTGAGCATTAAGTTGTTGGCAGCAGCAGCTTGGCCAATGCCCCCCTCCCCCTCCTGGAAGGTGCCACAGCTAAACACAGAGCGAGGCCAGATGTAGCTTCTAGAAAGAGAAAAAACAGAGTTAAAAGCTGAAATAACAGCAAATAACACAAAATTAGAGAGTAGTATGAAAATGTAGCAGAGGGAGTGAAAGTGGTCATTATGTCTTCCAGCAGCCTAAGCCTATAGCAGCATAACTACAGAGATAGCTCAGGATAACCTAAGGCACTCTAACTATAAGCTTTATCAAAAAGAAAAGTTTTAAGCCTAGCCTTAAAAGTAGACAGGGTGTCTGCCTCACAGACTAAAACTGGGAGCTGGTTCCACAGGAGAGGAGCCTGATAACTAACGGATCTGCCTCCCATTCTACTTCTAGAAACTCTAGGAACCACCAGTAAACCTGCAGTCTGAGAACAAAGTGCTCTTTGCTCTGTTATAGACCTTGATCATTAAGGGCTTTATATGTGAGAAGAGGAATTTTAAATTCTATTTTGGATTTAACAGGGAGCCAATGAAGGGAAGCTAAAATAGGATAAATATGATCTCTCCTTTAAATTTTCATCAGAAATCTTGCTGCAGCATTTTGAATCAGCTGAAGGCTTTTAACTGTATTTTGTGGACATCCTGATAGTGAAGAATTATAATAGTCCAGCCTTTGAGTAACATATGCTTGGACTATTTTTTTCAGTGTCTATTCTGGATAGGATATTTCTAATGTTGGCAATATCCCGGAGGTGAAAGAAAGAAATCCTAGAAGCCTGTTTAATATGGGATTTTTTTCTCCAAAGTGTTTTACAAATGACTTTAATGCCAGTGAGCACATCAGTGGTATGTTCTTTGCCTTACCCTTGCAGGTTCCTATTGCTTCTTTTTAATTTTGCTACATGTGCATTTTGACAACAAAACCAAATTTAATAATGAATATAATGTAGGTTCAGTGCATTAACAGAAAAACATTTCCACACACCAACATGAAACTTTGCACATACTTTTGTAGCTATGACTAAGATCATTGGGTGATCTATTACATTAAAGATGCACCAGACATCTTTGGTGGTAAATGTGTCTTATGCAGTTTTCAGATTTTGTCCTCTGCTTTCATTTTTACTCCCACAGAGTTCTCCTCTTTCCATCTGCAGCAGAGGAAATTTTAAACCGGATATGCACCATGTGCTCATCACTCCATCTTATTTTCTTCATATAAAATGCTACATGTTTAAGTTACCCACAAGCGCTCAAATTGAAAGATACTTGTGTTTCCCTCTCATCCCTCATCCTCCATCTGTGCAGCCTGCGGCTCTGAGATACTACGTATCGGAATTTCACATTTCACATCCCATCTAGCAAAACTGCTCCGCAGTCAAGCTTATCTTTCTGCAAAGTAATCGTCATCATTGCCAAATGAATGTAAATTGTTTTGTTTTTTATGACAACTAGAAAACACTTTCAGGGTTCAAGACAAAGACAAAACTAACTTTGTGATCTACTTTTTTACATGAAAGATAACATTAAAAAGTAGAACTTATTACTTTAATGGGCATGAGATTTCCAAAGCTCAAGTGGTTGCTTCATTTAAACTTGTATTTCTGAAACAAGAACATTAATCAGTGTTCTTCTGTACTTTTACTCTGCAGTCCTTGCGTCCTGCTTGATGTTACGAAACAGTGAATGCATTCATAGTAAAAACTGCAACTATTCCACCATAAAGCTCACAGCCAAGTCAAGTGTTGGTCCAAGAAAGTGATAAGTGGCCATCTGGGCACTGCTGCCTTTCTGCATACAAATACAATAACAGCTCAATGATCCTTCTTAATGACTGTTGCAGCATTCTGTTTTTTTAAGGCACATTTTTAACTGCTTTTTTTTATGTGCCTTCTCGCAGCATTTCATGCATACCATGTAGAGAAGCTAGTTGCCTACATTTGCAGAGGCAGTTTTGCTCTACAAAAACAGAATCCTAATTGCTTCATTGACTTTATTGTATCAAGACTGGATCCAGTGTCAAAGCAGACAGGCCACAATTATGTAATAGTAACCTGTGTTTGTATGACCTTCAACCATTTGGATTATTTGTGTGTGTGCGTGTGTGTGGAAGGGTGTGTGGATGTAGGATGCAAGTTTTTCACCTAGGGCTGCACAGTTGCTAGAGGGACAAAAACTGTAGAATCCCTAAAAACTCAGAACCCATGACCAGCAAAGCACAGGTGAATCCAGAAGGCCGCAGCAGGCCGAGGCAGACGGACACAAGGCATCACCCCATATGCCCCGCACAGAGGTAGGACGACAGTAAAGCACAGGATAATGTAAAATGTTGCAATGGATGCAGACGTGTTTGTATAAAGTGCATAAAAACTGTGGCTGTGACTGGGGTGCGAGAGATTCCACTGCTAGCTGACAGCAGACTCTCCCCAGACTTGAAATTGAGGTACAGGACGTGGCCAAACATCACGAGAAGTGCACTGTATGGTGCTCCCCTTATGCCTGCAAACACATTAAAGCCCATTATAACCTGAAACTGTTAAGCAGAGACTAATATTTCTACATTTTGGTGTTTAAATCCAAGCTTGAGAGGATCAGAGGCTAGTACAGCAGAAATAACTTTGAATGTGTTTTGTAATTTTTCTGCCACATGAGGTTCTGTTTTGTTTTTCTGTGCAAACTATTAATTTATAAGTATTTAAGGCAACTTCTGCATTAAACTGATAAAAAAAAGATTCCAAGACATTTCTCTGTCATTTAAAAAGGGAATTCAACCTTTTAAAAGCTCTCAGTTTCATTTTGTTAAGTTATTGCTGGGTTGATTTTTCTTTTTAAATCTTGGTATTAGGTGCACCTCTTCTTGCCCTTCTGGACAGTTCCTGTTTGCTGATTCAGAAATTAAAGCTGATCTGGTGACAATCCAATATCTGAGTCCAAGCTTCACTGACAATAAAACATTTACTTGGTTTGCAGCATTGAGGGTGTATTGTTTTTTGGTAATAAGGTTTTGTTTTAAGCTGCACCAAACAGACTTTTGGGAAAGATGAGAGCTTTGCCTTTATACACGTTAGAGAGATCAGCATTAATGTTCCTTTTAAACATTTCTCCTGCAGGCTTTTATGTAAATAATGCTGACTGACACACTCTTCTACAAACAGCTGTACCATTATCTACACATCTTCAAATCGTATTTGAGGCTCTTCAGATTTTCTTTTTTCATCAATCAGTGTGCTCTTTGACTAAATTAGCTAACAAGAACTTGTAAAAACTGACTTAAAATCAAAAACTTCAAAGTGGACCAATGCTTGTGTAACTTAGAAATCATTTTAAATCGCTCAGTAGACTCACACGCACCTTCAAACTTTACTCTGAAGGACTTTTATTTGATGTGCTGAAACCACTTGACTACTTTACTAGAAAAGATAACAGGGGGACCCTGAAGATGTCCAAGGTTTAAATAAAAACACTGACTCCTTCACACAAAACACTGTCTGGTTGAATCAGACTAAGCAGAGACACCCAGACGTCCCTCTCCCCAGACACCTCCTCCAGATCCTCCGGGGGGAGCCCAAGGCATTCCCAGGCCAGCCGAGAGACATAGTCCCTCCAGCGTGTCCTGGGCCGTCCCCTGGGCCACGTGCCTGGAACACCTCCCGAGGAAGGCGTCCAGGAGGCATCCGATATAGATGCCCGAGCCACCTCAACTGGCTCCTTCCGATGGGGGAGACGGCTCTACCCCCGAGCCCCCCCCCGGATGGCCGAGCTCCTCACCCTATTTTTTAAGGGATGCCCCCGGCCGCCACGGAGGAACCTCATTTTGCCCCTTGTATCCGGGATCTCGTTCTTTCGGTCATGACCCCCAAATTATGGCCTAGGGGAGGGTAGGAACTAGACCAACCCGGGAAACGAGAGCTTTGCTTTTTGGCTCGCTCTCTCTTCACCACAACCGCGGGCCAGTGCCCCCCTTTGCAGAGCCGCCCAAAACCGTCGTATCCCGCTCCCTTTTTCCCTAACTCGTGAACAAGACCCCAGATACTTGAACTCCTCCCCTTGAGGCAGGAACTCTCCTCCAACCCGAAAAGGACAAGCCACCCCTTTTTCCCGGGCGAGTACCATGGCCTCTGACTTGGAGGAGCTGACTTCATCCCAGCCGCTTCACACTCGGCTCGAACCGCCCCCGCGCATGCGAGGGCTTTGGCTAGAGGGGGCCAAAAAAGACCCCGTCATCGCAAAAGAAAGACGAAAACCACTGGTCCCAAACCAGACCCCCTTGGCCTTTTTGGGTGCGTCTAGAAAAACCCGCCATAAAAGTTATGAAGGAACCCGGGGAAAAAGGGCGCACCCGGAGTCCCCAAAATGCACCGGGGGAACAAATCCGACTTGGCCGGCAAAGCGGACCAAATCCTCTCCCGTCGTGCAGGGGGCCGGAGGCCCCTAAAAAGGGCCCCCAATTCCATATCCGGAGCACCCCCCCCAGGGCATCATGACGGGCACAGTCGAATTCTTTTTTCCAGGGCCCCCAAAACACATGTGGAAACCCGGGTTGGGGGAAACTCCCTGAACCCTCGAGTGCCCTGTAGAGGGTATAAAAGTTGGGCCAGGTTCCACGGGGGACGAAAACCAACCCGCTCCCTTTCCCGAACCAAGGGGATGAAGGGGGACCACCCCCCAGGGTTTCCTCCAGAAGGGACTGTCCCCCGACCCGCCCCCGCCAAAGTTAAAGAGGGCGTGGGCAAATACAGCCCCCACAAAAATCCCGAGATTTTAGGTACCAGGGCGGATCTCATCCACCCCCCAAGCCTTCCCTTTTTTTTTCCCCCTCGGTGGGCTTCAGCCCGGGTGGGGTTGGGAAAAAGGGCCCAACCCCGAGTTTTCCCCCGCCTCTGTTTCCACCAGGGAATGTGAAGGCAGGGTTTTAGGAAATCCTCGAAAAATACTCCTTCCCCCGCCCAAAAGTCCTCAGTCCCAAGGTCAGGGAGCCCTCCCCCCCACCTAAAAACAGTGTTGGCGAAGCCTGCTTCCCCCTCCTGAGGCGCCCGGACGGTTTTTCCCCAAATCGCTTTCGAGGCCAACCCCGTAGTCCTTCTCCCTGGGGCCTCAAAGGCAAATCCTTTCCCCGGCCCCCAGTTTTTGCCTCTTTCCCCAGTCCCGGGGGGCCCAGCACCCCTTGGCCTCACGGTTTCCCGTAAACCCCTCCAGAGTCCCACAAAAACCCAAACCCCACCGATTGGACTTTTTTTCTTCCCGGGTTGACAGCATCCCTTTTGTGCCAGTGTCCAAAACTGGGTTCCCGGGATTGCCCCCGTGACAGGCACCCGCAGACCCTTACAGCCACAGCAAAGGGCAGCAGCATCGACAATAGATGCGGGGGAACATGGGCCCTCGGGCTCCCCATGGGCTCCAACATTCCCCCCGGAATCTGGTCAAAAACTCTCCCGGAAGGGGGGAGTTGAATAATCCCTGGCCGAGGGGTCCGCCAGACCCTTCCCCCAGGAACCCTCACTATGTTTTCTTGGGCCTGCCAAGTCCCGTCCGGCTTTCTCCTTCTCCCGTGGATCCCCAAATCACCCCCCCAGGTTTGGGGTCCCGTGGAAAGCTCAGCCCCTCCTTCATCCCAGTGTCCCAAAAAAATGGGGGCCCAAGGTCTTGATACACAATAAAAATCGATCATTGACCTCCTGCCTTTGGTGGTGCCTGGTGCCAAAATTTCTTGATGGACACCCTTATGGTTGAACATGGTGTTTTCATTATGGAAAAACCGTGACTAGCACAGAAGGGCCAAAAAAACGAAGCACCAAATCGGATTTTAGATTTGGGGGGGGCCATTCCTCCCCAACGGGGCCCCTCCAGGTGTACTTTTTGTTTTTCCCCCAGGGCGTTTTTAAATCCCCCACAGAATAATGGGGTCCCCGGGGGGGGCATTAAACCCACCCCCGGGCAGGGACACCAAGAAGGGCCCCTTTGGGGGTAAAAAATAACCGCTCGGGGCCCTAGGCCCCAAAAAGAAGTCAGAGACCCATCCCCAAAAACGAAAGGGGCAATAAAAGATTATTGATTAATTTAATTTTATCACGAAAATTAATAATTAAAATCATAAAACCCAAAAAAATTAAAACCCCTTAAACCCAAAAACCCGTTTATGAATTGAAAAAGCCCGAGCTGTCCTTGGGGTTGTAAATTTTGGCTCCAAAGGCCCTGATAAATACAATTATTAAATGCATGTTTTTTTCAGCCCTTTCTGCTGAAACGTGGGGCTCCCCTTGGCCTTTTTTTTGCTGCCAAATCACTCTTGCCCCAAAAATAAACACCCCCAAAAAGCCTTCTTTTATCCCCCGGGAAAATGTTTTTAAATCAATCAAACCGGATACAAAAAATCCCCCGATTCAATAATCTTTTTACCCCACTCAAAATGCAAAATTTTTTACACAAAAAAAGGGGAAAAAATCATCTAAAAAAAATAAAGCAAAACAGCAGGTGTGGTATTGGAAAACAACCAGCAGGGTTTTGGCAAAAAATGGGAATATTTTCAAAGGGAAATTTTTTTTTGAACGAAGTTTGGAACCAGCCCCCCAGTAGCTGGCCCCGCGGGGGACACGGGCGGTCATAAAAAACCCCCCAAAACAAGTTGTAAAATCACTTAGACAAAGATTTATTTAAAACCCTTTTTGGGGGCAAGTTTAGCAAGCAATAAAGGGGGAAAAAAAAATGGTGAATTTTCACCATGAGGTTACTGCCGAGGGCCCCGTAACCCCGGCCCCCTCTGGTTTTTTCCCCCCGGGAAAACAAAACTTGTGAGCGCGGCGGCCTCAAAGGGGTCAACCAAAAGTTTCATGCCAAAAAACAATTTTAAACATTAGACATTATGTTTTCGTTTTGATCGCAAATAAAAATCCTTTCTCCTTTCCCCGCCCAGACTACTTCTAATAAAGGAAAAACAAAAGGGGGAAAAAAAAAAAGGATTGGGATTAAATTTGTGGGGCAATTCTTTTTAGGGGTGCCACGGGGAGGGGGAGAGGGAGAAAGGGGGGGAAAGTTGGAAGTTAACGTGCGTCCACGGTTAACTTCGGGAAGAGCGGTCAATCTTCGTCCTTTGGCCTCCTTGGCGAAAGGGAAAAATATGATCTGACCGTCAGCAGTCGACTAGAACAAAAAAAACAAGGTGGCCATCCGTCTCCTTGAAACTCTGGCCTTCTTATTCCAGGAATTTCTGTCATGAACGTTCTTTTCGTGGCCAACGAAGGAGGATAAATGAAGACTCCACGCGGGACCTCTTCTTCTCCAGAGGATGCTTCAGTTGCGTGGTAATCTGCCTTCCATATATAACCTCGTGTGACGTCAGACTTGGGACGTCCCCGTCCTACCAGCCGCAGTGCCCACTGGGATTTGTAGTGGCGGACAATACTGGGTACAAAATGGCCGATGATGTCGGAAGGCCTGGTGGTGTCCAGCAATGTGTAAATGGTCCAATATTCAGTAGACAAGTGGTCCAACAGATGCGACCCTCTCATCCACTGGGGTAAACCCCAACACGAGACGGCTGAGCTGGGGGGCAACAAGCAAACCCACACCAGCCCGCCGCCTCTCCCCGTGGGCCACTCCAGAGTAGAAGAGAGTCCAGCCCCTCTCAAGGAGATGGGTTCCAGAGCCCACGCTGTGCATGGAGGTGAGCCCGACTATTTCTAGTCGATATCTCTCAACCTCCCCCCCAGTGAGGTGACATTCCACGTCCCTAGAGCCAGCCTAAGCATCCGGGGATCGGGCCGCCGAGTTCTCCGCCTTCGTCCGCCACCCAATCCTCTTTGCACCGGTCCCTCACGGTTCCCCCTGCAGGTGGTGGGCCCACTGGGGGATGGCCTCGTGTCTCTTGTTCGGGCTTGGCCCGGCCGGGTCCCGCGAGGAGCAACCCGGCCACCAGGCGCTCTCCGGCAAGTCCCGACCCCAGGCCTGGCTCCAGGGTGGGACCCCGGCTCCGCCGTACCGGGCGACGTCACATGCCTCGATATATTAGTCGTCATGAAGGATTCTTGAACCGCTCTTTGTCTGACCCGTCACCTAGAGCCTGTTTGCCTTGGGAGACCCTGCCAGGGGCATTTAAGCCCCAGACAACATAGCCTCTAGGATCATTTGAGCACTCAAACCCCTCCACCACGTTAAGGTGGCGGTTCAAGGAGTTCAAGATATAAACTCTTTTCAACTTTATCGAGAAATGTTTACATTCCTAATCTTTTTTTTTTCTTCATCTCTGGAGAAGAAATGGCTTTAAATACATTAAATAACCAAAGCCAGCCTGTTTTCTCTCAATAAACCAAACTCAACAAAATCAACACAAATATGTTTTCCTAGCTTAAGAAAAAGGTAGAACACTCAACTCCCTAATAACTAGTCTTGCTACCTTTAGTTGAAATAACTTGAGTGAGAAATGTCTTGTAGCCATCAACAGCCTCTGAAATAAGCCTGTGGAAATTTTACCCCAATCTTCACTTTCTCCTGTGAGATGTTTGAAGGTTTTGTACTGCACGTACAGCTGGTTTCAAGTAAACCCACATCATCATAATGAGATCAAGATCTGGGCTTTGAGTCTGTCTGTTATTTTCCATTTCCTAATTCTCATTCATTTCTTGGTGAATTTCCTGGTATTTTATGGTTCTTTGCCGAGTTTAGTTCTACTTCAGCTTGAACTTTTTTACAGATAGTCGTAACACTTTCCTCAAGCTCCACCTCATCCAAGGTAGAATTCATGGTGAATTATATAACGATGCACTGACCAGGTCTTTCAGCTGCAAAGGAACCATGATACGTCTGCCTCCATGTCTCACAGTTGTGCTCTCTGAAAAACTTCCCTCTGGCCTTTTTGTTTTTCTTAAAGCAAAAAACACTTTGCCCACCTTCCAGGAGAGTTAAACTTGTGCAGTCTTGTACAATGAAGAAGTATATGAAGAGTAGGAAGAACCTGCTTTGAACCAGTGATGACATTTTAGGTTTGTTTGGAGACTACTTGTTGCATCTCATGGTTAGCTTACAAGGTGAAGTTGCTTAGACTTCCAGACCTGTGCATGTTGGCATTTGTTTTGATTATCATTCACTTGTAGACTATTTTCTGTAAAGTGGAAATTAAAATGCTTTAAAATGCTTTGAACCTTTTAAATCCCTTATTGGTCATTAGCAGCTACAGTCTTCTTTCTGAAGGCCTCAGATGGATGTTTTGATGTCGTGATGTTGTTCATTCATTCTACAGCTAAAGCTAAATGGCTTAGCTTTAATTTGGGCAAACCTCCTTCAAAGTCCTGAGTAATGATGTTATCATCATGTTTACCCGTTGCTTTACCTGTGTGATTTTAGCCATTATGTGTGTAAAAAATAGTTTTACAGGAAATTTTTAAATGTGTTCTTCAGTTTTCATTGTTTATCTAAAATACTTGAATTTTTCAGTATAATATCTGTATTTGCAAATATTATTCAATTTAGTTCAATTCAATGAGACTTTATTAGTCCCAAATGTTGTTGTAACTCATATTTTACAGTTTTTTTCAAAGCTGCTGTAGATGCTGATGGCTGTGGGCAGGAAGGATCTCCTGTAGCGGTCTGTCTTACAGCAGATCTGAAGAAACCTCTGACTGAAGACACTCTGTTGTTGTACAACAGTCTGATGAAGAGGATACTCAGGGTTCTCCATAATGTTCATCATTTTATGGCTGACTTTGTTCTGTCCCCAGCTTCTTGAGCTTTTTGAAGTCCCTGGCTCTGATGCTGCATCCCCAGCAGATGATGGCGGTAGAGATCACACTCTCCACAGCAGACGTATAAAAGATATGCAGCATCTTGCTGCAGAAACGTACTGACCTAAGCTTCCTCAAGAAGTACAGTCTGCTCTGTCCCTTCTTATAGATGGCTTCACAGTTGCATCTCCAATCCAGTCTGTTGTCCAGGTGAACACCGAGGTATTTATACTCCTCCACTTCTTCTCCCATGATGGAAATAGCATTTGACTTATTCCTGTTTCTAATGATGTCAAAGTCTTTCCTAATTGCTTTCCATGACTGCACATACATAACACTAAGTTATGATGTAAATAGTGTAAAATCTGATTATAGATGTTAATATATTTTTCTATTATTTTCTTTTGCAATCATGTTTGTAATGAACAAACTAATAAAAATAAATTAAGTCACACTAAGGACCTGCATACATCCACACATCAGGTGATATGAATAGAAAGGAAAATGACGGTGCGCAGTAGTGCAGTGGCTTCTTGGCAACCAGAATCGCAGATAAAGTTAGATATAGTTCCTCAGAACTTTGCCAACTGAGGCACGGCAGTGTGCTAATTGGACCCAAGTTCAAGGCAGCACTGGGCAGATTAAGGCTGTTAAGAACAGTGGGCAGGAGAAGGACATCACAGCTGGTCAGATTAAAAACTTCCAACAGACCTGCTTTGCCAACTTTTTTCCAGCCAAACATTCGGCCGCTGAACAGCAAAATGGAGCATCTGAGACAGCTACACATCTACAAGGAAATAGGAAACTGTTGCACTTCTGCTAATGGAGACATGGTTAAACACCAACATGCTTTCCAGCCAGATCAAGGAGCTTCTTTGCTTCCGCGCCCGATTGTAATCAGTTGTCAGTGAAAACTTGCTGAGGAGGAATTGCTGATTCCTGCATACCAACCTGTACTCAGTTACAGACTTGGAGGAATATACATTAGTTGTTTGCGGTTTCATCAGGAAATGCATTGATAAGGTTACAGCCACCAGGACCATTACAATCCATCCTAACCAGAATCCCTAGTTTAATGGAAATATACAACAATTTTTGAGGGAGTGGAATGAGGCTTTTGGGTATGGTTCCTCTCGGGCACTGGGGACAGCTAGAAGGAGCGTGGAGGCTGGAATCAAAAGAGCAAAGAGGGAGTATGCTCTTAAAATGCATGATCCTTTTGCTACAATGATTACAGAATTATGTGGAAAGGCGTAAAAACATTTCTTAATCACAACAAGAGAGATGCTGAATGCCCCTTAGATTCATCTCTCCCAGATGCCCTTAACACTTTCTATGCAAGTTTATGCAGACTTACTATCCTACAAGGTGAGGCGTCACTCACTGTGTCGGCTCATGATGTGAGGATGACTGCTGCGCCTCAATCCCTGGAAAGTAACAGGTCCAGACAAAATACTGGTAACAGTGCTGAGGGGATGTTCCCCTAAACTGACAAAGGTTTGGACTGACATTTTTAACTTATAACTGTCCCAAGTTGTGGTGCCGGTGTGTTTTAAAACATCCACCATCATCCCAGTGCCCAAATATGCAGTTGCAAAAAGCATGAAAGACTACTGTCCAGTAGCTCTCACTCTGATAATTATTTAAAAGCTTTGAGCGGCTAGTAATGGACCTCCACCCCCCACCCCCAGGTTGTGTCCCAAGCCCCTTGTTGTACACATTCTGCACATATGCTCAGCCAAGCATCCAGGGAGCCATAAAGTGAAATTTGGTATGGGAACAGTTTTGCTGCTGACAAGAAGGCACTGCAGAGGGTGTTCAGAACTGCACAGAAGGTCATCACCTGCTGGAGCCTCCCTGCCATGGGAGATTCAAACCACCCGTCTCATGGAGTGTTCAAACTCCTCCCACCTGGCAAGAGGCTGCGAAACATTAAAGCTAAAACAAGAAGACTCAGCTGCAGCTTCTGCCCAGAGGCTGTCAGACTTGTGAACTTTATGCCTCACCAAAGTGCACAATTATTGCCCAAATGGGTTTTTATGCTGCTCAGGTTTAATTCACATTTTATTCACTGCCTATCTTACAGTTTTTATTTATTTAGCTTGTTGCTTCATGGGGACTCATTGTGCTTTTGTGTGCCTTACTTTTTTCTTACCAATTTTTACAAATAAACAAAGGGGAAAGAGAAGAATCATTTTTTAATACACCGTTCCCGGGTACCACATTTAGTTTTTTATGTATGCATGAAACGACAACAACAATAAACAAACAAATAGTGGTGGAAAAAGTTTCCATTTAATGTTTAATAGTCGTTTTTATGTTCCCTAAACGATTTAACAGGGGTGTGGACATTTTTCAGATTCACAAACAAAACAAGCAACAATGTTGCATTTAGAAAACAGTTACTATTTAAGTTACTATTTTTCTTTTAAGAATGAGACATCATGAATAATTCTTTCCGGGTGTCTGAATCTTCAGATGCTAAATATTTACTTCCTGAAAAAGTTTTCTCTAAGCCATTACCATATTCAGTGGCCTTACAGTGTCACATAGGCTGTATCAATTCAGGACACTGTTGATTCATCTGAGACTCTGAAATTAATGGGGTTTGACAACAATGAGACAGTTCATGAAAGAATCCCTTTATCAGCTAAACACACTATGCAGTAAGCTCTACTGCCTGTCTGCTGGCTTCTGGCACTTATGTTAAGGTCTTTATGAAACGTTTTCCACTACAGCAATCAGCCATACCGATAACGTCATTTTCTTTCTTTCTTGTGACTTAAAAAAAAACGCAAGCACTGAGAACAGACACTCAACTGAGATGAGAATCGATCTAAAGCAGTGAGTTAGAGAAGCTACCATCAGTAAACGTTATCACCAGCCATTTGAGGATTTAAATGAAATGGAAAGAGTTTGACTTTGATCACAAGCTGTCTGGTAATGACACTTATCTCTGTAATCTCCCTTCCAGTGGACAGAAAGACTACATCGTCCTTTATACCCTGCATGCCTGTGCTTCTCTGTGGAGAGACTGTTTTCTACACATCTACCACAACATGACGGAAAATAAAGATCCTTAACCGTCAAATCTAATTGGTGGCGGCTCCACATCATAGCTGTCAAGCCAATACATTTCCCATCAGGCAAAGAGAAGGCAGTATATGTTGGTGACCTAGAGTGGCTGCTACATAATTTAATAACAGCCCACCAGCAGTGATAATTGGGGAGAAAGCATGAGGATATTCAGCAGCTCTCTTGGTGCCAGAGTCTGGGAGAACAGATGTGAAGAGGTGAAAGGCTAGTTGGTGGTGTTACATGAGAAAATGTCTGAAAACATCAGCCGAGTGTTTGCTGTACATCAAACAGTTCACTAAGATAAAAAACACAAGCATGCATACAAAAACCAAAAAAAACAAAACCATTAAAACCAGCAGGTACATCAGTGTAGTCAGGTCTAATTTTTTATACCGTCCAGTTGTTCCACCAGAGAGAGCTCTGCAGGTCCCAGAAAGATGGCCAAATAACCACAGCGTGCTATAGAGCCCACAACTGAATTTTATTATCATTATTATTATTATTATTATTATTATTATTATTATTTTATTATTATTATTTATTATCAAATCAGATATTGTTCACTGGTATAAAACACCTTTTGACAGATATAGTGTTAAGTTTTATGAGTAGAAAAAACAACTGATCTACACATGTGATTTTGATTGGTTTCACTGTTCAAAATCAATATCCTGGTGGTTTGATTACAGAGCAATCAGTGTTGTTACCTCGTTAAGCTTTAGTTATTAGTTTTTGTTATAATATGTTACTTGATAGATATGTTACATGAGATGTTACTTGTATCCTTAAGTAGCTTATTCTTGACAGTGCTGCAGGAGGAATGACTCCGTTATCAACTTGTAATAGTGGCATGTGTGTAGTGAGTTGTATTTCTGAAGTTACTGGTTAGCAGTTTAGCTAAGTTCCTTTGTTTTAAACAGCAATCACACACCGGCAGAGTTTGAATAAGTCCAAACATGCCACTTCTTGTGCTGTTTGCTGCTGCATCTTTAATCACACGAAGCTTAACCTGTGGCTTCAGGTGTTGCTGGGTTCACACCGTTTTTGTTGAAGTAAGAGCTAGAACTTCAGCAGTGGCAACAGGCAGCATCAGTTTAACACTGGAACCAGTTTGGGGGGAAAGGCCGCTTCTCTCTGAAGCATGCCCAAATATTTCACCTAGTGCTCTGGCTTCCTTCCACAGTTCAAAGACATGCCTGTTAGGTTAATTGGTCTCTCTAAATTGCCCTTAGGTGTGTGAATGAGTGTGTGTGTGTAGTTGTTTGTGTGTTGCCCTGTGATGGACTGGCGACCTGTCCAGGGTGTACCCCGCCTCCCGCCCATAGACTGCTGGAGATAGGCACCAGCTTCCCCGCAACCCACCATGGAAGAAGCGGTAGAAAATGACAAAAAGATGCTTTGGTTCTGCCCTTATATCAACCCATCCATAGTTCTGCAAACTCTTCTCCAACCCTGCCTAACTACTTTCTCTTAGCTCACATTATGAGGACAACACAGCAAAATAATATAATCATCTGTGCTCCCGCCTCACTGACAAGCTGTGAGCACAGGGAGTCAGCATGGCCCTTATGATGAGCCTTGGGTCTCCTGATCAGGTCCCCCTCTCTTGAGTCTGTCAGCATCAATTCTGTAGCCGTTTTGCAGACTCTGCCCTGGAAAGGAAAGAGTCAGTGCAAAAAGGGAAGCTTTCCTGCCACTGAAAATTAGGTGAGTAAGTAGTTGTCCTGCCAGTGCGTTGTCATTCTCTGGCCGAGGAATCAGTAATCATCGCTCACTGAACCCGGGCAGACTGGAGCATCCGTGCCCCAACAGGTCGGGTCCAGAAATTAATAATGAGAGCAGCAAAAAAAGAAAACTCTGTAGAATTTGTTTTTTATATCCTGTATTTATCCAGGTAAAATGTCAAATTTTGGTAAATGATTATAGGAAAAATGAGTTGTATATTTATAAGTGTTATTCCTGGTTTCCTTTCTGAAGGAACAGACATTTGTAAAATACTTTGAGTCCAGCCTTTAGTGGGTGTGGTATTAAACAAATAAAAACACAGGTAAGAAGGTAATGGCCAAATCAGGGGTTTATATACAAAGTTAAAAACATTTATATAAACGGAGATACATAATGTATCTTTCTCGCAGACTGACATTAAATCAGTCTAAACTTTTCCTGTTTTAGGTCAGTTAGGATTAAATTATTTCTGTTAGAATGAGAGAATCTTTTTTAGGTAATTTCTTTATTTGCTTTAAATTATAGAAATTACTGACATAGATTTACATCCTTAATACTGCCTTTAAACTGTATGACTTGGGTCAAATGTTTTTGGTATCGCTCCACAAGTTTCTCACAGTGGTTTGCTGGAATTTTAACCCTTTCCTTCTCACAGATCTGGTTTGCAGGCCGCCTTGCTCACACACAACTTCCCAGCTGTGACCAAGTTTCAGCTTCCTGGCTGATACTGTATCTTAAGATTTTGCTTCAATATTTTCACATACTGTTCTTTTCTCGTGAGGTCATCTATTGTGTGATGTGTGCCAGTCCCTCCTGTATCAAAATACAGCCACAACATCATGCTGTCACCCATGTATTCCACAGTTGGGACGGTGTTCTCAGGTTTGCAAGCTTCCTCCTTTTTCCTTCAAATGTGGCAATGATATATATGGTCAAACACCTCCATTTTAAGTTGGTCATAAATGTTCATTCATATCTGCCACCTAGTCTGTTTCTCTCCTTCTTCTATTTCCCCTTTGTTTATTTGTAGAAACAGTTCCTGGTGTGGTGGAGCAGTGTGCAGCTGATCTTCATCTCTCTCCACCCAGAAGAACCTTGGATCAACAGCATCTCCTCGCCAGATCTTCTGACTAGTAACTCAGATAGTGCTGGCAGCTTCTGAGATCTTCAGAAGGTATTTCCATGTAAAAAATATTTATTTTACTAACCACATGTTAGTCCATCTACAGATCCTCACTGCCTGATGACACCTTAGACTCTGCTACAATATTAAGTTCTTGAGCAACCTTTAACAACCCTAAAAAACCTGACCCAAAAAACCACGGACCACATTCAGGAACCATGCAGACCCCCTTTCTCCCCAAAGAGTTCATAAACTTTTTCATCAAATCTTGGTCTTTTAATGGGTCATTGAGTCTGGTTTATGACAGAGCATCACTGACATTTACTTAGCTCTTCATTCTTATGTCCCTTCAGCTTTGACACAGCCACTCTGACACATTGCTTTAACTGTGTAAATGTCCTTCTAATTCTGCACACATTGTCATTTTGCATCACTGTACATCTGTTTTAATTTATCTCCATTTTAATTGTGAAGCTGATCAAGACATTTACACTAAACACAACATGACAGCAAGCTACAAACACACTCACAGTGATGAGAGCTGAAAGCCAATCAACTCTTGGACCGTTGGACTTTGACAGGCAGGGTCTTTAAATGTTTGGTCTGATGGAAGATTGATGCACATATGTCCTTTTTTAGAAATAAACACTTTAAAGGTGAGTCTGTTTTTTTTTCATATTTATAACGGTTGTTACCTACCTGTGATGCAACGGGGTTCCTTTATGTGAAATGCTGCTTTGGATGTGTTATCATAGCTGGAGACCGTCAAGTTAAACACGGTGAAGGCTTTTAAGAGTTTAGCTGCCATTACAGAAGATGTCACTCATATTGCGTTGCACTGTGCATTTGCTCCCTTTGATGTGGCTCTTTGGTGAGACTGTCAGGCTTCATGGAAAAATAAGAGGCTCATCACTGAACAGTTTGTTGAGACCCACTCGACGTTTCATTTCTGACACCACTGAGTCAGGTTTGCTATGTAAATCAGGGGGCAGATAATAACAAGTAAATATCAAAAGGGGTTCATTAAGGATTCATTTATGTTTACATTTGTATTGAGTTTCTGTGGTAATCTTTCTATTGATGAACTTTTGTCTATACTTGGAAACAGTGGACGGTTTTTGAGTGAATGGCATCCTCTTTCCCCACATCCCTCCATAGCCCATATTGTTAAAAACATATTTTCTTTCAATTTCCCTGTTGGTCAAAAACCGCCACTGCTCTAAGATATCACAGATCTTTGCATAGTGAAGAACAATGAGGAGACTGACTTGTAAGATGTTCTAACATATTTTCCAGTATTATGATACCACTGTCTAGGACATGTACTAATTTGTTGGCTATGACAGAAAAAAAAGAGAAATTCTGTAAATTATATTTTAAGGATGACTATGTGTGCAATAGTGCTCAGGCAACACATTAATCTCACAAGATTATACACAAACGTCAGTACACATTTTTATAAGAATTTTATTATATCTTTTCATGGGACAACCCTGAAGATATGAGACAATGATAAGATATTAAGTAATCAGTGTACAGTGTGTAAATGTGCCCCAAAAACAACTCAACTCAACAGTCAATAATGGCAAAACTCCTGGTGACAAAAGTGAGTACACCCCTAAGTGAAAATGTCCAAATAGCTCCCAAAATGTTCATATGTGCGGGCACTATTATTTTCCAGCACCGCCTTAACTCTCTTGGGCATGGAGTTCACTAGAGCGTCACAAGTTGCCACTGGAATCTTCTTCCACTCCTCCATGACGACATCATATAGTTGGTGGATGTTAGAGACCTTTCAGTCATCAGCCTTCTGTTTGAGGTTGCCCCACAGATGCTCAACAGGGTTTAGGTCTGGAGACATGCCTGGCTAGTCCAGCACCTTTACCCTCAGTTTCTTCAGCAAGGCAGTGGTTGTCGTGGCCCTGCGACCCAGTTTCCAAAGGGATGGGATCAAGCTTTGCTTCAGTATGTCACCGTACATGTTGGCATTCATGGTTCCCTTATTGAATGGTAGCTCCTCACATGACACTCCCACCACCATGCTGTACTCTAGGAAAGACCCTCTTTGTCTACGCTCACCTGGTTGCCGCCACACACGGTTGACACCATCTGAACCAAATAAGTTTATATTGGTCTTCTCTTGGCCATGAGGTGCCATGTTGAGCTTCCAGTGACCAGTATGAGAGATTGATGAATCGATAACACCAAATTTAACACACCTGCTCCTCATTCTCACCTGAGACCTTATAGCAGTAATGAGTTACATGACACCATGGAGGGAAAATGACAATTTGTACATTTTCACTTTTGTTGTTAGCGGTTTTTACATTAGTGGCTCTGGCTTGAGTTATTTCGAGGGAACATCCACAGTTACATTGTTTTACAAGCTGGACATGGACTACTTTACATTGTATCAAAGTGTCATATCTTCAGTGTTGCCCCATGAAAAGATTTAATGAAATATTTACATGTGAAGAGTTTAGTCAGTTTTGTGAGAGACTTTACACGATATCAAGATCACAAGAATGAGAAGATTTCAGCACTATTTTGAAAAAAATGAAAAACCATATTATTGTGTTTTCACTAACAGAGCAACAGGTTTGACAGATCACAATAAATAATACATGTCTAGTATAATCCAGTTCAACCAGCTTTTCTGCTTTCACTGCATGTTTAAAAGTAAAAAAAGATCAGATGGGTAGAAATATATCCCAGGAAACAGCGCTGCTCGACACTACTTTTGAAATTACCCTGAACCTTCATGGTGGAGCTGTAAGAGGGGAAGGTGCTAAACATTTCTTACTGGTTGATGCTTTTTTAGCGTTTTGTTTCAGTCACTTAAATTTAAACTTGTCTAAAGGTTATTTTTTCTGTTACTGAATTGATTTCTAATCACAGCCCCTCTGCTGTCAGTTAACTGCAGACACAGAGGGAATAAATCCTCCAGCGAAAATAAGATTTAGGGTTTTAAACTTTTTATATTAGAATATTTTACAGTGTTTATAATGGAAGGCACATATTTAAACAACCAAAAACCCAGAGGAATTGGCTTTATAAGAAACAAGGCCGTTTTGCACGAGAGTGATATTCTTTAGGAACTCGTCCAGCTTGTTTCCTTAGGGTTTGGAGGGATTTTAATTCTGTTTCAGAGTGTTCCTGCTGCAAAAGAAAATCGGAAGTTATGTCCAGCACCAGAATGCAATCTTAAACTGAGTTCCTGTTTATCTCTCTTAGTAAACTAAGAGACGTTTAAAACTTGTTGCAACCTTTACACAGAGTTTCGAGTGAAATAATTGAATCAAAATGCAAAAAGAATAGGAGTTCAGAGCAATTTTGTTCTTAATGGTAGAAAAATGAACAAGCACATTAACTATTGTAGATTTCAACTAGATATGGCCATCTGCAGAACAAGTTCCTTAAAAAAACTGATGTAGCCCTATACTGAAGCTGTGAAAGACATACCAACCTAAAGCAATAGATAATGAACAAATATAACAAATAAAATAACATAATACTGTATTAGATTTGGTAGCTACTTTAGATTAGATATAAATATTTATTCTCAATCAGTCAAATAATCAGTCGAAAATCAGTTCTGAAGGATAACATCTTTTCCAATTTAAAGGAATAAAGGATTCTTGAAATGTTTCAAAAATAAGATGTACTTTGTCTGTGAAATTAGTTTCACATAAGCAAGGGATTGTATTAATTATTTATTATAATAAGCTATATACCCTACTGATTCACTCAAGTAAAAAGAAGCACAAATTAAATAAAACAAAAAATTCTAGCACTGGTGCCAATCTTCAGTATTCAGAGGCGGGTCATACCCAAGACAGGTTACCAGTCCATCAAAAAGCAATGCAGAGACAACCAGGACAAACAACCATGCACATACACACTCACTCACAAGGGCAATATAAAGAGACCAATTAACCTAACATGTATATTTGGCAGGAAGCCAAAGTACCCAACAAGAACCATACAGAGAGACCCCAGGCTGGAATATGAACCCAGAACCTTCATGTTGCAGGGTAACAGTGCTAACATCTGCACCACTGTGCAGCTACTGAACAAGAAATAAACCTTTAAAATGTTTTCTAAACTGATTAAAGGTTTAACTTTTATCAGACGCTTAACTTGTCTCTCGGGCTAAATTTGAATTGCAGTGCCAGGTAATTTGATTCAAATTTTCATGGCCACCTGGAAATATTTCTCAGCTCAGAAAAGCCTGGCCAGAAAAAGGAGAATGCCTTTCTTTGAGGTCAGGATTTGTCACTAAACTGGAATGTGTCTCTTGACCTGTGGTTCTCACTCTCCTGTGTCTCGGTTCAGCCATCAGCGCTGCAGCGGTTTTCTTGAGGAAATGGGGGAGAAGATGCAAAACTCCATGCAGAAAAGCTTTGGCTGGGATTCGAACCCAGGACGTCTTGCTGCAACAGTGCTCACCACTGCATCACCGTGTAGCCCAAGAGACAAAACCAACATAAATGTTTTCTTATTTACATATCAGTATTAATTATACTCAGTTCAACACAGTCATTGATCAAAGAGCCTGGCAGTCAGTTTTAACATTCTCACCAGCTGTGCATTTGAGGAAAAATGTAGAGCTCAAATTAGTTAAGAAGAGGGGAGCAGATGGCGACTGAGAACGAGGCATGAAGATAAGACCTAGAACCAGAAAAAGTGTCTGTGACGAGAGTGAAAAGCTGAAAACAGAGACAGAGAGGAGGACACGGCTCCCAACAGAGCACTAAAACAACATGTCTTCCCTAACGGACAAGACGCAGAGGTCGGACGGGCTAGCTAGCCAAGCAGGGAATCCATTTTCCCCTGAACCTTCCATCAGAGAACGGGACCCACATCAGCAGCCTGATCGGAGAGAGGGAGAGTAAGAAAGCACTACTGGGAAGACTTGATGGCACAATCAGTGAAGGTCATTGGCTGGGGAAAGAAAAACAAGAAGGAAGAAGGGCAAAGCGAATCAAAGATGAGGCTGTGGACGTTTGAAATGAGCAGTTAAACCATCTTTCTCAATTATTCATTTAGAAATCAATACAGCTCCCATGCGGCAGTGAAAGAGATTAAAGAATGAACTTTAGAGGGTGATGAATGATGGAATATCGAGTGGTTTGGTTTTTAAATTTTTATATTTAGATGCATGAGATTCTCGAATAGAGGAGCAGAATGCGATCTGACATGGCCTGAGAAGTCACACCGTGGGTTTATAAGGTGACTTAAAGTTTAGATTAAAGATGAGTTCCTTACCTGAAATTGGCAAGGACATCAAAAAACGGTTGTAAAACTGACCGTTAAATTAAATAATGGATTTCCCTATTAATCTTAGGTGAGTTTTAAAGCTGCTGGCTACAAAATCATAAACAAATATTACACAAAAAAGGGAGAGCGCAATAATTTCCCCACCATGTGTGGTCACATCAAGACTTAAAACCCCCTGACTCATCAGGTGCTCGCAGCTTTCAGCAAACTTTTTCCCATCGCATGCCGTGACCAGATGCATCGAGGGATATGTCTCTTAAATGTCACAAAGACTGATGGCGGGTGAGTTTAAGTGTGGTGACATTACTGCCTCCACTCTCAGTCTTTCTAAGTCAGGCTTGTCTGCTCTCTGCGCTGACATTTAGCCAGCCATGTTTACGCGCCACTCGCCACCCAAAATGTCACTCCGAGATTTATAGCGGTGAGCACTGACTGGTTGAGCGGAGCGACGGCGTGTGCGCCCAGGTATGGAGAGGCTTAGAACTAATTAATCTGAGTGTTCACTGGCTCTCCATCTTCTTGCTTTGTTGTTAATTTTCATTTTCTCCTTTACCCTTGACATCTACTGTCATTGCTTAAATGTTGTGAAATGCACTCATCCTTCCTACAAATTATTTCAAAATCATCTACTTCTTCAGTTTTTACAGTGCCTTGCAAAAGGCAACTTCAACTGAATTCCTATTTTGTCAGGATTAAACCACAAACTTCCATATGTTTTAATGGGAATTTCATGTGATGGACTAACACAAAGTAGAACATCCGTGTTACGTGGAAGAAAAATTATGCATGGTTTCCAAACTGAAAAACGTCCCATAGCATGATGCTGCCGCTCCCATGTGCCATGGTTCGAGGAGTGTGTTCAGTCAAAATCCAAGAAATGTGGCGAGCATTTGTATTTAATACACCCCCTCTGTTTGTAATTTAACCTCTATATAAATCAAGCTGTTCTGTGAAGCCCTCAGAGGTTTGTTAGAGAACATTAGTGGACAAACAGCATGATGAAGACCAAGGAACACAGCAAACAGGTCATAGGAAACGTTTAAAGCAGAGTTAGGTTATAAAATAATATCCCAAGAGTCTCACAGAGTACTTTTTAATCAGTCATCTAAAAATGGAAAGAGTATGGCAAAAATGCAAACCTACTACAACATGACGGTCCCCCTAAAAGCAAGCATTAATCAGAGAAGCATCTAATAGGCCGCTGGTAAATCTGAGGGAATTGCAGAGATCCGCAGCTCAGGTAGCAGAGCCTGTCAACAGGACAATTATTAGTGATCCACTCCACAAACCAGGCCTATATGGAAGAGCGGCAAGAAGAAATACAATCATAAAACAAAGCCATAACAAGCACCGTTAGCAGTTTTCCAGAAGTCATGTAGACCATTAAAAAAATAAAAAATAAAAATATGGAATCAAAGTTACACATAATACAATTGTAGATTTAAATTTCCTAAACTTTTAATAAAATGCAAAGAAGAAGTACATTTTATTACAAAATATTAGTAGATGTTAATAAAAACAGAGACTCAGATGTGTGATTAAGTTGCAAAATGCCCAATTATGAGAAATGCAGCCAACTTTCAACTTTCAGGAAATATTATTGAGGACTTATTAACCTTTTCTCCAAAATACGATAAGATTAATTAAAATGTCATTACTTTCATAATGAAGGCTTAATGAGAGATTTTGACTATAAGGGAGATAAGGGAGATAAACAGAATGCAGTTTATGCATTGTAAGTGGACGGTTTAAATAATAACTATTCATTTTACTGTAGTTCCTTTTAGATTACAATAAGGGCTGTAAAACTCACTCATTTTGTCATTCAGAATTGTTAAATTCAGCTACATTTTATCTAAAACTTCACCTATGTTGTTTTGTCATGTAACAGTTACCACAAGTTAGTTATGAAAATGTGAAATGAATACTTATCTTTACAGTACAGGGGGACACAGCAAACGTGTGGAAGAAGCTCTGGTCAGATGAAACCATAGTTCTCACTTTTTGGGGTACAGTTATGCCCAAAATTATTCATAAACCCTGTAAGGTTTAGATGATTTAAAATCACTTCAGGTAAACAAAGAATTTTTTTTCTGATGAAATGAGACAGGGTATCTCTTAAAAATAACAGAAAATGTGTTTCATAAAAAAACATTAAAAAAACATATTTTTTAAGAATATTTTATTACAAATTACATGTCTAATAATTATTTATACTCTACTCTTCACTTACGATGCATGAACTGCAATCCAACCCCTCTCATAATTGCTGATCAGCTTTTTCAATGTTTCCACGGGTATTTTAGTGATTTTTCTTTGGTGATGAACTCCAAGTCTTGAAGGTTGGAAGGCCTTCTTGCCATCACCCTAATCTGTAGCTCCTTTGCCAGACTCTTTTTCATATTAAAGTTGGGACTCTGGCTGGGCCACTTAAAAACTTTAAAATTACTTTCAGTCAAAAGAAGCACACTGATAAAATTAAGTTTACTTTATACCTAAATGTGCCAGGGGTATGAATAATTGTGGTAATAACTGAACATGCAAAACCTAATGTGTGGAGGAACATAACACTGCACATCACCCTAAACACATCATTCCCACCATGAAACATGGTGGTGGCCGTATCATGCAGTGGGGATTCTTTTCTCTTTTATTTAGAAGATACAGATACGGTGGGAAAGGTAGTCTATGTCATGAACATTTTCTACATTTTCACTTATAATTCATCTGTCATCAGTCATTTTCAACAGTAGTTGTAAGGCTGGTAAAAGCACAAATTGGTTACTGTTCGGAAAAAAAAACTATAATCCTATTTAGACTGAAAGCAGTGTTTCCTCTCCTGTAAACCCCTTAGCTAAACCTAACATCGTTTTTTTTTTTTTTTTTATCAAAGGTCACAGACTTAAATGGGAAATGCTGGGAGACTTAATGGTTCAGAGGATAAACACTGAAGGTTTTTTTACAAAGTAATAAACTGCTGTGCTTTGTCTACTCTCAGGAACAAAACAGTGTTGGTCTGTGTGTTTCTGGCAGTTGTAAAGGGTTTGTTAATCCTGAAAGCTCAAGTTAAAAGCAGGCTTGTAAGGACCCAAACCACGACCCCGGTATTGTCTGTTTACCCATTTTTAGTTCCAGTCTTTTTTCTCTTCTTCTGCAATTTGCTTGTTTTGTTTTTCTTTTTGAAGGGAAGGTGGGATTTCATGACTACCAGCACACCGGCTTGCCATCTTCTAACAGGCACTTCAGTTTTCCTGAGAATTAAACTACAGTGAAAGTAATTCAGAGTAAACATCTGAACTTTAATTATCAGACTTTTAATTCTCTACCAACAAATAGTATGATTAATCTGGCTATGGGTTCCTGCATTCTGTTATTTTTCAGGTTTTTATCTTGGCCAGAAGGGGGTTCTTGGTATTAAAATAATTTTAAGGGTCTATTTAAAACCTTAGGACAGGTGACCCCAGGAATAATTATAAAGCTGGTATTCAACCTAGAAGGTGATGAGATAACTGATGGCTCCTGCAATTTACATTGATCTATAGTAACAGCTGACACATGATTCACAGCTACATTAAAGGGTTTTTTACTATTTTTAAGGAATTTAAACTTCCTTTGATTATCTCAAGGTATACATTTAGTAGGTATACAAGGTATACAAGTAGTCTGATCAAAATTTGATACAACTCAGACATACAGTCATATTCAATACATTTGAATATTTGTTCCTATGAGGCTCGTTTGTCAGATTAAAAGTACCTGTAGAAAATAACAACCTTTAAGCTGGTATCAAACATACATTTTATTTAGTCCACATTTTCTGTATTAAAAATATTTTTATTGGTCTGATGTAATATTCTAATCATACATGTTTTCATTGGCTATAAGCGGAAAGTCATCGTAATTAACAGAAAATAAGGCTTGAAAACATCCGTTTGTGTGTAATTAATCTATATTAAGAGTTTCACTTAGTGAATGAAGTTACTGAAATAAATGAACTTTTCAATAATATTGGACTTTATTCATTATGACTCTATATAAAACAGTCTTGTGATCTGTAAGTGCTTTATTTGTTAAAACACAAAGTGAGTGAATTCTTGCCATTAGGAACACCTTGGAGAAGTTTAACATGCTGAATTAGTTTATATATACTGATCATATATTCTTTAAAACAGAATACGAGATCAGTATGCTCTCAGGAAAAAATATTATTATTATAATATGATCCTCCTTACATTTGGATATAAAAAAAATCCATCCATCCATCGCCTATATCGACTTATCTTTGCAAGTTTGTGGGGGGAGCTGGTGCCTATCTACAGATTTAAGGACATCAGTCTGGGAGTTATAGTGGGTGAAAATGGGGCATCAAAATGGATAATGACTATACTGAAACGTGGCTCACAGGCAACATAGTCAACGTTTTGGGGTGGCCACCACAAAGCACTGATCAAAGTCCCATAAAAAATGTGTCTGCAGAGCTGATAAGATGTGTGTGAGGAAAGCAGCCTACAAACCTGACTTAATGAAATAATTTCTGTCAGGAGGAATGGGCCAGAATTCATGCAAACTATTTTGAGAAGATTGTGGAGGAAAACCCAAAACATTTGATATAAAAGTTAATTCTACTAAAAACTGACAAAATGTCTGTAAACTTCTGAATTTGAAAAAAGAAAAAATAAATCTCAAATTTTCTTTTGGCATTTAGTAAATAGAAATAATTTTGGTAACCACAGAGCAGGGAAAGATCGGATAGGTCAGATAGTGAGGATAAAAATGTCATGCCTCTTCTTATTTTTACATTGTTTGTAAATGTCTAGTTTTAACTGTAGGAGGAAGCCACCTTCACATTTCCTTAAGTTTTCAATTAATGATATGTGGAAAATCTGTTTAAAATCGTTAAAGATTATTTATTATTGACCAAACCTTGAAGGTAGAGAGAGAAAAAAAACATGCAATAGTCCTACCTTTGTTTGTGGTGGAAAGTCATAGATGTGGATCACATAACTCTGCATGGTGATTTCCTTTGAAACATGAAGTCACATCTCAAGGGCGGTGTTTGACATCCTATATCGTGTGCATGAAGAACGTCCTCTCCACCTTGCTGCGTCTCAGTACGCCATGTGTGACCCACATAAAACACACATCATATGTCACACTGCACTGAGTGCCATGATTGCATGGTGGGAACATCAGGCTCCTCCATGGGAGCAGCTCTTCTGTATAATGTGTAGGAAGCATCATTTCTCAGCCTCTGCGCCACCTCCAAACACCATAATCTTTCAGTGTGAAGAAATGATCTGTCATGCTGCCAAGGTGGCACACTAAGTCCCAGTGAAACATGTACTGCGAATTGTTTTTTTGCGTGATGAACTATAGAACATCTTGCTGACAGCATCTGTGAATGTTTACTCAGAATATATTTATCATACAGCAGTGGAGAGTTTTACTCTCCGCCCACAGACACTTGACAGGCTCTAACTTTAATAAAAGCTGAATGATACGTTGTGGTCATAGGCGGAAATCCTGGGTGGGAGAGGGCGGGATGTGCCCCCCTTCCATAAAGATGCCCCCCCAATAATCATTGTAAATACAAAAACACTTTTAAAATTATAATATAGTAATATTTAATAAAAGCACAGCTAAAGTGATCCATTTTAGATAGTACGTAAAAACAGTTTCCTAATTCTTAAAAGATCACGACACCCCTATCCCACAAAGTGGTTTGGTCCACACGCTGTTTCCAACGGGAGGGTCTACCGGCTGCCACTCTCAGCAGCTCCGTTTTCAGAGTGGGTCAGACACGCTTGATGAGGAAACTGCACCAATGTGTAAAAGCCAGTTAGTCATTTATACCATCACTTGTTCAAAGAGTGCAAGGTTATAACATAAAAAGTGATATTTATCCCGCTTTGTCCAAAACCAGCCTCTCCTATCAGCTGCTAGCTAAGCTAATAGCCTAGCTTATGATGGTTAACAAGCTGAAACAGTATGTAAGTAGCAGCACTGACGGGACAGAGGAGAAGAGAGCGAGGAGGGAAAAGAGATCACTTAGGACTGAGAACAGATTTTTCAAAAACCTCTGTCAGGATGTTATTGTCCGATATAAACCTAATTCACATTTTTGATGGACTAAAGTGTAAATTAGAGCAGGATGCAAATAAATTATGTTAGATGTAATCATAAAGATTCGGTAAAAGATACATCTGTATTAATTTTCAGTAATTAAAACTCACTGACGACATCTGGCCAGATGGCCTGTCACGACATGGTGCAGCACTCCACACTTTGTTTTATTACTGTTCTCATTCTAAATCTTCTAAAAACAACTACCCACCGCTAAAGTCCAGTGATCTGTGTTGTCTCAGTGCACTTCTGCACAGCATGTTGTGCAAGTAGGATGCTTAAATGATTTAATATTTAATTAAATAACCATTAACTAACATTGATATACATATTAATGTGCGTATGAGCACTGGTGGCACATTATGGCTAATCAGTGTTAAAAACCACCCATTAAATAAAGCTTGTCATAACAATGCTATAGACTCTCTTGCTCCCTGCTAGTGCAGGAATGAGACTGAAGTGTGCTGAGAAAATGGTTTTGTTAGTGACATCACGGGGATTCCAGTTATAACTCCTCCTTCCTGGGCTGGGCTAAAGGTAGGTTAATGCTGTATTTAAAGATGTTGTCGTAGCGCGCTGTGTAGTGGGGGCAGGATGTGGCGGGGGTGCTTGGAGTGGGGCTGTGTGTGGAGCTTGCGCTGTGTGGGTGTCGCTTCGTCGGCTTTTTGGGGATGAAGCTCACCTGTAGGGGTGTGCCCATATGCTGTAGAGAGGGGATTCATGGCGTTTGGGTTCAGGGCCATGTGTTCGATATCTGTGTCATGGATGGGGGTGGCCCTGTGGGGAAATTTGTGTTGGGGTTCATTGGGGGTGGGGGGCTCATGGGGTTAGGATTGCAGTTCATTGGGGGGTTGGGACTTTGGTGTGTGCTGGCTCACTTCTGGTGGATCCTTATCAGGGCCTGGACCCCTGGACTCTGTTGGGCCTCTGCTTGGAGAGTGATATGTCCCGGGGTCTCGGGTCTCTGGGTCCATGGCTGGATCTGCTCGGGGGTAGACGGCTGCCGGCGGGGCCTGTGGGCCCATCGCTGCAGCTCCTGGGGCTTCTGCACTGTGGCTGCTGGGTGGTTCCCCTGGGACTCTCCTTTGCTCTTCTCTTCTGTGGTAGTCCCGGCGCTGGTTCTCTTGGGGTTCCTGTGCTCTGGGGAGCCTGTGGATGTCTGTGGCTCGGATCTCGTCTGTATCTGTCCTGCTAATCCATATTTTTATGGAGAAACCTTGTATACACAATAGCACTCACACTCAGACCCACAGGTGTTTAGATTCAGGAGTTAACAGATACACGAATGTTCTATATTGAGTCGCATTTACCACTAAATACATCTTGCATTCATAAGTACCATGCACTTTTTGGTAAAAAAGCTGTTAACATGAACGTTTCTGCAGGTGTAGAAGCAAGCAGGATGTTATCTTGTATTCCCTTCTTTTTCCACTGTTCTTTTCTCCTTCTCTCCCCGTTTCCTTTTTGCCACACTTCTCTCTTTCGTGCTCCTTACTTTTTTTTCTTGTTTTTTTTCATTTCTGTCTCCATATCCTTAACAACTGAAATAATCCAAAACCAGTTTATAATAAAGTTTCTTTTATGAATATCAAGCAGAGCTTTAAAACGTTAGCTGTAATGCTCCACTTGTGAAAGTAAATCTGTTGGGCTTTTTCTTGGCACTCAGACCACAATTCTGAGTGCTACTCTGCTGGACAGGACACGGTAAAAAAAAAAAAAAAAGATGCAGAGTTTTCTACCAGCCTCTTTGTTTTTGTATAGTTCAGGCCATGTTTCTATCAATGGCTGGGGCACAACAGTCTGCTTTTTAATGGCAATTATTACTCTCCCCACACCTCAGCATTTATGAAGTGCCTCCAGCTTTAAATTTCCTCAACGTTTTCTCTTTGATAACCCGATTCTGGCGTGAATCAGGTTATTATATATTAGTGGATATTACCTTTATACTGCTGAAATTATCTTTAAGGATGATTCTCTTTTAAACAGTAGCCTATATTAAAGGGTCAAATTAAATTCCAGCCCTTGTTGCTCCTTTTACCCTTACCTTTTGGTTGTTCGTGCTAAATGACTTCATCCTCGACCTTTCTGTTCCTTGGTCTTCATGATGCTGGTTGTTCACTATTGTTCTCCAACAAACGTCTAAAGCTTTCACACAAATGCTGCAGATGAAAATGAGCCACATAGATATGTATGGTGCATTTTTGAGATTTTTTTTTATTTGAAAGAAATTAAAAACATTTTTCTCCACAATTATGCACTATTTTGTTTTGGTCCATAATCTAACGTCTTGATAAAATACATTGAAATCAGTGGAAACAAAATGATAAAATGTAAAAATGTTAAGGGAGTGTGTAGTTAATGCTGAAAATGATTATAACTGAGGAATCAGGAGTATTTACATTTCATCCTATATTGTGTATGTATTTTCTGTTTTATCGAACTTGAAAGTACTGCCACTGAGGATGTTGGCTGGAAAGAATTTGGTTGTTTTTAACTAATTTAGTGTGAAAATATTTCCAGAAAAAAGGAGAATAAAAAGGTTTAGATTACAACTGAACAAGATGTTGTAATCACTCTTGCGCACTGAACAGCAATAGTAAAATTCTAATTTTCATGAAAATACTTTATATCCACATAATATGATATATTTTGATGTAGAATCAAACATTTTAATTTTAATTATCCATTACTTCTGAAGGTGAGTATAGACACCCAGATCTGCCTGTCTCTACATAATATTCTCCCTGTCAGGATCTGGCTTTTGTTTGTGTTTTGTCCTTGCTACATGTGCTCAGTGTCTCCAGACGGTGCTGGAGTTCTCAGGTGTGCTGGGTGACAGGTGCGACTCATTCTACTGATTACTTTGGGGAGTACTTAAGCAGGAGGCTGCCAGCACTTCGATGCCAGAGTGTTTTGCCCACAGTGGTAACAAGCTCCAGCCAAAGCTCTAAATCTATGCTTTTTTTTTATCTTTGTAACTTTGTTTATGCTCCTTTGCAGGCTAAGCAAACCTGAACCTTGGGTTTATGTCACCGAATACTGACTAAGTGTTTGGAAACCTTTTCTAGATGAACAAGGCTATCTACGTTCTGAGGATTTCTTTCCTTATCTACTGACTTTGTTTGGATTCGCCTCTAGCTGGCAGTTTCCTGCTATCTTCGCTTCCTCGACCAAGCCGCAAGCGTACCCTGTCCACCCTCCAACGTAAGCATCTGCACACCAAACTCATTCCTGTTATTGCTCCGAGCTCACACTGAACAACACCTGAAGAGACTTCTGCAAACCTGGATCCTGAATGCCTCTTCGCCTGGCGACCTGACCACGCCCATTTAGTAAGCCGTTCTTTTTATTGTGTTAAATCCTTGTTCATTGTTCAACATTATTCAGTTCCCTGTTCTCACCGGTTCTCTTCCCTTCTTTCCATACAGTTGGAGAATCATCCGTTACGTTCCCTAATTATCCTTGTCACAATAAACATCTTGTATTTTTGCTGCAAAGTCAACGCCAGTGACTGTCCACTGTCACTACATGCTCATCCTGGAGGAGTGACTGGTGCGGGTCACTGACTCGCTGCAATCTGCTGGGTTTCCTTAGATAGAAAGACTGGATTATTTATTCTGTTCTCTGGAGTGCTCTCTGTATGTGGGTCAGATCTATTACGAAAATGACAGAACACTCTGGCCAACAAAACCCAGCGGAAGCACTCCGCAGAACTCTTGCTGAACACACAAACCAAATCCATTTTCATGATTCTACTCTCCGTTCTCTTTCAGAGCAAACAATGTCAGACTAACCAACAGCTAGTGTAAATTACCTTCATGTTACAACAGACCTTAGGTACACAGTCCACCACACCCAGAGATGGCACTATAGCATTACCGGAATCCCAACAGCTACCTCATTCTCGTGACATCACTTCCCCTAATCCTGAAAGGTTTTCTGGTGAGGTGGGGGATTTTTGCTCCAATGCTCCCTTGTTTTCAACTGATCCCGCCGTTCCTTTCCCCATGATGACGCAAAGATTTCTTATGTTATTGGATTATTGACTGGCAAGGCTTTGCAGTGGGCTGAGGCCCGGTTTCCTGATTGTAGAGGATTTGGTTGTACTTTTGAAGATTTTGTTAAGGAGTTTAAGCAGACTTTTTCCCTCGTGTTAGACAAGTCTAGTGCTGGCCGACAGTTAAGGGCTTTAAAACGTCATAGACCCATTAATGAGTTTTCTATCAAATTTGGAATGTTAGCAGCCACCTCGGGCTGGAACAATGAGGCTTTGAAAACAACCTTTTTGCACGGATTAGATGATTCACTAAAAGATGAATTGGCCATGATAGATGAACCCCCTACCTTGGATGAAGCTATTTCCTTAGCTACCAGAATTGACAACAGGATCAGAGAGAGGAGAGCCAGAGTAGAAAAGTCCCACGACAAACCTCAGCTAAAGAGTAATTTTCCATCCTATGTTTCGAGTCCACCTCGGCAAACAGTTCCTGAGCCTGAACCCATGCTGGTGGGTCGTACTCGTCTTTCTCTAGAAGAGAGACAAAGACGTAGATTATCCAAACAGTGTTTTTACTGTGGTTCTTCTGATAATTTTGTGGTAAATTGTCCTGTCTGCCCCGGGCCAGTAAAAGACAGGGTCCACCGCCTTTGAAGGGGGGGTTGGTGGACCAAGCTCAGATCTGTAAAGCCCCCAGATTTAGTTTACCTGCTACTATCATAGTGAACCAGCATACCATGACCTTATCGGCATTGATAGATTCTGGCTGTGAACAGAACTTAATTGATTCTGAGTTGGTAAAGCAGGCAGGTATCGAAGTCGAATTACTTGATTCCCCACGTTCTGTTCTAGCTCTAGACGGTAAGAAGTTGCAGCAAATAACTCACCGAACCAATCCCATAGAACTTTTATTGTCAGGCAATCCTAGAGAGAGGACTTCTTTTTTGTGTTTCCTGTAGGCTCATTAGTGTTAGGTTTCCCCTGGTTGCAAAAGCATAATCCACACTTAGACTGGTCTACGTGTCGTATTGAGTCCTGGTCCACAAATTGTCACTCATCTTGTCTCCAATCTGCTTTTCCCCCTAGTCAACCTCAACAGGCCAAGAAGCAACAATCTATGGAAAACTATATAAATGACTCCTTGTCCGCAGGGATTATTCGGCCCTCATCTTCACCACTTGGGGCAGGTTTTTTCTTTGTAGGGAAGAAGGATGGTTCCTTACGTCCTTGTATTGATTATAGGGGTTTAAATCAAATCACGTTAAGAATAAATACCCACTTCCTCTCCTCACCTCTGCCTTCGAACCGGTTTATGGTGGCACTATTTTTTCCAAGTTAGATCTTCGTAATGCTTACCATCTGGTCAGGATCCGCCAGAGGGATGAGTGGAAGACGGCTTTCAAGACGCCATTAGGTCATTTTGAATACTTGGTCATGCCCTTTGGACTATGTAATGCTCCTGCTGTGTTCCAGGCTCTAGTCAACGACGTGCTCAGAGACCTTTTAAACATTTTTGTTTTCGTATACTTGGACGACATATTGATCTACTCAAAGGACATTCAGGAGCATCGCAGACACGTTCGCCAAGTGCTGCAGCGCCTGTTGGAGAACCGCTTATTTGTCAAAGCCGAGAAGTGTGAGTTTCATCAGTCTTCCATCACATTTCTGGGTTACATCCTTGAGGGTGGACAGGTACGCTCTGATCCAATGAAGATTAAGGCAGTACTGGAATGGCCGATGCCTGACTTCCGTAAATCATTGCAGCGTTTTTTGGGTTTCGCAAACTTTTACAGACGTTTCATTAAACACTATAGTCTCATTGCTGCACCTCTGACTGCACTAACTTCCTCTAAGTGCTCCATTTCCTGGTCATCTGAAGCTGAAACAGCTTTTCAAACTCTCAAGGAGATGTTCTCCCAAGCCCCCATCTTAGTCCATCCGGATTCTTCAAGACAGTTCATCCTGGAGGTTCGACGCCTCAGACATTGGAGTCGGAGCAGGGATGGGAGGCTTCATCCTTGTGCTTTTTTTTCCCGTAGGTTCAACAACACAGAAAGGAACTATGACGCGGGGGACAGAGAATTGCTGGGCATCAAACTGGCTCTTGAGGAGTGGCGCCACTGGCTTGAGAGGGCTGAGCATCCCATTCAAGTCTGGACTGATCATAAGAACTTGGCCCACCTACAGTCTGCTAGAAGGCTTAACCCATGCCAGTCCCGGTGGTCTTTATTTTTCTCTCGTTTTGACTTATGCATCTCTTTCAGACTATCTCCGGGCCTAAGAATACTAAGCCAGATGCCCTCTCCAGACAGTTTGCCACTGATGATTCCGAGAAGGAACCTGCTCCTATCTTGCCACCCACTTGGACAATTGGAGCACTCAGGTGGGAGATGGAGGACACTGTTCTTAGGGCTCAACAACAAGAATCTAATCATGGCAATGGACCACCAAACGGCATCGATGTCCCATCGAAGGTACACTCCCAACTAATCGATTGGTTGCACACAGCTGTATGTGGGTCAGATCGATTACGAAAATGACACTACCATGAGTCCAGAGCGAGCTTTTTTTTATATAATGTGTTGGAATTATGAATATGAATATATTATTTAATATTCAATATTAATACTTTAATATTTTATTAAATCATATTTCAGTCTGTTAAGGGTTGTCCTGTGAATGCCAGCCCAACAAGGCGGTGGCATTAGGACAAAACTGATTGGGATGAGCCAAGCTCTGACATTACTAAACAGCACACATGTGGAATGAATTCACACAATTTCTTAAAATACAAGAATTTATTAACAAAAATAAGTCAACTCAAGGGCATGACAACTAATATATCGAGGCACGTGACGTCGCCCGGTACGGCGGAGCCAGGGTCCCACCCTGGAGCCAGGCCTGGGGTTGGGACTCGCCAAGGAGCGCCTGGTGGCCGAGTTGCTCCTCGCGGGACCCGGCCGGGCCAAGCCCGAACAAGAGACGCGAGGCCATCCCCCAGTGGGCCCACAACCTGCAGGGGGAACCGTGAGGGACCGGTGCAAAGAGGATTGGGTAGCGGACGAAGGCGGAGACCTCGGCGGCCCGATCCCCGGATGCTTAGGCTGGCTCTAGGGACGTGGAATGTCACCTCGCTGGAGGGGAAGGAGCCTGAGCTTGTGCGGGAGGTTGAGAGATATCGCCTAGAAATAGTCGGGTTCACCTCCACGCACAGCGTAGGCTCTGGAATCCATCTCCTTGAGAGGGGCTGGACTCTCTTCTACTCTTGAGTGGCCCACGGGGAGAGGCTCAGCCGTTTCGTGTTGGGGTTTACCCCAGTGGATGAGAGGGTCGCATCCCTGCGCCTTCGTGTTGGGGATAGGTCTCTGACTGTCGTTTCGGCCTACAGGCCGAGCGGTAGTGCGGAGTACCCGGCCTTCTTGGTGTCCCTGTCGGGGGTGCTGGATAATGCCCCTCCTGGGGACTCCATTATTCTGCTGGGGGACTTCAACACCCATGTGGGAAACGACAGTGACACCTGGAGAGGCGTGATCGGGAGGAATGGCCTCCCCGATCTGAATCCGAGTGGTGCTTTGTTATTGGACTTCTGTGCTAGTCATGGATTGTCCATAATGAACACCATGTTCAAACATAAGGGTGTCCACCAGTGCACTTGGCACCAGGACACCCTAGGCAGTAGGTCAGTAGACTTTGTTGTCGTATCATCAGACCTTCAGCCGCATGTTTTGGACACTCGGGTGAAGAGAGGGGCTGAGCTGTCCACTGATCACCACCTGGTGGTGAGTTGGATCCGCTGGAGAAGGAGAAAGCCGGACAGACTTGGCAGGCCCAAGCGCATAGTGAGGGTCTGCTGGGAACGTCTAGCGGAGCCCTCGGCCAGGGATGTATTTAACTCCCACCTCCGGGAGAGCTTTGACCAGATTCCGGGGGATGTTGGAGACATGGAGTCCGAGTGGACCATCTTCTCCGCATCTATTGTCGATGCTGCTGCCCGTAGCTGTGGCTGTAAGGTCTGCGGTGCCTGTCGCGGCGGCAATCCCAGAACCCAGTGGTGGACACCGGCAGTAAGGGATGCTGTCAAGCTGAAGAAGGAGTCCTATCGGCTGTGGTTGGCTTGTGGGACTCCTGAGGCGGCTGACGGGTACAGTGAGGCCAAGCGTGCTGCGGCCCGGGCTGTGGCAGAGGCAAAAACTCGGGCCAAGGAGGAGTTTGGTGAGGCCATGGAGAAGGACAACCGGTTGGCCTCGAAGCGATTCTGGCAAACCATCCAGCGCCTCCGGAAGGGGAAGCAGTGCTTCGCCAACACTGTTTATAGTGGGGGTGGGAGGCTGCTGACCTCGACTGAGGACATTATCGGGCGGTGGAAGGAGTATTTTGATCTCCTCAATCCTGCCATCACGCATTCCCTGGTGGAAACAGAGGCTGGGGACTCGGGGTTGGACTCTTTCATCACTCACGCTGAAGTCACCGAGGTAGTTAAAAAGCTCCGTGATGGCAAGGCTTCGGGGGTGGATGAGATCCGCCCTGAGTACCTCAAATCTCTGGATGTTGTAGGGCTGTCATGGTTGACACGCCTCTTTAACATTGCGTGGCGGTCAGGGACAGTGCTTCTGGACTGGCAGACTGGGGTGGTGGTCCCCCTTCATAAGAAGGGTGACCGGAGGGTGTGTTCCAACTACAGGGGGATCACACTCCTCAGCCTCCCTGGTAAGGCGGAGGCCAGGGTATTGGAGAGGAGAGTCCGGCCGATAGTCGAACCTCGGCTTCAGGAGGAGCAGTGTGGTTTTCGTCCCAGCCGTGGAACACTGGACCAGCTCTATACCCTCTACAGGGCACTCGAGGGTTCATGGGAGTTTGCCCAACCGGTCCACATGTGTTTTGTGGACCTGGAGAAAGCATTCGACTGTGTCCGTCGTGATGCCCTGTGGGGGGTGCTCCAGGAGTATGGAATTGGGGGCCCTTTATTAGGGGCCATCCGGTCCCTGCACGAGCGGAGCAGGAGTTTGGTCCGCATTGCCGGCACTAAGTCGGATTTGTTCCCGGTGCATGTTGGACTCCGGCAGTGCTGCCCTTTTTCACCGGTCCTGTTCATAACTTTTATGGACAGGATTTCTAGACGCAGCCAAAAGCCAGAGGGGGTCTGGTTTGGGGACCAGTGGATTTCGTCTCTTCTTTTTGCAGATGACGTGGTCTTGTTGGCCCCCTCTAGCCAAGACCTACAGCATGCGCTGGGGCGGTTCGCAGCCGAGTGTGAAGCAGCTGGGATGAATATCAGCTCCTCCAAGTTGGAGGCCATGGTATTTGACCGGAAAAGGGCGGCTTGTCCTCTTCAGGTTGGAGGGGAGTTCCTGCCTCAAGTGGAGGAGTTCAAGTATCTCGGTGTCTTGTTCACGAGTGAGGGAAGAATGGAGCGGGAGATCGACAGACGGATCGATGCGGCTGCTGCAGTAATGGGGGCACTGTGCCGGTCCGTTGTGGTGAAGAGAGAGCTGAGCCGAAAAGCGAAGCTCTCGATTTACCGGTCGGTCTACGTTCCTACGCTCACCTATGGCCATGAACTTTGGGTCATGACCAAAAGAACGAGATCCCGGATACAAGCGGCTGAAATGAGCTTCCTCCATAGGGTGGCCGGGCACTCCCTTAGAGATAGGGTGAGGAGCTCGGCCATCTGGGAGGGGCTCGGAGTAGAGCCGCTGCTCCTCAACATCGAGAGGAGCCAGTTGAGGTGGCTCGGTCATCTATATCGTATGCCTCCTGGACGCCTTCCTCGGGAGGTGTTCCAGGCACGTCCCACTGGGAGGAGGCCCAGGGGACGGCCCAGGAGACGCTGGAGGGGCTATGTCTCTCTGCTGGCCTGGGAATGCCTTGGGCTCCCCCCGGAGGAGCTGGAGGGGGTGTCTGGGGAGAGGTACGTCTGGGTGTCTCTGCTTAGTCTGCTGCCCCCGCGACCCGGTCCCGGATAAGCGGAAGACGACGAGTACGAGTAAGTCAACTCAAGTCAAACATATTTCAATCAACAAACTCTTTACTATGCTAAAACAATCCAACTAAACTACCAAGCAGAATGAACAAATTAGGAAGACTGATGGGCTATGTATAATATAAACAAGTTGATCAAAGATGGTTGAAAACCATGACCAAGAGTGATGCAACATTACCATTCAATGTTATTTATGTTTGAGAACCAAGGATTATCTTGAAGAATCTGGAAGTGAAGTTAAGTTAGTCTTGGAACTAACTTAGGCAATAATTGGCATACCTTTAGACAACCATTCACAATGCAAGATCAGATAAAATATTATTTTAATAAAATAATATTTTAAAGAATGATGAATAAAACCAACCATCTGGATGACTAATTCTCAACGGTGTATCATTAGCTGCCTTTATTTATTAAAATAATATTTAAAGAAATATTATTTTGAATAAGAACCAAATCTTTGAGAAATGGGCTTAATTGTGTTACTTAGTTATCAAGTTTAGTAAAATAATATTTAGGGAAATAATATTTTACTAGATTGAAAACTAACAACCTTTTTAGGTAAATGATCTTTAGCAAGCAATCACGTGTTCTTAGCTGTTAGCGCTTAAAGCTAACAAAAGAAGCTTATAGCTTATCCTCAGAATCAAACACATACCTTTTTAAAATACCATTAATGAAAGGGTTAAAATGCATAAGCGTGTTGGCTGATCTTCTGTGTTTAAAATCCCTCTTTAAATAAAGTTTGTCTTAACTTTAAAAAAAAAAACACAGAACACACAAACTGAGCACATGTGCTTACAGCTAATCTGTAAGCTAATCTGTTTCAACACAAACAAAACCAAACGTCATAAAACGAAAAATATTTAGATTATTTCATTCTAAACTACTCCTCTCTACCCAAAACACAAACTCTTACGTGAACCGTGCTGAGGAAAAGTTGTCCGGGGCGACGAAGTTGAAAGAAGCATCCACAGTGAACAAAGGGTTAACTTGCAGCTAACCTCCGAAGCTGTGGGGTGGGGCGTCTCATTCTGTCGGCCGGCTGAACTGCACGTTACAGCTGTAGCCACGGTGATGCGGTCCCGTTGTCCTTCCTTCAGACCGGGAAAACTGATCCACTCGGCGTTGTTATGGATGTATGATTCTGTGGCCTTTTTCTACTTATCTCTTTGCTGCCTTAATTAAATACATCTGCCCTTGTTGCTTATCTGCCGCACCGCTCACTGCTACAGCTTACACAACATAACTGTTGATTTCACATAAGATGCAACACATAGACAAAGATAAACTGATACAAGAGGATGACACCCTTTAGGCTCTCATCCTTATGGGGATTAACTACAACCATGGACTCAGGGGGACTGAGAGTGCCAACCCCCTGTCAGATGCAAATAGTTAAGGGGTCGGGCCCCTCAAATCAAGGGTGTAAGAAAGAGGGGGCCGTGATCAGGCTCACTGGATTGACAGAGGATAACCCATAAGTGAAAAAGGGGCCCGCCGTCTGAGCCAATATCATTTACAGTGATTTCTGTGACTTAATGAATGATGTTGATGTGAAAGGAATCAGAATATTTTATTTAATGGTATGAATAATGTATCAGATAAAGTTCATGACAAATGGATTAAATGGAATTAGTTAAACACATGTCATGAATGAAAGTATTAATAGGACCTCTGAGGTTATTTTTAGTTATGTGTTCACCTCTCCATAGGTTGATTTTTAGGACATGTTTTAGGTAATAAATGGATACTACTTTAAAGTGAAAAGGTTTCTAATTGTGCTAAACAGGTACATTGTTTTTGATAAGGATGAAATATTTTTGACTAAGATCCATTTGATTAAGCCACTATGTGGCCTGCCTTAATAATGATAATAATAGTAGTTGATAATTACCTACAATTGGGCGTAATCTGCCTGGTATGAACATATGATTCTATATTCCATGTTAAGACTAACCTTTTCAGGTAGCTGAACCTGCCAAAAGGACGCTTAGGAATGTCGCTCAGGGGGCAGAGAAAATGGGCGAAGACAATCAACGCTTAGGGTCTACATTAACTGATTCACATGATGTTAGACAGAATTTTCTGCTGTGCTTCAGGCTGTTGTCCTTTCTCTCTTTTCTCTAAATCATACACATACAGGTTTGATGGGGTTAGACTTGTCTCCACTAAGTTTATCAACTGTTGCTTAGGCACAACCAGGGGTTTACCGGAGAGATGTTGTTCCTCCTTGGGGCGGGGGGGGGGACCACGTGACAGCTGGAAGGAGATTCCCTGGTCATATATAGGTTTAACACACATACAGGGTTGAATGATTGTTTCGGGGGGTAGGTACCCAGTTGCAGGTGGTCCACTACCCAGTGCCTAGGGGGTTAACTGATCTAAATTAGTGAGGTGCCTTTAAATGACACCTCATCAGGGGGGTTGTTAGGAATAACCTTTATTAATATGCTCATAGCTGTTTTTCGCATTTATACTATACTGAAATAAAATATAAGTTCTAATGTTTCCCTTTTTTTACAATGGGATAAGAATGCTCATAAACATACAGTACAAGGATAAATGGCCCAAGGTTCGTCTAAATGACCTGAAGCTGGGGCACTGGGGTAAATAGTGGAGCAGCCGGTATAACTGGGTTGATTAGAAACCTACAGCACACTTAGATTAAGTATGGACACCCGCTACTACACAATCTAACAGATAGACACCACAATGGTGACACATGGTCTACTGATAACCACTGAGGGAGTGCACATCCATTGCATTGGAGTGCCAGATATAAAAACTGTATGTGACCTTCTATCGAGGCTCTTCGTCATGCTCTAACAGACAGCGACAGTCCGAGACGGGAGCCTCAGCATGGATATCTGTAATCATTCCTCTGCCTAATTTAGATTAAAGGAGCTAAAGTTAGAAACTGCATGAGAGTCGTTCCTTTAAGAGTCAATGTTAGATAAAGTGTGTGATCGCTTCTGGGGTCCAAGAACCGGAGGAGCTCCGAGGCGTCTGACCGCCAACAGGGTGCGGTAGCCCGGACATCGATGTAGAGACAGGGTGTCTGCTTGGAACTCTCTGGAACACAGTTTGCTTCTGTAGACCTCAGAGAGAAAGTCAAGCAACCCCCATTCATGAATGAATACCGGATACACAAACAGCAATTCATTCCTACTTAACGTAGTGCATATGATCGCGTGATCGTATGACACTTTTGGATCCAGTTTGAAGAGTTATGTCTGTTTGCCTCCAAAGAGACATTAGCACACAGTGTCTCTCCTTCCAGTTCCTCTGGGGACCTAAAGTTTGTTGCAAAAGTTCTGTTTTTATTTGGACAGTCATGTCACAGGAGGTCTGCTGTCAATCCCTGTTTCTGGCTGTGCTGGAAGTAGGTTAATGCGATTTATTTTGAAAGTTCCAGAAAAGTTCGTACTGGCCTTTCATTTTGGAACCATGGCTGGGGTCCCAACAAATGGGTTCCTAGGAACTTGTGATTGCCACACCTGCAGCCACACAGTCGGTAACCCCACACACAAACACTTTTTAATTTTGAGTTTTCATATACACATTCACTGCAGCATAAATACATGGGTTTCTGTTTATATTTTCATTTGACAACATTGAAATACATTAGTTCTAATTGTAGCACGCACATTTGGTTAACTTTTGTATATTTAATTTGTCAAATATTTAACATTTTTTGTGCTTTCTTTGCTGGTGCTGTGGGGGAGTACCTTGAACTGAAGGAATGGACTCTGGCTGGCACACTCCAATCCCAGATTGACTGATTGGGTGATACCATCTGGAGTTCCACCATGGGGGAAGACCATGGAGTCTTTATTCTAATTTTTCTTTTTGCTTTTGTGATTTGCTTATTTTGTTTAGTTATTAGTCATTCAAGTAAATTTTTAAGCTAACTGTGTTTAGTTATTTTTGTTAGTTAAATTTCTGTATATGTTTTCCTTCCCTCTTCCTAAGTGTGTCAGTCTGGTCTGATCAGCCAGTATTTAGGTCCCCTTTTTTTGTTGTGTGGGAGGTCAGTTTCTTTGTTGGAGCAGTTAGTTTGAGGTTTTGTTATGTTAAACCCAGATTTTTTTGTCTTGAGTTTAGCTTCTTTATTGGACCTCTTTTAAGGGCACTTTAACCGTTATTTGAATTTTGTTATTTTGGGGAAATAAAACCCATGTTCTTTGAAAATTATTACTGTGTCCTCATGCTTGACCGGCTCGGTCCCTCACACATGGTGTCAGTAGAGGGATTTGCCAGTTGAGGACACAGTTTTTTTTTTTTATATTTTGACAATTTTTCTTAAGCCCAGTTCTTTTTTTTTTTTTTTTTTTTTTGCTTTTTTGACTCTCCATTTTTTCCCTTTTTGACCATGCACCGTGGAGGCAGGAAATACAAACCAGAGACCCAACTAGCAGAGGAACCATGTGCTGGAGAAGAGGAAATGGAGGCTGGAGCTTCTACAATGGCAGTAGACACTGGGGGTGAAGATGATAGAGAACCAACAATGAGAGACCTGACTGGGATTTTGCAGGCGTTCATGGGCCAGCAGGAGGCACGGGAGGTAAAATTAAACCAAGAATGTGAAAAACAGGAACAGCGGTTTAAAGCCTTAAAACATCAGTTTCAGCTACTACAAATGGAAGTGCAGGCCTGCACATCTCCACTCCTTGAACCCTCTTCAACTAATCCAGAAAAACAGGAGGATGACTATGAAGATGTTCAGCGGGCCCAGGGTATATCTGCACCAGTCAATATATCTTCAGGTCAGTCGCAATTTTCTCTTGAGCCAAAGTTACAGAAATTGACAAGTGAAGATGATATTGAACATTTCCTTGTTACATCTGAAATAATTGCAGCTGCCTGTAGATGGCCAAAAGCAGACTGGGTTTTTCGGCTTATTCCTCTCCTTACGGGTAAGGCAAGAAGTGCCTATGTTCATATGGATGTTGATGAGACACTAAATTATGATAATGTGAAAACAGCCATTTTGAAGAAGTATGACATTAATCCAGAGACCTATAGACAAAGGTTTCGTTCCCTGTATGTTTATCCTGATGAGAGCCCCAAAGAGCTGTATGTGAGGCTAAAGGAGTTGTATGGGAAATGAATTCTACCCAGAGGTAAAACAGTGGAAGAAGTTGGTGAAATATTAATCCTGGAACAGTATTTAAGAATGTTGTCCCCTGAGCTCCAGGTGTGGATAAAAGAGCCTGATCCGAAATCAGCTAGAGAAGGCTCCACCTTCGCAGATGTGTTTGTGGCTGCTCGAAGGAAGGGCCAGCCATGGAGTAACACTTCCTTTAAAGACAAGGACACCTGCAGGCCAGCTCCATCTCGGTATCAACAGGGTTCAGCAACAGGTGTGAGTAAAATCCCCGCCAGAAATGAACTGCCTGCAAATATTCATAATAAATTTAATAAAAGAATTCCAGTTTGTTACCTTTGTGGGCTGGAAGGGAACATCAAACCTATGTGTCCACAAAACCCTTTAATACTGACCCAGATGTGCTTTGTGCCATGCCAAGACTCAGATGTAAAACAAGAAAAAGGGATTTCCAATGGGAATGACCACAGTAAAAATCAATGGGAGAAGACATAAAGCCTTGGTAGATACTGGCAGTACTCAGACCTTGGTTCACAGACAACTTGTACCAAGTAGTATGTGTACTTATGAGACCATCCCAATCTGTTGCGTGCATGGTGATGAGAAGCCTTACCCTACTGCTGACATATTGAAGTACATGGACAACCATATCTATTGAATGTAGGTGTGGCTGATAACCTGCCATTCCAAGTAGTTTTGGGTGAAGACCTGCCAGTGCTCTATGATTTGTTAAAACCAGCAAAAGACTGTTATGTGGCTATTATGAGGACCAAAGCTAAAGAAGTGAATGAGTATCTTCCAACTTTGAGTATCTTACCTTTCTTTGATGCTGACTTTGAAACTAAACCCGGGAGATCTAAGAAATCAAGAAGTCAAAGAAAGCAAGAGAAGTTTAGAGGTAGCCTACTGTTGTAAAGTTGCCAGCTGAGGCTACCCCTGATGAACCATTGGGATTTCAAATGCCAATAAACATCATTCAAGTGCAACAAAATGACCTAGCGCTGTCAGCCATTTTGTTGAGAGCTAAGCAGAAGGATTCTGAGGGTGAGCTTGGCAACAACAAAGAGGGGTATTTTTTACAGAACAGCATACTTTACCATCGGTGTGGTCAGTCTAAGCGGCTAGTGGTCCCTCAAGAGGCCCGAGATGTTGTACTTAATCTGGGCCATTCCATTCCCTGGGCTGGCCACCTAGGGAAACACAAGACCACAAGTCGTACTAAGCGTTACTTCCACTGGCCTGGCCTACGTTCAGATGTTGCAAAATTCTGTAAGAGCTGCCCCCAGTGTCAGAAGACATCAATTAAAAGCCCCTCCAGAGTTCCACTTCAGTTTATGCCCGTTAAGGCACACCATTTGAACGTCTCGGAATGGACATTGTTGGCCCCCTGGAAAAAAGCCACACAGGGTATCGGTATATGTTGGTGGTCACAGATTATGCAACTAGATACCCTGAAGTCTTTCCATTGAAAACAATAAAGGCAAAAGCTGTAGCCTTCTCTTTAATACAGTTATTTTCAAGAGTGGGGTTTCCTCATGAAATTCTCACAGATCAAGGAACTCATTTTATGTCTGTTTTATTGAAACAGGTATATAAACTATTGGGGATTAGAAGTGTGAGGACCACCCCATACCATCCCCAAACAGATGGGTTAACAGAGCGCTTTAACCAGACCCTGAAACAAATGCTTCGTAAGTTTGTGGATGAAACGGGCTCTGACTGGGATCAGTGGTTGCCCTACCTCCTTTTTGCTTATAGGGAAGTTCCCCAGGCCTCCACTGGGTTCTCACCTTTTGAACTCCTATATGGTTATGAGATCAGGGGCCCTCTTACCCTGTTAAAGGAGATGTGGGAAGGGACCCAGGAAGGAGAGAAGCCAGTTAATGAGAAACTGGAAAAAATGAGTGCATTAGCTCAAACACATATGGCAGTTGCACAAATGTCCCAAAAAGCTTGGTGTGATCGTTCAGCAAGGGAAAGAAGTTTTGAACCAGGTCAAAAGGTGCTGGTAATGTTGCCTACAAATGATAGTAAGCTTCTGGCAAAGTGGCAGGGTCCCTTTGAAGTGCAGAAGATGTTAGGTCCTACAACCTACCAGGTTGCCACCCCGGGGCTCCAACGATCTACCAGAGTGCTGTAAATCTGCTTAAAGAGTGGGTCCCACGATCTGGGAAAGAAGCAGATGTCTTGTTCATCCAGCATGTGGAAGAGGATGAAGAAACTGATGAATACTTGCCATCACAGTCTGCCTCCAACGTGGATCTGAGCCACCTCACTGTCGACCAACGCCATGTGGTAAAAACTCTCATAACTTCAGATGTATTCTAAGAATTGCCAGGTCGCAAAATTTGGTGGAACATAACATTGTCTTAAAAGAGAAGGCGCCAGTCAAACGCATGAGTTACAAGGTTCCTTAACGTCTTCATGGAGTACTGAAGAAAGAAGTGGACCTCGTGCTGTCCTTGGGAATTATTCGGCCCTCAAAAAGTGAGTGGTGCAATCCAGTTGTTCCAGTTCCCAAGAAAGATAGAACCATAAGGTTTTGTATTGATTTCAGGTATCTGAACTCTGTTTAAAAATTTGATTCATACCCTACACCACGAATGGATGAACTGATAGAGCATCTGGGGAAAGCTAAATATTTATCCACCATTGACCTCTCTAAGGGTTATTGGCAGGTTGTTCTTGGTGAAGGCTCAAAGGAGTTAACAGCTTTCCGCACATCCTGGGGGCTGTTTGAGTTCACTGCTCTGCCATTTGGTCTACATGGAGCCCCTGTCAGTTTTCAAAGACTGATGGACCAGGTACTGTATGGTCTTGCAGATTATGCCTGTGCATATCTTGATGACATTGTCATTTACAGTTGAACCTGGGAAGAAGTTATTAGTCATTCAAGTTAATTTTTAAGCTAACTATGTTTAGTTATTTTTGTTAGTTAAATTGCTGTATATGTTTTCCTTCCCTCTTCCTCAGTGTGTCAGTCTGGTCTGATCAGCCAGTATTTAGGTCCCCTTTGTTTGTTGTGTGGGAGGTCAGTTTCTTTGTTGGAGCAGTTTGAGGTTTTGTTATTTTAAACCCTGATTTTTTTTGTCTTGAGTTTAGCTTCTTTATTGGACCTCTTTTAAGGGCCCTGTAACTGTTATTTGAATTTTGTTATTTTGGGGAAATAAAACCCATGTTCTTTGAACATTATTACTGTGTCCTCATGCTTGACCGGCCCGGTCCTTCACAGAACTCCTTCTCCAAAGATCATAGCTTGCTATTAAGAGCCTCATGGCCTTCTCCTATTCCAAGGACAAACAAACATTCAGACTTGTTCTTGTCTGCTTTCCATCACCATGAACCCGGTATAATTTATGATGTGGGTAAAATAACTTTAGTTCATCAAAGTGCAGGCTGGGGAACTTCTTTGTCAGATTTGTCATATGAAAGCAAAGCACCAACCTCTCAGTCCATATGAAATTTTCATATTTTATACACTTTTGCTATAAATGCTTCTAGCCCGTCAAACTATTGCTTATGTGCCTTTGAACGGCATATAAAGACATGCTGTCTTAAGTAAATAATGCTTCAGGATCACCTTTGTAGGCCTCTGATACAATGCTCATGTTATCTCCAGATAAGCCAGGCTGCTACAGATTTTTGAACACGCTGAAAAATGGAGCAGTTGCCCAAAAATAATATTACCCAATCACATGCTATGCTATGCAGATGCTTTGTCTGCATTAGGGAAAATGTACTCACCTTGGCGTTCCGAATGCTTGAAATGGCTCCAACAGAGGGCAGTTCCACCTTTCTATAATCTGCAATTAATAATTTGAGCAGCGTTCATGGACAGTCAAGTTATCATTATGTTTGGAAATAATAAAGTTACATCATGGCCAAAGTTACCTAATAAGTACTTGCCAAATTTTAAAACCCTTCATCCAAATACACACACAATATATGAAATAAGTGCAATATTTGAGCCACACCAACAATCACAGACTAGTTATAAAGATGTTTTTTCCATTCTTTCTCCACTTTTTTCTTTTCTGTACTAATAGATCATTGCTGCTCTTGTAAATTAGATAAACTTCACACATTACTCTAGCCTTCTAAGCTTTGCTCCTTTTCTTGTTCTTCCTCCTAACAGTGTTTTAGTGCTGCCTGGTGCTCCCCAGGCTCATACAGACTCAGACAGTCATGATGAATGTGGAACAGGGCCCAGCCCAGGCTCCTACCATTACCCCGTGACAATTTATTACCCTTTATCTCAAGGCACAATTAACCCAGGCCCAGGAAATAGGGACTTATCAGTCCTTCATTACCAGGACCTGCCCATGTTCCCATCCCTCTCTGACAACTGATGGACACACACACACTCACACACCTTAAATCTGTGTGGACCTTCGGTTTCTCCTTTTTGTGTAGGATATGAGATTCGTGTAGTGGCTCATATACTCATGCAGACTGTCTCTTTTAATCTCTGCACTTTCATGTGGCCTTTGGTTTTCTTTCACTCCTACATAATGACCTTTTTTGAGATTGTATTTTTAACACAACTTAATGAACAGCCATAGTGGCTTTGGAGAGTAAATTTTCTCATTTAAGTTGTACCATTCTTGCATTTATGAACATATCTTTTGCAAGGTGTCCAACACAAAGCATCATATCTGTATTAATGGAATGATAAACCTGTTCATGTGAAAATCCTAAGATGTTTTCAGAATTTATGTTATTCATTTCTTTTCAGAATTATTTTCTACGGTTAAATCTTCCCTGTTAATTGTATTTATTTACCAGCTTTCAACCTCAGGATGTAAGCAATTTTTTCCATCAAATAAATTTCTTCAGTTATTTCAATCCACTGTTGCAATTCCAAAGCGTCACTTTTTAACCAATTCCGTGTTTTATCTTTCTTGCTGGCCATCAGCATTATTTTAAACAAATAGAAGTCTTCTGTTCGATTAACTCCCTCGTGCACCAGGCCCAAGTACAGAACTCGTGGATTACCTGTATTTTGTAGCCCAGTATTTCTCCCATCAGTGATGCAATATTTTCCCAAAAGGATACAATTTTTGTACACTTCCAAAATACATGAGAATGACCGGCACTCTAATTGCCACAAAATCTCCAGCATTGTTGGGAGGTTTTCAATTGTTTATTTTTGATGTTTGGAACTGACTGAACTGAATGTGGTGGTTCACAGATCTCAACATGTTAACAAAAAAACCTTGTTTTTGCTGACACATAGAACCTACAGGGGTTGGACAATGAAACTGAAACACCTGGTTTTAGACCACAATAATTTATTAGTATGATGTAGGGCCTCCTTTTGCGGCCAATACAGCGTCTATTTGTCTCGGGAATGACATATAAAAGTCCTGCACAGTGGTCAGAGGGATTTTAAGCCATTCTTCTTGCAGGATAGTGGCCAGGTCACTACGTGATACTGGTGGAGGAAAACGTTTCCTGACTCACTCCTCCAAAACACCCCAAAGTGGCTCAATAATATTTAGATCTGGTGACTGTGCAGGCCATGGGAGATGTTCAACTTCACTTTCATGTTCATCAAACCAATCTTTCACCAGTCTTGCTGTGTGTATTGGTGCATTGTCATCCTGATACACGGCACCGCCTTCAGGATACAATGTTTGATCCATTGGATGCACATGGTCCTCAAGAATGGTTCGGTAGTCCTTGGCAGTGACGCGCCCATCTAGCACAATTATTGGGCCAAGGGAATGCCATTATATGGCAGCCCAAACCATCACTGATCCACCCCCATGCTTCACTCTGGGCATGCAACAGTCTGGGTGGTACGCTTCTTTGGGGCTTCTCCACACCGTAACTCTCCCGGATGTGGGGAAAACAGTAAAGGTGGACTCATCAGAGAACAATACATGTTTGACATTGTCCACAGCCCAAGATTTGCGCTCCTTGCACCATTGAAACCGACGTTTGGCATTGGCATGAGTGACCAAAGGTTTGGCTATAGCAGCCCGGCCGTGTATATTGACCCTGTGGAGCTCCCAAAGGACAGTTCTGGTGGAAACAGGAGAGTTGAGGTGCACACTTAATTCTGCCGTGATTTGGGCAGCCGTGGTTTTATGTTTTTTGGATACAATCCGGGTTAGCACCCGAATATCCCTTTCAGACAGCTTCCTCTTGCGTCCACAGTTAATCCTGTTGAATGTGGTTTGTCCTTCTTGGTGGTATGCTGACATTACCCTGGATACCGTGGCTCTTGATACATCACAAAGACTTGCCGTCTTGGTCACAGATGCGCCAGCAAGACGTGCACCAACAATTTGTCCTCTTTTGAACTCTGGTATGTCACCCATAATGTATTGTACATTTCAATATTTTGAGCAAAACTGTGCTCTTACCCTGCTAATTGAACCTTCACACTCTGCCCTTACTGGTGCAATGTGCAATCAATGAAGACTGGCTACCAGGCTGGTCCAATTTAGCCATGAAACCTCCCTAACTAAAATGACAGGTGTTTCAGTTTCATTGTCCAACCCCTGTATGTATATATGTGGCTACTGTAAGGTAAAATTATTAATTTAAAAACTAAAACAAACTGAGATGGATTGCCAACATGTCCAGGGTATACCCTGCCTCTCGCCCGTAGGCTGCTGGAGATAGGCACCAGCTCCCCCATGACCCACTATGGAACAAGTGGTATAGAAGATGAATGAATGAAATATACTTTGAAAGAAATGATTCAGAACTTCTGCACACACCTTTATGATAAGTTAAAAAAAATGCTGATGCACGTTGCAACGTGAAAAAATAAATCTATATTTATATATCTATCCATATCTCCATCTTTACTTTATAAAAATCTATGTTAAACAGTAAAGTGAATGCAAGGCCAAGTCTTGATAAAAAAGTTGATCGATGAAACAAAATGGTATGATATTTATTTATTAGTCAGCCATGACCTTTAAAGGAGTTTATAAAGTTGGTTGAATACAACACCACAAAAAACCTGCATACATGTCTTGATTATATTTGTTGACACTAAAACAAAATGTGGCTGTAACATAACTTGGGACTACTGTAAAGTTGGTCAGTATATTATTATATTCCCCGAATATATAAAACCTATATCCTTCAGGGTATGTGAAATTAAATATATTTGAATTCAGTTTGAACCTGAAACATTGAGTTAAAATTTTGTAAACATAACCCACGTTTTCCTTGGTAAACATTAACGAACTCTGTCTGTGTACATCACCTTTGGATGACCAGATCAAATGGATTTTCACGACTGTTGGTATTTATAACTGCATTTACACACGTAGTCCTAGGTTTTAGGTTATGTTTCCAGCCCGTCCCATGCAAATTACATAATATTCATAAGAAGGACAACATTTCCCTAAAATTCCCTAAGATGGCTCTAAAAATCCCTTAAATGTTTACTGGTCATCTGTTTCTTTATTATTTTCTCCTGCCATGTTCTGTTAATCCACCTTCTTTAATGTCATTTTCTATGTATTCAATTGTTTATTCTCAAAGCTGCTTCTTTGTTCACTGCCACATCCTGTCTTGGATGGTCAGTCCTCTTTCTGGTTTTCTCTGTGCTCCATGACGTTCAGTTTTCCTGCCCTGGTTTGTTTCTTATCTAATTAATATAGTTTGTCACCAGTGCACTCCATCTGTTGCCGTCCTTCATTTGTGCCCTCCATCTTCTCATTTCATGACATTTTTTCCCTTTCTGTCAAGGGTTTCTAATGCACAGCCCTGCATATAAAAGTAAATAAAGGCAAAACAGACAGACAAAAAAACAGTAAAAGATAAGATAAAAAATGAAACAATCTATAAAATGTAAATACAGTTAGAAATACACTTACCGGCCACTTTATTAGGTACAGCTTGCTAGTACTGGGTTGGACCCCCTTTTGCCTTCAGAACTGCTTTAATCCTTCGTGGCATAGATTCAACAAGGTAATGGAAACATTCCTCAGTGAGTTTGGTCCATATTGACATGATAGCATCACACAGATGCTGCAGATTTGTCAGCTGCACATCCATGATGCGAATCTCCCATTCCACCACAGCCCAAAGGTGCTTTATTAGATTAAGATCTGGTGACTGTGGAGGCCACGTGCTTTATGACATGGTGTGTTATCCTGCTGGAAGTAACCATCAGAAGATGGGTACACTGTGGTCAGAAAGGGATGGACATGGTCAGCAACAATACTCAGGTAGGCTGTGGCTTTGACACGATGCTCAATTGGTACTAAGGGGCCCAAAGTGTGCCAAGAAAATATCCCCCACACCGTTACACCACCACCACCAACCTAAACCGTTGATACAAGGCAGGATGGATCCATGCTTTCATGTTGTTGACGCCAAATTCTGACCCTACCATCCAAATGTCACAGCAGAAATCGAGACTCATCAGACCAGGCAACGTCTTTCAAATCTTCTATTGTCCAGTTTTGGTGAGCCTGTGCGAATCGTAGCCTCAGTTTCCTGTTCTTAGCTGACAGGAGAGGCACCTGGTGTGGTCTTCTGCTGCTGTAGCCCATCTGCCTCAAGGTTCGTCGTGTTGTGGTTCAGAGATGCTCTTCTGCATGCCTTGGTTGTAACGAGTGGTTATTTGAGTTACTGTTGCCTTTCTATCAGCTCGAACCAGTCTGGCCATTCTCCTCTGACCTCTGGCATCAACAAGGCATTTGCAACCATGGAACTGCCGCTCACTGGATATTTTCTGTTTTTCGACCCATTCTCTGTAAAAATCCCAGTAGATCAGCAGTTTCTGAAATACTCACACCGGCCTGTCTGGCACCAACAACCATGCCACGTTCAAAGTCACTTAAATCACCTTTCTTCCCCATTCTGATGCTCGGTTTGAACTGCAGCAGATCGTTTTGACCATGTCTACATGCCTAAATGCATTGAGTTGCTGCCATGTGATTGGCTGATTAGAAATTTGCGTTAACAAGCAGTTGGACAGGTGTACCTAATAAAGTGACCGGTGAGTGTATAGATATATATGCTCTTACATGATATACAAACAACTAGAGACTAAAACAAAACTACTGTAATCATCACATTTTTCTCAACAGACATGTTTTAAAAACTTAATAATTGGCTGAGTTGCAATTTCAACATAACTGTTCAATAACTGGACCCAACTGTATATAAAAAAAAACAGTTGACTATGTATAATTTGAAATGGTGGAAGGCGCAATTGTTTAATCCATCTTGTTTTAATGTGTTGCTACCATTATTATTAATACATAACTATCAAACAGAAAACAAGGGCACAAGAGATAAATAAAAATACATTAAAAACTATTCAAATTATAAAAAAAAAACTATTCATTTGAAACAAATAGCCAGTAGCTTTTACGGATTAAAAGGTCGCACTGAATGAATCTGTAAGTAACACTTTAACAAAACTTAGAGCCTTTGACTATAACAAGGATAGTTAGGTTACCATGCAATGTAACAATGTGTCACATACAGACAAATGAAACAATAGCAAAGAGTTATTAAACATTTATGAATACATGTAGTACAAAGATTACTAATGACCCCAACAGATTTAGATTAGTATTAGTATAGTATTATTCCTAACAGTGCAGGAAGCTAATGCAACAGACAAATTATTTATATGTAAGAAATAAGGGTGGTTCCATAACTGATCCCTGTGGGACCCCACAGCTTTTGATAGTACAATAAGACATTCATTCATTATTTCAAGCAAATTTTTGTTTATTATTAACATAACGTAAAGTCATTTATAAGTTATTACAGAAAGGCTATATTGCAAAATTGTTTTGCACAAACTGTTGTGATGATTGTGTGAAAAATCTTTTAAAAAATACCCAAAGCATAATCATTATTATTTATTGTTCAATTGTTTTATTAAGCAAGTGAAGTGCATTCATTTCTATGGGTTTTCTTCAAAATTCATTTCATTGTAAATCATCTCAAAGTATTTTTAAATAGTATCAATATAATATTTAACGGTTAACTATCATGAATGACAATGTTTTTTCTACTTATTTGTACATTTTCTCCTGAATGTTTATTAAGCCATCAGGCAGCTTAAATTCAGGCTTACTTAAAACTAATCAATGGCAGCATTATGTTGACTGCCACTGACATCATCAACCGCTTGTTCGGAGGCTGCAAAATGCACACAAAAAGTCAGAGAAGGTCAGCTCAGAGGAGAGCAACCTCTCCTACAGGCAAAACCCCCAACCAAAACTGACTGGAAGCTCAGAGTCTCTTTAGTCTTAAACTGCTGCTTGTAAATATTATATAAGAACATAAAGTTGACTAATGAATGCAGGCCCTGTCCAGATTGCCAGAAGCGGTGGCAGGATGACTGCCTTGCTGAACAGCACGGACATTCAGGAGGACTGCGATGTATTAATGAGAGTTTGGAAGGATTTCTTTATTTGTAGCTATATCGGCTCAATATTTGAATAAAAAATAAACAAAAACAATATGGGGTAAGTGCTTTTAAAATCCATTTAGAATTAAGAATTAAGGTTTTATTTTTCATCCTACACTTTTCAATCACAGTTTCACATTTTCACCATTAAGTGTAGAGGAGGTAGAGGAGGTAATGTTGCCATTTCTGCCTTTTCAATCCAATATTGCTTGGGGGAGCATAACAGAAGCCCCAACATCTGTTTGTAATTAATGAAAATATTACAATTTACAGCTATGTTTAATAAAATAGCAATGTTTTTAAAAAATGAGTAATCCTTGTAAAAGTTTTTATTTCTATACAGTCAGTCATTTTCTACCGCTTATTCCATAGTGGGTCGCGGGGGAGCTGGTGCCTATCTCCAGCAGTCTATGGGCGAGAGGCAGGGTACACCCTGGACAGGTCGCCAGTCCATCGCAGGGCAACACACAAACAACCATGCACACACCTAAGGGCAATTTAGAGAGACCAATTAACCTAACAGGCATGCCTTTGGACTGTGGGAGGAAGCCAGAGTACCCGGTGAGAACCCACGCATGCATGTGGTGAACATGCAAACTCCATGCAGAAAGACCCCTGGCCGGGAATCGAACCCAGGACCTTCTTGCTGCAAGGCAACAGTGCTACCAACTGCGCCACCGTGCAGCCCTATATTTATTTCTATACATGCAAATGCATTATGAACGCTGCCTATTCCATTCCAAAACATTCATTTTCAATCTACCAAACGTGAGGGAAAATGAATATTGGGCTGTTCAGCAGTCTGTTTGAGGTTGTTGTCTTGCATTTCGAGGGTATTTCTTCTGCAACATAGGGCAATATGACTTTTCAAGTATTTTGATGGAGTAACGCTGATCTACAAGCCCTGTTGTGTGCTAAATAGGCAAAAGATTTTGGTATGAGAAACATCTCCATAGCATGATGGCAACACAACTATCCTTCACAGTCTACTGTGCCTTAAATTTAGTGTTTTGGGGTCATCTAACAAACCGTCAGCGGCCCCTAGACGCTGAAGACCAATCTTGCTTTCATCAGTCCATGAAAAGTCGCTCCATTTCTCAAAAACCAGTCACTGTGTTCTCTGGCAAATTGTAACCTCTCCAGCACATTGTATTTGCCACAATTAGACTATGCAGTGGCTTATTGTAGATAGCTTATCTTCACATTAGCTTCTTCTAATTCTTACGAGCTCATAAGACTATCTTTGAGGACCCTGGAGCTGTTCATTTTGGCTATTCTTTCATCAATTTGAATGTTTTTCTTTAACATCTTTCTGGTTTTGGTCTTTATTTTAAAACATATGAAACCAGTTTAGCTGCGCAATTTATACTTTTTCTGCACTTCTTTATGATTTTTTTATCTGTTCAATCAACTTTTTATTTAAAGTACTGTTCTTCTGAGAAATGTCTTGTTGCCCTGGTCCTTAAATAAGGGTCACCTGTTCAAAACCTGTTACTTCAAGTTCACACTATGAATCACTGATTGAACTCCATATTGCTATATTTTAAACACACCTCTAATGGAGTCAGCTACATGAATGTCATCACTATTGTCTTTGCTTGTTTTTATACCCTGCTGGCAAATGATTTTTTTCATGTAGATCTATAATTGTTCAAAAACAGTGATTTCTAGTTAAGAGCTGGTGCTAGTATTTACACAACTGTAGACAAAGTTAGATGTATTTTTCCTCTATCTGACAGAGCAGGCTGTCAGTCACTTTGGATAAAAGACTGATTTATGAATGACATACATTCAACCCCAAAAGGGCCTTGAGCTGCAGCTTATTAACAGAAATGTTTCTTCACATACACTATTTGCAAGATGTACATTTTATTTATCTCAAGTTTTCGTGAAATGAATGAAACAGCCCTTTCAACACTATTTCCATCTCCAGAGTTTTGAAAATCTGGAATCCTGACTGAAACAGGGACACAATCTCCTTTTGCATCCTTGTTCCAGAGGCGCCGCACTAAAACTGTAACTGCTTGTGTGTAACTTGCCAGGAAGAAGAAGCCAGAAGGCATCAAGACGGGCTGGAGGCAAAGTGTTCAAAAAATAAGATGCCTGCTTTCTCTGCAATTTATAAACCAGATCTTTAAACAAAGATTTGCAAAAGGATTACGGTGCTGAGTGTTTTTGGCTTCAGAGGAGAGCTCAGTCTATCTCCTAAGAGAATTATCCTCCCTCTGTTTTCATCCTTCTTTTATACCCATCAAACAGAATGGGGATCTGTGATAGAGCAGGAGGAGAAAATGGGATAGACAGACAGAAGGAGAGGGTGAAAGAGAGGGAATTAGAGTCTCTGACACCCAGCTAATTGAGCAATCGCCTCTGTGCCCTGCCCAGCCTGCCAAGTTTTAATTAGCAACTAATCAAATCAATATGGAGGCTGCAGAGCAAGAAGGAAAGCACACAGATCATGGGATAGCTGCTGGGATCACAGCTGTATGTGACCTTTGGACCTGGAGGTAGCTTTTCAGGGCTGTAAGGGAGGAGAGGTGGTTGTGCTGATGAGGGATAAATCTCTCCGTGAGAGCTATTCTGAGAAAGCTAAGGCAATGATGTCTGGTATTACCCAGATGCTTCAGTATTATGACAATTAAATAGAGGAAGACAATGATGTGTTGTCTTTTAGAAAAAATAAATGTTCAAAGAAAAAGCTAGAGTTAACAGTTGGGAAAAGATAAAAGATGTAAGCCGTAACATCTGCTTCATATCTGCAGAGATTTGTAAATAAACTGCTGAGGTTTTTCCCACCGATGGCACATGCTTTCACACACTGCCTTCCGTTAGGCACACCTGCCCTTCAACAACCCTTGAAAAGTGTTAATTACAGAGAAACCTGGTGTGATATGTTGCACTGTGCCAGAGACATCCACATATAGGCTGAAGATGAAAAGAAGCTCTCCCTGGAGCCCCAAGAAGCTGTCAACGCATCCTGACCTCCCCAGGAGGCGACCAGCTGGGTCTGATGCGCTTCTGGAGCTTGGGGGTCCCTCAGGCTCCTGTAGCTGTTTGAGCTCCCTCTATGTTAAACATACTCTTTATACATGGACAAACATAAATCCACAAACCTTCATATGGGCTGTACAAAATCATTAAAAATATTCTTAAACTGCCAAGATAATTTATTCTTACACAAAAGCTCTATTTTATATTCTTTAAGAATGCAGTGCATAGTGGGCAGGGTAATTTTGGTGGTGCTCAAATTATACTTGTAATTTTTTTCCAAAGTAAGGTACACTAGATATCTGTCACATGACACAGAAAAGTACTGTTCAAAAGTTATATACTTCATAAGTAAAAACAATCTAGAATGCACTGTGACCTGAACTAACAAAGTATGCTTCTGTTTGCATGCTAATGTTTCGGCTCATTTTAGATTCCTTGAGAAATAGATGTCCAAATAGTAATTCTCCAGGCATCTCAGTTCAGTGGCAAGAATCCTTCTTACCCTGAGCAAATGTACATCAGAAACAATTAGGCAGATGTGTGCTGAAACTGCATTAAAAACCTGTGCTAGTGCTAATGTTAGCATGCTAATTCTTGTGACTTTGAATTTCAGACTTATTAAAAAGGTCCACACATCGATCCCCAGGCATCATAGTTGTGGCGCGCTCTAACACCAGCATGGTAATTGTTGTGAATTACAGCCATCTTGAAAGAAATGTCCAAACAATAATTCCCTAGGCATATGTAATCTTGAGTTGCTTTACTTCTCATTAGCTTGAGCCACTTTATTTCAAACACTGCTAAATCTGTGTTACTTAAACAGTAAACATATCAGATATAAGTTGCAGTGCAACGAATTAGTGTTTCAACACATTCACTTATATCAAAAATACTTTATTTAACCAAAAAGGAAATTACATGTTGTTGTAACTAATTTTAAACACACAGAAATGCAGCCTCTTATTGCAAACACTGAGTGACCTAAACTTTTTCAAGAAGTACAGTCTGCTCAGTCCCTTGTTGTAGACGGCTTCACAGCTGTGTCTCCAGTCTTGTCTGTTGTTGAGGTGAACACCAAACAATTCATACTCCTCCACCACCTCCAATTTTTTAATTGCACTTTATTCACTGAATATTTTTACAACCTAAAGATTGAGAAATAATTTCTTTGTACTGTTTTATTTGGAGCTGAGGTTTGAGAGTGCTTAACTATATGAAAAAACACTGGAAAAAGCTATTTGATTTGCTCAGTGACCAGACCAGCAACACAATGTATTTTTCAGCAATGTGTACATTGAGACACTGAAGTAAAACTTCCACTAAGATATAGTATGCAATACTATGTGTGCAACAGATTTATTGGAAAAAATAAGTCAAATGTGCACGTTTCTGGCACTTTCACTACATTCAACACAGGTGGCAGCCATGTTGTATTTATTTTAGGTTGGTGAGAAATTTTTGTCTTTTCAACTCAAAATTCAGTGTTTTAAGTATGTTGGAATGGTGCTAAAATCACAGGTACATTTCACGCCTGTGTAAGTGAATACAATAAAACAACATGGGTAACTAGTCAGCGTCATGCAGACAGATGTTGATAATTACACCATATTCTCAGCCAAAAGCAAGAAAATCCTGCTGACCATCACCTTAGATTGAACAATGCATTCTGATACTGTATTTTCACTGGCTTTTTTTGCAACATATAACTTAAATATGCATAATTATGAAATATTTCTGTGCTCAAGCAATGTTTAAAATATAAAATCACCTGACAACCTGAATAGACCCTTAGTTCTCTATATATTGAACACAGTGTAGTAAGTGAGTACCATATTTTAAACCCAGCTAGAGTTTTCACTGGCTTCTCTGTGATGCAACATGTATTTGTTTCTTTTGCCCACAAATGAGCAATAATGTAAGAGAGGATGGATGTTGTTCTATTAAAACTTACAAGTTTAATTGCAGAAGCATGCAAGCTGGAAAAATAGCCACAAAATCCCTCTGCAGCTGAGAACTAAGTGGTTGCACACAGGATCGTTTAGCATAAAGTTCAGTTGCTGTGTATCCATTAGCTGCCAGACACCAAAGTGTCCTTGTGCATGTAAATACAGCTCACTGATAAACAGCATATTTCACGATAATAGCAGAATTTTCAAAGAAAAGTAAGCTCATTTGCTGCCCTTTGTTCTACGGTAAAGATTAGACAACATGGTGCAACATGGTGGTGATTTCAATTTATTTTATAGTCATTCAAAGATAAAGCTGTTTATTCCCTAATGGTCCCAATTCTTCCAGACAGTATGTGAGAATGCTGAGACCATCAACATTTTGAGCAATAGTCCCTGGCTTACATAAGTCTTTTTTTTTTATCCCAATAGGTATTTTCTTCATGAACTAAACTCTCATATGCTGAGGACATAGGGGAGAAAAATACTTTTATTTGTGAGATCCAGAGAATATAGAACCTTTAAAAAGATGATTCACCACCTGTGAAAAATTAAGGGTTTCCAGTGATGGCAGATGGCTGCCTGCAGCAGAAGCTGCAAAGAAAACAATCACATCCATTTTCAAATAGGAAAAGCGGTCTCCATTTAAAACTGTTTTCGAAAAACCATGCTATACCCAATAATGGTAATTTCTAACATTTGATTATGTGAAAAATAAGAAGCAATGCAGTACAGGTTAGAATTTCATTCTGCGTCTAGGCTTTCTTTTCATTATCTGTGATTTTATGCTTTATAATAAGGGAAAACAAATATGATTTCACCTTTAAATCATGAGCTTGTTACTATGCATACATTAGCATTTAGCTGAGGGCAGAAGTGTGCCAGAGCAGCTAGCATGGCTGTCAACAACAATCTTTCTCTAACCTGGTTGTAAAAGAGAACCACAACTATGATTCATTTGTTTTATTTGAACATCACTTGCAGTAGAATAGTAAGTGTTAACCTTCTGATTCTAATAATATTAGTTTTCTTTTCTAAATAGGTTTCTTCTGTCCAGAGAAAGAAAGCAACATTATTGTTTGTTGAGTTTAGCAGATTTATTGAATCACTAGATAGGTACTTCCTCATATAAAAGGGATAGTATTTTTACATTTTTACAGAGTGGCTAATGATTATTGTTTTACACGGTAAACGGGAAAAGGCCATCAATAATATTCCTGAGTGAAACACATACTAAGACCCAAACATGTAAAATGTTTCCTACCAGTACCTGTCTGGTGTAAACATTAAGTGTTGTAAAAACCATAAGTATCATAGTGGTTTAAGTGAAAAAACAGTTTTATTGCCTTTTACACTGCCTTACTTCTCTGTTAGCTAATAATTTTGACCAGAAACACTTTACATGTTCTGTTTTTCAGTATGTGTTCAGTATGTGCACTGCCTTCTATCTCTCTTATTTTCTGTACAACCATTGGCTCTTGTGTAAATAACCACATGAAAGAGGGATAAAATAGTGTTTGCATGAACAGGTATGACATTTTTGAGTTTAGAGTTGTTGTTAGAAGTCTGCCTTGGTGTCTCTGAACAGGCATTAGCTTTAGCCTCCAGGACCAATTTATGGTACATTCTGTTTGTGCTCAGAGGTTTAATTTACTGATTTCCCAATGAGAAACTTCACACTGGACCTCAAGCATCTTGGATTGTGTCCCTCTCCACTTTCTCCAGACTATAGGAACTTGATTTCCAAAATAAACTTATTTTAATCTGAAGAGAGCACGTTGGAGTATTTAATAACAGTCCAGTCTTTTTTCTCCGTAGTCCAGATAAGATGCCTCTGATGTTAGCTCATGTTCTGCAATGGTTTAACTCAAGACTGTTGTTAACAGTTGTAGTAGCACAAGTCTTGGAAGTCTCTGTGCATGAGGGCTCTTGAAGCTCTGACTCCAGTCGCAGTCCAGGCTGTCAATCTCCTTCAAACATTTGAATGAAATGGATCAAATAAACATTTGCTGAAGATAACGAACAGGAAACTAAATGCTGGATGAAATGTTCAAGGTAAAGTGTAGCAATTAACACAAAGTAAAGGATTTCTAATAGACAAATAGTGGCCTACTAAAAATTAACACTTGTGGATCAACCCCCAAACATAATTGGAATTGCTTCACAGTCCTCTTATGGATGTGGTTTTTGCTGTTCTTGTGCATCTGTACGACTGACAAGTCAGAAGTCTTCCCCATGATTCTGAGTGATAATATTTCTGTATTAAAGTTTTATTGGTCTTATGTAACATTCAAATTTTCTGAGAAACTGGAGTTTGAGTTTCTATTATCTCTAAGCTATGCTCACATTTAACAGAGATAAATGGTTAACATTTATCACCCTGTGTCTAATGACTCTATATAGGATTTCACTATTAAAATTTAAATGTATTTAACTTTTCAATGATATTCTAATTAAGTAGAACCATTTTTGTTGCTGCTACACTTGATCTGTGCAGTGTTTCCTTCATTTAAGGTTTATTAGGATGAATAGGGTTTGACTTGTTTTATTTCTAGAGGGAAAGTGAAGCTGAGGTGCTAAGAAGCAGTGAAGCAAAAGAAAAGGACTGATTTGCATATTCATCCTGCATAATGAATGAGTCCAAGGTGTAAAGTTACGCTAGGCCATCTTTAGACACAAAGAGATTGTGTTAATGCTGGTTGTGGAAGTTTTAAGTCACATTGCACATGGTTAGTTATCAGAAATATTACCTTCATCTAAACCTTCAACTTGTATGTTCAATTCAATTCAATTCAGTTTTATTTATATACCGCCAATTCACAACACATGTTGTCTCAAGGCACTTCACAAAAGTCAGGTACATACATTCCAGTTAATCCTAATCATTGAACAGTGCAGTCAGATTCAGTTATTTATTCAAATTGGATAAAAAGTTTTTTTTTGTCTAAGGAAAGGAAAAACCCAGCAGATTGCATCCAGTCAGTGACTTGCAGCATTTCCTCCGGATGAGCATGTAGAGACAGTGGACAGTCACTGGCATTGACTTTGCAGCAATCCCTCATACTGAGCATGCATTAGCAACAGTGAAGAGAAAAACCCCTTTTTAAAGGAAGAAATCTCTAGCAGAACCAGACTCAGTGTGAGCGGGCCATCTGCCCCGAACGATGGGGGGTTAGAGAGAACAGAGCAGAGACACAAAGAGAACAAAAGAAGCACTGATCCAGGAGTACTTTCTATGGGGAAGGAAAAGTAAATGTTAATGGATGTAGCTCCTTTAGTCGTTTCATGTAGAAAGAAAGAACAGATAAACTCTGAGCCAGTTTTCAAGGTTAGAGTCTGAAAGAGAGCACATAGAGCACAAAGAGTCCCTCCTATTTACTATGGAGCAAACTGAACATCGCCCACATTAGAGGCATGTGCTGTAATTCTCCCAGTGATTTATAGAGTACAAATCAGAGGAGTAATTAAGAAAGCCAGATTCTTGCTTGCACCTCTTGGCCTCACCGCTATTATATGTACATTAGCAGCTTGTGCTCATTGCCTGCTAATTAACTATTGCTGAGCATGCATGAGGGTAACAGCATGGCTGCTGCTTGGTTCTACCTGGACAATCCAGGTGTTTCTGCACGGTGTCGGTGGGATCCCAGCGTGCGACCCAGAGAAGCGTGATGCCCTTGAGGACAGCGAGGGACAACAGGGCAGAATGGATGGCCACATTCACAACCATAAATTCTCTGCTTCCTAACTATCTCATTCGTCATATGCACACCAGAGTCCTCCACATTATGAATACGTTAACACACACATTCACCCCACCGGTTTGGACTATAGTAAATAAGGTGCACAGACAGAGATAGGGAAAGAGAGTGAAAAACATTAGATAAGTGTATCAGCGAAAGGACCAAATGACAACACCCAGCTCCTCGATTGTACCTTAAAATGCATGAGTTCCGACTGAACTGTGAAACAGTCCACTCTATCCCCGCAAATTGTACATTTTCCTATCTCCCTCTCTGCTGGTCACCGCTTATATTCCTGGGTTTTCTTCAGGCCCTCTCAGATACATCTGTCAGAAATGTCTTGGGTGGTGGAATAAATCACTCTGCAGGGAGATTAAGCAGAATAGACAACATGATCTCATGCAAGGAAGCATAAACACGATGTTTCTGTGTTGCTGCAGAGGCACCGTCACTTCAGAGCGTGCCATATTAAAAAACTGAAAATCACTTTTTATGTTGTTGTTTGCTCAGATGGAAAGGTTATTGTCTGTTGTTGGTATTAAATTCTGCCTCAACTTATTTTTTATTAAAAATTGGATTTTTCTCTAACATAGATTGAAAGTTTAATCTATTTAAAAAACAGCTATAATTGAAATATTTAATTTCTTCAGTTAAATTATCTAATTTAATATCAAAATGATCTTTCACCCGTTTAATCTTGATTTAATAAAAAGCTGTATCTTGTATCAGAAAGAGTTCTGATGAAAATTAAAAAGAAAGATCATATTTCTCCTACTTTAGCTTCCCTTCATTGGCTCCCTGTTAAATCCAGAATAGAATTTAAAATTCTCCTTCTCACATATAAAGCCCTTAATGATTTAGCTCCATCATACTTCAGAGATCTGATTGTTCCATACGTTCCTAACAGGGCACTTCGTTCTCAGACTGCAGGTTTTATGGTGGTTCCTAGAGTCTCTAGAAGTAGAATGGGAGGCAGATCCTTTTAGTTATCAGGCTCCTCTCCTGTGGAACCAGCTCCAGTTTAATCCGTGAGGCGGACACCCCCTGTCTACTTTTAAGGCTAGGCTTAAAACTTTCCTTTTTGATAAAGCTTATAGTTAGAGTGGCTTAGGTTTATCAGGGAGGGAGCCTTCCTACCTCCCTGTTGGATGGAGTAGGGGGAGTCAGGGTTTAGCCTAAACCGGCTCAGTTATGGTTGAGATGCAAACACCACCCCCATTTCTGCTACCTGTATGACCCCTTCTCTTTCAATGGTTATGGGTCAATCTGACAGAGAGAGGTATCCTAATCGTTGTGGTTTTTTAAGTATAAACAATGACCATCGTTGGGCTCTAGATGGACAAACTGTCTACATTTAAGGCTAGGTTTAAAACTTTCTTTTGATGTAAAAGGCTTATAGTTTAAAAGAGTGGGCTTAGTTTATCCTGAGCTATCTCTGTAGTTATGCTGCTTATAGGCTTAGGCTGCTGGAGGACATAATGACCACTTTCACCCTCTTCGCTACATTCTCACACTACTCTTCAATTTTGTATTATTTGCTGTTATTTCAGCTTTTAACTTTGTTCTCTCTCTTTTCTCTTCGTAGAAAGCTACACCTGGCCTGACTCTGTGTCTACCTGTGACACCTTTTCTAGAGAGGGGCATCGTCCGAGGGTTCTGCTGGCAACAACTTAATGCTCACCCCTCTACCGATGATCCACATGGCCCTGTCTTTCAGTGTTTAACCCTTCTTCTCTCCTAGACATGGCTACTGACTGAGCTTTTACTGTAACTAACTCTATGTGCTCTCTTCAGACTCTAACTTGAAAACTGGCCTCAGAGTTTTTCTTTTCCTTTCTAGGTGAAATGACTAAAAGAGCTACATCCATTAAAACATTTACTTTTCCTTCCCATAGAAAGGACTCCTGGATACGGGGCTTCTTTGTTCTCTTGGTGCTCTGTTCTCTCTAACCCCCAGTCGGTCGTGGCAGATGGCCGCTCACACTGAGCCTGGTTCTGCTGGAGGTTTCTTCCTGTAAAAGGGAGTTTTTCCTCTCCACTGTCGCTACATGCATGCTCAGTATGAGGGATTGCTGCAAAGTCAAACGCCAGTGACTGTCCACTGTCTCTACATGCTCATCCGGGAGGAGTGAATGCTGCAAGTCACTGACTGGATGCAATCTGCTGGGTTTCCTAGATAGAAAAAACTTTTTATCCAATTTGAATAAATAACAGAATCTGACTGCACTGTTCAATGATTAAGATTAATTGGAATGTATGTACCTGACTTTTGTGAAGTGCCTTGAGACGACGTGTTGTGAATTGGCGCTATATAAATAAACTGAATTGAATTGAATTATTAAACATATAACTTAACTGAGCAGAAAATATACCTAATTTACATCCTATTTTAGTTTTCTAATTATCTTTATGTTTTCTGGTTTCACTTTGTGATATATGACAGCAGGAAACAATTCTGACCAAATCCCTGATTCATACTTTTATTGCAGATTCAGGATTTATTTGCCTATCTTTAAATTAATAATTAATTACTCCAGTTGCTTGCCAACCAGCCTGGTCAGAAAGCAGCATGAGAACCTGATGGTGTATTTCTACTGCCCTCAAGTGTTCAGCTAAGAAACAGAAAACTCTGATGGGAATTGGACATCCTGACGTCATCTATTACCCATAGACCTGCTCGGGCATCTGTGAAAGCTGATGTAAAACCAAGCGAAATAAGTTTCTACACTGACATTCAGCCTCTCGTAGTTTCTTCTGAATATGGATGTGAGGTTTTCTTCTTACCAAGAATTTCAGCATCACAGTGAGGGAGACCACTGAGAGAAAACATCACTTCTCAGCTTTCTTATTTTTCAGACAATAACTTGTCTGCAAAATGGCAGCTTGAAAATGACCATAAAATTAATTAACAGGAAAATTACTGCTTTTTGAATTCTTCATGGTGCATTTCTGTTTCTATGACAGTAATAATGCAGTAGGTTTTCAGAAATGTTTCTGTTCGGTCAGTGTTTTCTAAATAACTAAATGAATAAAACATACTACAACCAGCAGTTGTTTGACTAGGACATTTTCAATTTGCTTTGGTAAAGATTAAATGATAATTTTAATAACTTCTTATAAATTAGCACTTATCCACCTTGCATTCAGAATCGTGAAGGTCAAAAAACTGTTTCTCCACCATGTTGAGCTACAAAAAACAGTTTCCTGTTCTTACTTGGAGATACTCTGACACGAAGTCCTTGAGTCCATTAGATGACCTTTTTTAGGCAGGATGTGTAGATTCTTTTGGATGGGTGGCTGCAATAATTTACAGCAGTCAAACCCATCTAATAATTTCTGAGCAGCTTTTTGCATGTTTCCACTGGTATTTTGGCCATTTATTTTTGGTGATGAGCTCCAAGTCTTTCAGGTTGGAAGGCCTCTTTGCCATAACTCTAATCTTAAGCTCCCTCCACAGTTTCTCCAGACAGAAAAAATATGTTGGTAAGATGAAAATAAACGATATAAAACTGAATCTCTCAGCGGTATGGATGATTTTGGGCTCTGCTTATTTCATATATTTCGGGTTTTAAATGGTTCTACAATTTTTTGGGTGCAAAGCTAACCCAAGGTGAACAGTTTCTGCAGCCCTGCTCTACACACACAGCTACCATAAATGACCTGAAAGGATAAGCCAGACAACAGACCAAGGACCAAGATAAACTCTTTAATGATAATGTAAACCTGTGTTGCTTTTAAATTAATTTTCCTTCATTCAACAAAGAATAAATAGTACACAATTGGGCTTTGATTTCACTAACTTTGCCTCTATTAAAACTGATCAAACAGCAACCCTATATTAGCATTAATGTATATGAATTACTTTGAGAGCTCCACATCTCCTTCTCAGCAGCAGAGCTCCAAAACCTTAGGGCCAACTAAGATGACATATGGTGAAGACAGACGAAGACATGCTGGAGGCTGCCCGGCTGTGGACCCCAGTCTCCAGATGCACAGTGACATATTGTCTTCAAACCCTCTGTCTCTGCAGCAGAAACCCAGAGTACTGCAGGTCTTTTTTTCTGTATTCCAGGGTTTTATACTTTTTCAGACTCAATTTTGTAGATGTTAGTTTTTAATAACATTCTGGACATTTGATTACAAAATATTACCATTAATTGCCTTGAATAATAGGTCTTAACTGTAAGTTCAACAAATCATTAAACAACAATGTAGAAATGTGATTCCCATTTTCAGTAGTAAAGGGTCATTTCACAGCTTTTTGGCATCTGGACTCATTTAGATCAGCTGTTTTAAAATCTATAACTCTTATCATAATAATAATAATGACCTAGGTATTCTTCCCTAAATGCAGACTCTTTAAAGCACAGTTTGTGAACTTTGGTACATTAATTCTGTTGGTAAAGATAAAAAACGAAGTGTTAGTGCCCAGCTCCACCTCTATTTGAAAATTCTTAAGCTGAAAAAGGTGTGAAGTTGCCTATTTTTGAATGAATTTATATTCAGTCAGTAAGTCAAAAACTAAAATACTGATAGGTAAAATGTAAAAATAAATGAAGGTGTGATGAACCAAAATGCTTTCAGTAAAGAGCAACAGTTTCTTATACAGGAATGTAAAACCTGGCATGTTAATCATCATAGGCCGTCTACACCTTCAACTTATAAACTTTTCACTAGAGGATCCGATTCAAAAGGTGTACTGTCCCAAACAGTGTTTGTTTCCAATACGATAAACTATATGGAACTATATGTAGTATTCATGTTTGAAGTGGACCTCAGTCTAAATGATTTCTAACTTGAACCCTTTCCCTAAATTTTCTCATGCTACTCTCCATTTGTGCAGGATCCTGCAGCCATGTCTGCTCTTTCTTCCCATGTAAAAGTATACCAGGCTCATTGTTTCTGTTTGCTTCATTGAAAGAGTTATCAACTGAACCAGTGTTACCATTAACTATTTGTCTTTTTTTATAAATATGTACAGGGGTTGGACAATGAAAGTGAAACACATTTTAGTGTGGGAGGTTTCATGGCTAAATTGGACCAGCCTGGTAGCCAGTCTTCATTGATTGCACATTGCACCAGGAAGGACAGAGTGTGAAGGTTCAATTAGCAGGGTAAGAGCACAGTTTTGCTCAAAATATTGAAATGCACACAACATTATGGGTGACATACCAGAGTTCAAAAGAGGACAAATTGTTGGTGCACGTCTTGCTGGCGCATCTGTGACCAAGACAGCAAGTCTTTGTGATGTATCAAGAGCCATGGTATCCAGGGTAATGTCAGCATACCACCAAGAAGGACAAACCACATCCAACAGGATTAAACTGTGGACGCAAGAGGAAGCTGCCTGAAAGGGATGTTCGGGTGCTAAACCAGATTGTATCCATAAAACATAAAAACCACGGCTGCCCAAATCACGGCAGAATTAAATGTGCACCTCAACTCTCCTGTTTCCACCAGAACTGTCCGTGGGAGCTCCACAGGGTCAATATACACGGCCGGGCTGCTATAGCCAAACCTTTGGTCACTCATGTCAATGCCAAGCGTCGGTTTCAATGGTGCAAGGAGCGCAAATCTTGGGCTGTGGACAATGTGAAACATGAATTGTTCTCTGATGAGTCCACCTTTACTGTTTTCCCACATCCGGGAGAGTTACGGTGTGGAGAAGCCCCAAAGAAGCGTACCACCCAGACTGTTGCATGCCCAGAGTGAAGCATGGGGTGGATCAGTGATGGTTTGGCTGCCATATCATGGCATTCCCTTGGCCCAATACTTGTGCTAGATGGGCGCGTCACTGCAAGGACTTCCGAAACCATTCTTGAGGACCATGTGCATCCAATGGTTCAAACATTGTATCCTGAAGGCGGTGCCGTGTATCAGGATGACAATGCACCAATACACACAGCAAGACTGGTGAAAGATTGGTTTGATGAACATGAAAGTGAAGTTGAACATCTCCCATGGCCTGCACAGTCACCAGATCTAAATATTATTGAGCCACTTTGGGGTGTTTTGGAGGAGCGAGTCAGGAAACGTTTTCCTCCACCAGTATCACGTAGTGACCTGGCCACTATCCTGCAAGAAGAATGGCTTAAAATCCCTCTGACCACTGTGCAGGACTTTTATATGTCATTCCCAAGACGAATTGACGCTGTATTGGCTGCAAAAGGAGGCCCTACACCATACTAATAAATTATTGTGGTCTAAAACCAGGTGTTTCAGTTTCATTGTCCAACCCCTGTACATATAAAGTACATCTAGCTCAGTGGTTTATTCTTGGATGAACCATTAGCAGTCATTGCTGCCATTAACATTTTTCAGTAGAAAAGAGTCCTGGTGTCTGGTGATGCCCCGCTCTGTCCGTCTCAGTCGTTGTGTCCTTGGGTGAGATACTTTACTCGCCTTGCCTTTCCATGACAGTCATTGTTGGAGCTATTACTTTTAACCATACTAAGCGTTCCAGAGAACACCTGATCATGGGTGTCTGTTTAGCTGCGTCTCTTTTCTAGATGAAGCCACTGACAGCAATTGCTTCCATTAACTGTATTTCTTTTTCTGTCCCGCTGAAAGTACTCCTGGCCCTGTGCTTAGCTATGTTGCTTCACTGTCAGCCCATGCTACCTCAGGATAAGGGATCTATCAATTGGAATAATATGATTAGAGAAATTTGACCATTGAATAATTTGGGTTGAATTCAGCTGCATGTAACTGGATGTTAATCTATGACTGGACTGCAAATGCCAACCAAAGATTGGATTCTAAAGTGAACAGTTAGCATTTGTTGTGAATTGATTTTTAATAAATGAACTTTAATCAAAATGCTAACATCCAATTTATTCGGTGTGCAGAAACATTAGCACAAGAAAAAACCTTTATAAAACACAGAGCACTCATTTAGGTCCAGTAGGTAGTAGAGGAAACTAATTTGATTTTGATTACCGAAAAGCAGCTTAATTAAATCAAATGTACCCATTAATACCAGTGGCACCAGAACTTCTTTGGACCTCTACATTTTGCCATGATCCTTTCATCTGGCACTTGCTTTCATGTAAATTATCTTTAAAATGAGCAAGAGTACTTTAGATTAATTCATTTTATTAAAAGGCTTCGCTAATGTCAGTAAAGCTCAAACTTAACATTTTGAAGTGGAACGCTTGAAGTTCTCAGTGGGGAGCAGTTTTATTTCTGGCAACCAGCTCTCTCTACACAAGGGGCTTTTATTTTTTAAAGCATGGACACTTTTAATCAAAATGTTAAAAGTAGACATAATTGATTTTGACCTTAAGCCGCACTATAGTGAAACATCATTTTACCTTTTCCAGCATCTGAACAAATAAATCAAACTGCTTACACCCCATGCTTCACCAGAACCTGAACCCACACGCTTTCATCCCTTTACGCTCACTGATAGAGCTTTAAATCACTCTGAGCTTATTATCCCGGACCTTTACCAAACAGAAGAAGTACACAAGTTGTTTTTTCTCCTTTACAAGGGAGCTCTTAAGTGCTGTAAACCCACTGGGGAGGCCATCTGTTTGTGAGCTTTTAGCGCCAGAGTATTTGGACAGAACTGTTACATTAGCAGGCTGTTACTGTTCCCCCTCTCAGCCTAATGCAAGGTCGGTAACCAGACTACAAGAGGTTGGGGAGAAGACAAAATACACTGAGGACTGCAGAAAAGGTCACAGTAGTGAGATGATTTCCAAGCAGAAAAACTTTATACTGCTTTTACAAGCGATTAACGGAGTAGGGAAGAGGCAACAGCTTTTAATAGCCACTAGGGGGAAGAAAAGCTACAAAAACAAATGTTCGTTCTACACACGGTGAAGATTATAGTGTTTATTGATGGGACCCTCTAGGGGTGTTCGGCCCAGTCACAAAATTCAGCCACTTTTAGAGTTTTCTTCTTGCATGAGAGCCTCATGCTTTGGACACCCTCCACTAAAACTGCTGAGCTGCTCAATAACTAAATTAACACTTACTAACCTAAAACCATAGGCTTTTATTTAAAATGTTTAACTTTACAATCAGTGGTTTTTTCCCTTTTTTTGCAACAATTAAAAGCTTTGCAGCCTAAAGATCCCACTGGAATGATATTAAGACACTGTTAATCTGCACTTTTAATAACTTGCAATAAGGCACAACAAACAACTAGCTTTCTCTTGGTTGTTTTTATTTGCAGTTCTTTACATTTTAGAAAAAGAATCCAAGGATTTTGCCTCCTGTGTGTTTCCGTCTGGCCTCTTCATGGTCCATGATGCCAGCTGAGGTGGTCAGCACAATGTATCTGTGGAGGAGAAAGCCAGAGTTCATTAACATGTCAAATCAACACTCAATGTACTTCACCATGAAAACACAATGATACATCCGTGTCTGTTACATACGGTTCTAAATAAAAACTGCAGTGGCGCCCCAGGTTTGCAGCAAAGCAGGCTTAGCTGCAACATAATAATGGTGCTTCATGTACATTATGAAGAACCTCTGACTTCTGTAGTTAATTGCAGAGGAAGCTGAAATGTGACTTTTCCTGGTGAATTTCAGCTCCGTTTCACCATACAAATTCTTGGACCACTCTATTCTACATTAAATGCAGATCCTTCAGAAACTGTTTCTGAACTTTGGTACTTTGATTTGTTGCCCCCTTGTAAAATATAAACTGAGGTTCTGTTCAAAATTTTACCCAGACTTAGTTTATGAAGCGCAGATTAAGTTCAACCTAAATTCACAGTTGCCAAGGGTTCAGAAAGGGGGGAAATGGCTGCATTTTTATAAATCTCCTTTCAGTGAGTAAGCCACAAAATTTGTCCTAAATAAAATAGAAGAAAGAAATGTCAGGACGATTTCCTACTTATCTGGACCTGGAGATTCATAAAAAGGAAAATCAATACTTTTCTAGCTTTCTCACAACAACATAGGAACTCAGATAATAAACGCTGAAGTTGGCACAAACAAGTGGGTCAGAAAAGCCTCTCTGAACAAGAACTGTGGCGCGTACAAAGTTTCAAGCAACGCTCACAGACCATAAAAAGTAAAAGTACAAGTTAATAAACTAGAAACAGTTTTCTATTAAACTGTTGAAGTTCTATTCAGTCAACAGATTAGTTGCTTCATAGGTAAACAAATAGGATCATATTGTAAAACACCAAATGCTGAAAAACAAAATGAAAGTCAACTAAAAAGTTGTTCTTCAGATAACTGCTGATCCCAGCAGCAGCTCCCATTAAACATACACGGTTTAAACCACTGAACAGCAAAGGTTTCCAAATGAGTTTGTTCATTTAAACACGTCTAAAATTGAGCTGTACAACATACGGAACAGCAGTATATCAGTGTGAAATACCACAACTGTAAAAAATCTGTATTTTATCTGTCATATGTTCACTCTCCGCATATTTCTACTACATTTGGCCAGCTGGGTGGACTCCAACTGCGGTTAATGCCCACAACCTGATGTATATTTGTAGTGGCTGACAGAGCAGCAGGGACAATGTGCCATGGTAAAAGAAAGTCAGATAAATGTGGGTTGATCGCAACTTTTAGAACAAAATTTTCTTTTGTGAAATAAAGATTTTATTGTTGAGTAAAAAAGTGCCTAGACAGTTACAGATTTTGCAAGTTTTGTTGCATCATGTCTAGACAGCTGAAAATTTGTCTTTAGAATTTCACACAGTATAAAACATGAACCCTAGAAAATCCAAGCGGTCAACCTGAGACGTCTGACATTAAAGATTCCTCAACAACTCCTTGATAAAACCTTCTATCCAGCAGCCTTTTCTCCACTGACAGCCTGGTTTTTTCTACCAGACTAAAGCTACAAGACCACCACTAAAAATAACTTCAGCGAGAACGGTCCAACTACCCACCTCTACGCATTATATACAGACGCACATTCAAGCTCTTCATGAAAACAGATCTATTGTTGTAAGGTTCTGGATGAGCAGCGCCAAGCATTCGGAGGTTGACACCAAACAAATCAATGAGATGGATGAAACCTTTATAATTTAAGGTTACTTTCAGTTTTAATATCAGGTCTTCCAAGTTTTTAAAACATCTACATAAGAACGCCAAATAAGTTTCCTCTGAAAATGTTAACACCACGAAGCACCATTTCTGTTCCTTCAGAATTATCTGTTCAAAGCAAATGGTGCTTTTTAAATTTCAAAACACTTAGAAATTATTGCTCAAATGTTTGTTTTTTTACATAAAGCTAATTGATATTCAGCAGGAAAGGATTGTGCTTTGCTCTACTGTTGAACATTTGCTTACCAGCAGTGAGACAAGGTCTCTTTGCTCCTCCACAGATACAGAAAACCTTGTTATTCAGAACACTGAATAAGCACCAAATTAAAGTACACCTCTCAGCAAAACACTGATTCAGATTCTGTGTTGCTCGTTGTGTTCAGTTCAGGTTAAACTGAAGCCAGCAGCTCATAAAACAAAGTTTTTTCAGAATATTTCAGATGTTTCAAAGACGATCCACGAATGTTAAGACCTGTGTTGCTGATGCGCAGTCTGTTAAAACAGGATTCATTAAAAAAAAAATAAAAATAGATGAGAATGATTGACTCTAGGTTAGCTGTGTGGAAATACTCAGAAAGCTGACCTCTGAACCCTTTAGCTTATTACTTTTACAATCTAGCAAATCTAAAATCTTTCCTACAAACATCTATAGCTATAAAATGATCCAACACCAAATTCAAAGTATCATTTAAATCATATCTGATCATTTTAGTCAGTATATGTTTTAAAAGATGAAGAATGTGTAAATAAGCACTATTTTTATCTGTCAGTTCTCTACATTTATACTATATTTATGCTTTGGTTCCTTCGGAGACTCGCCAAGCAGCTGTGAAAGTAGTCAAATCCATAACATTTGACTTTGTTAATGAAGAGAAAAAAAATTACTTTTGCACACACCTAACATAATTGTTAAATGCAACAGACTGTGAACCATTTTCAGCTTGAATTAGATTTCTGCGGCCAAGCAGCACCAAAATTTCTATTCAGTGTCAGGTGTATCAGAAACAACCTTTAACTATATAATTAGTTATTAATCAAGTTATTTGACTGACATTCATCATGCTTTCTGTTGTCAAATTAGGTTCAACAATCAAGCATCCCCACCATTAAGACATAAAACCAAATGTTGTTCAGAGGACTAACAACACTGTTTGATCCTCTTTCTTTGCAGCACAATGAGTTAAACACTGCCAACGGATTCTAAGAGACAGATAAGTCACAAAACACATTTATTCACCTAACCAGTAAACAGTTTATCAGGCCAGAGATGTGACGCCATTAAAAAGGAGTAATTCCTGCAAGAGGTCCCTTTCAGATCCATTTTTATCAGATCAGCTAGAGGCAACTTTGTTGTGAATAAAAACAATTCCCCAAAGACTTGTATGTCCAGATTGGCCCAAATTAGATTTTTTACTGTAAACATTTGTTCAACTATGACACTCATCCTGCGGAGATGTTGTTTAGTATGCTGGCCGAGGAAAAAAAAAGAAAGCACCAAGTAGAGATTAGCTCAATGGGTCAACACATTAATTAAACTAATTAGACATAACTGAGCCCAAATAAGGCTGCACAAGATCAGATCACACAATAGCTGAATATGATGGCAATATCAGTTTCTAAGCATCCACATTTTACTGAACTCCTCAATCCACTCATCCGTCACTACGAGGCTCTCAACCTTCAGCATCTTTGGCACCATCATCTGTGAGCACCTACTGTGTTTAGACACCAACCAACAGGCTAAATAAATCAACCTGTAATGTGTGAGCTCATGGTATTTACAATATAATAATGAACAAGCAATTGCTTGAAGAAAAATATATATATATGTGCTGATATATTTGACATTTTGCAGCCCCATGTCCAAGGATCCTATCTTTTCAAAGTTAAGCCCTGTTTCGTACAGAGACACTGGATTTCTAAAAGATTCAATGGGTCAATCAGATTAGCGTTCGTCACATAAGTTTAAACTCTCATTAAAATCTTCAACACAACTGTTTAAAACGACCACACGGATCAGGAATCATACAAGCTTGCCCATCTTAAAAACTAAGTCGTGACCAAACCAAGTTCATCCGACCAAAACGTCTGATTTTAAACGCACGTTTTTTCCCTTTAAGTCCAGTGAATGTCTGAAGAGCACAAGATCACTGAAGGATTCTCACCCAAACTGTCTTGAAGGCAGCAGGTTGTTCTGCCACTTCTCCAGGTCCTTGAGCTGAAGATCAAAACGTGGACTAATCACACCACACTAGAAGAGGGAGAGATAGAGAAAAATCACCGGTTTGCACTCCACAATAAACAAACCATACAACAGGGCAAAGGTTTTACCTTTGTCTTATTTTAATATAGACTAAAGGCTAATGCACTAATACAAACACACCCTAACAAATACTTATAGAAGCCATATATATATATATTTATATATATATATTTTTTTATCTAGTCAAAATTTTGTAACAAAGTAATCTGCAGAATAAGAATAAATTTACCTTGTTCAGCCTGCCTGTGAGATTCACTACGATTTTTCCGGCTCTGTGGTCGTCAATGATCTCAAACTCACCAATGTAACCTGGAGGTTTCAGCGAAAAAACAATCAGGTACAACTCAATTCACATTCATACTCGAGCACCTCATCACTTCTCCACACATGCATGCAACCGTTGCCCACTCACCGTGCTTCATCATGACGGTTAGGAAGCGCACAATAACCTTGGAGCAGGGCCTGATGAGGACCTGGCGTTTCCCACGCTTCTCGGCATTGTTGATGCTTTTCAGAGCATCTGCGAGAACGTTCATGCGCACCATGATGCCTGCGGACACAAGCAAGAAAAACCAGGCATATAAAAGTTGTGGGCAGCAGTAGTATCTTAAAAGTCCACAGGAGAAATTGTGTATGATATTTATATTAAAAGCACAAGTCTCACTGAACACGAGTCATTTTAGCAAATATTCACTTGCTGGGTACATATATCACCGTTTTAATGACCATTTTCTTTAGTCAGAAAGACTTGTAGCCCTCTATAGTACACGCTTGACAACAGCAGCTCGTCATCAAACGCCACAGAAAAGATTTTCAACATCTACCAGCCATTTTAGACAAATTATTCCGGCACATCACGATCAAACACCGATAGTACATATTCTTATCAAGGAAGCTTAGGGTAAAGCGAAGCTCTCCGACCAAGCATGGTCCACCGTGAGCACCCAGAGATGCTAGCTACCTTAACCTTCTCCACTGACCGGTAAACATTCCTGACACATAACTTCGATAAAAGTGCCAACAGCACATGAAGCGTGCCACAAACCGGCGTTTATGGTGAGTACAAAAGTTTTTCCGGACATTAAAACAAGAACCCCCAAACTAATTTAGACACTACTGGCTATCTGGGAGGCTTGAACGCACCGAGTACCAGGGCCGAACAGAGGGGGAATTTTAACAGAATAAATGTCCAATTTATTCTTTATTAACATAATCGATAATCTTCCCAAATCGCGGCGGTGTGCTTTCACAATAAAAAGAGAAGGTTTAGTGAACATCTATCACACAGATGGATTTGATTCATTAAAGATTGTAGCCGAGTGCGTAAAAAGACATCTTACCGGTTCTGCAATATGGCGGAAAGAGGAAGTAGAAAGAAACGGTGATGCATTATGGGAAATAAATTCAAGACTTTGTATAGAGGTGATGACCCTAAACACTGCGAAATTGCTGCCTTTTTCCTACCTAAATAATTTAGAAGTCGTGTGTTTCAAATAAGAAAGATATTCCACATTTTAATCAATATCCGAAATGTGATTAAATGCATCAGTTAATTTCAGGTACATTTCTTCTTTTCAAGGCAGCGCCCTCTACGGGGCGAGAGGACTAATGGAAATATTGCTTACCCATCAGTTACGATGCTTTTAACTGGACCAAAATCATCAATATAACCAAAAGAAATAAAAAGAATTGTGTGGTGAAAAACACACGCTAGTTGGATTTAAGGACGACGCTTAATTTTGCAACATATTTCAAAAGGAGGTTTTCTAGAATAAGATTGTGGCTGGGATTTGGAGTTTTTTTGGAGGGTATTAACTGCTTTAGACCTGCAATCCAGTCAAGATAAAAATACTTAGCCACTGTAAACGTGTGCAATAATTCCCTTCTGGAAAAAAATGATTTAAACACATTGTAAAAAGCATAAAATAAAAATTGCATTCATGTCAGTGATCAGCTAGCAATTATTTGTTGAGTTGAAATCTTGTATAGTGCTGTCCTTAGATTACTTAAAGTCAGTTAATGTGGCCGTCCAGGAAAGTAAATGTAGCCCATTCTTACCCTTTAACATGATAAATTAAGTAATTTAAAATTTTCTGTTCAACCATTATTACATCTTGCATTTTCTTTCCAGATGCTGCGATCCTGCAATGGTGTCAAGATAGAGAACAAAACAGAGTATATGTTCACATTGCCAGGATTCAAAATTTTATTTTATGTTTTAACATGTACATGAGTTGACTTTACTAACATAGTGACTTGGAAATAATATATCTATGAATGAAAACATTATAGGAACAACATTACAGAATATGCATGACAACAATTAATGACAGAAATGGTAATAGCTGGTAATTTGCATGACAGCAGGTATAAGTGATAACTGAGCAGTGAATGACCAGAGCATCAGCATGTTTGATATTGCCATTTTACCTCACAGATTACAACAAACTAAATGATTAAATATGGTAGAGCAGTGATAACAAAGAAAACACATCAATAACTCAAACCACTATATGTTTTTTTAAATAAGTTAGTATAGCATCGGCTGCTAAAAATAAACTAAACAAACCACATATTACAGCTGTTTTTTATTTGTGTGTGAATGAACAGTTTTCTGGATTATATGCTATAACATTTATTTTAGACCTCTTGAAGGTGTATATACTTTAAATATATCTGTGCCTCTACTAACAGGCCTGTTCTCTGGTGTTGGATGTTTGAGTGATTAGGATGAAAGTGTGTTTTAGCTTATGTCCTGACATCTGGAAAAGGTCAAAACTCTGTGACCTGGATAGCTGAAATACTTCTAATGCTAAACTCTTCCCTCTTATGAACAGTAGAGGGCGCAGTAAACACAAACCCAGATGCAACACACCAACCAGCCAAGTCACAGATGTGGAGCATTATGGAATGCTGAACAGGACAATGCATCGTAACCAGATTTCTAAAAGGATTTCTACGGTTACATTAAAATTTAAGCATTTTTCTTTTCCATTGAATTTTCCTTTGCTTCCTCTTCACTTTTCCACCTAGCCACCATTTCTGACCATGCTGGCCAGAGAATCTGCTTCTCCCTCGGGATCCAAGCCAAGCTTTTGTGGGTCAAGGCCCATGGCAACCAGCATCTGGAGCAAAGTATGCTCCTGCTGGGTGGCCTGGTCCACCAAAGCTGGACAGGTGGGGTTACATTGGGGCCACTGGCAGGTGTCCACCAGGTGGAAAGGACATCCTTTAGCTGGTGTTCTGTTGTTTCGAATCGCTTCCAGACTTCTGTCCCAGCAGTGGAGGGCCCGTGGCAGAGATGTGCCTTTAACTTGGAAACTCAGCCAGGTGCTGCAGGAAGAGATGTAGAAGTTGTGAATGATAAACAAACAGGCATGAGAGAAATTTAAGAAAGTAAACCAAAACAAGTGGAACAGATGTCACAGCCATGGTCCGATTACAAGGTTTTTAACTAGCTTTAAATGCTTCAAAAGTACACAGTACCTTGCAAATGTGTTTATACTCCTGAAACATATTCAGTTCTAACTATGAAGTTCAAAACATTTTATTGAGATTTTTTTAAGTGGTAGAGCAACACAGCATAGTGCATAATAAAGTGGAAGAAAAAGGATACTTTTTTTTTAAACAAAAATCTGAAAAGTGTGGAAGGCATCATTTAGTATGATACCCTTGAATATTCTCTCGAACAACAAGTTGGCTTCTGAAGTCACCCAACTAGTACATAGAAACATTCAATCTCAGTATAAATCCAGCTGTTCTCTGAAGACCTCAGAGGTTGGGAAGACTTGAAAACTGCTGTCCACAGATGCCCTCCATCCAACCTGACTGAACTTGAGCTGTTTTGCGAAGAAGAATGACCAAAAACTTTAATTGTGGCATTTGAAGAATGCCCCAGAAGACCAGCAGCTGAAATTGCAGTGGAAAGTAGTTGGACAAGCGATTAACTCAGAGAGGCTGAAGACAAATGTACAGCACACTTTTGAGATTACCATTTGTAAACAACTGTAAACCACATATATGATTCCTTCCACTTCACAGTCATGCAACCCTTTGTGTTGCTCTATATACGTTCTCACTGTACAATGACCCCTTGACATTTTCTCCTCGCCCCCTTGAAAACACAGACTGAACTCACTCGTTCATGCTCATTTGTGCAACACAAGAATTGTGTTAAAAAGGCACAAAACTTTATGGAAAATGTAAATCAAAAGTGGCCCATCTCCACTGGATGATGAAAATATGCAATACCGTGACCACTTGCCTTTAAATGCCAACAGAGTTAAAATATCAGCACAAATAAAATCAAATGTCCATTCTTACCTTTTGGTGATGACTGTGTGTGAGAGGCAAGATGCAGCAAATACCGCTCTGAACCAAAAAAAAAAAGAAAATTAATTTTCAGTAACTATTTCATTTTTAAACTGGAGTGTGTTGTTTCAAACCCTACGTCACATCTCTCAGGGAGTTTTTGATCTCCAAGCCCAGATTCTGGATGTACTGCCACTGTTTCTCAGACAGACTCTGACCTCCCATGTAGATGTTTTCCACTTTGAGCTGCTCCTCGTCAAACAGCCACTGCACAATGAAGAGGGGAGCTATAGAAAGAACAAAGAATTCAGGAAGAGTTAAGTGTGGACTTTTATCACTCATATTTCCTTTTTTAAAGTAAGAGGCATACTGGATTTTAATTCAAAAAGCGCGCTGGGATATGACTATAAATGTTCCTTAGATAATGTTAGGACACAATATTAAAATATGCATGATGCATTTAGAAATTAGATGGTGACCAAAAATTGACCAGTTTTCAGATTTACTGGCCTCGACAGAAAAATAATAAATTTTTCATTCAGTGAATGTACCACACATAAGGGCAAACACGTGGTGCTAACAACAAATCTTTGGTGTGGTAGTTGCTTTTGCATGAAGAAGAAACAAAGTTAGCTATTGTAAGTGTCAGTTACATTTTAAACAGAAAAGTGCAAAAGATGTAAGAAAATATTTTAAACAATATTTTTACACGTCAAAACATTTATGCAGTTCATTCAAGCTGCAAGGGAGAGAGAAAGAGGGAGCCACTAAGAAGATAACAGGAAGACTGAACAAGGCACAGCAAGTTGATCTTATTTATCATTTTGAGCTTTCAAGCTCTGTCTGTCATTAAACACGCTGGATTTGGAAATGCCAGATGCCTTTTACAAATGTCAACTCAATCTGCTAAGGACATCTTAAAATGTCAGCTCATATCATTTTGTCTTTATTTTAAAATAGTAAATTCCTGTTTTACTTTGACTACTCTCTAACACAGGTGACATTCCGCCACCTCTGCTCCTAATGTAAATAATGAATGATCCTCTCAGTGCATGAAGGCTAGAAAGGGATTTTTTATGTTGTTAGTTATAGTTCTTAGAGAAATCAGAGGAAATCAAAACCTTTGTAAAAACCCTGAGAGTTAAAATCAGCCACTAGTTAATAATCTAAACCAACATATGTTGTTGTTCCTGCTGAATTAGGTGACCGTGGAGACACATTTTGGCTTGAAACCCTACCCAGACTCAAAGACACACAGACTCACAAGACAAACATGTTACCAGCCAATGCCAAATACCGATGCTCATGCCAATGCTAGTACAGATTCCTCAGCTGAGCACTTTGATATATCCACACCCTTCATTTATACAAAACTGTCACAACTTTCATACCTTTCAGCTTAAGTGAAACATCTCCCATTAAAAGGTGTATAGTTTACGAAATTCTGCTTAGAAACTCACTCTTCAGGATTTTTATCTCTTTTTCATAAGAAAAAATGCCAAAGATTTTGCACTTTTCAACAGCAGCCGTAAGATACTGTGCCCACTGAACCTCTAAACAGAGATGGGCAAAGTAGCCAAAACATTTAATCAAGAATGAGTAAATCACCTCAAAATACTTTTAGTGAAGTAGAAGTAAAGAAGATATGATCCAAAAAATGTAACAAGTAGGTGAAAATATGTTTTGTAAAAAGGCTGCTCAAGTCGTGGGGAAGTGTTTAGTCATGTCTGATTTATATATATATATATTTTTAATGATGCAATCCAAAATACAAAAAATATGTAGTTTTACAAACAGGAAGCCAGTGCAGTGATTTACGAACTGGTCTAATATTCATCTTCCTGGTGTTGGTTGGGACTCTGGCAGTAGCGTTTGGGATGAGCTGGAGCTGCTTGATTGATCTTTTACAGAGACCAGTAAAGACACCATTATACTAATCCAACATACTGAACATAAAAGCATGGATGTGTTTTTCAGTTTCCTAATTTGATGAGAAACCGTTTATTCTGGCAATGTTTTTAAGATAGTAGTAGAATGATTTAAAAATAAACTTTAGGTGGATGCTAAGATGTAGGTCTTATGAGTGCACAACAGCACCTGCTGTATGTTTCTTGCATGCTCTGTGATCTTTAACCTCATCAGGTCTAGCTGAATGCTTATCTCTTGACTTTAGGGACGGAAAACAATGATTTCTGCTTTTTTTGAAGAAAATGACGACCCATCCACTGATGTAGGACACACTGATCTTTTGACTCTAACGCAGTATGGTCATGTGGTGACAGAAACGTGTGTCATCAGCAAACAAACTGTCAGAGATGTTTTAGTACTCTTTAATCTGAGCTTTATTGAGTGTATCAGTATTGAATAAAAGTGACCCTAGAATGGAGCCTTGAGGAATCCTACATGTGCCATTTGTGCACTCAGGTTTATAATTGCCAAATGGCACAGTACCAGACAATCCTACCAATTTACCAAAAAGGGTTATCTTTGTTGATAAACTTTCATTTCAACAGCTTCACATCACCAATTAAGTATGGGCATGACAATAAGTTCATTCATTTTGCCCTTCCGGGCATATGAGTCAGTTTATTTTTTAATAGCATAGGCCAAGAACCAGTCATCACTTACAGGTCAAAGTAGAGTACAGTCTGTGACCAAAGAAGCACTGCCATTCCTCCCCTCTGTAGAGCTGCCGACACCTATCCGGAACAACGCCATTCCACAACCTGTGAAAACAAAACACTCTTAAAAAACAAAAAAAATTCTAAGGGAAAAAGGTTAATTGTGCTGTTAATTTTAGGAATTTAATATGCCTATTAAAGTTTATCAGTTGCCAGATGTGTTTCAGGATTTACCTAAGTCCTATCTTGATAGCATCTTCCGGCGTGCAGGAAACAGTCTCAGGGCAGTTGGGGGACCGCTGCTGCTTAGTCTCTAGAAACCAGCCAGAATCCACCAGACCTCGCACCTGAGCCTCAGTGCCTAGCTGCTCCAGCTGGCTGGCAACCCTCTCAATGTTGAGCAAAACGCCTATTGCACCAGCACTGCAAAGGGAGCCAGGGAAATAATTTAATAATCTGGCCTTGAGTTTGATAACCACTTTCAGTAGCTTCTTATTTAGATGGTGGATCTTGCTTTAGGATGTGGGGGCAATGTCCGAGCAACCATACTGCTAACCAAGGAGGAATGTTCACCATTACAGGGCAAGGCCCTTTAATAAACATTGTGTCAAGGATCACATGACTAAAAACAACTTTATCACTGACAAGAGGATGCACTCAAAATATGACTTCTCGTGTTCAAAGTTATGAATGGAGGACGTCCCGGGCACTTGTGTTCAAAAGCTGCAGTCATCATCAGAACACTAGCAATAAAACAGTCTCACCTGGTGCCAGCTAGCATGACAACCTTGGCCTGCTTGATTCCTTTGGGGATGAGATCTTTGATGACCTCCTGGATAATAAGGGATCCCATGAAAGAGTACTCAGCTGAGAGGAAAGCCAGGTATTAATGACAAAGGGCAAACAACAAAAATAGTTTGTCTTTAAAAAAATGTACAGGTCTCAGGACACTTACTTGCATTTGTGTTTCTTTCTTTGACTTTGTCTTTTCCTTGTCTTGTTCTTGGAGCAGGGGTTGGGGCAGGGCCTGTGCCGCTCCATACATCACTGGAACAGTATGGTATGAATCTGGAGACAATTACATTTGTTACGTTACAGATGAAGGCTTTAAACTTAAACCATACAGAACACTGCCTATCTTAGATGTTCTTCTCGAACTCGTCTGCAAATTTCTAGCTCTGATTAAATCAATGTCTGTCCATTTATGTGAAAATGTAAAAATGTATAGCACAAGAGTTATGTCAAAACAACCAGTTCAAATTTGAATAATCTTTGTGGTGAGAAGAAGCGTTTGCACAGAAGGAAATACAGTATGTTGAAAGAATATGTTGGTGCCTTGTCCCATGAGGTAAAAGTAATTATAAAGCAGCTTTTTAAGGTGAATTGTAGGTCCTGTAAGTAAACATCAATATCAACTACTTAAGGTGATAGAAATCTCTTAGTGTATAAAAGGTTTTCAAATCTAGTAATATTAAGTGGGCAAGAGCAACAAAGACAATGGTACAGCAAACAAACACCTCCCAAAGCAAAGTATTTAAATCTGTCCCATACAGTGGTGAAACAAATGGATACATCTGTGAATCTATTCGTAATGGGCCTACCAAAATTAAATTTACACTACATGTTAGTAACAAGGAGTAAATATTGAACAAATGAAGAAAAAAAATGACAAAAAGGCATAGAAAACCAGAAAGATAGCTGAAATCAATGGCATTTTAAAGCAATCCTTTGCCCCATCAGTTTAAATTAACAGCAGTTAGATTAGTCATAAATTGTTGGCATATAAAAAGGGTTTTCATTGACCAGTTGCTACACAAAAAGCATGTCATGATTAGCTCTCTTGAGACCTTTGCAACCTTAGTGCTCCAAAACATATTGAAGGCACTGGTACTTCTAAACGTTCCACAGAGTGCTACTGCAGCCATAATCCGGAAGTGGAAAGGACATAATTTCACTATAAAATCAGTGATGACCAGGTGCTTGTTGCGAGATTTTTGACAGAGGAGTAACACTACTAATCAGAATAGTTGTTGAAGAGTCAAGGACCAATTGCAGAGAACTTTAAAAGACCTGGATTTATCAGGTAAAGTTTTTTCATTCATAACACTAATGCACTGAGTCAAAATAACTTGTATGCACAATCACCATCCAAGACTCCACTGCTGAAGATAAAGTTTGTGTAACCTGGTTTAACATTTACTCAAGTCAGTGAAATAATGAAAAAATATTGTCTGGTTTAAAGAGACCAAAACATATCTCTTGTTTTCTTGCACACTCCATGTTTAAAGCAGAAATTGCATTACATATCATCCTAAAAATAGCAGTATGAAGCCATAGTAGCAGTGAAGTTTTACGGTGGCCTTTTTAGCTTTGGTAGTGGTAGACTTCACATGATTGAAGCCTGAAAAGAAAAATGATGACAAAACTTGGATATATGAGCTATACAATGACTACAAACACACAGCCATGGACAGTCTCAACTGGTTACAGAGTAAGAATATAAAGCATGAATGGTCATATCCAGTTGAAAATTTATGGAAATAACTGAAACTGTCTTGGAGTAGTCATTGACAAAAAGGGTTTTCTACTAAATATTATATTAATTTCAGCAATAATAATCAATACTTATTCATGTGTCATACCACCTCTTTACACATAACCTAATTCATGGACCAATGTTGTACATTTGGATTAGGTAGTGTACATCTTGCTTCCATAGCATCATATGAAACATATTTACTCAGGAACATGCTCAATATGTATTTTAACCACTGCACATGAAAACTATTAAAATCTTTGCAAGTGGGGGAAGAGAAAAAAACACTCAACATTTTTTGTACAACTGTACTAATTAGGCTGTGATCTTTCAGTTAATGATAAAGCTTGCATTTAGAGTTCTTATTTTGGCTATTAAACATTTTTAAAGGCATGCAACATTTATTTTTTTAAATCACAGTTTCAAAATCTTTTGTTTGCGTCTTTCACCATTTTTACCTTTGTTTTAGTTAAGGATGTCAGATACTTCAGTTTGAATTTCTGATCGAGGCGATTTTTTTAAACAGTGACCCTGACTAAACTTAACCCCTTATATTTGCTGTTGGTGTACTGCTTGTAATCAGCCACATCCCCAGTTCAAATTGTCAATTTGCATGACCAATTTTTACAAATTACAGTCCATCTCACTTTAGTGTCTACTACACAATAATTTGAGAAAGGTTTCACTTATCCAAATGTCAGTAAAATCAGACATTAATCATAGTACTTACACAAGGTTTACATTATGCCAGTGTGGGTTTTCCTCTGCTTGAGACGACAATATTCCAGTCCCTGTAAAAATATCCAGTCACTAAATAAACTTCTTGCCTGAAAAAAACAAACAAACAACAAACATGTCTAACATGCATGTCAAAATATAGATAGATGACTAACCTCTTTTGGTTTGGGGCCACCCCGATGAGCTCATTAGCCGGGGGGTATTTTGGTACCTGGAATCACAGGTCTCTTTGCTGTAACAGCACCAGCCACCTAAAAATAAAACCGACTAATATTAGAGTCTCAGATGTGAGAGGGGGACACCCTGCTTAGCCCATCAGTCCTCCGAGGAACAGCAACACACCTTGAACCAGGTTAGATTTAATTTAATTAGACATCTTTGCAAGTGTAAATGGCACAGTATGGAAATCTGTTGCGCTCAAAAAAGACTTCAGTCAGTTTACACAGTTTCCATAGATTTCCCCCATCCTTGGTCAACCAAAAAGAGGAAGGAACCAAAAAAGGAAAAAAGCTGACGATGACATAACAAAATGACATCCCCGTCAAAATTCCAAAGGGGGCATCGTGCCAAAAGCATCTGACCTTAGGGGACCAATTTAACCAGTTAGTAAATACTCGCCTTCCAGAAATAACAGCCATCTGCGGCTTCCTCTGAACTCCTTTAGGTAGAACCTGAAGGAGCACAAACACAGAAAGGGACAAGATAAAGATAAAGCAGCCATGAATGGACCTGCCTCCACAAATAAAAATTTGTTAGAAATCCAAACCATCTCACCCAGCCGCAGATCCGTCATTGCATGTCACCTGGGCGCTCCTGAGAAACTGCAGGCTCATCTCATCCGTCTGTTGTACACCTGCACGAGTTCCGGCAGCACTGTCCTGTCTCGAGTCAGCTGGCCTCCCAGAGCTTCTGCTGCTCCCTTGAGAAGAATCAGCCGCTGGGGTGGAATGGCCAGCGTCACTTGCTTGGGCCCCACCACCCCTCTTTGCAGATTTCCCACTCACTTTAGCATTTCGGTTGTTCTGAGCCCAGATACCCCCAAGCAAAAGGAAGAAGGTCAGGTGGCCAAGTATCTTCATGTCTTAGAGAATATAAAGAAGAAAGGCATGCAAAGCAAAAGATTAATCATAATTCTTGTAAATGCATATAATAAAAATTCTCTCTTTTGCATTGTCAAAGCTGTAAATGAATGTACCTTTCAAAGTGTACCAGCTATGGAGGTTGTTGCTGTGATGACTGGAGCTGCTGAGGAAGGAGTCAGAAGCTCAGAGTTCACTAGCCAGGAGTGAAATGAGGATGCCGGTCATGAGTAGTGATGGAGTCCTGACTAAGTATTGATGAAGCCTACAAATCAGTGATGAGCTTTATATAGTTACCATTTGGACCTCATCACCTCCCATTTTCTCCTGAAGCTCTTACCAAGCCCTTAGAGAAACTGCTGATGACACAGCCCAAGGGGGGAGGTACTGGACAGTCAGCGGCAAGGAGAATAGATAAACATTTCTCCTTAACATATTTCAAGCCTTTGCACACGCCCACCACCGAGCACTTTACCAGCTGATCATTGCTTAGAAAAGAGCCCTCTTTGCCTTCTTCCTCTTCTTTCTCCCTCTAATTGCCAGATGTTTTTTTTTAAAAGATCTAAATGTCTGCAGGGTCAAGATAAATGCAACCCTCTTTGCGCCACATTTGACCTGGAGGTCACTGGTGGTCACTGGTCATATCTGAAACTAGTTTCTGTTCATCTTTAGTGCAGCAATTCTTTAAATCTTCCATTGACAGTCTCTTTTTGCTTCTTTAGGTTGCAGCAGTGTGCAAAAAAACTTGTGTTTTGGTGGCATGAAAATAAATATGAAGTTATCAAACAGCAAAACCTTCATTTCACCACAAAACGTTTCAGTACGTTAAACCATTGCAACCAGAGATGCACAGAAATGTCACCCAACTTTCAGCTTGATAAACATTGATTAACAACGCGTACGTGGAAACTAAAATACGAATTTGTACGAACCATTGAACGTACCTTACCCAACCTCTAAAAGGTCGCACCATCAGCGCCACTCTTTAGTGTGTATGGCGTTACTGAATGAAGACTAAAAATCACCACTCATATTAGTGTCAGCGGGGTGTTTAAAACAAAGTCAAGGCAATCAGTTAATTTAGGCTTTGAAAGAGCAAAAGAGAGAAAAACTTTCACTAGATAACAGGAAGGTTGGACATAATTACTGATTTAAGTTAATAAACACATTTTTAAATGTCAGTTCTGTTATCACATTGTAAAATAATAGTAAAATCGTGTTTTAAAGCAACCACTCTTATGAAACTCTTATGCAAGATTACCTCTGACACAGAAAAAATATCTTAATAATGACTGCTCGTGGCAGGAAGTATAAAAGAAAATACTTAAAATACTATTCCTCTAATATTATTTGTCATGATTCAGTTTGGTGGTGGACCAGAGGTGCAGGACAAGCAGAGACAGCTGGTGAGATGATCACAGTTTTAATGAGTTGAGCCAACTTAAAGATGCCGGTGCAGACCTAACAGGCGACCCAGGTAACAAAGTACTGGTTTCAGGATCGCAGACCAAACTCCAAAGGGGTTTTGCAAGACTTAGTTCAAACCAAATTTGACCAAGGACACCACGTGGGACAAAGGACAAAGACAGACTTAAATACAAACGAAGGAGGCAAGAAACAATAGAGCAGGTAATCCGGGAAAACAGACACAGGTGTGGACAGACTAGGAGACCGAGAGGCAGGTGAACCTAATATAAAACTAAACCATGGGAGAAGGGACTAAATAACAAACTCAGAGAAACAGATCTAAGAAAACTATAACAACCTGGAAAATAAGAACCAACAAGGTAATCAGAAGACATAAAGGAAGACCTAACTGAGAAGTAAATAAACCCAAAGGACCAGAACACAGGAAGACCTTTTTATTTATTTATATATGTGTATATTTGTACATTGTAGATATGTATATTCTGTAGTGCAAAAACAAAAACCAAAGAGCAAAGTGTACCGGAGTCAAATTCCTTGTTTGTATGTACAAACTTGGCAATAAAGCTGATTCTGATTCTGATTCTGATTCTGATAACAGATCTAAGAATACAACTAATAACACAATTAACAGAGCAGAACCTAGAAAATAAAACACCAAAAACGAGGACTCAAGAACTAACCATACTTAGTAACAGAAAAACACCTGACTAAACGTAACAAATATCAAACCAAAAACACACACTGTGACATTACTGTTCTTAATGTGAAATTAGAATCAGCTAAAATTGGTAGATGTAACACTTTCCCACTTTGGAGTAGAGTAAATGAATTTACAACAAGAATGAATAAGTAAAGAAAGAAAGAAATGATTGTCTAATTGAAAGATGATAAAGTAGGCAGGTTATAGCAGGTTGTTATTTGTCTCTCGGCTCTGTTAAACATCACATATTTAGAATAATAAACTGAACATCGGTAGCAATGTCTTAAAAGTAGAAACGATTTGGAGTGCATGTAATTGACTTTGAATCTGTATGTATGATTTATCGCAGGATTGATTGACCTCATATTTCTTTATATAAATTTCATTTTCTTTTTTGTTTTTTGTACTAGTTGTGAGTTGGTGTTATATAAATCACATCCAAATCCAACACCTTTTTATACTTGATGCTGCACTTTGAATTTGGTCAGTAGGAAATTATGTGAGTATTCAACAGTAGTTGTGTGGTTTTACCTTATCCTCAAATATAACTCTAGTTAGGCTAACACAGTTTACAGCTGAAAGAGAACCGTTCTGTTTGCTGAGGGTACCATAACCATGCTGCTATCTTCACTGTATGGCTCATAGCGAAGATCTAACAGCTGAGAGTAAATTGGATCTATGAATGTCAAGTTAAATAATTTCTAGTCTAGTAGATTTTGTGCAATGTAGGTATCTTTACCTGCAGCTTCCTCCTTGTCCAGGTCTGTGTCTGCGGACTCCTGGGATGGCTGGTTAGTTTTGTTGGGTTCTGGTGATGAAAGTGACAGCCTATTGGAAAGTGATCTGCAACCATGCCCCCCTTTCAGATGGCTTTAGGGTGACGTACCAATGATGGCTGAAGGATCACAAGCCATAGGGCTCTAAAATTCTCATCAATGAAATGCACACCATCCCAAAGTGTCAATCACGAAAAATAATGATCGCTTGGAAGGCCAAAGGCTGCGGTAGGGTGCACAGAAGCTGCATGGGAGCTGTAAATATGGTGCTGGTGGAGGGGGTCAAAGATAAAAAACTGAATAAACCACAGAAGTAAAAATAGAACTGATAAAATTGATGAGAGCACGAATGAGCCAGATTGACACTCTGCATTTACACCTGGTGCATATCTCTATTAATTCAACTTAGTGTTGCAAATTATGGGGTCTCAATATTCATATAACCAATTTAATAGATAATAAAATGGTGAATTTTTTCTTATAGTCTAGCAGGATGAAAATGGTATTTCTGTCTCAATTTCAAGCAACGTTTGCTATTTCATCTACTTTCAACTATAGCCAGAGAGAAACAAAGCTGCTAAAAAAATGTTAGTATGAGCCTATACGCCTACATGCTGTATAAATGTAGCCAAGGCCTATAGCAAATTTGATCTACTGAGCTGAACAATCCTTCATTCCTTCAGTTGTCCTGAAGCCTGCACACCACCATCTGTCTTCCCAGAAATCAATGCAACAATCTGTTTAGCAGATACCTGAAATAGCTGAAAAACAAAAGAAGTAGCTGTAAATCTATCATGGTTTCGCCAGAATGTTGATAGAGAGAAAAGGCATTAGTACTCTTTTTGTTTTTCTTTGAAATTGAAACAGACAGAATGATGTAATCTTTTCAGACTACGCTTCAGATCAATGGACTAAAGTGAATTTGTGTTCTCGGGTTCCTGTGATTCATCTTGTGAAACACTGTCCCTCTTAACTTGAACAACAAAATATACCAAGAAAACACAACACAACACAGACTTGAAACACTTTGGGAGTAAGTTCCCTTTTCTTCCTTACTTTTGATTAACTGTTTAAAACAAATGATCAGGGGTTCAAGAGATGTGCTGAACTCCCCACTGATGGGGCACCAGTGTGACCCCTTGTGCAACGTAGGAGGCATTCTTTCTCTCCTTGTGTTGTTATTTTTCACAGCTAGCCTCCAAGGTCAGGACACCTAAAGCCCGGGTGGTCCGGGCACTTTGTCTGTTCAGCATGTGTGTCATCGCTGGCCTCAGGAGCTGAGGGCTCAGCCATGAGCTGGAATATTTCTCGGTTGATAACTTCAAAGAACAACGAGCCGGGGACAGCAGTCATATGCTGGATTCTTATGACCGCACTGCAGCAGAGAAAGGTCATGAACCACAAGCTCCAGGTTTAAAATCCAAGAGTGCTTCAAGACTTTTCTTTAATACAACAAACAAGAACACTACATTTAATCAGGAATAATACCAAAACCTCCATATGGTGCTACAACTGCTAAAACAATTACTCCTCCTCTTACCGCTTGTCTCATTTGTAATTTGACAATCAGAGAGAGAATCGCTCTGAATCTGTGTTGCACCAGCAGAGGAGGGCACAACTTAGCAAACTGGGCCGTGATTAATAGGAGATATCAGTGGCATCTTTACAAGCCACACGAAAACAAGCCTCAGGCGAGAGAAATCAGACCTGGGTTCAAAAACACCGCCAGAGCTCAACATTGAATCAGTGAGCATGACAGACAGCCTTTACCAGCATAGACGTGACGTGCTGGGCCACAGCAGGAGGCGAGCAGGTGGTGTAGAAAAACCATCCATGAAACCAGGTGTTCAGAGGCCTTCTGTAAACGGCCAATGCATCACAGTGATGAATGGAGGAGGGGTCGACAGCAGAGATACGAGGTGCTGGATTCAGTGATGTCAGGAGGGGGTAGTTGGGGATAACAGTTTTAGGGTTCACCTTATTCTGCTGATCCCCTCACAGCTAACCGTGCACTCCGTCCATCTTAACAGCATGCCACACACACCTCCAGCCAGGGAAAATATGTTCAGCATTGAGTGTAAGTTTCACACCTGTAATCCTGCAAACTCAGCAACACATGGGTTGCAGCAGGATAAAACCATAACCAACTTGAGCAACAAACTTTACTTTGAAGAAAACAGTACAACTTATGTTTTGCACCTTCTAACAACATTTTGTTGTTACAACCACAAATGTTAGCGATACTGGGATTTTATATATTAGACCAACACAAAGTAGTGCATGACTGTCAAATGGAAAGAAAATATTGCATGATTTTCAAAATGTAATGTTTTTTGCAATTAAAAATCTGAAGAGTGTGATTGTGTTATGTGTAATACTTTGCTGCAAATAAAGCATGTGTTATTTGGGTAAGTCTCTATCATGTGTGCAGTTTTATAGATGGCTATTTTTGCTCATTTGTCTTTCAACAATAACTCAAGCTCTTCAAATTTCATGGACAGTGTCTCTAAACAGCTGTATTCAAGTCTTGCAGCAAAATCTCAATTAGACATTCATTGGAACATTCTAACACACCAGGCTTCTAACACACCCATATGATTTGATCCACCAGCCACTGCAGTCTCCATGCTAACCTCCCGATTCTGCTTGTTAGATACTGTAGCCTTGGGATCACCATCCAGCTTTGTGATTCATTCATTGCATTTTGCAATCTTCAGGTTTTTGACGCTCCTGCAGTTTCGTCTTGGCCTGCCTGAATTCTGTGCCTCATTAGATCGTTCTGTAGGGCAGTGGTTTTCAAAGTGGGGGCCGCCAGGGTGCGCTAGGGGGCCTCAGAAAGGCTGGGGATGTTGATAAAACAAAAACACTGTTCTTATTCTCAACAGTTTGTTAAATTGTTATTCAGTGGGGTTGTAATTGTCTAAATGTATTAATTATTGAATAGTTAATAAAAGACATTCTAAAAAGTTTATGTTTCTGTGGGTTTGAAAATGGGGGTCCCCCCCAGAAGCTAATGCTGTTTGGGGGGCCATGTTATGGAAAAGTTTGGGAACCCCTGCTCTAGGGTGCACTTATGGACTTATTTTATTCTTTGGGGCCTTCTTCCAAGTCCCTTCCTGCCCAGCTTTAGGATGTTTTTTTTTATTTTGAGTTTTTAGGGAGGTCCAGAAACATCCTTAGCGAGGGGGAATTCTGTCATGAATTGCAGGCTTTTCAGATCAGTGAGTCACCTTGGACTTCATTAGTTCAGGTAGTCACTTTGGTGTTTAGTTTTGTGGGTTTTTTTGTACATATTGGGCCCATCTCATAAAAAAGCACTGTATTCCACATCTTGGTTGTGATCATTAGATGGCATGTGGCAAACTGCAGACACTTCTTTCGGCTTCCCTTCGCTTACACATTGACTGAATTATTAAAGGCTAGATTTTGAGTGCAAAACAAATTTTATCCTGTTGACAAACTCTCCACCTGAGCTGTGGATCTCTGCAGCACTACCAGAGTTACCATGGACCACTTTGCTGCTTCTCTGATTAATACTATCCTAGTCTCACCTACAAGATTAGGTGGATGGCTTTTATAGGTTTCCAGTTGCAGGTTTGAGCAGTGCTCAGAAAAAAGTTGAAGGCTTTGAATATAGTTGTATAACACAAAACATGCTTAAAACCACCCCACAACTTTATCCCTGACATATTTGGTGTGTATCTTGGTCTTCACCACGTTGTTTGATTGTTAATGTTATAAAAAGATGTTTCAAAAATTGGATATATTTGATACAGTTGATGCAATGGGTTTTTCAGGCAAATCAGAATAGGGGGCTAAATACAAAATGTGAATAAATTCAATAGATATAAAAACTAATGCAGTTCTTGTATCTTTGCAGGTCACAAAAAATGTCCTATAGTGCTGCAAATTTTTAAATTGTAAGCTTGGCTTGGTTGGAGAGGTGTTCATTCTCAACCTTCAATTTTGCCCTCTTGTGCTAGAGAGTATGTTTTTGAATGTCTTTGGGTCTCATGACATGTCAGGGCATTAGCGTGGCCTTGGACCCATGCTGAACAAACCAACAGGCCTGTCATTGCACTGACGGATATTACTGAAGAGGGTCAAGTAATGCTTAACTCCGGCACTCAGCCTGAGTGCTACCTTCTGATTGACAACCTGTAACAATATAAAAAGCTGAAAGAACTCAGCCCCATGTGATACCAGGAGAATATACACAAATGTAATTTAATGAAAATTTTGGTAGACAAAAAAAATTCAATTAAAGCAGAACTTTTTGTGCTGAAATGTATGAATGGGACTAAGCCCCAAAGAGGTCAATTGGTTGCTGCAAAATAGATCACATCATGTTTTGTGAACATATTTTCTGTTATACTTTTAAATATATTCACACTTTGGATTCATTAAAATTTTAAATTCACACATTTGTTGTACAATTACACTCATATACCTTTAGGTGTTCTTTTTTAACATTAAACAAATAAAATACATAAAATAAATTAAAACATATACTAGTTATGTACATAATATATGAAAAGTGTTCACCTTTATATGGATCTAAGTCCATTACTTGCCTATGTTCTGTGTGTAACTCTTGTACAAAATGTTTTTATTTTCTAGAAATATTATGTCTGTTTTTGGCGTGCAATTGCCAGAAAACTGAAGCTTGTAATCAATATTACTTTTTCATTATATGACATAGACATATAACAAGACAACGTTTTCCACACAGTGTGTCTTACTAATTTTTAGAAACTAAACAGGTTTTACACTGATCAACCTTCCTAGAAGACTGACCTTGGTTTGCATTTGTATTTTCTTTTTACAAAGCAGTTAGTAGATGTCACTGCATACCAGACCGTAAATCAGAGATCCAGCTGAAATGATGTCAGCCCTTTACATCATGTGTTGTCACCTCACGCAATGAAGACTCGTGGACATGTGGTCGCTTTAGCAGCTACACTCACTCTTGAGACTCACACAAGATTTTTCCAATGGTTAACTAGTTACATAAACATAAGCACAATGTGTGTCTTATAGCACAAACCAAGTTAGTAAATTAAGGATTAGTCTTCTCAGATGATTGAGCTTTTACAGTGATGTAAAGCATACAGTGACATCACACTGGGTATTTATATGTTCACATACTGAAGAGTAACATTAACCTAATTATAGAATGTGACTCCATTTGAAAACAAGAGTATGCTTTTTTTTTACAGCACCTTGTGTCATGTTAAAATCACACACCTTATTTAAATTATTTTATGAGATAAATCAACACAAATAAGTGTATAATTGTGATGTGTAAGGAAGACATTAATGTGTTTTTAACTAAACCCTTGCATTGTAGCTCTGGCTGGATGTTTAGGGTCATTATTCTACTGGAAAATGAACCTCTGCTCCAGTCTTTAAATAACTTTTTTCATGATTGCTCTGTATTTAACTCCCTCCATCTTCCCTTTCCCCATAGCATGATGTTTCCACCACCATATTTCACCGTGGGGATAGTCGTTTCAGAGTGATGTGCAGGGGTGGTTTTCCACCACAAACATGTTTTTGCTCACAGGACAAAAATAGTCCAGTTTGGTCTCACCTACCCAGAGCACCTTCTTCCACTATGTGTCCACTACATGACTAGTGGCAAAAGACACTTTTTTCTGCCACTAACCTATAAAAGGCCATATTTATAGAGCTAATGGCTAATGGTTTTCCTGTTAGCTGATTCTGGGCTAATATCTTCAGCTCATTGACCTGGATTTTATTTAGCGGTATCAGTGTAAAGGTGGCTGAAAACAAAAGCATGCCACACTTTTTAGCTTTTTATTTGTAAAACATTCTGAAAACCATATATCTTTTTCATTCCAATTCAGTTATTTGCTACTGTTGGTCTGTTACATAAAACCCCATAAAAAAATAGCACATTACGCTGAGATGTTCATGACATTGTGTTCTCTGCAGTACCTACAGAACACCCATGCATGCACACGGAGAACATGTAAACGCCACGGCCAAGATTTAAACTAGTGAGACAAATATGAGGACCATTGCTTCGCTTTCTGCAGACTCCTTGTCTAATACCACACTAAATGAGTAGTATTTACCTTTTAATTGCTGCTGGAAATTGTGGTTAAATTTCAGAGTACTCTTAGTTGCTTCCACAGTTCAAAATATACTACTACTAGCTCTGTAAGCAAAGGATATTACTTGAAAGCGGAAATTTAGCAGTATTGTACCTTATGTTACTGGGCTTTAAGTTGTTTATTTAATATAGTTTAATGGGGTTGTGAAATGGTGAAAACTTGAACAAGCACAACAACTTAAACCCCAAGTGTAAGTGGTAATTGGACTGTATTTAATGAGGGAAGCTGGAGGAAAACAAACAATTGCCACAGCCACCCCATTTCAAATCAATTAATTCATAAAATCTAAAAGAAAATGTGGTGAAAATTTTCATCTAACCATTAAATGTTCTGCAAGAAAATTAAAGCTCATTTTTATCTGCTAAATTCCCAACAGGTTATTTTTATACTACCCATTACTCACTATGAACCTCAGCAAAGCTAAAGACTGACAGACTGCAGATATAAAAGCCAAGAAATAATACAGCCTGTATCCGAAAGCTTTTATGACATATGGGGATTTGTAATGTTCGTGCTGTTCAAAATTTATAACAGCAATTTTTCACGGATAGCAAGACAGTCACAGTTTGGTAAAGTTTTATCGCTCTCTACATACTTGTTGTTGCCAGCTTCTAAGTCAGTAATTCAGCAGATTCCTCTGGAAGCGATTCTGAGAAAGTGGTCACATGAACTCCTGACATTTACAGGAACAGGAATGATTTCTGTGATTGTCTGAAAATGTGCTTATGCAGGCATTACCAAACCCTTGGCCTATGTCAGTTACATTGGTCTTTTATCTGTGGCATTAAAAGATTTTGGTTAATAATATCAGCATTTTAACAGAGCCATCACTCCGGTTTTTATACAGAGGTGACTTCGTCACCCAGAATGCAGCTCAGAATGCAGCTGTACATGTGTTGCTTTATTTAAACAGTTACACTTCGCTGTAAACCTGTCAGCGCTATTAATCTGGGGCAGAGATGATGCAAACCTTTGAATTGCATGGGTGCCCATTGTCTTGTTTGCTTATGTATGGCGGCTGACCTTAAATGATCATATAACTGCTGCACCTTACAAAAGCATTCATATATCTTTAACTTTTTCACATTGTCACCTTACAACCACTAACTTTAATGTATTTCATTAGTATTCAGTGGGATAGATCAAAATAAAGTAGTGCTTCATTGTGACGTGGAAAGAAAAAGGATACCGTGCATTTGCATTCAGTCCAGTTGATCTGATACCCCTAAGTAACATTCAGAGTAGCCAGTTGCATTGAGAAGTCACCTAGTTAGTAAATAGAGTCCATCTGAGTGTAATCTAATCCCAGCATAAACCCAGATGTTCTGTGAAGGCCTCAGAGGTTTGCTAGAGCATATAAGTGAACAAACAACACCCCAAGCTTTAAATATCTCACAGAACTGTCCAATCCATCATCTGAAAACAGAGAAACTGTAGACCTACCAAGAAATGGCAGTCCACCTAAACTAACAGGTTGACCAAGGACAGCGTTAAATGGAGAACCAGGCAAGAGGCCCATAATAACTCTGGAGGAGCAGCAGAAGATCAACAGCTCAGGTAGGAGAATCAATCGACATGACAACTATCAGTCATGCACTCCACAAATCTGTTTTTTATAAAAGAGTGGCAAAAAGAAACCCATTGTTGCTGGACACAGCAAACATCTGGAAGAAGGTGCTCTGGACGGATGAGGACCAGAAGTGAACTTCCTGCTCTACATGAAAAATGTTTTACTATTGCTGCGGTAAGACATGACAGTGGCAGCATCATGCTCTTGGTATACATTTCTTCAGCAGGGCAGATATGATGGGAAGATGAATGAAGCCAAATACAGGGTAATCCTGGAACAAAACCATTTTTGAGGCTGCAAAAGACTTGGAACTGGGATGAAATGTTCCCTTTCCAGGAGAATAATGATTCTAAAACTACAATCATAAAATGGTCTCTAGCTATATAAAACTGCTACTTTGAAATTTGTAGGTGTAATGAGACAAAATGTGAGCAAGTTTAAGGGTATTGAAACCTAGCGCATGAACAAATGTATAATTTTATTAGGTGAGATATGTCAGATTTTATCGTACACAGTCTGCTTGTTTATAAACTAAATTCTCTGGACATTCTCTGCCTTTAAAGAGTCCTTATTGCTCAGTGACCTAATGTACCCAGAGCAGCTGTGTAAGGGTGCTTAGCAGCTAGAGCTGAAGGACAAGTCAATGCTTAGTTTGATTTGTGAACTATTACATATGAAACATGAGCATTTGTTAAAGGGTACAATCCTAACATCACTATCTCATGTGTAGTTTAGCTTTTTACATTTTGGTCCAAGATGAACAAAAAACAGTAGAACATTATGTTGGATACAATGAGAACAGATATTTTGTGAACTCATTTATTTAAAGAGAGATACAACCAACTTTGTCACCAACATCACTTTTGAGCCCTCCTAATAATGCAAAACTAAAACCAAAACCACACATTTAAGAAAAGAAAAGAACAATCCTCTCAACGAGCTGAAGCAGAATCAATGTATCACAATGATGCAGAGTGGAGGGATTTACATGTTTTAAAAAGGTAAACCAAATGTTACATCTGGTAAAGGTACAACAATGTGTTGCATCATGATGTCCTTCATTCGTTCAAACAAACTCAGTGTGAACTAAAATAAAAAAGGAAGTCTGTTTTATTGAAGCTAAGAATCAGATACGTTGAGAAGCATATATCGCAGCTTTGCAGCCCAGCTGGATTGCATTTTTTAGTAGCCAGTATCCAGGTAGCTGAAAAAACACAAAAAACACACACTTTAAGTATTTAATACTGCATAGCTTATTCTAATATTTGAGATTTTTTTATTTAAAACACTCATATGGGTTGATGATTCAATTATGTAAATTTCATTGAGTGGCCAGTTATTGTATCTGATGCGAACATTTGAAATACACTTACTGATTCAGCATCATGCTCCAATCCTATATCGTGATGGTCCATCTCATCGTCTCTAAATTCCTTTATTACCTATTGAAATTAACCACATATTAGCACTTTTTACATCACTTCTTGACACAAACTACTAATATGTCTCATTTGTTGATTAAAAAAATGTGTCTCATCAGACCAAAAGACATGTTTCTTGGTAAACTGAAACATATAAATCACTCACAGAAAATATTCTTATTTGCTCAGGCAGAAAATAGAGTGTACATTATTCTTAATGGGAAATATCTGTACAGGTTTATCTAACAGCAGCATTGATAAGCCTGCTTCTCTAATTTAAAAGGGGACTTACGCAATATCTACTTTTGTAGCCCTTAAATATATTTTGTTGTGTACTTGGAGTACAGAAAAGTTGCATTTAGTTTCTCCAGGTGCTGCGTAGACAGCTTTATATTATGTTTGGGTCATGTTTTTCAATGCGTTCAGTTTTCTCTATTATGTCACAATATTTGCTGTGGAACAGCTAAACAAGGTCATGGACTTCCAGCTAACTAATTTTGCGTAACAGCCGTTTTTATTTCTCGCTCCGATTTTGTAGTCCAAGCTAAAGTATGCTGAAGCTGCAAGCGGATTAATCCTAATGTTCAGTTGTTGGGTGTATTAACCCACACAATTAATTTACCGTCCCCCATCATCAAAACCTCTATGAAGTGCCTGGTTAAAATTATTTTTTTAATGGAAATGTCCCCACATCAGTGGTGAAATCACTATTTCCCCGCTTCAAGGACAAGTGCCTTCAGCAAACTCCGCCAGTATCAAGAAGGCTTTGCTAAAAGACTTCATCTGATTAAGGGGTCAGTTTCTTCTGTCTATGGAAACAACGGACACAGCAAAGCGTTTAGCTGCAAATAACACTAAAATGACAACAAACTTTATTTTAGACATGTGCCTTCTCAGCAGAGCTTGTGACTCTGGGTCAGACTGAGACTTGAACATGCAAGGTTGGATGGACAAGTTTTCTGTTGCTGTCATTTTTTAATCAATTTGGGAATAAAAATTTTCTGCGCAGCTAGATAATTGTTCCATTAAATGGCCGAGCGGGGTGAAGTGGAATGCTCTTTGACCTTGAGAGGGGAGGGGTGTGAAGTGCCTCAGTAGCATTTAAATAGACCGCACCAGGACGAGTTGGTCTCAGAAGCACCTCAGACGAGCCTGTGGAGCTACAATAACAAGAAATTCAGACCAAAGCATTGCAGTTCCACGTTATATAAACCACAGCTGAATGATTTAGGTGTGAAAAGGAAGGATTTAAAACCATAATATGTCCCCTTTAAAGTCAATTCTAGATCCCAAGGGGTTTGTTAAAGGGTGTACACATGAGTTACCATTTCATTGGCTTTAACAATCTTACAAATGTGCCTACAGTTTGATGTGATATTAACAACCAGGATCCTCCTTTTAATCAGTGGCTCACAGCTCATAACAATCTGCTGGAGATGCATACAGACCTACCGAAACCCACTTGGACTCAAAGAAGGGTCATTATATTTGATGCTGTTGTTGTCGGCAAAGGTGGAGCAACCAGTTATTAGGTGAACAACTTCTAATATTTGAAAAGCTTTATTTTACTTTTAGACTATTCCTGACCTTGGTAACATAAACCTTGTAAGAATAAATTATTACCAGAATAAGTGTCATAAGTGTCACTGATCATTGGTTTCAGTCAGTGTGCATGTGTGTTGTTGGGACCCACAGCTATGGATTTCAACATTAACACTCCGGTACAAACTTTTGTGGAACTTTCAAAATAAATTGCATTTAACAAACTTTCAGCACAACTTCACAAGGGGAAAACAGGATAACTGCGGACTTCCTGTGACGTCACTACCCACATAAAAGCACAGCTGTTGCTACATCCGCCCTCTTCCACCCGGGACTCTGCTGAGAGGCTGGCTGGAGAGACAAGCGCGCTGATGTCTCTTTGCTGGCAAAAAGACATAAAGTCTTCAAACTGGATCCAAGAGTGTCATAAGATCACGCGATCATATGCAAAGTTAAGTACGAGTGAAGCACTGTTTGTGTACCCGGTGATTTCATTCATAAAGAGGGGAAATTAAGCTATAAGCATTGCTTACTTTCTCTCTGAGGCCTGCAGAAGCAAACTGTGTCGCAGAGAAGTCCCCAGCAGAGACGCTGTCTCTACAAGCCGAGTGAAGCGGTTTTCCTTGCCTGAGAGGAGGACAAGCGAGTAGCCGCATCACCGTGTTAACCAGTGTGGTCAGCGGACAGAACAGGCCGCCTACCCACAGCTTCGTTAGGTTGGCCGAAAGTTAACCGCTTGTTGACCGTGGACCCTTCTTCAAACTTCACCTCTTAGACAACGTTTCCTCACCACGGTTCATGAGGTTAGGTGTTTTGGGCAGAGAAAGATTTAGAATGAAATGAGCTAAACGTTTTTCATTTTATGAAGTTTGGTTTTGTTTGTGTGAAACTCAGCTATCTTGGTGCTAGCAGGCTATCTGCTCTGCATGTGCTCAGTTTGTGTTCTGTGTTTGTGTGTTTTTTTAAAGTTAAGACAAACTTTATTTAAAGGGTGATTTTAAACACAGAAGATTGATCATAACGCGCCGTCCGCGCTTATGCATTTTAACCCTTAAATTGACGGTATTTTTAAATGTGTTTGATTCTGGTGCTAAGCTATCAGCTTCTTTTGTTAGCTCAACTGCTAACCGGTAAGAACATGTGCTTGCTGCTAAAGAATATTTAACAGAAAGGTTGTTAGTTTTCAAGTTAGTGAATAATAGTCCCTAAACATTATTTTACTAAATCTGATAACTAAGTAAACACCATTAAGCCCCATTTCTCCAGAAAGATTTGGTTCTTTTCCTTAAATATTTCACCATTTCCTTAATATTTCTTTAAATATTATTTAATAAATAAAGGCAGCTAATGAGACACCGTTGAGAATTAGTCACCCAGAAGGTTGGTTTTATTCAGCAGATCATTCTTGAAATATTATTTATTAAAATAATATTTTATCTGATCTTGCATTGTGAATGGTTGTCTAAACGTTTGCTGATTACTGCCTAAGTTAGTTCTAAGACTAACTTAACTTCACTTCCAGATTCTTCAAGATAATCCTTGGTTCTCAAACATAAATAACATTGCATGGTAATGTTGCATCACTCCTTCAGTCATGATTTTAAATCATCTTTAATCAGCTTGTTTATATTGTACATAGCCCATTAGTCTTCCCTATTCTTTAATTCTGCTTGGTAGTTTAGTTGGATTTTTTTAGCATAGTAAAAAGTTTGTTGATTGAAATATGTTTGACTTTGAGTTGACTTATTTTTGTTAATAAATTCTTGTATTTTAAGAAATTGTGTGAATTCATTCCATGTGTGTCCAGAGTTTATGCTGTTCAATAATGTCAGAGCTTGGCTCACCCTTTTCGATTTTGTCCTAATACCATTGCCTTACTGGGCTGTTATTCACAGGACAACCCTTAACAGACCGAAATATTATTTGATAAAATATTAATATTAAATAATATTGTCAGATTAATAATCCTTACAGTGTTCATTTGTGGGGGCAGCTTGGTCAAATCCTTTTGGTTTTACGATAAACACAGATTCTGAACATTTGAAGTGTGGCACCCACTTGTAACAGTTCAGTGTATCTCTCCGGATCGCTCTCCATCAGAGCTCTGATCTGGCTGTTATAGTGCTCAGAGATGCTCTCCTCTACAGCCACCGTGCACGCCATGGCCCCCTCTTTACCTAGCAGAGCGGTGGATGCTCCTGCAGGATGTTAAAAACAAGACAGAGGCATTAATATAAACTACTCTTTTTAACAACTTTGTCAAAACATTTTGTGTTTTTACGCATTTATTGCCTTTTTTTCTAAATAAGAGCTAGATTAACTCTGTATGTTTATATGATGTACCAACCTAAAACAAACCCGGCCAGGTTCCAGAGAGGCAGCAGAGCTGTGGGTCGAACTCTGTTCTCAGCAAGGATGTCATTGAATTTTGCTAGGTGTTTCTTTTCTTGATCCCACATTTGCTAATAAACAAACGAAAAAAATAACCAGATAGTTGATATATTACACACACACACACACACACACACACACACACACACACACCAGTGTCTCAGTGAAGACGTAGAGCTGAGTATGTCATTATGACTCTCTGTGCCCAAAATAAACACGAAATCCCAGCCTATAAGTGCATGTAAACAAATAAGAGCAAGCACGGCTGACATATTGCCTTTTTAGAATCTGAGCCAAAAAAAAGGAGGAAAGCCGAGCTTACAAGCGTTTACAATGCAGCTAAAGATACTGGAATGCAAAGCAACGTGATAAGAGTAAATCTAAAGTAGGGCTGCACAATTTTAGAAAATCCTGTGGTGAAGATATTGGTAAATATTTCAATGACAGTATCATTTATAATCAATACATATTTTCCCAGACCTTTGGATTATCGTTGTCACAGTGATCTGTGACCTACATGGAAACTCCATTCAAAGGGCTGAATATTTCAATGGCAAGCAAAGTGTAAATGCCCGACATGTAGATGACATAGCTGGGTCCGATACTAGACATTCTGGTCCGACAGAACTATGTTGATCTGCTTGAAACCAAGTAGAACCAATGTTTTTAAGTACATATTTAATAAAAAAAAACAGAAGATTTGATACATGAAACATTTTTAATCACGTATTGAAAAATAATGCAAGATGACTCGCCTTTTGTTTTAGGCTGAATATTTTCAGGTGCTGTTTTTGACAGTGAAATTGTAATAAAATGATTATTAGGTCAATTAACAAAACTTCATTCTAACCAATCAGTTCAGCAGTTATAGTGATTTGGGGTCATAACCTCTTACAGGTTTCAATATAAATCGATAAACAGGAATTTTAGCTTTTAAAACGCTTTAAAGGTCTTAATTTTTGACCTACATACATGATCTCGGTGCCATCTCAAATATATCTTGATGCTCTTACTCAGACAGAGCATTTGAACGTTCTGCTCACGTACCTGGTTTTGGACGGAATGGGGCTGTGTCGTGTTACCTGGATGAGAGGTCCAGTCCTGGATCGACCCAACACTGCCATCTGCCCGGCATAGATGCGGTTAGCACCGTATTCACCCGCGTGGTCCACGCGCAGCATCCGGTGCATCATGTCCTTCTCCTCCGTGTCGCGCGGCGGAGGAATAACACTGTAGGCACGAGAGCTGTTCTGGAGCAAGCCTACGTAAAAATTGTAATATTAACATGAGCAGGTTGAGGGATTCGTCCATTGATGGGGTGTGTCTCCAGCTGCTGAAAACTGTTTTTTTTGTTGTTTTTTTTTTAAGAAAAGAGGTGTACCGAATAAATATATTTCAGTGATATCTAACAAATGATATTGTTTTAATGCATGCATGATCCAACTCGATAAGAAAACCTCGTCATGCCTAGCTGACAGTTATATCAGGGCCATCTTAGGTTAGTGTTTTTAGCATTTTAGCTTCACGCTGATTAACCAACAGCTCACCTGTGCATCTTAAACTCTGTCTGATCATCGCTGGTCTGACACACTGAGGCCAGGCACAGAGGGCTGTGTGTGCTGCTCTTTGCATTATAGTTACCCAAGGATTAACTGCTACCGTTAGGAAAGAAACGTAGAAAAATGCATGCAAGCTGACATTGAGCGTCAGCTGATAAACCAAACGCACATTTATGACGTAGACGCGTTGTATAACTACGCCCTGTTAAGGCAGGTTGTTGTACCTTTTAATTTAAGAACCCTTGGAACTGTTTCCCGTTTAGGGCTTAAGCCCTTGTTTTATAATAAATTACATTTTAAACCTGAATTTATTAAAGTTTATTTCTCACACAGTGATTATAATTATGGAATCAACTAATCAAATTTCTTAAACCAAGGTCCAAATGAGGACTCAAATGAAAACTGACCAGAGGCAAAAATAACCACAAGCTGTTATCATGGTGCCTCATGGTGTATTGTTGAAATAATTTATCTTGACTTTAGAATTGACACAGAAAGTCCTCTTCCAACAAAACCTGCAAATGTGATTGCTTGGACAGCAGTATGAATGAATTTGGCGATAATATTTCATATGTACAAACACAATGTACATTTAATTTTTTCTTGCTTCAAACAATGCTTTCATGTAACACAGTGGGGGAAACCCTAATACGTCACTTTTTTTTACAAAAACTAATTACCTTATGGTTTTGGGAATATGGAAACAATAAATTAGTGTAGTGTAAATGAGTAATATGTGTACAAAACATCTCTCAAAGTCTGCAATGCACTGTGGGATCTGGATTACATCAACTTCTCAGATACTATTGATCAGGCCACCTTAATGGCACATTTCTAAAGATAATGAAAGATAATGAATATATATATGTATATATATGTCAATTATAATTCAAACAAACATTATACAAACATTTCTAAGTAAATGTTTGCACAATGTAAACATTTGCATAATGTAAACATTTAAACATTTATATGTAAAAAATTTAATCTGTCAATAACAAGCCATCACGCGCAAAGCATTAACATTTAGTGCCGCTATACTTTTTGAATGCCAGGTAGCACTTTATAAAGGTTCATAGGGCGTGGAAACGCCAGGTCGCTCTTTAATGCGTTTATAAGAAGTGAGGTGGAAAGCACGTGATTAATGTATAAATGGCTTTCCATACCTTCTTTTCGTGAGGAGCTTCAAGTCTTGAAGGCTGGAAGGCCTCAGTGCCATCACATTAATCTTTAGTTCCCGCCAAAGATTCTCCATCAGATTCAAGTCAAGACTCTTGGTGGGCTGCTCCAAAACGAAAATGTTGCTTCAAGTCAGAGGAAAATGTTATTAAAAATCTAATAAAGAAATACTACTTTAAACCTTTATCTGCCAGGGTTATTCATAACTGTGGGCTGAACTGTAACTGTGCATTTCTGCATTTTTTGCATCTAGTTTGTACAAATGAAACAATACAAATGATACATTTAATGCAACAAAATAAAAGAACATATATCCTCACTTCTTAGATGAATTGACTCCTCGTAATTGGAGGAATGCAAAACAATCTCCTAACAAATCAACATATGGCAATACTGGGTTTACTGATGATGCCCATGCATACATTGTGTAAAAAATGCTTAGATTAAGCGTTTTGACAGAATTTCTTGGCTTTCATGGCCCTTTTGTCATTAGTTGTAATGACTGTGCAGCATTTGTGGTTAAATGCATTAAAAAGATAAGACCTTGTGTTTTGGAGTGGAAATATGCCTAATATTGGTTGTATTACTTTTAAAATGGTATTTGTATGAAAAGTTAAAAGGGAATTTGTCCCTCATATATTTCTTCTGTTTTAATACTTTAGATCATCTGGTAAGTTTTAATATTTGCAGGATGTTTTGGATAGCTTATTCAAATTAATAAATGAAATCGTCATTTATATTGTATATTTACATAGTTCATCTTTGTCCAAAATAAAAAAGAGTTTGATGATCTAAAAAAATTTTAAGTGTGACAAACGAGCACAATAGAAAAAAATAAACCTTTAAGAAGGGGAAACTTGTCACAACAGCGCACCTCATCTTTAATAAGGTACTTTCTTTTCTGTTCTTGTTAAAATGAGGTTTCTCGGTAATGTTTGTTTCTGTTTACATATTTATTGAGGCGGCAGGCAGCTAATTCAAGCTGGGGTGGTGGCTGATTCTCAGGATGGCAAGACTCTTGGTTGCCTAATAACTGTCAGGAATGCTAGGAGTGATAATGATTTGCACATAAACCCAACAGTTTACAAGATCCCATTAACAGCTTGTTAAAAGCTTGAAATGCTCTTTTCCAGTTAGAATTTAGAAAGCTCCTGAAAACAAAGGCACACTTTTTTATTGTACTAATTTCTTTTTTATATATATATTTGTCTACAGGTCTGTGAGCATCCTGTACTGGAATCATCATCTGGATCACACGTGATGAATTTTATGGAGCAAAACAACATTGAGAAAAGGCCCATTAAGGGTCAGTGTTTCTGTTTCAGATTAAATCATTTTAACATCAGACAATGATAATCTGAGTGAGTGCGAATTGCAGTTTTCATATAAATTAATTTATTAATGGAAAAAAAGATATTCAAAGCCAAGATGGCCCTGTGTGATAAACATATTGCCCCCTAAAACCTAAAAACTGACTGTGCCAACCATGTCAACAGCAGATACCATCATGCCTTAGAGATAACTGAGCCTCACTGCAGGGTTTTCCGTATTAATGGTCTGTTTCAGTGGAAATGCCACATCATCTCAGTTGGATTTAATTCTGGACCTTGACTAGACCACTCCAAAACTTCATTCTGTGTTTTTTGAGCCACTCAGAGGTTGACTTGCTGGTGGGTTTTGGATCATTGTCCTGGTGCATAACGTAAGTGCTTGAGCTAAAAGTAACAAACTGATTGTTCCTTCCATTAATTATGGGAGCCCCAAACCATCACACAACCACCAGCATGTTTGAGTGTTTCTGAAATGTTGTTAGTTTTACGCCACATATAATAGAAACACACTTTCTAAAAAGTTACACTTGTTATATTTCACCAAACGCCTTGAGGATCATGAAGATGTGTTTCTGGATTGTGAGATGGGCTTTTATGTTCCTTTCATTCAGCAATGGTTTTGGCTTTGCTGACCGAATGAACATTATATCTTGTTCTAGTGATTAAGACATGTTATTATTTCAAGAGAAGTTCAGGTTTTTTGAATTTCAATTTCGTTAAAATATTTAATACATGTTTAGTCATTCTAAACTCAGATTAGAAAAAAAAGTCTTTGGCAGATGAACCATCTGGACCAGATTAACGTGGGACCGAGCTCACGTAGGGGACTAATTACTGCCTGGTGTGGGCCAGATCATCAGTCAGTGGTGGCCTACATTTGATCTAGTTGTGGTTGACATCAGATTTCCACATTGGTAAAGGCTCAGCTCCATTATTCGATGTCGGCCAAATTTGGTTGACGCACGTAGGACAAAACTGGGCCATATGTTCTTGGCTCTATGTTTCAGGCTTGCAAGTTGTCTTCTTCTTTTATCCAAACAAACAGACTATTGGAGGTCCACAATTATCCGGCTTGGCTCGATAGATCTTCCAATGATGTCACAAGAAAAGCAGTGTGTGTTCGAGATGTTGCCTTGAAATAAGGCTCCAATCATGTAGTAATTTAACCTATACTGTGTGCACAATTGTTAGGCTAGGGAATATTTTGTCCCAATAATTTTATGCATGTTTTACAACTCCAAGCTTTATAAACTTTAATGCTTATTGGATTTAAGCATATCAGGTGGGGTCTATTTATGTAATGAGAGAGGTTGTGGCCTAAGGAGATCCACGATTTATATCAAAATGTGTACAATTGTCAGGAACGTGGGAGCAGCACGGTGAGTAGAGGAATTTAATTAAATTAAATAAAACGTACAGCATGGCACAAGGGGAGCATTGACATAGTAACAGGCAGAAAAACAGAAGAATCCAGCAGTTAACAAAGATAAATCTGAAGCTTATATACAGGCAGGGGTGGAAGATAACAAAGAAATCAGATGAGCTAATCAGATTAAATGTGGGGCAGCTGTGGCAAAATTAAGTCTGGGGAGCTGAGGGATGGAGATTAATTAACATGAATGGAGCTTGACTCATACCATTCCTACACTTGAGCATGGTGGTGGCGGTATCATACTGTGGGGCTGTTTTTCAGCAGCAAGTATGGGGAACTAGTCAGGATAGAGAGAAAGATGAAAGTATGAATGTACAGAAATGTCCTGGGTGAAAACCTGCTCCAGAGCGCTCTTGACCTCAGGAGCAACAGTTCACCTTTCAGCAGGACACTGGCCTCAAGCATACAGGCAAGATAATCAAAGGATTATCTTCAGACAACTCTGTTAATTTTCTGGAGAGACACAGCCAGTACCCAAACTTGAATCTATTTGAACACCTCAGGAGAGATCTGAATATGACTGTGTACCAACATTTCCCATCCAACCTGATGTAGTTCTAGTGGTCCTGACATAAGGAACAGAAAGATAGGTGCACCAAGCTTGTTGCGTCACATTCACAAAGACTTGAGGCTGTAGTTGCTGCCTAAGGTGGATCAACAAAGTATTGAGCAAAGGCTTTGTGCATGTAATTCTTAGTTATTTATTTTTAATGTTTGCAAAAAATATGAAGAAATCGGTTGTTGTGTGTATAGTATTGAAGAAAAAAAATGTAACCCCTTTTGGAATAAGGTAGTACCAAGAAAATGTTGAAAAAGCGAAGCACTGTGAATATTTTCCAGGTGCACTGCATTATATAAACAATATTTCCGTTTCAAGTTGATCACATTGACTGTCCTTTATGAAAACACCCCACAGGACCATGTGCTGCTGAGGTGAACAGGTTCAACACCCTGGATAATTCACTTGTCTCTAACAAAGTTATAACACAACACAAACAAATCCACGCTCTCCAGCTAATTGAGGGCTCACGGTTTACTTGGCCTACATATATTTGGCCTGTGGGGCACAAACAAACATTCAAAGGTGAATATTACAATTTGGCTGCACTCTCTTTTCTGTGCTAAACAAACTTTGACTGTTTCCTTTGTTTAGACATGTTATATAAGAGGCAATTAGGCAAAGAAAATAAGGGGTTTTATGGTGCAATTTGTGCTTTTCAAGGTCCACAGATGGCAGTGTAGCACAGATAAACGAGGCAGAGGGAAGTTACAGCTCATGTGCTCCAGCTGGTCCCAGTTTCAAGGATGTCGGTTTTAGTCAACTATGCTTTGTTTAGCATTTTAGGTTAAAATGGAAAAAAAGTAAGGAAATGTGTTCCTAGATTTATAGCAATAAGTTATTTCATTAACCTGCTGTCTTACATGCATTAGTCTGATTCTTGCTTTTGATGTCCAGTAATAATTATAATAATGTGAATAATATAATAGTAATAACAATAATAATTATTATTATTATTAATTGCACAGCACCTAAAACAGCTTGAGTGCAGGAATGTGTGAAGAAATGAGGTTGACTGCTGCAGAAAAATGGTGGTCATAAGTAAACAAGACCAGAGCTGTGAATGGCAGGGTGTGTTGGTTCTGTCTGTATGTGTGTTAGTGGTGAGACACCTTATCTGTCTGTCTGACTCTGGGTTCCTACATACGTGTGGCCTCATATTGGTGGGTAGCTCAGGGCTCTCAGTGTGAGTGTATGTTGGTTTTACTGCAATAAAAAAACATTGTAAAAACTTTCACAATCTTCTTTGGTGATATTTTCTGTTTCTAATTTAAATCAACTAATTGCTGGTGTTTGAAAAGTCAAACCACAGAAGCAGCGTTTCCTCTTGGTCCTGTATTTTTACATTTGGTTTGGTTGCTGATGTAAATAAACCCATTTCCAATTTTATTACTATCTTTCAGTGCACTTGCTTATCATGGGGCTGTTGAAAACAAGTGCCAAAATTAATGAGTTTTTTTTACATTTTTCAATTTAATTTAATCTTGTAATCATAAACAGACACAATTATATAAATGAAAAATAAAATCAGATTTTTTTTGAATTACACAGAATGTCTCAAGAATTTAGATCTTAGAAAAACGCAATATATAGAACTGAGAGCCTACAAAAAAATATTTCAGAAATCCTATATGATTATTTTCAAAAAGATTAGCTAAATCTTTGCTTCAGTTCATTGCACATACCACTGATGCAAAAGTCTCCTTCAGCATTTTCGCACTTTGTCACCTTACAAACACGAAATGCAATGTATTTTATTTGGATTTCATGCGCCACATCAAAACAAAGTATTTCTTAATTGTGAAGTAGAAGGAAAATGATACATAGCTTTCAAAAATGTTTAATCAAAAACATTCTGAAAAGTGTGATTTTATACTCAGCTCCTTTTAGTCTGATACCCCAAAATAATCATGTCTAATCAGTTACCTCAGGAAGTCACCAAATGAATAAATAGTCCACCTCTGTTTAGCTGATGGGAAATGGATGGGGTCAAATACAGGTCAGTCCTGGAAGAAAACCTGCTACGGCCTGAAAAAGACATGAGTCTTGGGTGGAGGTTGACCGTCACACAGAACAACAACCTTGAGCACAAAACAAGAGCTAAAATGAAATAGTTTATATCAAGGCATATCCATGTGTTAGAATGGCCCAGTCAAAGTCCAAATATGAATCCAATTGATAATCTGTAACAACACTTGAGATCAATGTTCAGAGATGCTCTCCAACAAAATCGAAATAAGGTTGAGCTATTTTGGGAAGAGAAATGGGCAAATATTTCAGTTTCGAGATGTGCAAAGCAGATGGAGACATTTCCTAAAACTCTTACCACTGTAATTGTTACAAAAGGTGGTTCTACAAAGTGCTGACTCAGCAGGGTGAAATACATACATGCATGCCACATTTTTACATTTTTATGTGTTTAAAGACCAAATGATTTTGCTTCCACTTCACAACTACATTGTGTTGATCTGTCATACAAAACAATGAGAAATTCATTAAATTCATCAAACTTTTACTCGAGGGGCATGAATACTTTTGTGAGTCAATCTTTGTTGTTGACCTTTTTTCACCATACCTGCAATGAAACATGTTCCATGCTGGATGTTAACTTTGGGGCCAAACCTTGACTGATAGTGAGGCACTCTTATCTTATTAGAATCTAGAGTTGATCGTAGTTTGTTGGCTTGTGTTTGTTCAGTTTCTTTTTAACAATTTGGCATGCAGGTGCTCAAAGGCGTTAATTTCTAGAAAGTGTCCAGATCACTTGTCAAAAATATCGGGATAGGATCTTTAGGCAAAACACTTATTAGTGTAGACCCATGCATACACAAGGCAAGACAAAGTACTACTCAAAATTAAAGAAACAAAACAAGAAATATATCAAAAACACAATAGTCAAAAAAGTTTTTATTATCAATTTTCCTGTGTGCTGGAAAAGAGATCATCAGCTAATTCTGACTGTTTGCTGGGAGAAGCTTCTGCTGAAGGATGCTTTTACCCCACTCTTCATTCCTGAATGAAATAGTGAGTGAGTCCATTCTGGTGGATGAAAAGCAGATCCACACATAGATTGTATCAGGATACTTCACTACTGGCATGACAGAAAACTCATGGTAGCTCTCCCCTTGATGTTCCAGATGTCCCAAATAATTAGAAGGAAGATTCATCACAGAAAGCAACTTGGCACCAGTCTCCCGCTTTCCATTCTTGTGTTTTATGCGAAACCTCAGACTGTCCACCATGTTTTTCTTGGACGGATGCTGCCCTTCTTGTCACAAGATTTTGTCATATTTATTCAAATGTCGCCCATGTCACTGAAGGAACAGTTCAGCTTTCATTATTGTCATCAGCATTCTAACAGCCCTTCAGTCTGAATTCTGTGACTGGATGTTATCTTTACCAGTCCCATTCTATTAGGATTGCAAATAGTAACTTCATGGCACTTGCCTTGAAAAGAGCCACCCCACAGTGTTGTGCATTCATCTCTTTGCTGTAGCAACTCACAGAATATAGCATGCAACTGTGCAGCAATGCTGGGCCACATCAGTGGATCAGTGGAAGGTGGGTCTGAGGAGATGGAATCCGTAACCCCAAACGTTTGGTGCAGGTCAGAGACAGAAACATATGTGCAGGTTTCTGTGTTTATATGACACAAATGATTCTTCCTCAAAACACATCGTGTCAATGGAACTACATGAGGGATTTGTTTCTTAGTGAGGCTGGGAACTTTAACTCCTCTCCAGCTTCCTTCAGTGCTCTTTTAAGGCTATTTTCAGCAGCCATCATAGTATGATATGGCAAACCTACACTAGCACACTTTTTAATGTGAGAGTGATCACCCTGAACAACTCACATCAATGGACTCTTCCATTTAAAAAAATGCATCCACTGCTACATCCTCTGGATCCTCAACTCTGGGCCACAGACAAACACAGCAATTTATTGTCACAGTGGTCTTCTGAAAAACTGTGAAGACGTGTGAAAACCAACAGCAAAATGTTCAGACAATGTCTAGCCCCACTCATATAAGCACATCAAAGTCTTTCTTACTCGACACTTTGTTCAGGCATCTTTATATCTGTTTGGGGTATTTCTCTAAACGCCTTCCAGAGGCTGACATATTTATCCATTCTTTGCATAATTGCTCGAGGTCAGTCAGAATGGATGAAAAGCATCAGTTGCCAAGTTAAAAAAAAATTTTCTTGCCACAGATTCTCAATTGGATTTAGGTCTGGACTTTGACTAGACCAATCTAACACATGTATATACTTTGATCTAAACCATTCAACTGCAGTCCTGACTGTATGTATGTTTGCTGTTGTCCGAAAAGCTGACATCTGCCCCCATCTCAAGTTCGTCCGCCCCAAGAGACCAAGAGACTGCAAAATGGTACCAAAGTAATCTGTCTCATCTGGGATAGAGTGGAAGATTAAGAAACTGGGCTTAGTGAGTTTTTAGTGAGATTATACATATCCTTAGTCTTTAGTTAAACTTAATCACATTCAACATTACATTTCTTTCTTCTAAGCAAGAGGGATAAAGCATTTTTTACAACCAATCGCTGTTACCAAATTCAGCAAAAACGATAATTTGGAATAATTAGAGTAAACCAAGACACTGGCATTGATCTAAAATGAACTCAAACACACTGTAAACATCTATTATCCTAAACAGCATTGCAGATTTTCTAGATGCTCTTCATTTAATATCATTTTACAACTAATTATTGTAAAAGTGCATCAATAAATTGGCTTTTTTGGTTTTTGACAAGGTATTTTTTAGGTCTGATGTTGAACTGTGAGCATTTCTAATTAAAAGAGGTTTCAATGAAATTACCACATGTATTCACAAAAAATGCATAATGTTTTTTTTCTGCGTGTGTGTCTTGATGCATTTATGAATTTTGTAGCTTAACAAGTGATGGTAACAATTAATTGGAGTGTGATGGTATAGAAATGTCACAACAGACCATTTTCAAAAAGGTTACATTTGGGCCTACAAAGTAACCTTTTCTGAAGCATCACAGGACAAAAAATCTGAAGTAAATCTTTCAACACAAGTAATTTAAGCAAAGACGCGCCTCTAAGATTTAAAGTTAATGTCAAGAGTCTACACCCCCTTGAAAAACATGAAAGAACCAAATTGCAGTTACTTGAAAATTCAGTATCTCAACTAAAGTAATCAAACATCAAGAGAAAGTACACCCTTTCTTTGCATGCTTTGCTTCTGATTCAAGGATTAAGGAGTAAACCACAGAGCTTCAGAAGGAGGTAAACTGACCTATGCTTGCGTCTGAGCACCTGCATGCATGCCTCTCTGACAATGTTTATGTAACTTTTTTTTGCATCCATGGACACGTGTGTGTGTGTGTGTGTGTCTACACACCCTTGCTCCGAGGCTCTAGTTAGACGATGCATAGCTGTGGTGGGACGCAGCCCAAGCACTTCTAGACTACACTGAGTCAACAGCGTCTGCTCTCACTTAAGGAAGACATGATAGGTCTTGTCTCATTTGGTCCCTGACTTGTGTGGTGGACTCCCTTAGCTTGTGTGTGTGGTGTGTAATTTTAAGTAAAATTAGCAATATAAGTAGTAGAAGAACAACATGCGTCAGTGTCTCAGCTTTGGGTTATGGATGATATGTTATTTTTTTGACCTTTAAACAAACAACAGCCTTAAATAGGAATTGTTACGTGGTAGGGAAATGCAAACTGTAAATGTGTTTCGTAATCATGTTTTCTTTACCGGTCCCCTTGATGTTTCAATTGTCATAATAGCCACCTCTGTCAGCAAAACTTACATTTCTCTTATTTTAAAGAATTGAACTTCCACCCTAAATTTGCACCATTTGAAAGTAATCAGATCCCCTAAAGTTGCACATTTTGTCACATTTCTACTGCAAGCTTAAATATGTTTTGTTGAGATTTTAGACCAAATCAAAATAGTGCATGGCTGTGAGGTGGAAAAAAAATTATATGTGCTTTTTAAAACGTTTCACAAATAAAAAGCTGAAAAGCGTGGTGTGCCATTATATACAGCCCACTTTACTCTGGTACTCCTAAATGAATCCCTGCACATCACCCTGAACACACCATGTGGCATAAAACCGTGAACACCCCACGCCCACAGTGAAGCATAATGGTGGTAGCAACCTGATGTGGGGATGCTGTCTTTCTTCAGGGGGGTCAGGAAAGCTAGTCAGAGTTGACAAGGAGATGGAAGAAAACCTGAGACTGAGACTTGGTCTATTACATAAAATCACAACAAAATACACTGACGTTTGTAGCTGTTGGATAAAATGCAAAAAGGTTCAATACACTGTACATATTTGTTAATGCTAATCTCACACAAAGATATGCAGAAGCTGGAAAATCAACACATTGATCCAAATATGATGAACAAAAAACATTTATTTATTTTATTTATTTATTTCAATAATTTTGAACAAGGGTAAACAATACGCTGAAGTCATGCAAAAGAAACTTGAACATAAAAAACAAAATAAGGCAAATAATGATTCAAAGAAAACATAAAAAAGAAATACACAAAGCACATGATCCAGTTAGAAAGAAATAGGAGGAAGCAGACCTCAGTTTTTTCTAATAGTTATAAATATAACATAAAAGAATAGAAATGGTTTCTGGTCTTGCAGGAGTTCTTACAGTTGTTGTGGGTCTGAATACCTGAAAACCTGTCCCAGAAATCAAAGATGTATACTGGAAAAGACAAGGATCCATGGTAGACTCGGATTCATGACTGCTGTTCCAGCACATCCAGTACTTACTCAGGAGGAAGAAAAACAAGCTTCATGTTTCTCAAGCGTGAGGTGAAATTGTTGCTCAGCAAATGAGCAAAAGACCTGGTTTAATTGCAGCAGCACATGGACACCCTCCTGGCTTTTTATTCCAAAGTAGACTAAAAACCAAAACTTGAAAGATGAACATGTTATTTATCCAAGGCCGGGTGTTTATCACAGCCTGGTAGAGGGCTGTCATGAACAGATACCTTTAGATCTGATGAAGTCAAGCAGCTGAAATGGGTGAAACACTGAATAGAGTCTTGTGCCAAAAGTGGAGCTGAATACAGGCCTGAAGAAACAAAAATGTATGGGACTCATTGCTGATATACTTCACTAATTTGGCCTTGAAGATAAAGTGTCCAGATTGACAATTTAGTAGAACTGCAGCATGGAGGTTGTCTGAGTAGGAGCAACTAAATTCTCTAATCGGATCAAACTAAAACAGAACCTCGTTGGCCGGAACTCCCAGCATCATGTCTGGAGAAAAACAATCCCTGCTCATCACCTGGCCTACCATCCCTACTGTGAAGTATGGTGGTGGCAGAATCATGCTGTGGGGTGTTTATCTGTGACAGGAACTGGACTAGTCTCAATAGAAGGTGGGATGAAGGTGGAAAAACATAGAATCTTCAAGAAAGCCCGCTCCAGAGTGCTCTGGACCTTGGGCAAGGGTGAAGATTCATAAAGAAAACAACAACCCAAAGCAGGCAGCCAAGACAACAAAGGAATGGCTTCAAGAGCAGTGTGTTAATGCTCTTGAGTAAGAGCCTGGACTTAGATCCAATGTAACATCACTGGAAAGTGCAAACAGTGACCCATCCAACCCGACTGAGCTTAAGAAGAATGGTAGCAAATGTCCAACGACAGGTGTGCCAAAGAGACATGCCCCAGAAGCCTTTAGAGGATCATTGGTACCAAAGCTGCTTCAATGAATCATTGAGCAAAGGCTGTAATTGTTTGAACATGCAATCAAGATAATACTCAAACAAACATTTTTTTACTTTCTCATGTCTGGCAATTTGAGGAAAAAGGGACTTTAATTAATTTTGTAAAAACGCTGCAACATAACAGAATGTGGAAAAAGGGAAAACGTTTCACGTGTACTGCTTATCAAGGTTTGCGTTTCATTGTTGCATAAGTGGAGCAACATAATTGCTTTTTCGGCATGGTAATCCCCTCGAAAACAAGTTCGTCACCCCAAGCTGTTACAAAATTAGCTTGAGAAAGAAATTAAAGTTATGTAACATTGTTTAAAAAAGTCTACCATATTATGGTTTGGTGGTAGCCCTCTGGAAAAGGCAAGATGTCTCATAAAACAAAATCAAAAACAGAAAGTCATTTTCGGATTTCGACTCACCAAGACTCTCTAAACACCACCTATCTCTCTTTTTAAGATCTCGTACATGAGTCACACCAGAGGACAGAAATTTCTTTCCTATTATTTAAACTGCTGTCCATACTCTGCTGCATATGAACCAAAATCATCTGTAAACCTCCTGTTTTCTTGAACACCGTAGAGTATCAAGTGCCTTTTCCACATCGACGTGGTACAATTACAACTCTCAGTGTAATTTTGCGGGGATTTCATATAATAGCTCAAAAATAGTACATAGAAGAGGACAGGAAGATAAAGGATAAATGGCTTTAAACGTTATTTTACGAATAAAAGGTAAGAAAAAGTGCGTTTGTATTCAGCTGTCTTGAGCTATATAAATAAAATCCATTGAAACAAGCTACTTTCAGAAATTACTTAATGAGTAGAGCCCATCTGCTTGTAATTTAATCTCACTATAGATAAAGCTTTTTCTGAGTATTTCTTTACAGAAAATTTGTGAACAAACAGTAGTATGAAGACCAAAGAACACCGAACTGTAAAGTCCGTACTTCATAGAAATAAAATAATCCAGGACGAGTGGTCAGAAGAAACCCTTAAGAAGTTTGGTTTGCAGTTTTCCCCCAACATCAAACACGGAGAAGGAGGTAAACTAGTCAGAATAGTCCAAAATGCTCGTGAAATGTCCTCACTTCTGAATATTTACCAGCCATACCACTAAATGTCAACTATTAGTGATATTATAACAAAATGGAGGAAACTGGAAACAACAGCAACTTCAGCCACAAAGTTACAGCCCACATTACATCACAGAGGAGGTGGATGACGGTCTCCAGCTTTCTTAAGTCAATAGCTACAGATGTCCAGACCTAATGTGGCCTGCAGCTTAGCTCAATTGAGTGTATAGACAGCTTCATGGAAGGGGTTTCTATGGCCAAGCTGATCCATACAAGCCTTACATCAGGAAGTGCAATGCAAAGCATCAAATGCAGTGGTGTAAAGTATGCTGCTGCTGGCTGGAAGCACTGGAGACATATTCTCTGGAGTGATGAATCGGACCTCTCTGACTGGCCAATAGACAACTCAGGTTTGGCAGTTGCTAGCAGACCGGTTCTTGTCTGACTGCATTGTGTCAAGTGTCAAGTTTGGTTCAGAGGTTATTATGGTATGGCGCTTTTTAAGCAGGAGTTGGGCTTGAAACCTTAGGTCCAATGAAAGGAACTCTTAATGTTTCAGCATACCAAGACATTTTGGACAATTTCATGCTCCCAACGTTATGGGAACAATTTAAGGATGCCCCTTCCTGCTCCAACATGATTGTGAATCAGTGCACAAAGCAGGGTCCATAAAGACATGGATAAGTAAGTTTAATGTGGATGAATTTGACTGGCCTTTGCAGAATCCAGACCTCAAGTCAACAGAACACCATTTGGTCCCGGATAAGCGGAAGACGACGAGTACGAGTACAAGTACGACAGACAGGAAACATTTGGCAATATAGTGTAAAAAGGTGCCTTTGGTTTCATAATTATATAGGGAAAATGATTACTATAATGTCTAAAACATGTCATAATTTGGCTTGGTGAAGGACTCAAATCCAAAGACAAAATGAGCTGAAGTTGAGTATTTTCATAATAAACAAAAAGAAGAAGTTAGACAGTGGTGTTGCACTCGGTGACTGGACATAGAAAGAGACAGATAAACAGGGGAATTCAGCAAAGAACAATGAGAACCAGTGAGCTTAAATACAAAGGCAGGAGTGGAGAAATAACAGGCAAACCAGAAGAGCAGTCAGAAGAAATGTGAAGCATCTGTGGCAGAAACAAAGCAAGAAAAAATGGCCACCACTGTAAAAGAAAGAACACATGAATAAGCTAAGAAACTAAAAACAATAAAATTAACAAATGAGGCAATACCTTACTAACAATATTGAGGACAGAGAAATGAACTGAATAAGGCAAGACCTAAAAAACATAACACTCAACAAGGAAATGGTCAAAACACATAAAGTAAAACAAAACTTAAACATCTGTGGATCATGATACAAACACATCAAACGCATTTCAAACAAAACAATTATCTAGTTTTCATAAAAATTTAACAAAAAATCAGAACACGTGTAACATCTGTAATAAAGCAAATGATGGAAAATGCCAGTAAGCCATCATTTGTGAAACCTGTCATTTAAACAGCATTTCCTGTTTCCCTCAGGATGTGGCTCATTTTGCTCCACTAGCCCAGCCCTTGCTGTTCTATATGGTTTTTGCCGGAAGTCTGTCATGTTTTTACTCTCTGATTTACAGAGTGAAAAGTGCAGGTTTCCAATGTTTGAGTACATAGTGCAACAAATGCCTTTTGATACACCCTTTGAAATGCTGCTTATTTCCTATTCTTGGGTTCTTTTTTTTTCTTTGGGTTGTTATTATTATTGGTTTTTCTTTTGGTCTCCAATGAAATGTCTGTTGGCTGTTCTAAAGTTATTGCACAGAACCACAGAACTCAGCATTAAAGGACTGGCAGCTTTCCTCATGTTGTAGAATTGGAGAAAAATGAGATTAAAAACAAGCCTGTGGCAAACCTCTGTGGCATTTTTGTGTCGTGGTATATTATATATATAATAACAACAAGTGGTAAAATATGTTGCTGGTAATCACAACATCATTTTACCACATTGTACTCATCCCATTTGTTTTCCACCCTAAAAACAGTTGTGTTTTTACAGCCCTTAGGGAGTGGATGATTCCCTAATAAATGCCGCAACCACAATCCAAGCCTCCCCCTCAGTTTTCCTCTGTGATATTTTTAGAAGGGGTCTGTCCTCAATTTTCAAGAGTAAAGTGAAGGAATTGTTTTTGTTGCTGCTCGTCTTACCACTTCTCTGTGGTGAAGTGCTGAGCTGGTGCCTCTGTACGTCACAAGGACCCTGCGTGAGTGGGAGCCAGGCTCCGGGATCTATTAAAGTGGGAGCCAGCAGTCCAGTATTTTGGGCAACTAGGGAGGAAGGATGGTCCCATGGTTTCCCATTTGGTGCTATGTTTGGCTCTGTTTTACATTTGGAGAGAAGCCACAATATCCTGTTGAGCCTTGTTAAAAAAGCCGAGTGTTTACCTGCAGGCATAGGCTGTGGATGGATGGATGGATGGATGGATGGATGGATGGATGGATGGATGGATGGATGGATGGATGGATGGATGGATGGATGGATGGATGGATGGATGGATGGATTCCTTAGGCTGAGTTGGCACCAAAGCTGGCCAGAATTTTCCTCCTTCCTGCAGATTTAGGTCCTTCTGTGTTCTCGTGGCTCACTGCCTCTCTCTTCCTGTCAGCCACTTTGTTCTGAGGTGTCCTAAACTTGTGTTGTTGCTGGGTCAGCTGTGAGCCACCAGGCCTTCACCGAAACTCACCAAAGCTAGATCCACGAAGAACAGTTGACCAAAAACCCAGGGGTCAAATTAAATCGACCAAACAAAGATTCTGTAAATCATCCTGAAATAGTCCGCATGTTTAGCTGCAGTTTTCACTCAAAAAAGAGATGATGTCTAAGATTTAATAAATAATAATAATAGATAATCAAGCCAGTCAACATTTGGTTATTTGCTTTTCTGCCATTCATGGAACTGCTAAATCCAAATACCCCCTGTCCTTTAATATAAACAAAGAGAAACAGATTAAAAAAGTAGATGACCTGTAAACAATTGGTGTATTGCTGAACAGATTATTCAGTATGGCCACCAACAATTATGTCAGACTTGATTTTTACATTTAAAGTTAACTATATTTCCCTTTATTATGGTGAGCCTTGTTTAAACATATTGGCAAATAAGAATATCCTTTAATGTAAAAATGCAGACACTGTAAATTCACATTGTTTGTTTGAGAGATTATGCTCCAAAGTGATCCTGCGGTATCTCTACCAGTCCTCTGGCTGGCCATCGTCCAGTGTGGTTTTCGTCTAAAGAGTAATCACAGCACAGTCTCATTCAGACACCTTCTGGTTCCAGGACAGCTGAGAAAATGATGGCAGCCATCTGCTGTCTGAGAGGGAAAAAGAGCATATTTACTATGTCTGAGGTTTGGAGATGTCAGGTTAAGATTAGGAAAACAAAAACTCAGCCCAACAATTATCTTACTAATTCTGGATTCATTATGCAACCAAACTGTCCCTCTGTGTCATGCAAGGCAAATAAGAATCAGAATAAATGTTGTGTTTACATGTGGAATAAGATGGTTAAAGTCTCATTTAGACATCATCCATTCCAGATGGCCCATTGAAACAATACCTCGGCGTTTTCAGTAAATCTCTTTTGGTTTCTTGCAGAGTTACATAAGAAACGCTTCACAGATCTTGGCCACTTTGTTTAGAGTTATCCCTAAAAACAGCTAACTAGGCTAGAACCAGGTCATAAGGTCAGCAAACCAGTCTGATGATTGCTGGTTTTTGTAACAGTGGCCACGCTGTTTAGTTGAGACAAAAGCAGAGCTGCCATGTGTGTTACCTGCCAGCTGCAGAGGCAGAAATCCAAAAAGCTGCCCTGGAACAACAAAACATTAAATAGAAGAGTCACAGAAATTTGCTTGATGAAATCCTAAGAATAATAACTTTGAATTGGTTCATATTTGAAAATCTTTTGTTTCTACTTGAATTTTTACACCAAACAAAGCTTGGAAACTTCTGTGTCATTATATGCTTACTGGGGAGATATCTTATATTCTTCTAAGCCTGTTTTTGTGATACTTCCTCTAGCTCCTACCCAGCAGTTTAATACCGCTCCATGGCCTCCCTCTCTCTCCTGTACTTATCCAGAGTGGTTCATCTTGCTGCTGGCAGCCTTCTCTGGCTCTGAGTCTGACAACATCCATAGGTCCTCCATTGTTGTGTCTGTATCACTACAAATCACATCACGTTACTTTTTCAGACTGTGGGGCCACCTTGCTACTGATGATCATGGCCACATTGAGGTGGCACTGAATTGTAATGGGAAAAACAAACTGTGTAGAGCCGACCCAACCTGACCCAAGTTGAGTAGAGTAAGTACTAATGGAAAAGGGGTATTGAAGTCTCCCAAAAACTCAGGACTAAGAAAGAGGTTCACTTTATAGCGGGACAACAACACTCTACAAAATTCAGTATTACTTTAAGTTTACATATCACATAAAACACTGTGACAAAATGTGGAAAGGGGTAGGAATACTTTTGCATGGCTATTTCTGTATCTATTTCTGTAACAGGATGAGTGGGATCGATCTTCGAGTATGTCTTGTGAATGGGGCCAAGAGGGGCCGGTGCCAGCAGGGTGTTACATACTTGCAGGCTCAACTCACTCACAGCAGCATGTGAGACTGTCAGGGGTCTGCACACTGAAGAAACAGATCTGATGCACAAAGATCCACAGATGAGGTGAAACTATCCTCTTCCCACCCCCCAGGATCGTTTCAGCTTTCACGGCACAGCAGTCACGCTGACCGACAGGAAGCAGGTCGTAGTCAAAGATCAACTAGCCTGAAATAATGGGGACAGATTAGGATGTGTACTGCGAGTTAAAGAGTGAGGGGGGGGCAGCGGAAGATGCAGTTATAATTGCTTGCGTAGGCTGACACATCTGAATTCACAGGCTGCACTGGAGCTGTGCCACTCATTTAAGACGGCTTATTTAAGAGCTGTGAGAAGAAGAAAAAAACACAAAGCCGATATTTTGCTTGCTTGTTTCCTCAACTGTTTCTGGCCCCTCCTTTTGCTTTTCTGCCTCTAAATTTATCTCTCTCCCCTTCTTGCTTAAACGTAAGAAGCCAAAATGACACCATTATTTTGACTAGACTGTTTTTCCTCCCAGGGAGAGGGAGGCCAGAGGAAGTGTAGGTGACCTAGACTGGTTAACCACCACGCAGCCATGGCCTGGCTGGGGTACTGCCACCCCCTCAGCACACCCTCTGCATCCATCTACCGCCTGCCAGGTCCACATTACTACTACTACACGCCATGACCACATGTGGCTTCGCTCCAGCGCCAGTCTCCCTTTGGGTCCACGCTCTGTGCTTTCTCTTTCTGCACTGTTGTAAACAGTCTGGCCGTCTGGCCATCGGCTGTAACACAGTTCCTTTAGGTTCACAATTGTGCATGCATGTTGGTTTTTGTGCTACTTTCTCTTCTACGAATTGCACCAACTCCAACTTGAAGCCCCTGTCTGGGAACGATCAGCTGAAGAGTCTTGGCTCTATCTCAAAAGGTTTTTTATTTCATTTTCTAGACCCAGCAGCAGAGGAATTAGTCCCGTCTCCAGTCAGGATGCACATAAAAAATATGTGTGCATTTTACTAACAAGCATTTTATAGGCAGCATTTGCAGACAACAGGGCAGCTTTAATACAGAGCATGTAACCACGATGGGATGGGAACTCATTAAAAGTCATAAACTCCATTAAACGTCACCAACTGGCCAGAGCTGAGGAGAAAACACAAAGATATTGAAAAAATAAAGAACTCATGCTTCACCTTGTTTTTCATCGTCGCTGAACCGCTGAAATTTGTGGGGACAGAAAGGTGCACTGTAAACATTTCATGTTGTGCTTCATTCACAGACGCACACCACTCACACCTCAGTGGCTGTGGTGTTTCAGACCATTTCTCTCTAACTTCAACACTGTGGGAGACATAACAATAGCTGGTCAGACTGTTTGTGTCTTATTTGTTTAGATTTGTCTCATAGATGTTGTTGCACTAATGCATTTTTTTACCCTAACCCTCACAGCTCTGTAGAATAAACTTTGGTCATCGACTGTGCCTTGTGAAAGTGATAATACCCATTGTCATGTAGCAAATGCAAACTTTAATACATTCTAATGGGATTTTATATAATATAAAATCCCAATAGTGCATATGCAGGAGAATGATACATGGTTTTACGAATGTTTACCCAATACAAATCAGAAAAGTGCATTTCTATTCACTCCTCTTTGCTCTGATATCCCTGAAATTAATCTTGTCTAAGCAACTGGTTCAAAAGTCACTTAATCTGTAAAACAGAGTCTCACTTGTGTGTAATTTAATTTTAGAACGAATAGAGCTGTTCTGGGTTTGTTGAAGAGTGTGAGTTAACAAACAGCATTGGTCTGCCAAGATGCCCATGTTAACCGTGAAGGAGCGTCAGAGATCCACAGCTCAGGTGGGAGGATCTCTTAAAAGGACATTTATTAGTCGTACACTTCACAAATATGGAATTTATGTAAGAGTGGTGAGAAGAAAGCTTTTGTTGAATGAATGCCATGAGAAGTTCAGTTTGCAAGTTGGCACAAGCCATGTGGACACAGTAAAACAGTAGAAGAAGTTGCTCTGATCTGATGAGACCAAGACTGCAAGGCCCTGTACCTTGTATTGTTTTCGCTTTCATTAAATATCACACTCCTTTATTTAACTTGAAGTTTCACCTTAAAACAGAAGCATGCAATCACATCTAAACCTTGGTTTCTGTTACATAACCTCTGTGGTTTTACTGCAGGAGCTAGCTGAATTACTGAAGTTAGGCACTAGCTTGCCTGGAGCAGAAACATAGAGTGATGAATCATTTTTTTAGAATAATGATCCCATATTTGCTCATGGCGAGACACCATGCCCTGGCGGTGGTCTGCCTCCTTGCCGAACTTTCCATGTTTCTTCTCTGTGGGCATGATGATGCTGCTGGTGGTGGCAGTTCAAAGTCCAGACACTGTCATATTTTCCTGCACTGGTGAAGTTTTTCCCCAACTCCTGACAGCATCACACCATGTGACGATGTATTTCTGCAGACAACAAAGAGCTTTGAAGACAGTCACTCGTGTTTCTTGTTTTCTACAGGATCTATAACTATAATTTATGGGGCACGTATTTTTATATTTTTATTAAATAACGAAATTGCTTATTAATTTTCCAAGAAGTAATTTTACTTCGAGTGGCCAAATTTGTCATATTTCCCAAATTTTCCAACAACATTGCCTTTAAAATCTATTATCCAATTCAACAAGATATCTGTGGAATGACTTCACTTTTTCCACTTACAGTGCAATTTGTATTTTAACAAGATGACTAATTAACCAAACATATTCTATTTCTTGCTGCTTCAGCAAGTTATGCAATACCTGGAAATGCATGCGATGTTTTCCATCACTGAGGAGACTCAACTTGTTCCGCTCAAAATAAATCCTTACGTATTTAGGTTAATTAAGTTATTACAGATCCATTCAGTGAATTTGAATATTATTGAAAAGTTAATTTATTTCAGTAACTCAATTCACTAAGTGAAACAAATAATATAGATTACTTACACACAGCAGAGGTTTGCAAGCCTTTTCCACTTACAAATAAAGAACACGTGACATTTAGGATTAAAATATTACATCACTCCAATAAAAAATGATTTTTTAATACAGAAAGTGGGCTTAATGAAAAGTATGTTTAACATGTGCTTAAAGGTTGTTATTTTCAAAAAGTACTTTTCTGACAAATGAGCCTCATCAGGACATACAATCAACTTTATTAAAATTTGACTGTTTGTTGCGAAAGACTAAAATCCTCACAAAATATGATGAAGTAGTCACTTTTAAAATTTACATTAAACTTTTTAGCCTAACTTTTCTACATTTTGCCAAATAACAACCAAAAACATAAAAGGATTTCAGTGGGATTTTATGAGAGACCAAAATAAAGTAGTGCATGTCTGTAAAATGGAAGGAAAATACAAACAAAATGTTAAAAGTAAAGTATTATTAAGCCCCCAACCAACCACCACCACCCCACCACCCAGCCCCTGTATCAATGCTTTGTAAAACCATCTTTGAATGCAGTTACAGCTACAAGTCTTTGAGGTATGTGTTACATAGTTTTTGTGTTACATGACGCTTCATGACGTTTTAATAAACAAGTTTTATTTAGCTGGACTAAGGGCATATATGGTTCACTGGATTGTAATGGTTGCAGATGCCTGCCCCAACCACAAAAAAGCAAGCTTATCAGGTTTAATAAACACCTACTGAATAAAATTGTTTATGTTTTTAATGTATGAATAAAAGAAAAATGAATGAATGAACTTTCACGAGAAGATAAAAAAAACATTTTCTCTAATGAAATGTTCCAAATATATGGACAATGAAGAAAAGACAATGTCAAAATGACAGGACTAAACTAGAAAGAATTCATTGTATCATTAGTTCCATTCTATTGTGAAAACTATGCAAATACAGCATAACAAGGACAGAAACAAATGCTAGAACTAACCTTTTTTATCTTTATATTTAAAAATATTTCCCAGGTGTTTATCATTTTGGGCTGAAGTCCTAAAGAGCCACCGTGGATGGACTGAAGAGCCACATGTGGCTCCTGAGCTGCAGGTTGCAGACACCTGCTCTAAACCATTCCATTGTAGCCTTGGCTGTGTGTTAAAGGTCATCATGCTGTATGATGAAGTTTCACCAAAGTCTCATGTCTTTAGCAGCTTCTAACAGCTTTTCCTCTAGTATCACCCATCAGTCTTCCCATCAGCTCTGACCAGCTTCTGGCACCATGATGCTGCCACCACCATGTTTAACTGTCGGGATGGTGTGTTCAGGGTGATGTGCAGTTAGTTTTCAGAGTTATGGCTTCACACATTGTCCTGTCAACACACATTGTCCTGTCAACAGATTCTTCTGCCTGAGCTGTGCCTCTCTGCAGTGCCTCCAAAGCTAACAGGGACTTTGTTCTTGTTTATTTGATTAATACTTTTTCTGTGCAGCCTTTTAGTTAGGTACACTGCATGTGCATCCCTTGGCAGGTTTATAGTTTCGCTTTTATTTAGCTCAGACATAACTGAACAGTGACAACACAGTGAAACAGTTGGAAGCACTGCTACCTTGCACCAAGAAGGTCACATATTTGAATCCCGGCATAGGGACTTTCTGCATGCAGTTTTCCCATGAATATATGGGTTTTCTCTGGGTACTCCAGCTTCCTCCCAGAGTTCAAGTGTCCATGTTTTTAAGGGCTTTTAAGTAATTTGTTACAAAATCTAATGGATGGATGGTTCAAAGCTTCTCCACAACATTCCCCCTGACCTGTCTTCTGTGTATCTTGGTCTTCATGGTGCTGTCTGTTCACTAATGAACCTCCAAGGCCTTCACAGAACAGATGAATTCATACTAAGAATAGTTTACACACAGGTGAACTTTTTTTTACGTATTAGTTGACTCTGGAAGACAATGTTTTGCACTGGATTTCTTTTCTGGGTTTCAGAGTAAAAGGGGACTGAATACACTTCATAACTATGTGTCACATAGAGTTGGTCTATTGCATGAATTCTCAACAAAATTCAATTAAGTTTTATGTTGTAACGTAAAAGACAACTATAATACTTGCTATTATGTTGGATTTATATAAAGAGCAAATCCTATAAGGATGGTGTTTATTGGAGTGTGTCTCGTCTCAGTTTAAAAGGTATTTCTGTGTTCAACCAGACACTTTGTGGCCAGACAACTGGGCTGTTTGGGATGTGGGGAAAGTGGGCGAGAGAAGGAGCGAGAAAGGAGGTGAGGGGGCAGAGAGTGAAAATGGGAGGAGTGTGTCTGGGTGTGGGACTGTCATCCCATTGAGGGAAGTGGTGTTTTGATCGAAATCCAGCAAATGTGGGAGAGAAAAGAGGGGTGTGAGTAAGCAAGTGAGTGAGCAAGTAAGAGAGAGAGAGAAATATTTCCACCCACCCAGCAAGGAGGCTAACTCATAAACGGCAGCCAGGCTGACTGGGAGTCAGAAAGACACCAGATCTCAGGGCAGCAACAGTTACAGTCAGGTTGTCAGGGAGAAAAGTGCTTCATTCAGAGAGAAGATGTTTTATTAAAGGAAAGCTAAAGCACTCACTAAGAAACACAGAGGCTTAGTATTCAAAGTACTTCCATTTGACAAGAGAGCAATAAGAGACAGAGTTAACCTATATCAGACACACTCACACATTGACCCACTGGTGTTGGTGCAGAGAGAGAGAGAGACAGAGTGTTTGAGTGTGTGTGGAAAGTTTGCTAAGTGTGGAGGAGGCCTGATCGACCCCAACAAGCAGAGCACCGGTGGAGGAAGGAACTAGCGGGTGGATGGATGCCTTTTGCAGATTGAGTGGCCTGGACCCTCTGTGGGTGAGTTAGTGATGTGTTCCTTTACCCTGGAATCACATTTCTGCACTGGGTGTTTTTCCTGGCTCAAACTCTTAGACTTAAACCATATGCAGCTCTGTATTAATTTTTTACTTACTTACTGAAAATATTAGGTATTTTTTGCTCCAGAGGCTGAATGATGAGAAAAAAACGATTTAGATTAAAATAATTGTTTATTTTTCTAATCATGTTTAGTCCATTACATTTAAATTAAAATGTAAATTCTTCTTTAACATCTGCAGCATACATTTTGTGATTATTTGGTTGTCTGCTTACTAGAAAGGCTTCACAAAATGCCATTAAGCATCATAACGACATCTAGTAAAGGGGTTGCAAGGATTTCAAAACAAGATTTTGCAGAGGCCATCTGTATAGAAAGAAAAGCACCAAAGCATTCCCTGACCTTCTCGTTTTGCATCAAGTGCATATAAAAACAGGGCAGCTTAGCTTTAATCTATCTCAGAGTTGTGTTTCCCATCACTCTGCTTTGACAGTCGCCTGACTGAGATGCTGAGTAGTGGGAATTACATCAAACAGCCTGAGCTGTTGGGGTTTAAAAGGGTTTTTCTTTCCAAAAATGTTTCATATACTAGCAAAATTCCACGTTCTGGATCTTAGCGCAAAAATAGCATAATGGCTGCAAGACTGGAAGTGAAAGCATTCATTCCCAGCAGGTCACCCCCCACCCTCTCTCTTCTCCTCCTCTTTTTTGTTTCTGGATCTCATTATGGCTAATGCTCTTGTTTCTGCTTCTGCAAAACCTCAAAACAATTGTCATCATGCTGTGTTAAGAAAGTAAAAGTAAACTGTGTTTTATCATGTGCAACCTACTTTTCCCTAAAACTTCAAAAATACACTTGTGTTACATCTGTGACAGTGTACCAGGTCTTGTAACAATTTTTTTTGTGCTTGCTGCACATTACCTTGAGTCATGAACTTAATCAATTGGATCAACCTTTGACATACTTTTGAAATGCTATCACACAAAGTTTCTTGCTAACAGACTTCACAAATGGACCAAGCTTAAAGAACTGTTTGCAGAAGGTAAACAAGCCTCAAACAATGTTCATTGACATTCATATCAGTCTCCGCCATTCAATCACAATTCCTAGAAAATAAGCAACATTACAATTATCTGTTTTATAAAGACTGTGCAGTTTGCATCATAGCTTCGATTGATTTATGTTTACCTGCAAAGTGGTGGAGGTCAAAACGTCCTTTGCTGTTACTTCATTGGCTAAAAACAAGATGTTCCACTAAACCGCCAAATCTGGTTTCTATAGTTTCCTGCGCAACAACCCACAATGATCCAAAGGGAGCACTGAGAGCCAAGCTGTTACTCTAGGATTTGTGGATTTCATTTTCTCCAGGTTCATCTGTGACATACCAGTTTGCCAATGTCGGCTTAAGTGATGGCGCTCACGTTACCTTATTTCAATTCTGTTGGTATGCAGCTTTTTCACTGTTACAGATGGATTTTATCAGTTGTGAAACTATAGTTTTATAAACGAAAGAAGCCGAGTAGAGAATACATTACTCATTTTGGCCACTCATTTCAGTACTGATCTAATATTGCACCCACTTGCAGATGCTTGGCTGGCTAAGCCTAGTGCGATTGCTAACAACGCAATCAACTCTTGATCGTAACCTTTCAAACAGCAGCATTTAACCTGTTGTCTGCAAATTATTAGTCTAAAGGACATCGCTTTTGAGTTCCTCCCCATGATAGTACAAGATTTTATGAATTGATCAGCTGCTGAGGTCTGGGTGGGTGAAATCAGGCCAATCCTCAGTGTTTGTCCTTGAAGAACTTTATTAGCAGAGATTTTAGGGTCTTGCCCACTATAAATACTTTTCATTGTATTGATATCTAACATTGCCTTCTAAGTGTTGAAAGTATTTTAAAAGATCTCCAGAAGTATCTTCTCGTCCTATATTGATTTTTGATAGATCAATTCTACAATAAGGTATGTGCTCTAATGCTACTGCAGACTGTCTTACTGCAAGCTGCCGTCCAGCTTGGCGGTGTAAATATTCAATTTGGCATCGCTACACGGGAAATTGAAAGGGTATTTTCTATCAAAAACATAATATTCGTTTTCATTTATCGACAGGTCACATTGCCTTCTATACGCTAAATATAGCTAGAAAGCTCTCAAGAATGATCTTTGAGCTCCATACGGATTTTTGAACAAGAAAAACAACGCAACTAAACATGCTAACACTGTTCCAACGGGTGCGGCCACCTTCCATCCAACATGGCCATGTAAAACAGTCAATTGCAGGGGTCTCTCTAATCGAAACTGTACGAATTTTACACGTAGGCCAATTAATATTGCGCACTGACTTATAGACGTTGAGTATAACGTTTTGCAGAAATGTAATTTAGCTCTATGATGTTTGTTTACCTGAAAAAAAAAACACAACTAGATATGCAAACCCCGCTGAAATCTTTTGTACAACATCGTGATATAAACATTCAATATAACTTGATGGCACACAAATCGCACTGGTCTTTCTCATCATAGGCGTAACAGTTTTCCAAGTATCAATACCTCACACTGTATTTTAGGTGTTGAGTATAACCCGAAATACCTCCATAAATATGTGTTATCAGTTTTTCCAGAGAAAAGCAACATAATAGCTCATGCTAACACTATGTCCAACAGTTCGTCCATCTGTTGAGCTAGGCCTCTATAGCTAAGATGATGACAAATATGAACAGGTACAGACTACAAATTCATTGTTGAAGTATCACAGTGGAAAGTCATTCATTTTCTTTTAGATGCCAAAAAATATTCTGTCACAATGGGTTATAAAGATAACGACAAAACAACAAAAGAGATGCAACTGAACTCAGAGAAAATGGATTTGACCTTCTGCATTGTCTGAGCTAACACACACAGCTCAAATTTGTTTAGGGTGGGCTAATTTAAAAGCATCCAGTCCAGTGGAATCATTGTACATTTAGTTTTTTTCCTATTTACTCAACCTGAACAGCAATTTATATGACAGGACAAGGCGATTCTAAAAGGAGAATTGACAGAAAAATTGAAACTCACTAACATTAGACAGTCCTCCTTCTTATTACTATTCACATCAGCTGCATGAACCTGTTTATGTAGCAGCTTCAACGTAAAAACAGAGGGAATTCTGGTTAATTTTGGCAGTTATCTGCCTCAGAGGGTGAAAAAATTGTGAATTTGTAAAAATGTACATTCAGCACTTTTGGTGTGGCACAGAAAACATCTTGGCTCTCCACTTTCACATCTCTGTGTTTGTTCGGTAAAAATAGACACCTTGCAGCAGCTGCTGGCGTACACAAGTTTACAGCAACCACTTCAGCAAAAGGGTGAGAAACTGGATGAGGATTGAGCAAAACGCAGAAGAAAGTTCTAGGATGGGGTTTGACAGTTTGGACTTTTCATAAAAAGGCTCTGAACATCTACCAGCCATTGACCGCATGAGTCAGAAGGGGCTGTAAAACTAGCCTCCCACTCATTAAGATTTATCACTTGAAAGGATCCCGTACGTGTATGTGCAAAACGGTTTTAGAAAGGTGCTCAATGTGTGTTATCCTTTGGGCAGAGATGCAAATATGTAAACCAGTATGATTTCGGACCTTGTGGTTTCAGAGGCAACAAACAGTACCAGTTGCTGGTAATTCCTCAAACATGCTACAGCAAACTATGCAAAGTCTGACTCACCTGCCTTGGTTCACTCGCCAGGCCGCGGGAGCATTGTTGTTACATAATGGTCTTACAGCTGCCACCAATTGTGGCTGATCCACTTTATTCTAGTTAGGAGTCTACTAGTGGGACCAGACTCCTCTGCCATGCTCGCAGCCTTAAACCACTTCCTGTGGTTACTCTGTAGGGCAGTCTCTTTAGCACAGCCAGACACCCTGCCCCTCATTAGGCAAGTGAGGTGATAAACAAGAGAAGCAAGAGAACAACAAGCCACTTATCCCACCATATTTTTTTAACAAAGACATCTCAACCAAGTTCTTCCACTGTTGCATAATATGAAATCTTTTGGACCAAATTCATTGTTTGAATCGTTTACAGCAGTTTTACACAGGATTTTCCTACTTGTCAGAATGTCAGAATACTACCTAAACTGACTGAGCTTCTTATTAAAAGGATTCCTTTTCCAGCTAGCATTGTCAGGATGCACATGTATTTATGGTTCCCACTTGACTGGCTTGCAAAGCAGACAGCCTGCACTAAAGGCTGGAACATTTACACTTTTGCACAGATAGTTTGTGAGCTCTTTGTGTAACTGTGGCTCAGTGGGTAGTCTTGCAATCTTAAAGTTATTGGTTCGATTCCTGCTTCCTCCTGTTACACATTGATGTGTTCCTGGGTAAGGCACTTAACCCCAAGTTGCCTACCGATTTGCATATCCATGTATGAATGTGAGTGCAAAAGGATGACTGGCTCTAGTGTAAAGCACTTTGAGTGGTTGGTATGACTAGAAAAACATAATATAAATTCAGTTGATTTAACTATGAAAGTAATACACTACATGACTTTTTGATATCTCAGTTTTTTCACTTGACCAAACTCTCTGCAATTGTTATTTTTCCAGGACTGGAACCGGACATGGTACACAGCTAATCCTGACCTCACCCAGTGTTTCCAGAACACTGTGCTAGTGTGGGTTCCCTGTGTCTACCTGTGGTTATTGGTCCCTTTTTACTGTGTTCATCTCTACTGCCATGACCGCGGACGGATTCAGATGTCCTGCCTCTGCACTGTCAAGATGGTGAGATTCCATCCATCCAGTTTTTATGCCCATGTATTCCTTGCAGGGTCATGGAGGATTGGAGGGACCGGTGGTTACTTTCAGAGGTCAGTGGTTGAGAGTCAGGGAACACCCTGGGCAGGTCACCAGTCCATCACAGGACCAACACATAGACACACAGGAAATACAACCCTGCACGCACACAATCACAACTAGGGGTTTGTTCCACCTTAAAACCATTGCATGAAACATCAATCTACTCATTCTCTATACTTGCTCAATCCATGCGGGGTTCAGAGGCAGCTGGTGCATATCTCCAGCAGCCAGCGACTCATAGATGGGATAAAACTCTGGATAGGTTCACAGGCCAATACAGATACACACTGGACGCACAACCATGCACACATTGTTATGAAAGGGCAATTTATTGAGACCAATTAACTTTACATGCATGTTTTTGGACAGTGAAAGGTAACAGGAACCTGGGGGAACATGCAAACTCTACAGATGCAAACCCAGAATCTGTCTTGCTGCAATGCAACAGTGCTAAGAATTTCCCTTCTGTTCATGAAACATAAATTTACTGTGCCAGCTTAATCCTAGGAGGGCTGTGGGGAAGTGTAGGGGCTGGCGCTTGTTTTCAGAGATTAATCAGTAAGTGTTGGGGTACATCCAGGACAGGTTGCAGTCCTTCACATGACAAACTTATACAAGATACACAGAGACAAACCCACATTAACATATTCAATCCTAGGGGCAACTTAGAGTGTGCAGTAACTCAAACATGCATGTTTTTGGACCTTGAGGAAGGACAAAGTTTCTGGAGAAAACCCATGCTTGCATGGGTAACACACAAAAGTCCTCCACTAAGAAGCAAACCCAAAATCGTTTTATGTAATAATGATAGCAGCTTTTCCACCCTGCAACCCCTGCAGGACACAGCCCGGACAAGTGTTGCAGGATTTCTCAGAAAGGTCCCAGATGTTGGCAGAAATTTACTGGCCACTGTGACTATTTTGTCTGACATTTTTCAAATCTGTTTGATTTTCTCAGGTGTTGGGTTTCCTGTTGGCCTCATTTGGTTTTGTTGAATTCTTCTACATCCTGCTGGAGAGGAGTCAAGAAATCGAGCACCACATGGTCTTCCTACTCAGCCCCATCATACGCAGCATCACGGTGGTAAGAACTGTGGCTCATTTTTACACATCTATAACTGTCCACATTAGGTCGTAATTACTAATATTTTTTAAGGAGTGATAAAATGACTCCATTCTGACCATGCCACTGGGATAGAATAAAAGCTTCACCTACAGAGTTGTGCCTGATGTGTCTTTTCAAACTCTTACTGTATTGCTCTGAGCAACAGAGAAGTTGTGGGAATATTTGAATCTGCTTTCTGGCAGTTCACATTACTGCACAAAGATATGAAAGAATACACATAAATTAAATATGGTATGTTGGCCAAACACTTGGGTGCAAAGATGCCTAACTACGTATGGACTAATAGTGTCACAGACAATGTAAATATAGCAGTGACCTGTAAACACTGCACATACTGGACAATCAATCATCAGAGTGCAGAGTACAAATGTTGGAACATCTGTTACTTTTTGATGTGGGGGCAGCATAAAATGCTTCTGTGCAAAGTCTCAGAGTATCAAAACCTTTTAAGTGCGTTGTCAGGAACAGACCATGAGTAACAAGGAAAAATAATTATTATGAGATAAAATGCAGCCAAAAAAAAAAAAACAAAGCATCAGTATTTTCAGATCCAGGACAGCAGTCTGAAGCAGAAGGTGCGGAGTTTCTCATAAATCGCAGTTCAACAGTTAAGTTTTCTCCTGAACATCAGGATAAAGTTTATGCTTTAATTGTATTTAATGAAGATGAACTTGCTTTCCTGTATGATGTGTTTATCATGCTTTCCTCCAACTGTTTGGTGTGTCTTAAATAAAGCACAAAACCACCAAATACAAAGTTTAAGATATACAATTGTAGTCTGTGTTGACCCTAATTACACAGACAGATTCAGTCTTTTTATAGCTAACAGGTGTACAGTTGGACAAGAGGTTTTGAGTGCCATTGTTCTGACCAGAGCTGTATTTAAGGTGTAATGTGTTATTTCACCGCCTCAGGAGAAAGAAAAACAAGAGATTATCTCCAAATATGAACCCTTTCCTGGCCTTACCCCAAAATCCATTATATGTACTCTGGTATCTGAAGAAAGGTCATACAGCTCAGATATTCAGATCTACAGTTCTTTGCAGAACTGTTTTAAAATCTAACAAAAAAAACTAACATTTTGGAATGTTGCAACCAAAAACTTCATTGTATTCTGGTGGGATTTAATGTGGAAGATCAAAACATAATTTTGAAGCGGTTGTTGATGATTCATGGTTTTCATAAACAAGTAATAAAAAATATAAAAAGGGCAGCCTTCGTTTGTACTCAATTTGTAGAACTAAATTGCCCTGCAAATACTGCTGCAAATCTTTTAGACTATGTCTAAACCAGCTTTTCACATGTGGGGAATAAAATTTTTGCAAAAGAGCTCAAGTTT